>OX596239.1:26187845-27387845 GCA_951394345.1 Salicornia ramosissima
TAAAGGCGCTTTAATAGTGTCAATGGTGCACCTTGACTACAGGTTTCCCGACAAACTGAATCATGTCCTCTACAGATAAGTTCTCGATCACTTGTATTTAAGTGAACCTGGGGTCTAGAACGCTTATGCGTTCTTATAGTCGTGGCCTTAGGATAGAGGAGCTAGCTTGGAGGAGCTGCTCTTGGGTACATTTGATTGTGCTTGCTTGTTATGTGGTTGTGTTTCTTAGTGTGTGTGATAATTTATAGTAGTCATTGGGGCGATTTCCAGGTCCTGCTCCCGTTTTGAAAATCCAAATGCATTTAGTGCTTTGTATATTTGTTTATTTTCGTAGTATATTTTTCTTTTCTTATTTTCCTTAGTTTCTTTTTATTATTTTTTGCATACTAGTTTATTTTCGTAGTTTATTTTCTTTTATTTTTCTCCATTTTTGCATGTAGCTTATTTTCGTAGTTTATTTTCTTTTATCCCTTTTATTTTTCTAGGTTTAGTCGTCTCCCGATGACGAAACTAGGGGAATCCTTATAGGGACTTTTCTTTTAGAGTCTCGAGTTCGCATAGTTTTTAATGCTTTTTACTAACTCTTAGGATAGAATACTTTTTCCTTTTAGTAGAACCCTGTAGGACTAGATGTGTATCAAGGTCGGTTTGTGGTACCAGGTTGTCCCTTGTTTAGTTGACGCTGATTCAATGGTTTTTGATCCTAGGTGAGGTTTCGAGCTCCTGCCTTAATTAGACCCTTTTAAGGTTATTCATTTCTGAGCTTCGCATTTTATACCTCGTCGGTTTTAGATTATATGTTTCTTGTGGCTCTGATTTTTGACTTGTGAATTGCTACCGCCCTTTCGAGACTTGGAACAGGATTTAGGCATCCCATTTTTATTATTTTTCCCTCCATCTTACGTCATAGCATCGAGTTTTATTTTCGGTCCTTTGTAAATTTTCTAGTAATGTAATTATTCGAGTATTGTAAATCCTTCTCTAAAAAATTAATTAAATTTAATTATGTTTACTATGTCGTATTTTTAGTTCTAATTGAGTGTAATCGTACGTTTATACACTTATTTTCATAAAAAAAATGTACATAATTAGAGAATGAGATAGTAGTTTTCTTAGCCGACCAGTGTCCTATTTTAAATTATCCTAACGGTCGGTCGGTAGTTATTTGTAGTTTCGGACCTTGAATGTAAGATGCTATGACCGTACCCCCATCCACTTTCCACTTACCTTAAGCCCTATTGATTTCATCTTCTCAAAAGGTCTCATATTTGGTATGCGACGTCACTTGTCAAATTTCAAGAGACGCTAACTCCGGCAAGACGTGAGTGCCCTTTCCTTCCTTTGTTCTTCATGACTCCCTCACGGAGTATTTTTCCCGCTACCGACTCATGTCTAAGATTATTCAAGGGTGTTTGACGGTTGTTGGGTTGTTTAGGCTTGGATACCTCGTAGTCCTTTAAGGTTCTCATGTGTGAAAGGTTTTAGTCCTTAGTTTAGTTAGTTCCTAGCATTGGGATTTGTGCGTCTTAAGACTTAATAGGAGTCCTTAGTCCCTTGTATGATTTGTTGAACTCTTCACGCGGTAGTTGCTTGGGGACAAGCAACGAGCTAGCTTAGGGGATTTTGATAGTCTGTATTTAGTTTGTATTTTTCTTAGCTTTTATTTATTTATTTATATTTTTATTTAGTTTTTGTTAGCATTTTTAGGCTTTTTAGTTTATTTTTGTTTTGTTAGTCCCCTTTCCCGTTTTCTATGTGATTTCCTCTATTTTGCTTTGTTTGTGCGTTTTCTTCCCCTTTTGCATGTCCCGAGTCAATTTCGGAACCCGAGGAAGCAAGCCGGGAACCTCGAGGAAAACCACAAGTCATTTGCCGTTGTTGGAGCTAAAAAGGACTCGGCGTCCGCTGCGATGAGCTTGGTTCGAAGCATTTTTTTTTTATGAAAAGTCAATAGCATGTTAAGGATTCCCAGCGGCCGCTGACCCCAACTCAGCGCCCGCTGTCCCCCTCCTCTGTTTTGAGGCAGTAGCATCCCAAAGATTGGTAACGGCCGCTGACCCCAACTCGGCGCCCGCTGCCATAAGTCTTCCCAGCCTGCAAGCCTAGTTTTATAGGTGTCAGTGGGCGTTGTCATCGCCTCAGCGCCCGCTAAAATGCATTTGTTTGTATTTTTAGCTCTTTTGTTTTAATTTTTTGGGGAGGTATAAATACCTTTACACTCCCTTTTTGTAAATATTATTACATACATTACATTTTCAGAATAGTTTAACCTAGTTTTCTTAGTTTTTCTCTCTTCTCTCTCTTAAGTTCCCATAGATTTTCATTTCCAAAGTTTAGATTAATTGTTGAAGTTCATGTTTTTGGTTTGGAATCTACATTGATCAAACCATTGTCCTACTTATTGATATTGAAGCTTCATTAGTAACACTTCTCTACTCTTTCCTTGTTATTTACACTTAATTAATTATTGCGTTGATGTTTTGTGATTGAATAATGCTTAAATTCATAGTTTGTTCTTATTTTCATGCTTGGTGTTGTTTTTAGTATGTTCATTATGTTTTCCATTATTATTCTAGCCATGTGTGAGTAGTCTCATTGCTAGGGTTTGGGGTGAAACCTCTCAAAATCCTCCATGTTTATGTTTTAGTCAATTCTTGGTGATGGTTGTGTTAATGTCGGTACCGAAGGTTCATTGATGTTGAGTCTCATGTTTAGCTAGCATTAGATTCATAGGAGAATCCCCACATAAGGGCCAAAAGGTGAACGTGGGTGATGACTCCCTTCGCCCGATTGATGGAAGCACCACGAAAGTTGGGCCTTCGATCAAGGGAAAGTTACCGGTCTTCATGATTTGTGCTTATGACTTGTTAGGTGTGTCTATTACGAAAGTAAGTAGTATACCTCTTCCCGATCGTCACACTAGCTCGAAAGAGTAGTGTGATCATAGAACGACCTCCCCTTTAACCACGACCTAAGTCTAAGTTTTGACCGATCCATAATTCATGGTGGTATCGAGTCGTTAATCCCCTAATCTTAGTATTTATATAATCCAATTTCGAGTTAGCTTGTCTATGCTCATTTTCTTTGGTCAGCAAACGTTATTCTCTAGGGTTCGACCCTTACTTGCCCTTACTAGCATTAGTAAGTCCGAGTTAGGAAATTTACTTATGGTAGGCTCGACGACGGCCTATCAGGGCGGCTCCTCCGTTGTGGGTAAATAGGAAACCCGACTATACGAACCCAAGGAAAGGCTGCAAAGCAGTAGTAGGGCGCTACTAGTTAGAAAGGAAAAGGAGGGGAACAGATACTCAATTTAAAGTGAGTAAACAGAATTCCATACTCGATATCATACTAGACCTCCTATTGTCACTGTGGTAGTGCCATTTGGTGAGTAACTGAGACCAAATCCGGGCTCGACAAAATAGAAAGTTTCATGGTACGTCATCCACGGTATTTTGACTGAATGGGGCGATCCTCTCCTCCCGTTTGTTTTAGCTTTATCACATGCTTTTAATCAGGCTTGAGAAAGAAAAAACTGCTTTATTGCTAGATGGATTAGAACTACTATTACATATTACAGGGGAATAAAGAACAAAATCTTATCTATAGCCCAACCCTTCCGACAAGAACAGGTACGCCTTTTCCTAAAGCCTTTAATTACTAACTAACTAAAACACCAGGACTTAGCCCGTTTTATTTTTGCAGCCGGCATAGATCTCATGAGACCCGGAGAAAAAGCTTAATACATAGAATATGAATTAGCTTAACTGCTTTAATGTAGTTTGCTTTCTTGTCTTTTTCGCTTCTTGCCTTTTGAGAGAGAGGAAACACAACCCCAACCTGCTTCCCCGGACTCCAAAAAAGGTAGGGGAAGCAAATAGGTGGTCTTTCCGGAAATGTTAAACAAAAGTTCTTCCCTTGCATCTTGGTCACTTTTACTTTTTTGTTATTTCGTCATCTCCAGGGTATGATACCCTATAGCTTTACAATTACAAGTCATTTTCTCATTACTTTGGGTCGCTTGCGACAACTTGTCCATGAGGAGATGTTTTCGCAACTTGTCCAAGTCATTTTCAATCTAGATGTACTGTAACGACCCAACTCGCTTAAATCAGCGCGGAAGAAACCGACGAGTCGAATAGTTAGAAATGACAACTCAAAACTTAAGAAATTAAAACTAATTCCTCGAAATATTATTAATCAACCAAAAACGTACAAATACCCACAAGTTTGTACATACTAGTCCAAAAGTCAAAATAGGAATACTAAAAATACGAGTAAACTCTAACCACATGTCAGAGTCTTAAACAACGTAAAAGAGTCCAACAACAATGAATAAAATCTACACAACTCCATCACTATCTAAAACAACAGAAAATAGTAAATACATCAAATAACAGAAATAGTAAACGTCGCTCGCCCAACCCAAAGCTAAGCAAGAGTATCGTCATCAGAAATACCTGAAAGAAAAACATACAACAGTCCACCATCAGTGGCGAGTAACATAACTGACTCACCCTAATGGGAATACACATGCACATAGCATAAATCAAATAAACAACATCAAATCAATAAACCAGAGTACAAGATCAACCCAAACGTGAACTCGACTCAAACCGACTTAATCAACTATCTTTGGCGCAATCATTCATATACTAGACCGGACTATGCTCGTACGAACGCATCTTACGCGATCGAACTTTCTACTATGCTCGGATTTGAGAATCTTACTCCCAAACCCCATGAAACCAATCTTACTGGAAATCCATGTCCCGTGAAACCAATCTTACTGGAAATCCACGAAAGATCACATAGTATGACTCCAACTATCCCAATACCGCGGATGGAATAGGGGCAGCGTCTTAACCCAAAAACAAAGAATCTTACTCTAAGTTTAGGGCGTCTAGAAATGAAATCAAGCTAACTTTATTAATTAATCCTTTAATCATTTTATTAACTCAACCTAACTAAATTATATTCAAGAATTGCCTCAATGCCTTGATTCTTGAAAATAACTAGTTAAAACATCGAAGTTATACTCAAGATTGCCTTTACACCTTGATCTTGAGCCTAACCAACCATAATCCATTATTTATCAACCATTCTTTAATCATATTAGACACAATCTTTAACTTTCTTTAACTTTTAAACCCTTTCTTTAACTTTCAAGATTCAACCAAGAACTCATAAAGACTCATCAAGAACTCATAAAGAACTCAAAGAACTCATTCAAGATTCAAGATCTTCAATTAAGAACTCAATCAAGATTCAAGAACTTCAATCAAGAACTCATCCATACTCAAACAACATCACACGCATAACATCATTGTACCACTCGAAAATTACCATTCCAATTATCAAAAATGCATCAAACTTTAACACAATTATCATGATCATAAAGCAACATATAATCAATCATAAAATCATGAAATCCATCATCAAAATATCATGAAAACCACATAAAAATTCAGAATATAAACAATCCATAAAAACATAAATAATCATCATCAAACAACCCATACATGCATTTAATCTATACTATAAACATAGTATACCAACAAGGTTGAGAAAGTATGTTACCTTATTGAAGATTACACACAAAATCAACACAAGAATGCAGTCCGGAATCACAACAAACACGGCACACACACGTCACACACACGGCTGCACACACGGCACCACGAACCACCACGAACCACTTGCACGACTACTGCACACGGCCTGCTGCCCAATCACGAGCACGAACCCACTGCTGCACGGTCCACCACACGGCCTGCTGCACGGTTCGAACACCAACCCACACGGACCCCACATGTGCACACGAACACGATCCCAAAACCAACCCGAACAAGAGATCTTGATTGAAATGAATGTGTTTAGGATTGTGTTTGAATACTTAAAGATCAATGAACTTTGAATCTTTAAGTTTTGGCTAGGAAAAATGATGAACAATTGATGGCTTCAATTACTCAAAAATGGCGTGAGGCAAGGAGGTAGTGGAGGGAATTTTGGTGATTGAACTTTGATGCAAAAGCTTAAGGATGGCAAATGAACAAAACCTTAAGGCATCACTAACCACTCCTATTTATAGAAGTTGGTTAAGTGTGAAAACAAAGCAAGTGGCAAGGCTTGCCTTCCTTGCTAGAAACCGGCCATAGGCTTAATGGGCCTAAAAATGGGCTCTCGTGATCCATTGGGCTAATTAACATAATTTACATGACTAATCATGCAATAATTGATTTAGCCCAAAATATTAGATAATTAATTAGAAAAATTAAATAAAAATTCTAATTAATTAAATAATAATTAAAATAAATAATAAAAACTGAAAAACAAATATTTCGAATTAAATCGAAATTATTCATATAAAAATAAAATAAATAGTTCAAAAATAAATTTGAACTAACACAGAAATACACATAAATACACATAATTATCGGCAAAAATACCAATAAAATCTGGGTCATTACATGTACAGTTTTGGGTAGGGTTTGTAATTTCGAGGTTGACCCAAATGCTTGAGAAAACTTAGCATCCCAATACATGGTTAATAAACTTGAACTACATGCCTTGGGTTTTCCTAAACAAGTGACTTTTCCTTTTTCAATTGGGAAATCATATTTTGATGAGCTTACTTGTGTGGTGAGTCAAATGGATGATTGTCATTTTGTTTTCGGACAACCTTGCATGGTTGATGAAGAGAAATGCCATCCATGATTCTTGTGAAAACACATATTTTTTCAAATGGAATTGGGTGAAGATGGTCCTAAATCCCTTGCCTCCGAATGAAATGCAGGAGGTTATGGTCAAGCATGAGACTCCTATTTGTAATGAAAAGGTGTCCAAAGCACAAAATGATGGTTCATTGCCTATAATTCAATGTGATCTTCAAAATTAGGTAAAAGAATCCACTTCTCTCTTCTTCCCTTATGATGAGGTTTTTTATATTCATGTTGGAAAGGATTGTGATGATCAATTTAATGAGCATGAATTGGATGAACTGATGAAAATGGATGATATGCATGCTAATGATTTTTCTATTGTTGATCATGATGGTGATGGTGATGAGACTTCTTGGGTTAATGATGAATTAAAAATTTCTTGTGTGGTGCATGATGATTCTCTTAGGCTTAATTCTTACTTAGCATATTTTGACGTTGGCATTAGTGAATCAAGGCTAAGGTTTGAACGTGATCCAAAGTCTACTACCTTGTCTCATGAACCAGTTGCACTAGTCTTGGAAACTCTTGGATTTTATCCGTTATCTACAAGGGTCGAATTCAAGTGTTGCATCTCAAGAGTTGATTGAAAATCAAGTCCACCAGAAGCTACACGTTTGGGCCCATTTAAGTTTTTGATTTGGATGTGTGTGTTGCTAGTTTATTTTAGTTTTATTTTCCAGTTGTAATAATGCAATGACTCACTCTTTGGTCAGTCATCATTAGCTGAATTATGGCATTAAGTGAGTCATTAAGTGAGTAGCTTAAATCAAGGGAAATTGTTGGCTTTTAGCTTCCTGTTTTGGACAGTTTTCCCTAGTGTGTTTTGGAGTCTTTTGGTGTGTTTTCTGTCTTATCTTTTGCTGCTCCAACCCATTATATAAGGAGAGCAAATGATAAAACTACTGATATATTGAAAAGCCTAAAAAAACCAAGTGGTTGTGCATCTCTTCTTTGTGTTTGTCCAAAGTAGGTTGTGTTATCCTTGTTACTTTGAGTAAGTTCTTGAGTGGCAAGATAGGAGAGATTAAGTGTGTCTTATCTCAGCCGAATAACCCAAATCATTGAGTGTGTTCTTGTAGTTTGGTCCAATTGTATCCATTCTGAGTCAATTGAGCAATCTGACTTCTTTCTTGTTGGAAGATCCTTGAATTGAGTGTGAACTCTCCAAAATGATTTTAGGGAGGGGATTTAGACTCACATCATTTGGTATCAGAGCCTTGGTTCGAGAATTATTGCAGAAAATTGCACTTTGGTGGTGGAAAAGAAACGCTGGAATTCATCCCGTTTTGCAGTCAACTTTGAAGATCAATATCTCACTCTTCAGGAGTCCAAATGAAGCGATTCTTTTTTTGAATCTAGGTATTTTTCTGTGTATATTTCACTTGTAAAATTTCGTAATTTTTGAAGATCGTTTGCTATTAAACTGGGCAGGTTTTTAAAAGTTGCGCAGAATAGAGCCAATCCAGCGCATCAGATTTTAGCAGAGGTTATCTCCTTCATCCGGATAGCTTTTGAAGTGTTTCTTTTTTTTAAATTGCTTAAAATTTTCTGAATTTTTATAATTTGTAAACCCTTGAGAGTCTCAAGGAATTTTTCATTCTGGTTCAGAGCTTTAAACTTACTGTCAGATTATACATTGTACTTGTAATAGTCTAGCAAAATAGTGAAGTACAGGCTGGAAGTGGGGAACTCAATGATATGCTTAGATTGATCACCCAAAAACTAGAGAATTTGGAGAAAAAAACAGAAGAAAGTGAAGTCTCGAGGGCACAACAAAATAATAGAATGGATGCCATGTCTGATATGCTCCTAAAGGCCACTAGAAAAATAAATGAATTAGGGGATGAGGATGCAAATAGTAGTTACAATCTTAGGAAATTTGATGAAGATAGGGGCCTAAAGATTGACATGCCTGAATTTGATGGGGGACATGATAGTGAGGCGTTTTTAGATTGGCTCCGACAAATTGAAACTGTTTTTTAGTACAAGGGATTTGATGATAGAAAACGGTTTAAAATTGTTGTCCTAAAACTCACAAAACTTGCTGCTTTGTGGTATGAAAACCTCAAGGCAAGTAGAAGGAGAGAAGGGAAAGATAAGATTGACTCATGGGAGAAATTGAAAAAGAAAATGAGGGATAAATGGGTTAGCAAAGAGTATGAGCAGGAGCAATACTTAAAATTGACTCACCTATCACAAGAAAACATGAGTGTGGAGGGTTACATAAATGAATTTGAGAGGTTAGGTTTGACCTGTGATTTGCAAGAAAATGAGGCTTACAAAATTGCTAGATTTGTTAAGGGATTGTCCAAAGAAATTAATAGGAAGGTGGAAGTCACTCATTATGCTACTTTCAGCGATGTATGCAAGCTAGCTTTGAAGTTTGAGTCTCAACTTAAAGAAGAAAGGGAAAAGGAGAAACCTAAAAACATACCTTTTAAGGGGACTTCGAAATTTACTCCTTTTCAACAAAAGGGGGGTAACTTTCAAAATAAGGCTTTTCCATCTAATTCAAAGAATGATAAGGGGAAGGAGAAGGTTGTGGTTTCACCTAGTGAACTTGATACTAGGAGAAAGTGTTTTAAATGTCATGGTAGAGGTCATATTGCTAGCCAATGTCCTAGTAAGAATGTCTTGACAGCCCAACAATGCGCCATTATGGATGAGGAAGAACAATTGTATAACTTTGTTGTCCAAGAGGAAGAGGGTCATGAGGAAGACGAATATGATGAAGAAATTCCTCCAAAAAGTGAGTTTAACATGATGGTGGTTCATAAACTTTTGTTTAGTGAACCTCAAGTTGATGAGAGACAGAGAAATAATTTGTTCCACACTAGATGAAAAATTGGTGAGAAAACATGCAATGTAATTATCGATGGTGGAGCCCAAACAGATGTCATCTCTTCTGAAGCTGTAAGTTAAAACTTGCTACTAGAGACCATGATGAGCCTTACAAGTTGAATTGGTTAAATAATGGTACGGGTGTTCGAGTGAAGAAGCAAGCCTTGGTGTCCTATTCCATTGGAGGGTTTGAAGATGAGAGGTGGTGCGACATTCTTCCTATGGATGCATGTCATTTGCTACTTGGAAGACCTTGGCAATTTGATCATGACTCTGAGCATAGAGGCAAAACAAATGTATATCTTGTAACTACTAGAGAAGGTAGAAAAGTTAAATTACTTCCCTTACCCCCACAAGTTGCTAAGAAGAAAGAAAAAAGAAACTATCTTGTAACTTGTACTGAATTTGAGAAAATAGTGGAAGAAAATGGGGGAGGGTATGCTTTGGTTGTAAGAACCAAAGATGATCTTAGTACTACTTGTAATGACTCATCCCCACTCAATGAGTTATTAGAAGAGTACAAAGATGTGTTTCCCGATGACTTGCCCAATGGCCTCCCACCTATGAGGGGCATTGAGCACGCCATTGACTTGATTCCTGGAGCACCTTTGCCCAATAAGGCAGCCTATAGGTGTAATCCGGAGGAGAGTAAGGAACTTGAAAGGCAAGTGAATGAATTAATTGAGAGAGGCTATGTGAGAGCGAGCCTTAGTCCTTGCGCCGTTCCCACACTCTTAGTACCAAAGAAAGATGGTACTTGGAGAATGTGTGTTGATAGTCGTTCCATTAACAATATAACGATCAAATATCGTTTCCCCATGCCTCGCTTGCAAGATATGTTAGATGAGTTGAGTGGTTCGTTGGTCTTTTCCAAAATTGACCTAAGGAGTGGATACCATCAAATGAGAATTCGAGAGGGGGATGAATGGAAAACGGCTTTCAAAACAAAGAAAGGGTTGTATGAGTGGTTGGTAATGCCGTTTGGGTTTTGCAACGCCCCAAGCTCCTTCATGAGATTAATGAACGAAGTCCTCCGTCCTTTTCTTAATGATTTTATTGTCGTTTACTTAGATGATATTCTTGTGTATAGTAAAAACAATGAAGATCATGTAATTCATTTGAGGAGGTTGTTTGAAAAATTGAGGGAGGTGAAGTTGTATGGTAAGCTTGAGAAATGTGTATTCATGACTCATAGTGTTGTATTCTTAGGATACATTGTAACTAGAGAGGGGGTACATGTAGATCCAGAGAAGGTGAAGGCGGTCCAGACTTGGTCGACTCCAACTAATGTGCACGAAGTTAGAAGTTTTCATGGGCTAGCCTCCTTCTATAGGCAGTGTAACGACCCTGATTTTATTGGTATTTCTGCTGGATGTTTATGTGTATTTATGTGTTGCTATGTATGGTTCAAATTTATTTTTTGAACTATTTATTTTATTTTATGTGAATAATTTCGATTTAATTCGAAATATTTTATTTTGATTAGTTATTATTTATTTTAATTATTATTTAATTAATTAGAATTTTTATTATTTAATTTTCTAATTAATTATTTAATATTTTTGGGCTAAATCGATTTAAGCATGATTAATCATGCGATTTTTGTAGATTAGCCCAATTAATCACGAGAGCCCATTTTGGCTCATGAAAACCGGCCCCCTTATGTGTGCATGGCAAGGTTTTGCCACTTGCCTCATGTTCACACCCTAACTAACCTTTATATATAGCAGGGTTAGTAAGGCTTGAGGGTCCTTTTGCTCATTTGCCATCTTATGCTCTTGCCATAAAAAGTTCAAACACAAGCACACCTCTCATTTGCTCTCACTTCCACACGCCATTTTTGGCATTTTAATTCAATCAAATTGTTCATCATCTTCTCAAACCCCAAACTTAAAGATTCAAATTCCATTGATCTTTAAGTATCAAAACACAAATTAAACCTCATAATTTACATTCAAGATCTATAGTTCGGGTTTGGTTTTGGGTCGTGTTCGTGTGGGTGTTCGAGTGGTGATCGTGGTGGTGCCGTGCTAGGGTCATGTGGTGCCGTGCAAGGGTTGTGTGGGCTGTGCAAGGGACGGTGGTGCTCGTGTGGTTCGTGCATAGCAACCGTGCAGCAGCAGCCGTGCAACAAGGGTGGTGCTCGTGAGGTTGCCGTGTGATGCTCGTGGTGGTGGTGCCGTGACCGTGTTGCTTGGGCCGTGTATTTAGTTTTCCGGGCAGCAAGTTCTTGAGTGTTTACCTTGTTAAATCTTCAATAAGGTAACATACTTTCTCAACTTAATTGGTGTTGTAACGACCCGACTCGCTTAAATCGGCGCGGAAGAAACCGAGGAGTCGAATAGTTATAAACTACAACTCAAAATACTTAAGAAATTAAACTAATTCCTCGAAAATATTATTAATCAATCCAAAATCGTACAAATACCCATAAGTTTGTACATACTAGTCCAAAAGTCAAATTAGAAATACTAGAATACGAGTAACTCCAACCACACGTCAGAGTCTAAAACAACGTATAAAGAGTCCAACAATAACGTATAAAGTCTATACAATACCATTACTATCTATAAACGACAGAAATAGAAAATACATCAAATAACAGAAACAATAACGTCGCTCGCCCAACCCAAAGCTAAGCAAGAGTATCGTCATCAGAAATACCTGAAAAACAAACAACAATCCACCATCAGTGGCGAGTAACATAACTGACTCACCCTAATGGGAATACACATGCACATAGCATAAATCAAATAAACAACATCATTAAACAAAGTACGAGAACAACCCAAAACGTGAACTCGACTCAAACCAACTTAATCAATTATCTTTGGCGCAATCATTCATATTCTAGACCGGACTAGGCTCGTACGACCGCATCTTACGCGACCGAACTGTCTACTATGTTAGGACCGGGAATCTTACTCCCAAAAATCCCATGAAACCAATCTTACTGGAAATCCATGTCCCGTGAAACCAATCTTACTGGAAATTCAAAGGATAACATAGTAAGACTCCAACTATCCCAATACCGCGGATGGAATAGGGGCAACGTCTTAACCCAAAAACAAAGAATCTTACTCTAGGTTTAGGGCGTCTAGAAATGAAATCAAGCTAACTTAATATTAATTATCATAATCATCTTAAACCATCTCATCATAACTAAATTAAATTCAAGAATTGCCTTTGCGCCTTGATTCTCGAAAATAACTAGTTAAAACATCGAAGTTATACTCAAGATTGCCTTTGCGCCTTGATCTTGAGTCTAACCAACCATAATCCATCATTCATTAACCATTCTTTAATCATATTAGACACAATCTTTAACTTTCTTTATCTTTTAAACCATTATCTTTAACTTTCAAGATTCGACCAAGAACTCATAAATACTCATCAAGAACTCTTAAAGAACTCAATTAATTCAAAAAGAACTCATAAAGAAATCATTCAAGATTCAAGATCTTCAATCAAGAACTCAATCAAGATTCAAGAACTCAATCAAGAACTCATCCAAACTCATACAACATCACACGCATAATTATCATATTCAATTCGAAAATTACCATCCAATTATCCAAAATTCACCAAACTTGAACACAATAATCATGATCATATAACAACATATAATCAATCATAAAATCATGAAAACCTTCATCAAAACATCATACAAACCTCATAAAAATCAGAATATAAACTATACATAAAACCATGGATATTCATCATCAAACAACCCAAACATGCATTTAATCTATACTATAAACATAGTATAACAAGAAGGTTGAGAAAGTATGTTACCTTATTGAGGATTACACACAAAATCAACACAAGAATGCAGCCCGGAAACACGACAAACACGGCCAAGCAACACGGCAATCACACGCACGGTCTCCCCACGGCACCACCTTGCACACATGGCTGCCCAGCACGTTACCACACGAGCCACCACTGGCACCACCACGAGCACCACTGCACCACCACGAGCACGGCCACGAACACTGCAGCACGGCCTCTCACACGAACCACCACTGCACACACGGCTTCACACACGGCACCCACTCGAACAAGACCCCAAAACCAAACCGAACTAGTGATCTTGAATGAAATGAATGTGTTTAGGATTGTGTTTGAACACTTAAAGATCAATGAACTTTGAATCTTTAAGTTTTGGGCTAGGAAAAATGATGAACAATTGATGGGTTCAATTGCTCAAGAATGGCGTGTGAACTAGAGAGCAAATGGAAGAGATTTGTGCTTGAATTGATGGCAAAAGCTTATGATGGCAAAATGAGCAAAAGCCTTACTAACTCTCCTATTTATAGAGTTAGTCAAGGTGTGAACACAACGCAAGTGGCAAGCCTTGCCATGCCTTCTAAAAACCGGCCATGAGGGGCAATTGGGCCTAAAATGGGCTCTCGTGATCCATTGGGCTAATTTACATATTTTACATGACTAATCATGCAATAATCGATTTAGCCCAAAATATTAAATAATTAATTAGAAAATTAAATAATAAAAATTCTAATTAATTAAATAATAAATAACATAAATAATAAAAACTGAAAATAAATATTTCGAATTAAATCGAAATTATTCACATAAAATAACATAAATAGTTCAAAAATAAATTTGAACTAACACATAAATACACATAAATATCGGCAAAAATACCAATAAAATCAGGGTCATTATAGGTGTACTATGTTCCATAGTATAGATTAAATGAACAAGATTAGTTTATATGAAGTTTTGATCATGTTTTTGGGTATGAATGTAAATCTGATTTTTAAGTGGTTTGATGATGATTTTATGATTGAATATGATGATTTTATGAATGATTATGTTGGTAATAAGTTTATGTTAATCATGTTCAAGTTTGGTGAATTTTGGATGATAGTAAGTTGATGATCTCTTATGTTGAATTATTGAAAGTATGCGTGTAGTTTGATGTTTTGGGATGAGTTCTTGATTCTTGGATGAGTTCTTGGTTGAAGTTCTTGAATCTTGATTGAGTTCTTGATTGAAGATCTTGAATCTTGGTGTAGTTCTTAATGAGTTCTTTGAGTTCTTGATGAGTTCTTTAAGAGTCTTTATGAGCTCTTGATTAAGTCTTGAAAGTTAAAGAAAGTTAAAGAAAGGATTAAAGAAAGTGATTAAATGATATAAGGTGTTTGGTTTACATGTTATTTGCTTAAGTCAAGGCGTAAGATGCAACTTAAGAAGTAACTAAGAATGTAAACTTCGGATTAAAGGTTTAAAGATTGTTACAGATTAGCTTGATTTCGTAGCTAGACGCCTAAAACTTAGAGTAAGATTCTTTGTTTTTGGGTTAAGATGTTGCCCCTATCCTATCTGCGGTATTGGGATAGTTGGTGGTCTTACTATGTTGTCTTCGGATGTGAATTTCCAGTAAGATTGGTTTCACGGGATTTGGGAGTAAGATTCTCAGTCCTAACATAGTAGAAAGTTCGAATGCGTAAGATGCGTTCGTACGTGCATAGTCCGGTCTAGTTTGCGAATTATTGCACCAAAGATAAGATTGGTTAAGTTAGTTGAGTCAAGCATGTATATTGGTATGATTTCGCATGATTTGATGTTATGATTTGGATGTTTGGTTTATGCTATGTTCGTGTGTATTCCCGTTAGGGTGAGACAGTTATGTTACTCGCCACTGACGGTGGACTGTTGTTACATTTCAGGTAATTCTGATGATGAGGTTCTTGCTTAGCTTTGGGTTGGGCGAGCGCCGATGTTGTTACATAGTTTTTATATTGTTGTTTTACGACTTTGATTAGTTTGGACTATAGCTCTAGTACTTGTATACTTTACTTTAACTCTGACATGTGCTTGGAGTTACGTTTATTAGTAGTAGTAGTTTGACTTTTGGATTAGTGATGTACAAACTTGTGGGTATTTGTACTTTTGGGTTTAGTAATATAATATTTTGAGGTTTTGTTTTATTTTTAAGTATTTTAGTTTGTTAGTTTTGACTATTCGACTCGTCGGTTTCTTCCGCGCCGGTTTAAGCGAGTCGGGTCGTCACAAGCGGTTCATTAAAAACTTCTCTACTATCATGGCTCCGATCACTGAGTTAACCAAGAAGGGAGGATTTGAATGGGGTGAAAACGCTCAAAGGTCCTTTGAGAAGGTCAAAGATATGCTTTGCAATGCTCCTATACTTGTGCTTCCCGATTTCAACAAAGTGTTTGAGGTGGAGTGTGATGCGAGTGGAATTGGGATAGGTGCCGTTTTGATTCAAGAAAAGAAGCCTGTGAGCTACTTTAGTGAGAATTTGAGTGGAGCAAAAATAAATTATTCCACCTATGACCGAGAGTTCTATGCCATAGTTAGAGCACTTGACCATTGGTCTCACTATCTTAGACCAAAGCCATTTGTTCTATATTCTGATCATGAAGCGCTAAAATTCATAGATGGGCAACAAAAACTCAACAAAAGACATGCCAAATGGGTGGAGTTTCTTCAATCATTCACATTTAGCTCTAGATACAAGGATGGGAAAAGTAAAGTAGTTGCAGATGCTTTGTCACGCTGAAATTACTTACTTGCTATGGTGGATGCTAAGATATTGGGTTTTGAACAACTCAAGGAGTACTATAATGAAGATCCTGATTTTTCTTGTGAGGTTGAAAAACCAAACAGGGGGTTAGTGTGGCAAGATGATTACTTATTTAAGGGTAACAAGCTTTGTGTTCCAAAGAGTGGAGTTCGAGAATTACTAGTTCGTGAGGTACATAGTGGTGGTTTGGCGGGTCATTTTGGGATTCAGAAGAATCTTGATATTCTTGGCGAACATTTCTATTGGCCTAGAATGATCAAGGATGTGACTTATGTTGTGGAAAGGTGTGCTACGTGTCAGAAGGCCAAGAGTCACTTCACAAAAGGGCTCTACACTCCATTGCCAGTTCCCGATGCTCCATGGGAAAGTGTTAGTGTGGATTTCATTGTGGGGTTGCCCCGGACACAAAGGGGTAAAGAGAGCATTATGGTAGTTGTAGATAGATTCTCTAAAATGGCACATTTTGTAGCATGTAATAAAACTGATGATGCAGTGAAAGGAGCTAAACTGTACTTCAAGGAAGTTGTCAAACTTCATGGCATTCCTCGAAGTATAGTATCTGATAGAGACTCCAAGTTCCTCAGCCACTTTTGGAGGACCCTATGGAAACTTGTAGGTATCAAGTCGTTATTTAGTACCTCTCATCATCCCCAAACAGATGGGCAAACTCAGGTTACTAATAGAACTTTGGGTACATTGTTGTGTGGTCTTGTAAGCAAAACGCAAAAGGATTGGGACATGAAACTAGCCCATGCGGAGTTTGCTTACAATAGGGCGCATTCGTTAACTACTTCGCGTTCTCCTTTTGAAGTCGTTTATGGGGTGAATCCTTTTCTTACCATTGACCTTATTCCTTTGGCTAAAGGGGAAATAGTGGAGAAAGATGCAAAGAATCGCGTAGAAGCATTTCAAAAAAATTGTGAGCAAGTAAAGAACAAAATTGAGGAGATGAATAAGAAATACCAAGAGAGAACGAATAAGAACCGCAAGCAACCTGTTTTTCACCCAGGGGATTTAGTTTGGCTTCATTTGAGAAAGGAGAGGTTCCCTAAGCTTCGCAAAAACAAACTCATGCCTCGTTCTGTTGGTCCATTTAGAGTACTTGAAAGAGTGAATGACAATGCTTACAAAATCGAGCTACCAGATGAGTTGATGGGTGCATGTGAGTGCTACTTTCAATATAGGGGATTTTTCACCATACTTGGATGATTCAAGTTTGAGGGCAAACTCTTCGAAAGAAAGGGGGAATGATCCAAAGTCTACTACCTTGTCTCATGAACCAGTTGCACTAGTCTTGGAAACTCTTGGATTTTATCCGTTATCTACAAGGGCCGAATTCAAGTGTTGCATCTCAAGATTTGATTGAAGGTTCAAAGAATCAAGTCCACCAGAAGCTACACGTTTGGGCCCATTTAAGTTGCTTATTTGGATGTGTATGTTGCTAATTTATTTTAGTTTTATTTTCCAGTTGTAATAATGCAATGACTCACTCTTTGGTCAGTCATCATTAGCTGAATTATGGCATTAAGTGAGTAGCTTAAATCAAGGGAAACTGTTGGCTTTTAGCTTCCTGTTTTGGACAGTTTTCCCTAGTGTGTTTTGGAGTCTTTTGGTGTGTTTTCTGTCTTATCTTTTGCTGCTCCAACCCATTATATAAGGAGAGCAAATGATAAAACTACTGATATATTGAAAAGCCTAAAAAAACCAAGTGGTTGTGCATCTCTTCTTTGTGTTTGTCCAAAGTAGGTTGTGTTATCCTTGTTACTTTGAGTAAGTTCTTGAGTGGCAAGATTAGGATAGATTGAGTTTGTCTTATCTCAGCCTAATAACCCAAATCATTGAGTGTGTTCTTGTGGTTTGGTCCAATTCTATCCATTCTGAGACAATTGAGCAATCTGACTTCTTTCTTGTTGGAAGATCCTTGAATTGAGTGTAAACTCTCCAAACTAATTTTAGGGAGGGGATTTAGACTCACATCAGAACGAAATTCTTTACTCCTTAATGCTATGTTTGATCTATCTTATGCTCATAGAGGTTGTGGTTGGTTTAGAATTGATAAGGGTGTTCGTGATGATGTCTCACTTTCTTTAACATATTCTTTGACATATAATGTTGAAATGAATGTTATAGGACATGTTTGAACCTTTAAATCATGAACTAGGTTGGTAGGTGCTAAGATGGGAATATAAACACCCAAAACTAGCCATAAATGACCTATTTGCCTTGTTTTTTGTTCCAAAACGCCTTATTTTTGCCCAAAATCATGCAAATAAATTATATAATGCTTTAATGAATGCTATAGGACTTTTCTGCAACTTAAAAATATGAACAAGGTTGGTTGGTGCGAAGATGGGTACGAAAACACCCAAAATACATTCATTTTTAAAATACTCATTAATTGTCACACTTTCTTTTTACATGATTCTTTTCTCACAGATTTTTGGGTCGTTGAAGACTAAACAATTATATTACAACTAATCTCAACTCCACTACCACATGTACTAGAATGCTTTTTTTTTTTTTTGGGTAGCATCAATGTATTGATTAGCTGCTTTGTAATAGTATACTTGCATATAATATGCTTTGTAAAAGCATAGTTGAGTTTTTTGTATCTTTTTTTTGTTTTTGTTGTTGGCTTGAATGCCTTTTTTTAAGTAATATCACTAGTGCAAAAATCTGTATTAGCATCGTGCCTTTTAGGCTATTAGCATCGTGCCTTTTAGGCTATTAGCATCGTGCCTTTGGCGTTACGAATGTAACAATTACAAATAATAAAGTTAGTTAGGGGCACGATGCAAATTAAATAGTGTACTTATTTGTACCGCGCCTTCAAAGGCACGATCCAAATAGCTTAGTGGTTTTCCTTTTGGCTATAAGCATATATACATGTAAGCATTAAATAAGAGACAATTTATTTCATATGCATAAAAATTAATATTTTTTTTTTATTAATACAAAAAAATTATGATATTAAAATACAAATATATATATATATATATATATATATATATATAATAACTTATTCATCTAAAAACGTAATCACAACAAATAAATAAATTATTAAAAAAAGAAGCTTATATCTAAGCTAGCCTTTTCACTTGTATCAATGACAGGAAAACTGCTAGAAGGATTTTATAATTTACATTTCCAACTATCATATCCTGGAGCCTAGCTAAACTATCATATCCCGTACTTCACCCATCTCCACTTTTGTGTATGAGTCAGATCTTCGAACAAAATCCTTCAAAATAATGTAAACCAAATCAAATTCAACCATATAATAATTAGAATATAATATTTGAAACAATTAAACAATAACATTGGCATTTTGTAACGTGAACATGTGAAACAAGTCGATTTTGGCTACTTTTGGGTGTTTTCGTTCCCATTTGCACAATAATCAACTTATTTCATTTTTCTAAGCTTCATTCATGTATTATAACATTTATATTATCAATTAAGAGCTTATTTGCATGATTCTAGGCAACACTAGGGCATTTTGGAACGATAATTGGTGATACAGGTCGTTTTTTGCTACTTTTGTTTGTTTTCGTTCCCATTTAAACACCAATCAACCTATTTCATGTTTCTTAGCTTCATTCATGTACTATAACATTTATAATAGGGAAATTCCCATTGGTACTACCGCGTTTTGGCGAATTCTCAATTGTACTACTGAGTTATTTTTAATCCCAAGGTAATACCTCTTTATGATTAAATTTCCAACTGTAGCATCGTGGATGAATATTTCGTTATGTAACGGAATATTCCGTTAATTAAATAAAAATAATAACTAAAAATAATTAAAAAAAATAGCCTATGCAAGGTTTTACGGGTCATTTTAGCCCTTAAAGGGTTTGATGTGATATTGGAATTTCCAAAAAAAATGACCTGATTAGGCCCAATTTGCGTTCCCGATTTGTCCCAATTTGCACACATTGATCTACATGTAAAGAAAATAGTCTGCTCAAGGTTTTACGTGTCATTCTAATCCTTATGGGATCTGATTTGAGGTTGGGATTTGCAAAAAATGACTCGATTAGCCATAATTTACGTTCCCGATTCGCCTCGATTTTCGCACATTGATCTACACATACAGAAAAATAGTCTGCTTAAGGTTTTACGGGTCATTTTAACCTTTATGGGATCCGATTTGAGGTCGAAATTCGCAAAAACATGACTTGATTAGCCGTAATTTGCATTCCTAATTCGCCTCGATTTGTGTTACGTATAAAAAAATAGTCTACTAAGGTTTTACAAATCATATTAACACTTAGGGGGGTTTGTTTTGTTAATTATGATTAATTGTTTTTTAATATAGGTTTTTAGTTAATTATAGTTAAGTAATGTATTTATTTTTGTTAATTTTAACGGGTTTTTTATTAATAATAAAATCACATTTGGGAATTTCATCATGAAGAGGTATTACCATTGGGATTAAAAATAACTCGGTAGTACCATTGGGAATTTGTCAAAACACATTAGTACCAATGGGAATTTCCCTTTATATTATAAATTTAGAACTTATTGGCATGATTCTAGGCAACACTAGGAAATTTTGGAACGAGAACAAATGAAACATGTTGTTTTTGGCTACTATCGGGGGTTTTCGACTTTTCGTGCCCATTTACATACTAATCAATCTATTTTATATTTCTAAGTTTCATTCATCTACTCTAACATTTGTATTATCAATTTAGAACTAAATGGCATGATTTTAGGCAACAATAGGGCCTTTTGGAACGAGAACTAGTAAAAATAGGGCATTTTTGGCTACTTTTGGGTGTTTACGTGCCCATTTGCACACTAATCTATCCATTTTATGTTTCTAAACTTCATTCATGTACTATAACAATTATATTATCATTTTAGAAATAATTTGCACGATTTTAGGCAACAATATGGCATTTTGGAACGAGAACTAGTAAAATAGGTGGTTTTGGCTACTTTTTGGGTGTTTTTGTGCCCATTTCATCACTAATCAACTTATTTGATTTTTTTCTAGCACTAGTACAAAAAATCAATTTTGCTGCGGGGTTTTACGGCTCATTTGCTGTGGATTTAGGCCCCCTGAAAATATAGGGGAAGCAAATGAGAATTGTCACGTTTGCTGCAGTTCACAAATGCAGCAAATGAAATGATGTATTTGCTGCATAAGTTTCATATGAATGATGCAAATAAAATTAATTTTGTTTTTAAAAAAAATACAATTATGGTAAAATAAAAGAAATAAATTTAATGTAGAAAGAAATAAAGTAAATAAATAACTATCATAAATTAGTAAAAAGATAATTTTATTAATAATTTTGATGAACTTATACAAAGAATTCAAAATTTAAAAAAAGAAATATATACAAGAATTCAACAAAAAAAATGAAATTTATATAAGAATTCAAAAAAAAAACTGAAATTTAATCAACAAAATTGGACAAATGAATTACCGCCCCCGAGACACAACCTCTTCTCGCCGCTGCTCAACACTGTCGCTCGAAGCCGCCGCCAAACACTGTCGCTCGAAGCCGCCGCCAAATACTGTCGGTCGAAGCCGCCGCAAAACATCTAAACCAAGGAGGAGGGTTGCTTGTTAGGATCTTCATTTTTCTACACCAAAACTATTGTAAGCATTTAAAAGAATCATTAATTAACCAATCAATGATCTATATTCTCATAATATTAATAGAAACACGAAGTTCTGACTTTGACTAACCAGTTCTTAATGAATTCGTGCAAAACTTTTGGGTCCAACATTGTGATTATTTTTTGAGCTTTCCTTCGAATCTGATTAGCAGCACATCAGTCCTACATATATGTAAATGAAAATTAAATCATGTTCTTTTTTTTGGTAAATAAAGAATTAGAAGCACATGGTAAAAAGAAGTTACACAAAAGCAAGGAGGGGGTTGTAGGAGGGTTGGCAGATAGGGGGAGAGGGGGTTGCTGGGGGGGTCAGCAGACAGGGGGAGAGGGGGCTGCAGGGGTGTGGGGAAACAGGGGGAGAGGGGGCCTCAACTTATTGAAGAACATAACTCAAACAATGCCTCAACTTATTTTTTACTATGAGTATAAAAACACATTTTTTAACATTTTAATGGGTCTACAAAACACTAAATACTTTAGCAAGTAAACATTTTGGAAAATATTAAATTCCAAGCAGTAAAAATAAAGTAAAAGAAATATATATGTAATGGCTGCCACACCACCACCACGCCACTTCTACATGGCAAGACGCAACAGTAGTGCCGCCACAAGACAGCAGCAGCAGCCGTCCAGTAGCATAACAACAGCCGGCCAGTACTAGCCACGGTGCAGTAACAACATCCATTGTTCGATTCCAAGTTCATTATCTAGGTTTCACCTTCCTTGTACTTATAAACAGCACACAACATGACTAAATAAAGAAATGAAATGCACTAATCCTAAGAAATACCAAAATAAATGTCATCATTCAACCAAGGAGATGTACGGGTGAAAAAAAATGATGTCAAAAGTATACATGTAAAACTTTGTTGCAGACAGTTGACTAAAGACAACTTGAAATCAGACCCACAAGAAGGATATAAAAACCAAAAAAACGTGGATTCCAATTTTTTGAAAATTGACATTATAAGTGAGACCACTTTCAATTTCATTTCCCAGCTTGGATCATAGACTTTCAAATACAAATAGAATCAAGTACACCAAATTGATAGGGAGTGAACCCTATGAATAAAAACAAATTTACTGATGTAGATGGGCCTCCCACAATTCCCTAGCCTTAATCCTTGTATCAACAATCCCATAGTCACCTGTTCAATAACTATTCCGTCTCATATTCAATAACTAAAAAAATCCAATCTGCAACATATAGCTCTAGATGCAAGCATCAAACAAGCTGAAACACTAATCCAACCTTATATAACCTTAATTTTTGCACTTGGTTACTAGGAGAAAAGAATTTCGCTGGATATGTATGGCAAATGAAGGAAGATTTGTTTTACTTTATTGAGATCAAGCTATAGTTGTTTCCAATTATCCACATATCCAATTTAACTTCAATGTTCAATAATCTTGTTTTCCGGTTACAATATTCAATATTCCAATTTCTTTCATTCCCAGTATTCGATATCAAATTCCAATTTTCTTTTAAAAACCACATACCACAAATTAACATACTACAATTTTTACAAGAAAAACAAATATATCATTCAGATTCCAGTAAAAAAATACAAAGCACCAATATCTCAATTCCCAATTCCATTAACAAGTAACTAATGACAGTCACAAACTCACAATCCAGTTCCTTATAAAATCATATTAGCATTATAAACAACGAAATGGACCATTTTTAATTGGAAAATTTCATGGGAATAATCCCAAAACTTTTGAGCTGCTTGCACTAAGTTATTTTTTTAACTTTTTATCTATTATTATCTTATGAGGATAGCATCTTATTTGCAAAACCAGCACATCAGTGAGCAGACAACTAAAATTAGACAAATAAAATTGAGATTAAACCCTAGAAATTGGGTATTTACATGAATAAAATCCGACAACTAAAATTGAGATTAAACCCTAGAAATTTCTAAATTAGAGAAGAGAAGAAGAATTACCTTGCACAGCAATGAGCAGCAACGACAGCAACAATGGCGCAGCAACAATGGCAGCAACAATGGCGCAACAACAATGGCGCAACAACAATGGCAGCAACGAAGATGTTAGCAATGCAGCGAAGCAATTAACCATGGCAGCAACGAGGAATGAACGAAGACCGACGACGAACGGACGAACAGCAAGGGAGAACGAAGGTGAGAAGGTGACATGGAGAACGATCGACGAAAGTTTTTAACTGGAAAGACGAAGAGGAGAGTGCAATGTATAGTTGGTTTTTTTTTAATCTTTGTTTTTTACATTTTTGGGTGTTTAATTTTTCGATCAAGAGGGTTTCTAATTTTTGGGTGTTAGTATAGTGTATGGGTTTTTTTTTTTATCTTTTTTTTTTTTTTTTTTTTGTAGTTCCATAAAAATGACGTTATAGTTCCATAAAAATTTAATGTGTCGCCATTTATTTTAAGTGGGACGCAATACCTTAATACGTCCTTTTGTTATTTTAGAGGGACACGATAGACTAACTCTATTGCATCTAATCTCTACTATATAAGCCAAGGGGAGTCATGGTGTCCCCCTCGAAAAGTCCATAATGCCCCTTAAAAGTTTATTAAAAATCAAATAACATCACTCTTATTTAATAGGGAAAGTTATCATAATTTTTTATTTTTTTAAATTAAAATATTACAAAATATACAATTCGGAAAAATAAAATAAAATAATCAAAATTCATATTTTTGAATTCTCTATAAATGAAAACCCATTTTAATATAGTTTGTTACATAAAAATTTTACTTTTTTATTATCGTAAAAATTTGATAACCGATTTTGTTCATTGTGGTGGAATGGCTGGATGAAAGAGGAATGTTTGTTTACGATTATGTGAATGGGTGTGAATTTAAATAAAAATTCAATTTCTCGAACAAAAACCTTCGATTTTGAAGATACATTAAAAATATCGTCGCACGCAAAGCGTGCACACAAGGCTAGTATAATATATGTGCAGACGTAATAACTTTACGTGCCACTTATAATGCTTGAGGCGACACAATAGCTATTTTTTAAACAAATTAACAACCTATCGTGTCTAGCATTATATATACAAGTGACACAATAGCTTTAGGTGTCCCATATTATTAACAAGCGATGTGATAGGGGGGGTGCCTTAAAGTGTTTTTTGTACTAGTGTATATGAGAAAAAAAATGGAAAACCATTCAAAAAAACCATTTAAAAAAAAGAAAAAAAATGGAAAATGAATCCGTTAATTTAGGGAGAGTCCGTGTTTTTTTTATATTGAATGTGGGGGAATTGAGAAAGGACGGAGTCTGCTTTATGTTTAGGGCCTAGGGGGGAGTGGAGGAGAGGGATGACCAGTAAATCAATTTGAGATACAAAGTTTGTATCTCAAATGGCATTTTAAGGTAATTTTGACAAACTTTAGGGGCAGGAGTACGAGCACCAAATCTATAGGGGGGTGTTTTGGTAATTTATTTTCAACAAAATTATAAAAATGTCATTTGATATGTTTGCTAAAAAAATCATTTTGATTTACTAGCCATTTCCCGAGTGGAGGATAGGCGTGCGTCGGTGCGTGAGTCCCTTTATTTGCATCATGCGTTGCTACGCTCGATCCAAATAATAATTATTTGGATCCTGCTTAAAAACGCACGATCCAAATAACAATTATTTGGATCGTTCCAAGCAACGCACGATCCAAATAAGGAGTTACAAATAGCAATTTTTTTACCTAGTGTAACATACATGGGAAGGGGCTGTAGGGGCTGGGGTGGGGGGACTGTAACAGGTTTGGATTGGGAGGGGGTTGTAGGGGATTAGGAGAGGGGATGATGGGGAGTCTACAGAGGGGCTGAGGGGGTTCATAGGGGTTGGAGGCTGTAGGGGGTCGGAGGGCAGGAAGGAATGGATGGGGAGGCTGCAAGGTGTGGGGGTAGGGGGGTCTGTATGGGGTGGGGGCAGTAGGGGTGTGGGGTAGGGGGCTGTTTGTGGTGAGGGGACTGTTGTTGTGGGCAGAAGTGGGGGGGGGAGCAGCAGGAGGGTGCAGGGGTGGGGTGGCAGTAGGAGGCAGGGGTGGGGTGGTAGTAGGGGCAGGTGAGCAGTAGGGGGTGGGGGATTTTTTTTTAAAAAGAAAACACTTTTTGTAACGGGCATGACTAAGGCCCGTTACAAAAAGTGGACTTATTGTAACAGGCATGTCTTATGTCAGTTACAAAAGGTCCAATTTTTGTAACGGGCATCAGCCATGCCCGTTACGAAAAGTCCACTTTTTGTAACGGTCACAACCCGTTACAATAAATATTAATTCTTGTAACGGGGGTGTGGGGGTCGTTTTTACCCGGCCGCCTACGTCTCACGAGTTGTTTGAATGCTCGTTAACGCCACACGTGAATGTGATCTAGTAGGAGTCGCCACCGTGCGTTTTATACGGTCTACGGTCACCGAAGAAATACCAATGCTAGGAGCAATTGGCCCCATATGGGTTCGGGGACAGGTTACGAGCCAATCGTGCATTGGGCCCACCCGCCTGTAAGCGGTCTCTACTAGGTCTCTTTTTGTGGTCGTATTGCTATTATTACCGAATTCAAAGATATCTCCGTTTTATATCCTAAAGCGCATATTACTAGGTGGGTTTATTTTATTGCATGCCCAAACTAATTTATCATGACCACTTTGAGTTAGTGATGTAGGATGGGGTGTCAAAAACAAGCAAAAACTAAACAAATTTCAGAAATTCGTAGGTCTAAGATAAGCTCCAAATATGAACACCAAAACAATCATAAAAATGGGATATGAACTTGAAAATTAGCCCACTCAGTACTAATAATCAAGAGCTAAACATAATCTAATCAAAATCACAAAGGTAATGACTAGAAGATGACTTACCAATCACAAAGTTTAGTAAGATTTGCAACCACAAAGGAAGTTGAGCTCACAAAGAACTTCATAGAGAGAAAATCTCAGATTTTAATTTCATCAAAAGTTTATTACAAATGGGGCAAAGCATGCTATTTAAAGGCTAAGCAACCCCTAATGAAGCTTCTAATCTAGACCATTAATCTCTAAGCAATCAAGGGCTAAGATTAGAAAGTCACTAAACAAAACAAGAGAAAAGAGCAAAAATATAAACACTACGTGCAGGGCCGTGCAGGGCCGTGCACGGTCGTGCATTACAACCATGCACAGTCGCGCAGGCCAAAATTCCCCTTTCTGGAACGTATACGGTCGTGCAAGTTAGCCTGCACAGTCGTGCAGCCTAACTTGCACGATCGTGGCGAAAAGTTACATGCTTGCACGGTCGTGCAAGTCTGAAATTGGCTTCTGACCTCTGCACGATCGTGCAATTGATCTGCACGGTCGTGCAGTGCTTTGCACCTGCTACTGGATGTTGCACGACCGTATGCACGGTCGTGCAAGGGTCGTGCATGGTCGTGCATGCTCCGTTTCGCTTCCTTTGCTCGTGTTTCTAGCTCCGTTACACATGCTAACTTAACTAAGGCAATAAAATGAGAGTTTAGGCTACTTATTACAACCCGAAAAACACGAAATAATTAACTAAGGCAATTTCTCGTCGCGAAAAAATAATAATTACAATTCAACTAGGTTATAACATGGTCGTAATAAAATTGATTATAGCGGAGGAGACTAAATTTTAACCCACCCGCGTATGAAATTTCATTCGAAATTTAAACAAACCGCTTCCATTTTCATTTCAATTATAATTTCATTTCACTCCTTTCACTCTTTTAATTTCATTTCATTACATTACCCCATCTCCCAAAATTTTACACACACTCTCCCTCCATTTCCCCTACATCGAAATTCCACCTCCTCCCTCACTTCATTCTCATTGTCGTTTTCACCTCTTCATTCTTCGTCCTCCCGCTGCCATTCTTCTACGAGCCCTTTAACTGAGTGCTGCCACCACCTACACGATCAAGATTCCATTTTTTTCTTCCAATTTTCGTCTTTCTCATTTTTTTATTGATAAATTTTCAGATTTGGGTTTGAATAATTTGGCGTCTGTTCGAATTTGGATTTTTGAATTTTGTGTTCGTTTGGATTTGGATTTTCTATTTTTGGTTAGTTTTAGGGTTTTGGCTTATTTATGGTCGAAATTTGGGGTTGTTTTGGGTCGAGGATGGTGGCTGGAATTTGGTTGGCTTGTCAGATCTGGTGGGGTTCGAAATGATGGTTGGGTTCGATCAAGGGGGGTTTCGAAATGGGTGGGCTTGAGGGGTGGGTTTGAAGGGGGGTTCAGTGGGGTAGTTTGCGGGTTCGAAGGGGGGGGGGGTTTAGTGGGGATGGGTTCGAAAAAGGGCGATATCGGTGGGGGTTATTGGGCTTTGAGGTGGGCTGGGTTTCGCGGTGGGTGAGGGGGGGATTTGAGGAGGGGTGAGTTCGAGATTGGGGGGTTGGGGGGTGTGTGATTTGATGATAATGATGATTAATTTTAATTTTAATTTTATTTTATTTGATTTTTTTTTTTGCAACTAATTTGATTATGATGAATGTTGATTGATGATGATGAATTTTCATGTTTTTCAGGTGGTGCGGCGGTTTAGTGGTGGAAGCGTTGCAGTGGTAGAGGTTGTGCAGTTGTGGCGGCAGTGCAGTGGTGGAGGCAGTGTGTTGCAAAGGTGGTTTAGTTTTATGATCAAATTAAAACAAGTGTGAGATTGTAAATTTGTAATATAAGATGTGAATTTTAATTTGTTCCATTTTCAAGTCTTAGATTGTAATGTAAATTGTATTAACTTGTATTCACTTTCATTATTAATGGAAAAAAAAATTTTGATTGATTTAATTCTCATATATATTATTTAACTTAAAATCTTAAATTTAAATTCTTTTTAATGGATTGGATGCTTTAGAAGAAAATTAGCAACTCTAAGTACTTTTCTAATTTCTTTTTATTTATTTATTTAGGAATTACGACAAGATTTCTAGTCGTAAATGATAAGTATATATATATTTGTATTTAGCCAATACGACCACAAAACTAGTCGTAAATGATCACTATTTGCGATGAGAATTAAAAGAGCTTTTACGACGAATCACTTAAACTGGTCGTAAATGACAATTTTATATTTGCGACGGAGCCTTTTACGACGACTGACGACTACACGCGTTTCTCGTCGTAAAAGGCTTTTAACGACGAGATTTGAGCTTTTAACGACCAAAAAGTGGACCGTGAAAAGCAATTTTTGTTGTAGTGATATCTATGTTTTATTGAAGTTTTGGTGTTGTTTATGTTGGGCTAAGTGAGACCTACACATTTCTGAAAATTTGGGTAGTTTTTGCTTGTTTTGAAACCCCATCCTACATCACGAATAATTTGAAGAAAAAAATAAAATGAAAGAAGCATTCGGATTTGAATTAGGCTTGCTTGAAGAGGATGAAGCACTGAATTTGAAGAATTCAAGGATTTTGAAAATGGTGAAACACTAGAATTTACTAATTTAGATTTTGGAAATCGGAAAGAAAAGTTGACTAATAGACTATAATTAGAAGCATTCCCAAAACTGGACTTCTATTTTGATGTGGGCCCTTTAAATTGGCTGCCATGTGTAAAAGACCTGCTTGGACATGTGTAGACACAACCTTGATAGTCTCGTGGTTTTACTCTTCACATTGAAGGGTTTTCCACGTTAAAATCGTGTGTGTCTTTACTTGACTGTTTATTGTTGTTGTACTGATTTATTCTTGCATATATGATGATATTGGGTTGTTTATATTGATGGTTATTGGTTTGGTTTGGAGATTAATACCTTTCGTGGGTTGTTTTATAACTTTGATCAAACTAGGGTTGTTTGTAGTTTGTTTGTCACTGTAATTATTGTGTAAGAGGTATTTTTACCTCATCTTAAATAGATCTCCCTTTCATACCTTGGAGCTTTTTCTCCCATATTAGACAAATTCATCATATTGTATAGACAGAATTTCATTAGCAAAATGTATGCCTCCTTACGATGATAGATTCATTGTTAGAGTCGAAAGACATGGTTTTCAATTTAGCCCGTCATTTAAACTTGAATTATAAACTAAGGAGTACAAGTGCTTTTAGACGACTTTGTTGAATTATCTTTCTGTTTCATTTTATATCTTAGCTAACTTCTGCTTGTATTTATTTAATTACTAGATTAGTTGCCCGTGCAATACACGGTTGATACAAAAATTATCATACTAAGTTATTGTGATCATACTATTAATAATTATAAAACAAAACTTTTTAAAAAATATAGTAAAACAATGGCCATAATAATGATTTCAATTATACACATAAAAAGTACATTGAAAATTTAAAAGAAAACTTTTGAAAAATTAATGATGGTAGGATTACTTATAAGGCTATGTTTGATTCACCTTATATTTGTTGACCTGATCTGAAATTATTGTCTGATTTGATTAAACATTGATAGTTTATATATGTTAATCAAGCAAATTATTTAATATGGTATGATCTAAGTAATAAGGTGTTTGAAATAATGTGAATCACGCAAAAGTCAATGATAACATAATCAATTGCATATATAAAATAATGATATGTATACTGGATGATTTAAGCATACTCTATTTTAGTATATAGTTTTAATTTTAGATAGATTTAATTAAAACACAACATTGAAAAGAGAAAATTAAATATTGCAGCTTTTGGAGGGAAAAAAATTGAATGAGAAAATGACACATGTTATTTTCATGAGGTAGGGATGATGTAAACATGACCCATGCAATGCACGGTTTTAACAAATATTTATTTTGTTAAAGGATAGTTAAATTGCAAACAGTTACATAATAAAAAAAATTGTATGATAATTTTAAAATTAAGAAGATTAAGATAAACAAATGAGATATTTGATAAATAGATTATTTGTTAGGTCATTTAATATGGTAATTATAATAGGTCATTAATGAAATTTAGGAAAATAAATAGTCAAAGAAGAGAAAAAAAAAAAAAGAAAGAAAAAAAGATGATATCAAAATTAGTTTTGTAGGAAAATAATATTGCATGAAAATTAGACACATGTACAATATTATATAAGGATGATGTCATCAATGGCCTCTTTTAGTAAGTAACTAGCATAGTACCCGTGCGATGCATGACTTGAAAATCTTAATATAAACTTTGTAAATAGTAATGTAAGGATTTATATAATTCATTTCCTGATATAGTGACTTTAACATCATATTAAAATTTTAACTTTATATATAGCAACCCATATTAATATTCTTGTAGTTATTTTTTAATTAAAAAAAAAACCCATACAAAACAATGATTAATCTTTATACAAAATCTTGACTAACCCCCATACAGAACATTAAGAACCATTTACACTAACACTCGGTAATTCATATATATAGTACATATATAATAAAATTTTTAGTAATTTTTGGTTAATATTCAATTCGATAATTGTTATGCTTAATATAATTTAAAAATCAAGATCAATGCATAAAAAAGAAATAAAAGATGATTAATTTAATTCTTTATATTATTGTAACATATGGATAAGAATAAAAAAAAATGTGGCAAAAGTCAACGAAATCAACAACAAAAAATATTGTATAAGGTGATACATTATATTTAATATAAAATGGTTAAATTCAAGGTAACATGTATGAACAAATTTTGGAGTAAATTTAAACAATTTTAGAAAAAAATTAAGCCGCAATTATCGTTATCAAACGTTGGCTAATTATTAATTTTTAAAGGATAGTTTTAATAAAAGAGAATAAAAATAACTTTTATATGTTATGAGTATTTTTTTGAAATAAATATCTTATTAAAAGAAAAATTCACGGATTAAAAATCTAAAACATGAAGTTTTAGATTATAATAGTTTTTTTTCTAGATACTTCTATTTTAGTATATTTTTATATATGGATCAATTAGTTTATAGAATTGTTCTAATTAAATATATAGTAATAATATAGATTCTCCATAAAAAATATATATAGATTCAATTTTAGAAATTTATTTTCTCGTTTATTTTCTATGAAAATGATGTAGGATGGGGTCTCAAAGACAAGCAAAAACTACACAAAACCCACCCAAGAGAACATAAACTCGTAGGTCCAACTACACCCTCAAATATGAACATAAAAAACTCATCAAAATAAGGATATGGACATGAAAATAAGCTCACTAAGGACTTATATCATGAACTAAACAGTTTCTACTTAAAATCACTAAGTTAGAGAATAAAAAAAGACTTACAATCACCAAGGTTGCAAGATTTTGCCATCCACCAAGGAAGGGAAGCTCACAATGAACTCACAAAGAGAAAACTCTCCAATTTTCATTTCAACATAATCTGATTTTTTTACATGAGGCAAAGAGACTATTTATAGACTAAACACACCCTAATAAGACTATTAATCTAGGCCATTAATCCCATAATAATCAAGGGCCAAGATTAGAAAGACACTAAACAAAACAAGAGAAAAATAACAAAAGCTGAAATTCGCGTACAACACCCGTGCACGGTCGTGGACGCCCAAAGCTAATCTACTGGATCGTGCACGATCGTGCAGCCTAACTTGCATGATCGTGGCGAAATCCTTCGTGCTTGCACGATCGTGCTGCTTTAGCCTTCACGGTCGTGCAAGCCTTGATCTTGCCACTGACTTCTGCACGGTCGTGCAGTCCTTCCCAGGTCATTCTGAGCGTTGCACGACCATATGCACGGTTGTGCAAGGCTCGTGCATGGTCGTGTATGCTCCGTTTCGCTTCCTTTGCTCGTGTTTCTAGCTCCGTTACACATGCTAACTTAACTAAGGCAATAAAACGAGAGTTTAGGCTACTTATTACAACCCGAAAAACACGAAAATAAGCTAAAAACAAGAGTTCAAAACTATCCAAGTAAAAGTGAACAAAATTGAAGTCGTTGACCGTTGAAGTCGCTCGTTGGACCATCCCGTTCTGCATCAGAAAATTATACTCATACATACAAATAAAAAAATTATAATACACTCAAAATTAAAATATACAAAATAACTTCATTAAGCTAAAACTTGTTTTATCACAACTTTTAGGGGAAAATAAAACTAAAATTTACATTTTTTGTTTATTTTCTAATTATTATAATCCTAAAAAAATTGATAAGTTATTATAGAGATTCTTCGAATTATATAAAAATTCATGTTATGCATGTCATAATAATAAATCAATAATGATACTCATTTCCCCAAAAAAGTAGCGATATTTTTATTATGAGAATATGTATAAGCAATACATGAATAATATATCGAAAGTAATTTTTTTATCATAAAAATATATAAGAAATTAATATATGATCAAAACTAAATTATTTATAATAAAAGTAATTTTTTTTATTACATATTTACATCCAATGGCTTTCATTTATCTTAATTGACTCTAAATATAAATCATTAGTTCCTTCGCCTAAATCTCTAAATAAGGCCATTTATGACTATGAATGTAATAATAATAATAATAATAATAATAATAATAATAATAATAATAATAATAATAATAATAATAATAATAATAAATTTATTATTATTATTATGTGTGTACAAGAAATTAGTTTAAATAATAACTATAAATTTAATTTAAATATGGATTATATAGTTTGTTAATATAATGAACAAATCTTTAAATCTTATTATTGTTCTCGTTATCGACTAGTCGTTATAGTTAATATTATTGTTGTTGTTATGTTATTCTTATCAATCACCATCATTATCGTTATCATCACTCATTAGTATCATTATCAATTCATCATTGTTATCGTCAATTCATTATCATGCATCAATCATCACTTTGATCGTTAACATAAGCTCATATACATTTATTATTATCATCATAAATTCATAATCCATCACCGTCATTCATGTCATTATCATCAATGACATCTTTCATATTGGTGATCAACATCTATCATCGTCATTGATGTCTCATCATCGTCGTCATCATCCATCATATATCAACATCCATCACCATTCATATACATCATCACACATGATCACTATCATCACCCATTATCATCCATGTCCATCCATCATCAATGTCATCATCATCATACGTCATTATTATTACCATTACTCCATTATTATTATCATAAAATTGATAAATTGGCAAAACATTGGCGCATCATCAATCAACAATCACAATCAACAATAATCACCACCAATATCATTATCATTAATTCCTCATCATCGTAAACCATTACTCCATTATAATCACTATCAACATTAATTCACTTCGCAATTCCTCAGCATTTTACATTTTTAATAATATGATTGTATACATATTAGTATGATATTTAGTTATATTAGTATGATGTCTTGTTTTCATAGTATGATTTAATGATAGAACAACACAATGTGATATATTATCTATATAGTATGATGATGGTGTTATATAGTAACAGATTAAAAATTGTATGTGTTTCTGTTTTCAGGAAACTTAGTTGCAAAGAGGTAGAATAGGATGAGTAGGGGAGAGCCTCTATGTATGCTGACTAGATCTCGTGGTGACAACTGTGCTGAGTGATGGATGAGTTGGGACTCGGTGCTGACTGGACTCCTCCATATGGGCTTGGGCCTGGCTGAGTGAGTCCTGCAAAATGAACAAGGGGTGACTGACCCGGGGGGTTGACCCGGGAATTCCCCTCCGATGCTTAAGTCAGCAAAGTATTTAATGTGGAAATGTAGAGAGAGAGAGAGATTTCCCTTTTCTGGAAAGGAGGCTGTATTGGGAATTGTAATTACCCAAAAAGCTCTTTGTGGAAAGTTGTTGGGAGAAGATCCAGAAAAAGAGAGATCTTTTCACCTGCCATAAATGTGGGGAATTTATAGGTGAGGTATTTTGGGGGCTAATTGATAGATATTTGGGGGCTGTCAATCAGCTAAGTGAGGGGATTTGTGACACGTGTCTTCGGATTTCCAGATGGCGTTTTAGGAGATAATGGGAATTCCGGGGGTATTTTAATCATTGTGACATTTATTGGGCTCTGGGCCCAAACATTTAGCCCCTCGCATGATATGTTACTCGGATCGACTGGGAGAGTGCATGTCATGCGAAGTTGTTTTCCCTCGGTTTGGCCCCGGGGGGCTAAAGTGTGTACCTTGTTTCTTCATTTTACGAAGTAAAGGTGATTTCCACTCTCAGACTAAGGGAGGCCCTTGGTAGTCCATGGCTCAGGAGAGTGGTCTCCGTTGCTTTGAGGGGTGAGCCCCTGGTAATTAGTGCTCGGACGGAGGATGATCCTCTTCCTTTGACCAAGGGGGAAGCCCTTGGCGTTCAGTATTTTCAACGGAGGATCCTAAGGCCGAGGGGGAAGGCCCCTGTCACTTAGTATTTTAAACGGAGTGAAAATATCCTTCTTTGGCCGAGGGGAGAAACCCCTGGCACTCAGTGTTTTAGACTTAGGCCGAGGGGGAAACCCCTGGCACTTAGTGTCGCGGCGGAGGGTGACACTCGTACTTTGGCCGAGGGGGAAGCCCCTGACACTCAGCGTTGTGGACGGAGAATGATCCTCGTCCTTTGGGGAAGCCCCTAGTACTCGGTGTCGTGGACGGAGGGTGATCCTCGTCCTTTGGCCGAGGGGAAAGCCCCTGGCACTCAACGTTGTGGACGGAGGATGATCCTCGTCCTTTGTTTTTGCTACAATTTTGTAGAAAGATAATGCAAGAAATACTTTTTATTAATGAATCATATCAAATACAAGTATTTTACATTTTACATTGCTAATAATCTTGATCCGGGTAGTCGGCTCAGCGTGTTGCTGCTGTCGATTGATTGCGGATGGTTCTCGGCCTCGTCACTTATCTTCACAGTAGTCCCCTTTTTTAGGAATATCTGTCGAATGTCAAGGACGGATGTAGTGGTTTGGCCTCAGGAATGGGAGGAGCTCAAATCCTTTTCAACTGGGTTTGGCTCCCAGCCTTTCATGATCTCTAAGAGCCCCCGTATTCGGCTTAGGGGTCTTCTTCCGTTGGTCGACTCCTCAGTCGCCCCTTTTGGGGGTTTCTTCTCACATCTTTTTATGAGGAGGACCAGTTTGCCTCAACCCAGTCAAGAAAGCAAAATGGGAGGGAACATAAGGATGGTTCCCCCCTTTCCTGTCACTGGGATGACTTAGGGTGAATCAATTGCTTGGTTTAGAACCGCGTTGGTGAGTTCTACCCCTGATCCCCTGAGTCGGGTGGCCTCGATGAGGTACGTGGATTGCCACGAATGTCTTTGTGGGTCGACTCGGATCCCAGATGCATTTGGTGGGGGCACTACGTTCTCGACTCGAAACGGGAGAATATGATCTTTAAACAGGTTCCCCGTTGTCAGCCACTGGCACTGGTTGAGGCTCGGCTGGTAAGGGTTTAGCAAGTTTTCGTGCTGTGGGACTCAACACCCTTACCAGTTTTAGGAACCGAGAGGCACGGGGTGAGAAGTGACGGTGTTGATGTCACTCCTTTCCCGCGTTCCTGTCGAACTCGGTCCTGATGCCTCTACTTCCTGTCGAACTCAGTCTTAAGTGACTTTGTTTGCTTTCCTCCTTTGGTCAGGAGGTCGGTTGGTTGCACTCAGCAACTTTTTGTTTGTGGAGCCATGGGGTAAGTTTTGGCAACCATGGTAATTTTTAGAGAGGGAGAGAGGAAAAGAAGGGAGAAAGAGGATTTTTGTAGTGATTGTGTTTTTTATGGTAATTTTTGTGTTTTTTTTTGTAGAGTGTTTTTGCCTCAAGGATTTACTTCCTTTTATAGAGATCTTTTTCTTTCTCCGCATTAAATGGCTTTAAATGTGGTTTGTCGATCCACTCGGCTCGGCTATAACCCATTCATCCGGGGTTGAGTTGCAACACTCTACTCGGGATGAATGACATAACACTTTACCCGAGTTGTGTTTCACTCGATACTTGATGTTAAGTTGATTCAAATGTATCGAGGTATATGGCCGGGATGGGCTTTGCCTTTTTATGCTGCTCGGGATGAATGATGTTACATCTTGGTTCACTCGACACTTGGCTAGGATGGTGGCATCCCTTTGTGGCCGAGTGGAGGGCATTGCGCAATCGACACTCGGCCAGGATGATGGCATCCCCTTGTGGCCGAGTGGAGGACATTGTGCAATCGACACTCGGCCAGGATGATGGTATCCCCTTGTGCCCGAGTGGAGGACATTGTGCAATCGACACTCGGCCAGGATGATGGCATCCCCTTGTGGCCGAGTGGAGGACATTGTGCAATCGACACTCGGCCAGGATGGTGGCATCCCCTTGTGGCCGAGTGGAGGACATTATGCACTCGACACTCGGCAAGGATGGTGGCATCCCCTTGTGGCCGAGTGGAGGACATTATGCACTCGACACTCGGCCAGGATGGTGGCATCCCCTTGTGGCCGAGTGAAGGACATTATGCACTCGAAACTCGGCCAGGATGGTGGCATCCCCTTGTGGCCGAGTGGAGGACATTATGAACTCGACACTCGGCCAGGATGGTGGCATCCCCTTGTGGCCGAGTGGAGGACATTATGCACTCGACGCTCGGCTAGGATGATGGTATCCCCTTGTGGCCGAGTGGAGGACATTTTGCACTCCATACTCGTCCAGGATGGTGGCATCCCCTTGTGGCTGAGTGGAGGACATTGTGCACTCGACACTCGGCCAGGATGATGGCATCCCTTTGTGGCCGAGTGGAGGACCTTGTTCACTCGATACTCGGCCAGGATTGTGGCATCCCTTTGTGGCCGAGTGGAGGACCGGGGTTGTGTAGCCTAGCTGGGCCATCCGCCCGAGTGTGCAATCTTGACAGATTACTGAAACTGAGCTTTCCCGTGTTCGTATGGTGTGCTCGACATTCAACTAGGATGGAGTGTATCCCGTTCGTGCTGATGTGAGAATTTTGTGACCTCGCTTGGCCAACCGTCCGAGGGTGCTCCCTCGGTAGAGTGCGAACCTAGACTTAACCATACTGACATGTTTCACTCGACACTCGGCCAGGGGGATGGGCATCCCTTTTCGGCTGAGTGGAGGAACGTGCCTTGCTCGACACTGGCCAGGATGGTGGACATCCTTTTTTGGTCGAGTGGAGGTTTAGATCGCACTCGGCACTCGATCGGGATGGTAGACATCCCTCTATGGGCCGAGTGGAGGGCATATTTTACTTGACACTGGCCAGGATGGGGGACACACTTGAAACTGGCCGAGTGGAGGTTTTAGGTTTCACTCGACACTGGACCAGGATGTTAGGCCTCCCTTTGTTGGCCGAGTGGGGGGTTGGGACCTTTTGGCCGAGGGCGCCTCATGTAGAAATGCTGACCCTGACCTCTTTGTGAAATGGTTCCTTCTTGCTGAGGGGTCGTGTCATTTCGAGAAGTGTCGATTCAAGGTTTCTTTGTTTACTATAAATGGGTGGATTTTGCCTCCACTTGTCATTTTCAATTGTTTATTGTTGGTGGGCCAAATTCTCGAGAAATTGGCAGAGGATCCCCTTTCTTCCCGCAGTCAATATCATCTCACAAGGAGTTTCTTCAGGTATTCTTCTTTCCTTTTCTTTTGTTTGCTTTCTTTATGCAATAAGACAATAAGTGAGTCTGCTCAATACTGTAATAAGTCCGAGTCATGTACATGTATGATTCCTTATCTGAGCAGAGTACTCCCCCTACGTCTCCTCCCCCTATTCTGGGGAGGGAAATAAGAGTGGGTGGCCTTGCAGTGGTGAAAGCCCGTGCATGGTTGCCCGAGTGTTCTGATCTGGCTGAGGCCCTTCCTCTATCCTCCTCGAATGGCTTGAAATGTGGAGAAGCCGAGTCCGAGGATGGTTATGAGAGGTTACCTTTTCCTTGGGAGGTTTCCTTAGCCATGCATGGTCCTAAACGTGGTTACTTGGACCGTATGATGGAAACGGGGGCAGTGAGGATGGCTGCCGAGGATGACCAGATCAATGTCGAGGGAGAAAGGCAAGCTGAGCAACTGAATAATGAAGGGGAGTTGGATGGTGCCTAGCAGCAGGGTACTAGTGGCCGAGATGGCCTGTTATACGGACCTGGTGCTTACTTCATAAGGGCCAAGTTGTTGAGTTTGCTAGATGCCGAGCTTCCTCATTTCCATGTGTTATACGGGTTGAAGTCGCCGTATCAATTTATCAGGCCTTTGGAGGAGAGTACAATTGTTAACCGACCAGTCGGTTGTATGGCCGTGTATGAGGCTCATTTGAAAGCTGGGATTAGGTTCACGTTATCCCCGAACTGGGTGATGATCCTCCAGGCGTATAACCTGTCTTTGTCTCAGCTTGTGCCGAATACCGTATATCCCATCTCTTGCTTGATGGTGGTGTGTAGTATGATGGGTGTTACCTTGACCTTGAATTTTTTTCGTAATGTTTTCAAATTGATGGTTAGTGAGCCCAAGTTTCATGGCGAAGGTTGGTGGCGCTTTGGGACAAGACAAGGGTACCGAGTGTACTCAAAGTTGCAGAGTAGTCATAAGTTTTTTAGGCATGACTTCGTGTTTGTCCATAGAGGAGATGCCAAGTGGGATGTTCCTCTTGAGCCAGTATCAGAGCCGAATGTTAGCCTCAACTTGGGGGTTCCTGAGCTGAATCAGGAAGAGGTTGTAGTTGCTTGTTACTTATAGGCTTACAAGCGAATTCAGCACAACAAGACGTATGCTCAATACCCCAACTATTGGGTTCCAAATGATAAAGTCTTCTCGGATGAGTTCTTTCTCTCGGCTCTAAGGTTGAGTCGATTTTACCCTAGGGGTACAATTTTGACATTGAATGCTTTGTATTGTCTCAAGTCCTTTCTCTTACATCTTTTGTTGTTTACCTGCAGAGGACGCCCTCAGGAGGTTGAGAGGCGGAGAGATGTCAAAGAGAATGTCGGTGACAACCCTGGAGGCCGCGAAGCTGCGTAGAGCCTTGAAGGATGGGAGCATAGAAGCTCTGCCTGCCCCGCCGGTATGATTTCTTTGTTTCGTCCTTTTGAGGAGATGAGTAATTTTTCAGTGACTAACTTTTTCTTATCTGATTAGGATCTCGGGCATTCCAGGAAGAGGAGGAGACCTGCCTCGAGGGCTATTCCAAAGTCTACTAGGGTAGGTTAGCCCCAAGCCCCTCGTCCCGAGGTTGCTCCTCAGAACGTGGGTGGGCCACTCGAAATCCAGGATAACAATGACCTCTTCAACTATTCTGAGTTGTTGGGCGAGCCTCATGCTGAGGGAGCTGCCAAGGCTGAGCAGAGTCGACCCGTTGATGCTGAGGCATCTTCTTATGTAGGCCCTGAGTGTCCTGAGCATGCTGAGACCGAGGCCCATGTCACAGGGCTGAATAAGGGAAAGGCGAAGGTGGATTTACCGCTTCCTGTTGGCCATGTTGTTCCCTTCTCTCAGTTGTCTTTGGCTGAGAGGTCGATCCGAATAAATCAAAGTATGAAGTTGATTTGTTCGTCGGAGGATGAGAAGGAACGAGTCGTCTGGGCTCGGAACAGGTTGACTATCTCCATGATAGTTGGCTTAAGGTAAACTTTTTAACCTTCTTTTTCTTTTAAATTGTCTCGTGCATTTCTGACTGGGTTGTCTTCTGTAGATTTCGGTGCGGCTGCGTGCTTTGTCCAAGCACTTCTGTGATATTGCTTCCAAGAATGTGGATGGTCTCTCGACTGAGCTGAGTGCTTTGAGGGCCGAGAAGGTGGCATGGCTTGAGAGGATTCAAGCTTTGGAAAAGAGAGAGGCCACTTTGAGTGCTGAGTTGTCTTCCGCCCAGGCTGAGGTAGGGGGTATGAAGACTGAGCTGGCTGCTGTCCGAGCCGAGCTTGAGGCCGTTAAGAAGGATGCGTCTGAAGCCTCAGTTCGTCATGATGAGGTTGTGAGAAAACTGACCAAGGAGATGGCCCAATTGGAGAGGGCCCAATTGGAGAGGGCTTTGACTGAGAGCAAAGATGTGGCCAAGGAGGAAAAAGAGCGGGCAATTACTCTTCTTCAGACCCTGGATGAGATGACCCACGACTTCTATGATGAGCGATGGGCTGAGATGAAGTTATTGCCATGTCGAGATGTTCTTATTGAGAGTTGCAAGGGAACCGAGGCGGCCTCTGACTATATTGCTGACTTGAGTCTGGAAGCTGGTGAGATAGAGGGTCAATCGGTCAAGGAGAGGATGCTCAAAGTGCTCGGCAACTTGTGTGCCGAGAAGAAGGATGAGATTCAGGCTGAGTACGAGCGCCAGCTTCGAGAGGATGAGGCCCAGTTCAAAAATCAACTTTTGATGCAGGAACTTGAGAAGGAGTTCGATGTTGTAGATCATCAAGAGGGTCATGGTGAGGTTGATGCTGCAGCAGTTGACCGTTTGGCTGCTAAGCTTGGTAGGGGAAGTTCTGATGATGCCGATGCTGATGATGACAATGATGATGACGATGTGGACCGGGAGGTGGGATGTCCCGAGAGGGAGCGTCGAACAAAGAGAAGGGCTGATCCTTCCTCCACTAATCCTCATGCCGAGTCCCAGCCTAATCCTCCTTCTATGTAATATTGTACTATTGTGTATTGTTGTAGTATGTTTTTAGCTATCTTTTGTAAGTAAGATTTTCTAAGAGTTGTGTGTCTGAGTTGTGAGCCACCTTTTGTAATTATGACTTCATTGGCTGACTAGTTGATGTTTGTTGGTAACATTCTGAATACATGTAATTTTTATAGGTAGCATATTAAAAAAAATATGTATTTTTACATTGCTAGTTGCTTACATATTCCATGCCCCTAATTACATGTTTTGTTGAAAACTTAAAGTTCCTAGAAGGAAATTAGATGTAGAACTTCTTTAGGTTATCTGTGTTCCATGGCCGAGTTAGTGACCGACCTTCCTCGTTTTGTAGCCTATAGGATCCTGGCCAGATAACCTCTTCTATTTGGTATGGTCCTTCCCAATTTGGTGTTAGCTTGCCTTCAGTGGGTCTTCTTCCAGTGGCCTTGAATTTTCTGAGTACCCAATCACCTTTTTCGATTGGCCGAGGGGCCACTCTCTTGTAGAAGTACCGAGTTATCTTTTGTTTGTAGGTGATGGATCTGAGTAAGGCATCATTCCTTGTCTCAGGAAGAAGGTCGAGGTCTACTCTTCTTTTTTCTTCATTTTCTTTGTACTCGTAGTAGGTGATCCTTGGTGAAGGTATTCCTACTTCTACTGGAAGGACAGCTTCGCTACCATAAACCAAGGAGAATGGGGTGTGTCCTGTTGCTTCCCTAGTAGTTGTCCGAGCTGACCAGAGAACTCTTGGAAGCTCGTCAACCCACGAACCCTTGGCCCCTTCTACCTGAGTCTTGATTCCTTTCAGTATAATCTTGTTGGCAGCCTCGGCTTGGCCATTCGACTGAGGCCTTGCTACGTATACGTGGCTTCGGCATTTTTCAGACCGAAGGGCATGACATTGTAGCAGTATGTACCTTGGTTGGTGATGAATGTTGTGTGTGGTTGGTCCTTTTCTGCCAAGGGGATTTGATGGTATCCTGCGTTGTCATCCATAAAGCTTAATAGAGCGTGCCCCGTCGTTGATTCAACCAACTTGTCGATTTTTGGCAAAGGATAATCGTCCTTGGGGCAAGCTTTGTTGAGATCAGTGAAATCCACACATATCCGCCAAGTTTTGTTGGGCTTTCTGACCAAGACCACATTAGCAAGCCAATCAGTGTATTTGCATTCTCGGATGAATCCGGCCTCAAGTAATTTTTTGACCTCGGCGGCTGCGGCCAATGTTCTCTCTTAGCCTTGATGTCTGAGTTCCTGCTTGACGGGTTTGTGTCCCTCTTTGATGTTCAGCTAGTGTTGCATTACCGAGGGGCTGATACCAGGCATTTCTTTGACTGAGAAGGCAAATACGTCTCGGTATTCTCTAAGTACTGAGACTATTTCTTCTCTCTACTTGTGGCCGAGGGCTCTCCTACTCTGACCGTCTCTCCTTCGCGCCTGATGGTTACTTCTTCATTCTCTTCAGCTGGTTGTGGTCGGGAGTAATCTTTGAGAGAGTCCGTGATGAACATTTCTTTTTTGGAGACATCATTGTTTGCCCCCGTCACGGTTGGCTCCTTTCGTTTTTCTCCGACCCTTTGGCTGGGTTTCCTGAGGCTATTGACATAGCATTCCCGAGCTGAGTGTTGATCTCCATACAGTCTTCCGACGGATCCCGTGTCTGTCTCATATTGTAAAAGCAGCTGATAGGTGGATATGGCCGCCTTGACTCGGTTGAGAAGGGGCCTTCCGAGGATGACATTGTATGGTAGAGGCACATCTACCACAATGAAATCCACCATCAGGTTTCTTCCTTCATTTCTCTGTCCGATCCTGAATGGGAGTTTGATCGTTCCTTTGGAGTCGGTAGTCTGACCGCCGAATCCCACCAAAGGATGATGGACTGGTATTAACTCAGTAGTGAGAAAGCCTAATTTGGTCAGGCAGTCGAGTGTGATGATGTCGACTGAGCTACCACAATCAATGAGCACTCTTTAGACCAAAGAGTTAGCTATCTTTACCTCGACCACTAGAGGGTCGTCATGTGGGAACTGAGCTGAAGGAACCGTCGTCTGATCGAAGATCATGGTTGGAAATGGTTGCTGCTCTTTGACAGCCAACACAGGGAACCTGAGCTGCCGAGCATGTGACTTCATTCCGTGCTTTGTTGCTACTTCCTCCGGAGGCGATGCCTCCTACAATAATGACACACACCATGTCATGAGTGTCACTGCTTTTGGACTTCTTTATCTTTTTGTCTGAGTCATTTTGCAAGTAACGGTTGATCTTTCCTTCGTCAGCTAGTTGATCTAATGCCTTTTTCAATTCACGACATTCCTGAGTGCTATGACCACACTCCTTGTGGTACTCGCACCACTGTTTCCTATCCCTCCGAGTGTTGGAGATCTTCATTGGACTCGGCTTCGGGAAATTAGTCTTTCCCTTGATCTCGAGGAATATCTCACGTCTAGAAGTGTTGAATCGTGAGTCATCCCCGGGGCCTTTATCTCTTTTGTGCTTGAGTCAGGTTTACTTCTCGGGATTTCCTTGCATTTCTCTTTCTTAGATCCCTCCTTCGGATGGTTGATTTCGGAGGCATTGATGTACTTTTGTGCTCGAGCCATGGCCTCGAAGAAGGTAGAGACTTCGTCATTCAAGATGTCGAATCTGAGTCGACTGGGACGAAGTCCTGACTATAGAGCCGCAAATGCCGTAGAGTCCTTCGAATTGGGGATCTCTAACGACTCGGAGTTGAACCTCTTAATGTACTCGGCCAACCCCTCACCTTCTCCTTGTTTACAAGACATGAGGTGAATGCTTGTCCTCTTGTGTTTCTTGGCTGCCATGAAATGCTGAGTGAATAATGACTCCAAGACTGAGAAGCTAGTGATGATGCCCGAGGACAGGTCATTGAACCAGCTGAGTGCTATTACCTTGAGGGTAGTTGGGAAGATTTTACACCATGACGCCTCGTATCCGGTTTGGACTGCCATGTGGGCTTTGTAAGCTGCCAGATGATCAATGGGGTCAGTGGTCCCTTGGAAGGACTCGATTGGAGGCACCTTAACCTTACTCGGGTCAAATTCCTCGACTATCTCCCGACTGAAGGGGGTTTGATAAGAAAGAACTATCGAGGGATCTGTTCGTGGAATATTCCTCCGAGATGTGCCGACCTCGTCTCGAGTGGCCGAGTTCGCCTGATGGTCGCGAGAGGACCCGTGTCGGGAGGGCCCTCGGATCCTTCGCTCAGGGAACTGGCCTGTTCCAAGATGATCTCGGTGTCTTTGATTATCCCGCTGAGTGTTGTCGGGCGGGAGTTCCCTTCTTTGCTCTATTACCCGACGAGTGTCTTGACGACGCCTCTGGTCTATGACTTCCCGAGCGTCCATAAATCCATTATGGAGCCTTCTGTTGTTGAGGAGGGTTCTTGCATCCGTTGCCCCCCCCCCCCCAATTTCTGACCGAGTAGGAAACACAAAATGATCATTCTTTGGCTCGGTCAACCTGTCCCAGCAGGATGGCCGAGTTTCAGGTAATTGAGACTTCTTAGCTTTCTTTCCACGGATGTCTCTCGATTCTTCTAAGTCAATTACGGGTCGCGGCTCAGCACTCCTTATGACGGGAGTGTGACTTTGGGCCGTTCGTGCTGAGTGGCTTCGGCGAGTTCCTACTGGCGTGGGCCGAGAAGGTTCGCCTCTTAGCATGACCCTTAGTCTTTCCGTGGGAGTTTTCCTTTGGACGGAGCCTTGCTCTTAGATGGAGCTGAGGGCAAGGTCTCGTCACTTGGTGTGTATGAGAACATGGCATGAAGATTTGCCTGAAGTGTCCTTGACAGCCAAGTGATGACCTGGTCAAGGTCCCTTCGTGTGACTGGTTGTTGTTCATGAGCATTCTGAGTGGGCATTCCTGGTTCCCATTCTGCTTCTCTCTCGGGCTCAGCTTCTGAGCCTTGTGGGTTTTGTAGGACGAGTGATGTCCTTGCCGCCCCCACATGGTCCTGGTCATTTGTTTGAGGATGACCAGGGGAAGTGCATGAGCGATGAGCAGCATGAGATCTAGTATTGGCCATTGAGTATTATCTGACCGATGTGCTATCTCCCCACAGACGGCGCCAATCTGTTTCCGTTTTCAAGAAACTTAAATACAAGGAGGTAGAATAGGATGAGTAGGGGAGAGCTTCTATGTATGCTGACTAGATCTCGTGGTGACAACTGTGCTGAGTGATGGATGAGTTGGGACTCGGTGCTAACTGGACTCCTCCGGATGGGCTTGGGCCTGACTGAGTGAGTCCTACAAAATTAACAAGGGGTGACTGACCCGGGAGGTTGACCCGGGAATTCCCCTCTGATGCTTAAGTCAGCAAAGTATTTAATATGGAAATGTATAGAGAGAGAGAGAGAGAGTTCCCTTTTCTGAAAAGGAGGTTGTATTCGGAATTGTGATTACCCGAAAAGCTCTATGTGGAAAGTTGTTGGGAGAAGATCCAGAAAAAGAAAGATCCTTTTCACCTGCCATAAATGGGGGTATTTATAGGTGAGGTATTTTGGGGGCTGATTGACAGATATTTGGGGGCTGTCAATCAGCTGAGTGAGGGAATTTGTGACACGTGTCTTCGGATGTCCAGATGGTGACACCTGTCCGAAGGGCATTTTCGGAGATACTGAAAATTCCGGGGGTATTTTGGTCATTGTCACATTTATTGGGCTCTGGGCCCAAACAGTATGCATTCTATTATATGTCTACAATATCTCCAGACCTCTAGTCAAATATCTTACGCATATCACATATTATACATATTACTAACTTTATTCTTATTATTGTTTTTGTTCTCGATATTGTTACTACTATTATTGTCATTATATTATTCATATCAATCACCATCATCATCGTTATCATTAATATCATCATCAATTCATTGTTGTTGTTGTTGTTGTTGCTAATTGCTATCATTATTGTTATGATCGTTGTTATCGCCAATTCAGTATCACCATTATGCATCATCATCTTGACCGTCATTCACATTCAATATTAATACTCCATACACACTTACACATTTACATTTAATATTAGTATAAGGATAAATTGATACATAATAAATAACATTAACGTGCACCTTAACTATATAAACAAATAAATTAAACCACTGTAAGATAAAATACTTCTACGGCTAAATCGAATATGATCCGCTCATATTATTTGGGGGAATAACACAAGAAAACTCGTGTAAACCCATTAATACTCGATATCTACCTTGATCAGAACCGTTAAAGATGTTCTTATAAAACTGAAAATAACCATAAAGTAATTGAATATAATCATTTAAAATTAACTGATAATAACTGAAATCGTACGGATAGAACTGTATTTATCCATAACGTAAACTGAATACAATCGGAACCGATATACCAACCGTTCACAATGAACTAACATCAATTGAAATCGTACGGGTAAAACCGAAGACCAATCATAACGCAAATAGAATACAATCGGAATTGTTATGTCAATCGTTCACAATGAACTGACAACAACTGAATTGTATGGGTAAAACCATAACTGAACTGATTTGAACTAAAAATAAAAATATGTGAACTGGTTTGGAACTGAAACTGAAAAGTTAAAACTACATTGGTTAATTTGAAAAAAATTAACTGAAGTCAAATGAACTGAAGTCAATCAAACCATTTGAGTCCAACTATAATTGAACTGATTAACTGAACTGACACTTCTACTCAAAGTGACTCATTAATATCTTGTCTAAATTCATATTCACACAACTTTCCTAGGATCATCTCTTTTACATATGCAGTGTGACTTGAATGAATAACCATGTATTGTACTCTTTCAAAGCTGGGTTCATATTCCCATAATCCCATAAATTCCTTTTCATACATCTCTGTAACTCCACTTTTCTTTATTTGTTCAAAAGTTTTTTCTTCAGTAATGGAAAAGGATATTTTTTAATCATACAAGGAAATAATTAAAGCAGGATTATAATTTATAAATTTTTAGTTTGAGTTGTGTCCAAAGTTCTTGAGATCATGATATGATAAAGACATATCGTTGTTGACAGTGAGACGTAAGCTCTAGTCATGACTTATAGAAGAGTGGAATTGTTTATTGTTCACATATGAAGATAAAAAAAAGTTGACTAGTTTAGTATCAGGCTCTCAGCTTAGGGCATGTTTATCCCTCCGACTCACTTTTATAATTCAGACTCTGCCACATTAACTTTCCACTAACTTTTACCAATTCAGACTCATACAAGTTTTTACACTTTATTCCAAAGACTATAATACAAACTCATTTATCCATATAAAAAAAATAAAAAGTTGTTTTATAAAGACTTGCATTCAGACTCAGACCCAATTTGTATAAGATTATCCCTAAAGACTCAAACTACCTTTATTGAATATGTGGGGCCCACGAGTCTTGAGTAGAGTTTTGAAAACCAAAACTTGCATTCAAGCTCAAACCCAGTTTGTATAAGATTATTCCTAAAGACTCAAACAAAACTTACATTCAGACTCTAATTCAGACTACCAATAAACATGCCCTTATGTTTACTTTGTTGGTATGAGCTTATATGTTTGTTTCTTCATTAATATTTTTTATGCATCCCAATTGACGGGTATGGATCGGACAATGGCATTTTCATTACCAAGTCGACGTTTAAATAAACAAAATAAAATATCACTTGGACGTTGTTCTGGGCCCGCCCAGGTGGTCAAACCCGTATTACGGGGCCCAAGCCCTAGGCCCAATTCTGGTAGGCCTAGGGACACGTCAGATATTCTACAGCTAACGAGGTGGTGCCACGTGTCAGCTGACTTAGTAAAACCTTGACCAGGTTGTTGCCACATGTCATGGGTCGGGCCCTCACACAGACCCTGCTAATCCATTACAACCCTAACCGGGTAACCTACGCCTATATAAGGATCAGTCCTATGACCTCTTCAAGTACGCAATTCATAGCTAATAAACTCACAAAATACTCTGACTCCTTATTTCCGATATTTGACTTAAGCATCGGAGGGGCGTTCCCGGGTTCCACCCCCCGGGTTAGCAATCTCTGACTGTTTTGCAGGTCACAACCTCATTAAGGAGCGTCCAGGGTACACGTCATACACCAAAAGATCGTTGACTATATTCGACAGAAGTTCCAGAACAGGAACAAACGTGATTATTCAAAAATTCCAGCCCCAATAAAACATTTAAAATCCTTCCGAAACGTCCCTAAAATTAACTTTTACAGTTCTAACAAAATCCGACAGGTTCCTATCACTACCGGAAACCCTTATACGCTACTAACAACTAAAACTTTAGAAATTAAACTATTTTTCCAAAAATTACAGCAACATTAAAAGGTAGTAAAACTCATAAAATCAACGTTTTAATTACCAACTTCGCATATAACAGAAATATGTTTCGCAGGATATATTTTTACCCAAAATCAATCTCAAGAAAACAATAAATATAACCCTTTAAATAAAATTCTAGCATGTCATTTTTCATTCAAACATCCTTTGAAGGTTGTAACATACTTTTTAAATCAGAAAAACATTATAATTCAAACCCTACTTCGTTTTGAACAATTTCGACGCATAAAAATCATAAAAACGCATACCAAACATGTTTCTTTAAATTTTTATCTCCCTTTTAAAATCTGAAAATCATTATTAATATCAACATATAAATCAGAATCAAATTTCTTACGAAAAATCTTGATACGAAATTTAAACAGTATAAACTATATAAGAATAAACAGAATTCTAGGGTTTATATAAAATAAACAAAAATCTGAAATTAAATCATAAACCCTTAATAAATCAGAATTTAAAATCAAGGAAAAAAACCATCCTAAAACAAAGATCTTAACATATGATTAACGTATATGAAATTCAGATTTAAATCAAGATTAAATTTAGAACAAAAAGAAGATTAAAAGAGAAAAGTGTTTTTTTTTTTTGCTTAAATACCGGCAGCACACGGCAAGCACAGCTGGGTTGGGCGGCGGCAGTTGGGCGCGGCAATGGTGGCGGTGCAGCGACGATCCTTCGGCGGTCAGCTACGACAACGATGCTCGGTGGTACGGTGGATTGGTGGTCTGCGTGTTTGAAGAATCAAACACTCTTTTTTTTTGTTTGGGGTTCTACGTGAGAGAGACAGTGAATGAGAGAAAGTTTGATTTTTTTTTTTTTGTTTGTTTGTTTTCGTTTTTTTGTTTTGGTTTACGCTATTATATACTCCCTCCGTCCCAAATTAGTTGTTATATTCTGAAAAATGGCACTATTTATTTATAAACTTTGACTACTTATAGTTTCATGTACCTAAAGAAAAATATAGTCATGATAAATCTACTTTGATTCGTTTTAATATGTACTTTTCATACATATAAATTTTATAATTTTTTATTATGTGTACTTCAAGATATTTTAATTTAAAGTTGTATATTGGGAGATGTGAAAAAAAGATAAATCTAGTTTGATTCGTTTCAATATGTACTTTTCATACATATAAATTTTATAATTTTTTATTATGTGTACTTCAAGATATTTTAATTTAAAGTTGTATATTGGGAGATGTGAAAAAAAGAATGTATCAAGTAATTTGGGACAGAGAGAGTATATACAACTTGGGTTCAACTTGTGTTTTTCTCTGGGTTAGGGTTGTGACAGTAGGCATAAAATCTTTTACTTTTTTTTAAACCGGAAAGTTTTATTTTACAAACAATGCCTCAAAAAAATATAATTAAAACCTTTGGTAAAATTTCTTTATAAAATATTTATAAATTATTTAAATACTCAAATATTAAAATTCCCATAAATATTTACTTTAAACTCTTTTATGAACTCTTATTTATAAAGCACATAAAATATATATTTAGGTGTATAAAACATATATATTAGTGTATAAAATAGTTATAAAAATACATATATAAATGTATAAATACGGGGTATTACATCACCTTTTTGGGATGAGCTTTCATCTATTCCACAGCTCCATGATTGGTGTCTACAATTGCATTCATGGGCAGCTTTTCATGTTCCAATCATTTCATTTTCTACGAAATTCCATTCAAATGCCCCAACTCTCAATTTGAAATTTTCAACGCTTTTATATTACTCTCACGCACCGTTTGGTTGTTGGTAATAAATTATGGTATTGTTAATACATTTAAAGTGTAATTTATTTGTTAAGGAAAAACTTCAAAACCCTCATGGAAAACATATTTTTCATTCCCAAACATAAAAAATCATCTTATTTTCCATTACCATCCATTAGCATGTAGAAATATAGTATTAGATGAAAATGAATATTTGTGAAAAAAATTAGATTGTTAAAGTTAAGCTACCACCACCGTCAGAATGAATTTAGATTTTCCTTCCAAATTTAAGTATGAATTCATTTTTATTACCTCCATTTATGACCGGCTACCAAACGGGTCATCAGGCTAAATAACCTAAAAGAAATGAAGTCAATGTACATTTAAAAAAAAAATTTGATGCGAATGAGCAACAAAAAACGAGATAGAGAGTTAATCACCTAAAATTAAAAGGGAAACTCTAATCACTTGTTTTATCCCTCACTCTATTGGACACTTAGAAATTGATGACATGCTAATATTTCTTGTTTCAAATATTATAAGCTTAGGAAACATGTCAGGTAAAATAAGCTTAATTATTATAACCATCATTTCCTCTTTTACACTAATAATCCTTGTTTCGCAATTTTCGCAGCTCTAGGTAATAAGTAATATTAGATAATACTGCAAGTCTGTAACTTAAAAAGCATGTCGAACCTACTATATTCCCATAATGTTAAACAAATTTTTTGACAGGAAAAATAACACACTAACACAGTAACACCTATTACGAGACATCTAATTGGCATTAATAGATGATAAATTTTTAGCAGTGTCTAATAATCACATGTAAATTTTTAGCTTCATGTTCACGAGTCATGAATTCATGATAATGAACTGATGAAGTAATATGGTAATGGCAGGGAATTTTCTCGGAGTATTTAACTTCCTGTTTACACATTATGAAACCCAAAAACCCTGACCAGTCCAGCATATATATAATAATACTCCGTAATAACTATACAAAAGCTTCAAATTATGGACTAGAAGATAATTTCATGAAAAAAACATGCTAAGGCAAGGTTATATTGAATACTACTACCATTAAAAAACTTGCTTGTCCAGTTACAGCAAAAAAAAATATTATGTTTGTTGAATCCCAAAATAACAGTGGAGTTTATTTCAACCACACTGTAAATACAACCCATATCCAAAAACAATCGATTGTCTAAACCATAATTATAAGTAAATGCAATATTGATTAAATTAAAGAAAAGGGGGACACAGCTTAGTCGACCTCCTCAATCTTGGGTCCAGGGCCAGTTGAGCCAGCAGGGGCATCATCTCCCATGTCAGCACCAGCGCCCTCACCTCCAGCACCCTGGTACATCTTGGCAATGATTGGGTTGCAAATGCTCTCAAGCTCCTTCATCTTGTCCTCAAACTCATCTGCCTCTGCAAGCTGGTTCCCATCGAGCCACTGGATTGTAGTGTCAATGGCTTCCTCAATCTTCTTCTTATCAGCATCAGAAAGCTTAGCTCCAATCTTCTCATCCTTGACTGTGTTCCTCATGTTGTAAGCATAGTTCTCAAGAGCATTCTTGGCCTCAACCTTCTTCTTGTGCTCTTCATCCTCTGACTTGTACTTCTCAGCCTCTTGAACCATCTTCTCAATCTCTTCCTTTGAGAGCCTACCCTTGTCATTGGTGATGGTGATCTTGTTCTTTTGTCCTGTGGTCTTGTCCTCGGCAGATACGTTCAAGATACCGTTGGCGTCAATGTCAAAGCAAACATTGATCTGAGGAACACCTCGGGGTGCTGGTGGAATGCCGGAAAGCTCGAATTTCCCAAGCAAGTTGTTGTCCCGGGTTCTGGTTCTCTCACCCTCATAGACCTGGATCAAGACACCGGGCTGGTTGTCAGAGTAAGTAGAGAACACCTGTTCCTTCTTGGTTGGGATGGTGGTGTTCCTTGGGATAAGGACAGTCATAACTCCACCAGCAGTTTCAAGACCAAGAGAAAGAGGGGTGACATCAAGAAGCAAGAGGTCTTGGACCTTCTCATTTCCTTCACCACTCAAAATAGCTGCTTGGACTGCAGCACCATAAGCAACAGCCTCATCGGGGTTGATGCTCTTGCACAGCTCTTTGCCATTGAAGAAATCTTGCAACAATGATTGGACCTTGGGAATCCTAGTAGAACCACCAACAAGAACAACATCATGGACAGTGCTCTTGTCCATCTTGGCGTCTCTCAAACACTTCTCAACTGGCTCCATACATTTCCTGAACAAATCCATGTTCAATTCCTCGAAACGGGCACGGGTGATAGGAGAGTAGAAATCAACACCCTCAAAGAGAGAATCAATCTCAATGGTGGTTTGAGCAGTGGAGGAAAGAGTCCTCTTTGCCCTCTCACAAGCAGTCCTCAACCTCCTAAGAGCCCTTGGGCTACCACTGATATCCTTCTTGTGCTTCCTCTTGAATTCCTGAACAAAGTGGTTGACCATTCTGTTGTCAAAGTCCTCACCACCCAAATGAGTGTCTCCAGCAGTGGCCTTAACTTCAAAGATACCCTCCTCAATGGTAAGAAGAGAGACATCAAAAGTACCACCACCAAGATCAAAGATCAATACATTCTTCTCACCAACACTGGTTGCCTTCTTGTCAAGACCGTAGGCAATAGCAGCTGCAGTTGGCTCGTTGATGATACGCATAACATTTAAGCCAGAAATGACACCAGCATCCTTGGTGGCCTGACGTTGTGAGTCATTGAAGTAAGCAGGGACTGTGACAACAGCATTCTTTACAGTTGAACCAAGGTAAGCCTCGGCAATCTCCTTCATCTTGGTAAGGACCATGGAGGAAATTTCCTCAGCAGCAAACTGTTTCTCCTCACCCTTGTAGTTAACTTGAATCATGGGCTTCTCACCAGGTCCAGACAAAACCTTGAATGGCCATAGCTTGATATCAGCTTGCACTGATGAGTCACTGAATCTCCTACCAATCAACCTCTTGGCATCTACATTCCACACATACATAAATAAGTAAACAAGAACAAAAAGGAAATCTGACAGTGATAAACATTTTCACTTGATGATGGAGCATACAAAACTAAACTTTAATTATTCAGAATCCGTCATTTACAATGCAAAAGAAATATATATATATATAGCCGTACTCGTATACAAAAATTGTAATTAATAACAATGTCCGCCAATTGATGACAAAAGAGCAAATCAATCAAATGGACTTGTATTTCTTATCATTCGACGATTGAATTGTTCATTATACAACAAGGTAATTAACTTATACGGAGTACTAAACTCTATTATTCATTATATATATAAGAAAAGGAACAATCACAATAGACTCTTTTAGAACTGCTACTGTTAAAAAAAATCAATTTTCCCAAATTATTTTTTTTATTAGGTATTTGAATGGATGAGTGGGTGAATGCAACACAATAGTGACAGGTCACAATATTGAGATGAAAGAAAAAAAAGTTAGTACGTGCAACATTGCAACAACTAATAATACCTTCTCTACCCTATATTAGCGTTAAAAGAAAATTTGAGTATGTAAATTAGAATTAATTTAAACCAAGGAATAAACTATACTGTTTAAATCATCTTGATAAATTTAAATTTTATAAAAAAGTGTAGTAAAAAGTATGTTACGATTTGTGACGAATATTGAACAAAGAATGTTATAACCAAGGCAAAATAGAAATTTGTTGGTAAAATTGCAACATCTAATTCTAATTAGTTAAGACATCCTACTTACACTAGTAAACTCAATATATATAAAAAAAAATAATAATAATAATAATAAAAAATCACATCCAATCCTTCCTTTCTACGAACATGATAAAGGAAAACAGTACATAATTTGTGTTTCCAAAATGTAACTAGATTTTTGACGTGCAAATAAACTACGGCATCGATCAACAACTAATTACATGGCTGAAATACACTACGAATCAACCACCGCAATACATAAATTGTATATAAGCTACTTCAATTTATAATAACGAAAGTAATTACTGAACACAAATACAACCATATCTAGTGCATCATTAAACATCTGATAGAGCTAAAAACATGGTGATTTTGGATTTGAATTATAATCCTACATTACGTTTTAAGATCTTAAGATGATGAGCAGAATACAAAGTAGCGGAGAGGCTCCTAACATGTTAACATCTATTTTCACAAAAAAAAATAGCTTCACACAGCAAAAGATCTCCTTTCAAGCAGTCAATCAGTTTCAATGATAGTGAAAAGGCAACACGGTAACTTCATTCTTTAATAATAGCAAAGCTACTTCGCAAACAATAAGAACTTTCTCTAATTATTAAACAATTGTATAATGAAGCACTCCAATAAGTATCTCAACAACAGTAGAAAACTTCAATTTCAAGTCAAATGGTGCACAATGTAGATCTATGAATAGAAGTCAACAATACATCCATGGATTCGAAAATTAGCACAAACATTAATCAAACATGCATTCGCAACAGTTACATTAAGCATTAAACGAAAAGTAGCAGATCTAAAACAGCACTGAAGAAGAAGAAAAGCAAGAGAATTCAAAAAGTGAAACTCACCAAAAACAGTGTTGATAGGGTTCATGGCAACCTGATTCTTAGCAGCATCACCAATCAACCGTTCAGAATCAGTGAAACCAACATAAGAAGGCGTAGTTCTGTTACCCTGATCATTAGCAATGATCTCAACACGATCATGTTGCCATACTCCAACACAAGAGTAAGTGGTTCCAAGATCGATTCCAATAGCAGGACCTTCTCCCTTTCCAGCCATTACTATCTTCCGTTAAGCAAATTTCCAAACGGAAGAGAAGAAAACAAACTGAAAATGAGGAGAAAGTGGTTTTTTTTAAGAGAGAGAAAGAAGGTGCAGCGGCGTAGAGAGGAAGAAAGGAGGAATTAGGGTATGAGGGTATTTATAAGGGGGGGAGTTGAGGTTGAAGAGAGGCTTATGTCATTATGAAGGGTTTGTACCAATTCTAGAATGTTCTTAAACATGGGTATATAGGTTTACCACCGTTGGATTTGGAAAGGGTGTGACCGTGTGAGGCCCTTCACATCCAATGAATTTAGGTTTTGAGCCGTGTAAAAAAATTGTACTACTCCTTGCTAAAATTGGTCTTGGTCAATAAAATATTACTCCCTATAATAATCCGTATAGTTGTGTTATTGTGGGCCATTTTCAAAAAATAAAGTTATTGTGAGCCATTTTTAAAAAAAAATAAAGTTATTGTGAGCCATTTTTTTAAAAAATAAAGTTATTGTGGGCCTGTAGGGTATACCCATTTACCGTGTGAGATTTGAGTCCACGTCTATTATTCGCTTTTTCCATTTGGGAGTTTTTTGGATGATTTTTCGCCTTATTTTCGTAGGATTCAATTAGGGGCGGGCCTAAAAATCTGTATCCACTTTTTGATCCGCTATCAACTTTTTTTATCCAGTTTTTAAAATTGAAAAATGGACTGAATTCGGATCGCAATTTTAAAGAATCGGATTATCCGATATCCGATTTTTTAATTATATATAAAATTAACATTTTTTAATGGGTTATAAAAGTGTAAGTTTGTCTAATTGTAAAATGAGCCTAAAGCCCAAATTCAATATTCCACTTTGCTATTTCCACGTGAAAGTAAGGAGGATTCAAAACAAATTGTCAGACTCTTATTCTCTCTCTCATTCTCTCTCACTTCAAACCAAAACCCTAGTCTCTCAAGTTTCTAACCCGTCGCCGCCGCTACCTTTGACCCGTTGCCTTTGCCGCCTCTGACCCGCCGCCGCCTCTGACCTGCCGCCGGCACAGTTTCGCCTTCGTGTTTGTCAGCCTTCGCTCTCACAAGTTAGTTTCATATTTTATTTTCGTTTCTAACTTTCTCTTTAATTAGATCTGATTTTTTTATGTTTTGATTTTTAGTTTATGTTTATGCTCTTATTTTCTTTGTTTGATTTTAAGTTTTAGTTTTATGTTTGTGTATTTTATTTTGTGATAGTTTAGTTTATGTTCTTACTATATAATTTTTCGGATTTATGTTCTTGTTTTCCTTTTAAAATTTTCAAATTTATGTACTTTTCTAGTTTTTTTTTTCTTTTTTGTTTTAGGATTCTGATTTTTGAACTTTTTTTGGCTTCTTATGTAATTTCTCTGAATCATGTTCTTGTTTCTTTTTTAATTTTTCTGATCTATATAATTTTTATTTTTTCATTTAAATTTTCTTTTCTTTTTAGTTTTAGTTTAGTTTTTTTATTTTTTATCTGATTTATGTAATTTTTTGATGTTTTGATGTTATGATTTTTTTCCTTTTTTTTTAATGTCAAGTTTCAATGATAATGATGAAATTAAGAAATATTTTTTTACTTATTGTATAAAATAATATATTATAAATATTAACTCTATTTTAAGGTCTATGTTTTGTAGACATTAAAGATTTACCTTTGGAGCAACCAGAAATCATAATAGATGTCTTGAGACTCTTGATTCTTTGGAGTAATAGACAACTGATATTCAAATATTCAATATATAATTGATGAACTTGTGCATTTTGTAATATGTTCCCCTTCCCGTATTGTAATTTATGATTTAATTTATTTTATGCTTTTCCCGCCCCCTTTAAATTTGAGACATCATAGTTTGGTACTTTGGTAACCTTGTATGACAAATTATAAGCTTGAAGTCTTGTAATCTTTTGAGTTTTTATGATGTATATTCATTTGCTAAATAAGTGATCCGGAAATACGGATATCCGATTTTGCCCACCCCTAGATACAAGTATATAACCTACACTAGAAGGCTCCTACCTCAATAAATTGGGTCGGGTTTACTAAGGTTGTCCAAAATAAATAAACAATCTACCCCCTTCGTAACGCAAAAATTTCATCATTTGCCATATATGGGTATAAAAAGGTTCTCTAAATTTATAGATATGTCATTACTTAATAATATTTAACAGCTCATTTAACATCTAACCAAAATTTTTATCAAGTTAATTACTCCCACCAATTTTACAACTACCCATTCAAATTCAACAACTACCCCACCTAATTATTCATTTATCCCGCCCAATTTATCATAAACCCTAACAGAATTTTTTCCCCATTTAACTCATCTCTTTCACCTCCCACCCAACCTTACCCACTCATAAACCTTAATTTATCTCCCTCATCTTTCCACGTCGTTTCTCTCTCCTCCATTGTATCCATGGTCTTCCCACTCACTCACTCATCTTTCACTTCTCTTAATCTCTCTCTTTGTTCGTTCCCTTAATTTCACCCCACTTATCTTCAACCTTTCTCTATCTTTCTCTTTGTGAGTTCCGCCTTTTTTCTCGATAAACCCTAGATTTTTTACACCTCATGATTTTCAATTAATCATGGTTGATTTGAGTATACTTGAAGATTGCTCATGAGAACGAAATAAATATGCATTTCAAAGCTGTTCTGAAGCTTGCTTTGGAGATTCTTGATGTTGGCTACAACAAGCATTTCATGAACGTTTTTCTCAGAGGAGAACACCATGAGTTCATGGGTCCCGTTGGTGCTGCTACTTTCAAAAATGTGATGAATCGGTTCTTAAAAAGAAGAGGAAGAGGGAAAAAAAAGCTGAAATTGAGGAGAAAAAAAAAGGGAATGGACTGTGGTTTGTGCCCTACCTACGTTGGTGAATCAAGAGGTAAAATCAAGGGGTGGGAAAAGAAAAGGGAAGGAAAAGGTGAGTGAAACCAAAGGGAAAAAATGAGTCCCTATTGTAACCCGTAGATTTGGAGTTCATGATGCAATGAGAAGATTGAGGGGTAAAGGAGTCAAGATTTATGACTCTGATGAGGAAATGGAGGAGGTTAAATAGGTTGTACCTCTGAATGAGGAGGTAAAGGTGAAGGAGGAATCTGTCGAGATGATGAAGGAAGAATTAATGTCAAATGATGAAGTGCATGAGAATATGAGATCAACGAAAAATTATTCGAGTATTTTGTGATGGTTGCTGAGGAACAAAAGGAAGAGGTGGACTTTAAAAAAAATTGGGTTTGATCCTTTTAATTTTTATTTTTTATGTGATTATTTTGTGGTTATTTGTACCAAATCTCTTTTTTTAAGGGTTTATGTTTATGTGCTTTTAATGGTTATGTGATTTTTATGTTTGTGTGATATTTCTATGTTCTGTGATATTTATTTTTATTTGAAATGATGGTTTTGTTTTTTTTTTGTCATGAGATTTCTTCTCTATTTTTGTGATTTATATTGATGAATGACATTTATATTTAATTGTGTGATTTATTTTAGCTGTGATAGATAATTTGGGTTTGTGATATATTTGGTGTTGTGATTATTTTTGGTGGTGTGATATTTTTTTATTAGTTTTATGATTTTTTTTGGTTCTGCCATTTTTTTGGTGCTGTGATTATTTTTTGTCTGTGATTGTTTTTGGTACTTTGATTTTTTTTTTTGTTTATGATATGCTTGGTGCTGAGATTTTTGGTTCTGTGATTTTTTTTTATGATGTGATTATTTTGGTTTTGTTGTGCATTTGGCAGTGGTAGTGGATGTGTTTACTCCCTTTGTGGAATAAGTCCCTTTGTGTACAGAGTTCCTTTGTGTGTGTGTGTTGGGGGGGGGGGGGGTTTGGGGGAAGCCTCAATCGATGAATGATGACTATGTTTTTAAAAAAAAATTCCATGAAAATCCCAATGACATATTTTGGAGGGATATAGGGCATATGTTTATGTTATTGTCATATATGGATGCGTGTTTTTTGAGTTTCTATTATATGTCCTGCCACCCAAATGATGAAGAAACTCAATACAACTGAATAACATTACTGTTATATGTTGTTATAGTTGTGAAAATTGTTGAGAAGCTATACAGTTATTGTTAAGTGTGTGATTAAGTTACCTGATGGTGTGTGTGCAGTGTTGAAAGGTGCACTTAGAGTATGTAAGTAAAACCAATCCATTCCATTCCATTAAGCAAAATAAAACATGACAAATCATAGCGTTACAAGACTGCCCTATAGGTTACCAAAAAAATAAAAACCTACATGTTCAACTAACCAAAATTTTACATAGGAATTGAATTGTGATTACATGAGGCAATCTTTAGAAGTTATCCATGTTTGTTTAAGGAGACATGATGCACTCCCAAAAAGTGTTGCATTCACTTGAAGAAGTCCCAAAAGGTTGTGTATTCCTAATATTTACCTAAGTAGTGTTCCCAAAAAGTTGTATCCTACAACATTGTTCCCTTAGTCAATCATTGCTTCATCTGATTCCTCATTGTCATTGTGTAGTTGCTGGAGTGTATCAAGATATGCACTCCACTGCTCTTCTGTTCAATGTATGCATTTATGAACTCCGGGGCCTATCCATTGTTGTCATCTTCATTTTGTGTGTTTGTTTCTTCCCCTTGTGCTCCACAAACCTCATTCAAATAGGCCATTGAATCATCAATCAATTGTTGCTCAACTTCAATCACATCTGGCAGTTGTCCAAGTCTTTCAAGCCTGTTCTTCCCTATGTGTGGAACCATATAATTGTTTCCTCCTTTCACCTTCAATGCTTCCACCGTACCATGACTAGTTGTATGCTAATCCATGTATGCTTTATTAGTGTTGGTTGAAAGTCTTCATATGCCTTTATTAGGACTTTCTCAATTAAGTCATCCACATTGTAGGGAAATGACTTTTATTGTAAACTTTGAAGTGCCCTGAATAATCCCAAATCAGGACATTGAAATCAGGTGACTGTGCTGGTTGATTTATGATATGCATGTCAAACCCATATGATGATGCAGCTACCCTAAATGCAGGGTTTGTGTATGGCAGGTGTGGCCAACAACATATATGTAATACTCCGCAAGTTATAAAGATAAATTATTATATGGAATTAAGGTGTTAATTTTTTATTTTTTTGTGATGGTGTTAATGTATTATTGACCAATGAAAAAGTAATATTAGTGTATCACCCCTCAAATAAAAGTAGTTTTAAGGCTTTTAATTTTCAATCTAATTAGACCAAAAAATAATCAGATTTTTTGTTTTTATAATTATATAATCAGATAGTTGAAAATTATTGTAGACATAATAACGAAATTGTTGCATATTATTATAGTGAATGATTGAACATTAGAGAACGAATTGAGATTAGTTTAAAAAGGGTATAACTTTGTATGCACATATATATAAACATGTAAGGAGACTGAAATCAATTAGTCTCGTGTATTAAACGATTTAAATAAATTTTCCAATAATCATCAAATGTGTGGAAAAATATTTACTTCTAATCTCATTAATTTTTCATCTAAGCATTACTTCATTTTTTACAAGCCCGTTCCAAAAATTTTAGGGTTCTTTTCTAAAAATTAATTAAAATTAAGCCCTTATATTATTAAACTTAATACTGAAGTATTATTAATAAATTAAATAATAATAATATACAATTTTAATATACAAATTCTAATATTTAGATTTTTTAAAGAAAGTACTGAGAAAGAAATAAACATTTTTATTAGAAAATATTTAAAAAATTATAATTTTGGGTCTTCTTCATGTTAGGACTATATGCAGTTAGAGCATCATTTGCAATGCTTTGATCAAATGGGTTTGGTCATCTCCCTCTCTCCTCCACATCACTTGATCCACCCATTACCATTTCTCTTCTTTTACAATAATCCAATTATCACACTCTCTCTCATACTTTTACCAACCCAACCCATCTTTTTCTCTCTCCATCCCATTCCAATTAACGAAATTATTTTATGTTAATTTGTTTAACAATAAATAATCATGATTAACTAATATAAAAATAATTATTTAAATTATTAACGTTTCATTATTAGTAAATAATTATAATTGTCAGTACAAAACGAAAAAATATTAATAGAAAAATCATTAACATTTTAATGCATGTAAATTATACGAACATTAAATCACATTGCACATAAAGGGAATTTAACATTAAATCGAAATTACAATAACACACATCTAAATAAAAGCAACAATGCATAAAATTTTTAAATGGAAAGTAAAACACAATACAACATCACCAAAATAAATAAATTAATTCCCTAAACTTCATTTCGATTTTCTCCGAATTTAGACCAAATATGCTCAGTTAGATCGCGTTTTAATTGCAAATGAGTCTGCTGTTCTTCTACACTTGCTCTGTTTTGCAAGTAGATATTGATATCCACAATTCGATCTCTGTGGAATTCAAATGTGTCATTTTCTCCACTTTCATTTTGCTGAGAAGGATGACTTGAAGTATTATCTGCATTGAATTCAGATGGATTATTGTAATTTTGATATGTATGTCGCTCATCTTCAACTATCATGTTATGCATAATAATGCATGCAGACATAATGTCATGGAGCGCGGTCACGTGCCAAACAAGTGAAGGTTTTCTAATAATAGCAAAACGAGCCTGTAACACTCCGAATGCACGTTCCACATCCTTTCGAGCAGCCTCTTGATGGTTTGCAAAGAGTCTATCCTTTTGAGACTGTGGACTCGTTACGGACTTCACGAAAGTAGCCCATTTGGGGTAAATTCCATCAGTAAGGTAATAACCCATATTATACTGATGGCCGTTTACCTCGAAATTCACAGCAGGAGCTCGGCCTTCAAGAATGTCTTGAAACACAGGAGATCGATGAAGCACATTAATATCATTGAGACTCCCTGGCATTCCGAAAAAAGAATGCCAAATCCACAAGTCTCGGTCTGCTACAGCCTCAAGCACAAGTGTAGCAACCCCTTCTTTGCCTTGGTATTGACCTCTCCATGCTACCGGACAATTCTTCCACTCCCAATGCATACAGTCGATGCTACCAATCATGCCTGGAAACCCACGTTCTTCCCCAATTCGAAGTAACCTATTCAAGTCGTCCTGATTTGGACGTCTCAAGTACTCTTCACCGAAGACACGTATAACCGCTTGAACGAACCTCCGCATTGCTATATTTGCAGTAGTTTCGCTAATACGTAAGTACTCATCGGTGGCATCAGCAGCACACCCATAAGCTAACATGCGCATTGCTGCTGTGCATTTTTGTAGAGGTGATATGCCTAGACGTCCGGAGGCATTAGGCCTCTTATGGAACCAATGGTCATTTTCCATGACTCCATTCATTATACGTTCAAAAACATGTTTTTGCATACGAAACCTCCTTCGAAATAATGTACCTGAGTACACGGAATTTTCAGCGAAATAGTCATTGTATAACCTCAACTCGCCCGCTTATCTTTCTCTATCAGCACGAGGGCCGTTCCGCCCAGTTGATCGTGGTCTGGCAGTGGTTGCTTCCAACATGACTGATATGCAAGTGTCACCAACAACCGCAATCATGTCATCCAGTTCATCGTCTTCTTCTTGTTCTCTAGCTCGTGTCTCTTCGTATGAGTCATCACTAGAAGTAGATGAACTTGGAAAGATGTAGTGTGATTTACTTCGTGAGGAGTTCATTATTTGGTAATTCAATTTTCTGAATGATAAAACTAATTTGGGAGTGGCTAAAGAAGAAGGACTACAAAGTTGGAATACTTGTAGCAATTGTTGTTTGAAATATATCGAAAATGTGTCACTGTATTTATAGACATGGAGAACATCAATGTTTCAGTCCACTCATATTCATAATGACATAAATGTTGGTATGATTCAGAAACATGAATGACAAGTCTTATCAAATAATATCTCAAATTTAATTGTGAAGCATGCATGACATGTCTCATCTTTGAAAGTGACTTCACAACTTTGTACTAAATTATCATTTAATGAGTGAAGGAAATTTAATTGTGAAGCATGCATGACATGTCTCATCTTTGAAAGTGACTTCACAACTTTGTACTACTACTACTACTACTACTGGTTCATTTATTATCATTATTATTATAGTATCATCATCATCAAAAACAATTAAATCGAAATCAATAACACTTTGAAAACAAGATATTCATTAACATAAAAAATTCCGATAACTAAAATACTTAACTGAAATGCATTTAATTAAAATATAAACTAAAAGTTCATAATAATAAAACTTCCTAAAATACATATAATTAAAACTTGAAGTTCATAACAAATTCCCTTGCTTCATCCAAACAAGTCTGCTCCTGTGATGTGAGATTATCTTTATTGGAGAGAAATTGCATCATTTCCCATTTCATCTTGTATTGATCCATTAGCATCTGCTTATTCATCATTTCCATCTATTGCTTCTTTCTAGCTTCCTTTTCCATCATAAACTGAAGTCTTCTTTCATCCACTTCACTTCTCTTTGTTCGAGCAACGCCGATTAGCTGGAGTCTATCCTGAAATGAACCGATGCATTCATAAGCGTCTTTCGCTTTCAACTTTCCCTTTAGCCTTGACTTGGCCTTCTTCACACCCTCTGGACGTGACATTTGTCCATCACCCACATCTGCACTTGTTGGGGTGGGTGGTTCTGAGCCATCACTGTCAGCCCTTGCTCTCTTGCCACTACTCCCGCTATCAGTTGAATCAACAATTCCACTTGTCTTCAATGGATGCCCCTTTTCTGACCCAGTTCCAGGGTTGGATATCATAGAAGCAAATTTAGGCCACTTTCGCAACTCCTTCCATTCATCGAAATAGTGAAACTTACCCCCCTTTCTTTCAAATATGGTGTGTGCCTCTTTAATGACATCATCGTCACTCTGGCCACTTCGCCTCCTCTCATCCGCGTCTTTGAATGCCCCGCACCACTTCTGAACCGCTTCATTAATTCTGGTCCATTGGCTTTTCATGCTATCACGACTTCGGGGTGCAATATCTTTAGGGTTAAACTCTCGAGCTTGATCATATAATTCATGAACCCTCGCCCAAAAAGCACCTCTCTTTTGTTGGGTTCCAACAATGTTGTCACAACTCGTGTTCATGTATGCAGATATAAGTGCTTCTTTTTCTGCCTTTGACCATATTTTCTTTTCAACACACTTGCCACCTTCTTTGTTGTTTAATTGAACAACAGGCATGTCTTCTGGTTGAGTACTTGGAACAAACTCTTCATCACCACCATCCTCGTGGGAATTGTTGCTATCATCGTGAATATCACGATTTGACTCATTATCATAGCATGTAGGTTGGTTTTGGAAATCAATTGTTGGTGTTCCAACATTTTGAGTCCAAGTAGGAAATGGTGAAGGATTAAGGTGGAAATTTTGTTGAGGATTAAGGTGGTAATTTTGTTGAGGATTAAGGTGGTAATTTTGTTGAGGATTAAGGTGGTAATTTTGTTGAGGATTTAGGTGGTAATTTTGTGGATATTGTTGATAATTTGGTGGGTAATTTTGTGGATTAGATGGGAAGTTTGGAGAAGAATTTGAGAAATTAGAGCTACCTTGTTGCATGATTTGCTTATTTTTTCGATTCAAATGGATAGATGTATTGTGTAGGTAATTAGGATTATTTTGATCCATAATTACAAAAAAAAAACAGAAAATTAGAGCAACAATACTTAAATAATTGAAGAATAATTATGAAAATAGGTAGAAGAAATGAAGAAAATAGTTGAATTTTTTTTTTGAACAAAATATATCAATATGGGTGTCTATTTATAGATCATGAAAAATTATGAATTTTGGTATTTTTTTTTTTTTAAAAAATTATATTTTCTGAAGAAATAGCCGTTGCAAAAATTGCAACGGCTATTTAATTTGATTGGCCTACAGAGAAACACGTGGCGTGCATTAATTGGCTACTGCAGGGGGTGTCAGCGAGTCATCATCACAATTTTTTTTTTCTTCTGCTTCCTTGCAAACGGTGTCGTTTTTTTTGTCCAAAAAATAGCCACATCAGCTTTTCTACCCCACAATTCTTCTCCTTGAATTGGGTCACATTTTCGACCCAAGCATGGGAAGGTCATGAATGACCCAATTTCATGACTCTTAAAGTCATTATTTTTTCCCACTTGATCCAATCAAGTAATGACCAACCCAATATTTGGGTCATTGTAAATGATGCTCTTAGTCTCTTTACACGCCCCCAGGAACGGCTGCGAGTTTTGAAACATGTGTGAGGATTAAAAAAAATGAAAGAATTAATGATTATAGTATTGAAACTTGTGGGAAAAGCATAAAGAACCTATTCATGAAAAATTCTCTTTTACAATCGGAACATGAAATAATCCTTCTTATTCTTTTCTGGATTGGTTTGCAAACACATGTTATATACAAACAATTAAATTCACCACAAACAGTCATGTTCCACAAATCCACATGTCTTGACAATCATGATAAAAATGCGCAAAGTCCTAACATGATACTACGTTTGAGAACTTATCAATCACGCGTACCTTGAATAAACTTGGTGGTACTCCACCTTTTCCTTTCAGAACTCGCCTAAGTAATATTCCTCGCCTATACTATAAAAGACAATAGTATTAAACTCGAGTCCTAAAAAAAATATCCAGCAGCTCTAACCTATCCTAAGACCTCCCGTAAATTACTAGATAATAATATTAATTACTTAATTATATGTATAATTACAAGATTTAAAAGAAAAATTAGTAAGATAATAAATAAAGAAAATAAAAGAATTATATATATATATATGTATATACGTATACATACATACGACATATATACATATCACTCACCACCTACAACAATGGCGGCACCAGGAGGCGTCAGCGACGGCGGCTCGGCAGACGGCACTCCGGCAACGCGGCGGTGAGTAGTGGTGCAGCGTCGGGCGGTTCTGCGTGAGGGGAGTGCTCTGTTTTTTTTTTTTTGGACAAAACCACGAACCACCACGGAAGGGTGGTCATGGCAGGTGGTGGCTATGGTGATTAGCGGTGGTGTTGGTGGTTGAAGGTGGTGGTAGCTGGGTGGTTATGGAGGTTTTTGGGTTTTGAATTTTGAAAATTATTTTTTTTTCTTTTCCTGCTTGGGTCACGGTGAGAGAGAGAGAGAGAGAGAGTTTTCTTTTTTTTTTCCTTTTTGCTTTTTGACCTAATTTGGTTTATCCTGGGTATTTATAATGTTACTGCTGTTTAGGGTTTCTCAATAGGTTGGGCCTGTGACAAACTCTTTTAAGCCTTATCATTTTCAAACACTGAATTTTTTTTACTATTTCATTCTTTTTATTTATTTATTTATCTATTTGAACGGTTCCCAACCGACAATTAAAACCTTTTGAGTTATGTTAAATATGACCCACAAATTTTGTAAAAAAATGATTTCAAACATATAAATCATTAATATTCCCATAAAATAAAATATTTAATTTATTTTATTAACTCTAATTCCGAAAATATCCGTTATGGGTGTAAAATCGCGTATTTATGTATAATTAACTCTTATACTAAGATATAAAAATACGGGGGATTACATTCTACCCCCCTTAAAAGAAGTTTCGTCCTCGAAACTTATGTCACTAATAACTTTATATTTTAAAGAAATGCACTGCTAAATAAAAGTCTAAGGACTAGAGCTGCTGTAACTTGACTCTTACTTTTATTTCTACTACTTGTTGCCAACGATACGCCCAGAACACTTGAGACTCTGTCCCAAAAGCGAGGAAAATTTAGAATACTATTCAGTGCAAGCATGCCAAAAATAGTAATCATAATTAGCAAAGATGATTACAAGAGAGAGAATTCTCAGATTTTTCATTTCAACCAAAGATGATTACAAATGAGGCAAAGCATGCTATTTAAAGGCTAAGCAACCCCTGATGGATCTTCTAATCTAGACCATTAATCTCTAAGTAATCAAGGGCCAAGATTAGAGTCACTAAACAAAACAAGAGAAAATAAGCAAACACGAAAATATACGTGCAGGGCCGTGCAACACAACCATGCACGGTCGTGCATGCCAAAATTCCGCTTTCTGGAACGTGCACGGTCGTGTAGGGTTAGCCTGCACGGTCGTGCGACATGGGTTGCACAGTCGTGCAACCTAACTTGCACGATCGTGGCGAAAAGTTACGTGCTTGCACGGTCGTGCAGCATTAGCCTGCACGGTCGTGCAAGCCAAACTTACCCCCCTGACCTCTGCACGGTCGTGCAGAACATAATTGCATGGTCGTGCAGTCCTTCCTAGGCCATTTTCCGTATATGTGTAATAAGACATGGAGAATAGGCAAAAGGAAGGGGCAAAGAGAGAAAAAGGGAAAAAGAAACATAAATAGGCAAAGTGGAAAAAAAAAGAGAGAAGAAAAATGTAGAGTTTAGATGGATTAAAAAAAAAAAAAGAAACGTGAATACTTTGAGGAATAGGCAAAAAGGGGAAAAAAGGGAAAAAAATTAAAAAGTTAGAGTTTAGGTGGATTACTAAGTCTCGAACCTAGAACCTATGATATAACACTGCTAAGCACTTACCATTAAGCCAATATGCTATTTAGACTAAGGTACTTTGCACATATAGTATATATATCAGTTTCCGTGGCCCACCTGTCGCACGTTCATCAGTGTGCTCGTGTGTGGGTCCGCCCCTGTGTATAATTGTGGGTGGGAGTGAAGTAGAAAACGAGTTGGGTGTTTGACAAGCTCAGAAAAATCCCGTAAGTGTGCTTAATTTGGGGAGCACGCTCAAATTAACAGTTTTTGTTGTATCTTGCAAAACTTATGGTAATTTTTGGGGTTAATTCATGCTTTTTAGATGCTAGTAAATGGATGATTAACCAACTAACCTAGGTTTTATTCCAATCGAATCTAACTTAGGGTGTTATTTTTCCTTCCAAAATTTGTTCTTCAATCTAACGTAGGTTTCTTATGTGCGAAATTCAATTTGCTGTTGGCTGGTCGCGGTGGTTGCTTTCGGTGGTTGCTCGCTGGCTGCTCGTGGTGGTTGCTCGCGGTGGTCGCCCAGAACTCTGCTTGCGGTGCTCGTGGTGGCTGCTTGGGCTGGCTGCTCTTGGTGGAGCCCAGAACTTAGTATTGGCAGCGACGGTTGTGATGGTGAGTCCTGTTCTCGCTCATAATCCCTCTTTGTAAGCATGTTTAATTTGCTTACAATATGTTGAATTCATGTCTGCTTTCTTTTATTTGGGTGTGTATCTTTTTCTTCATTTTGTTGATGTGTGAATAATATATTGAATTCATGATTGGGGGGGGGGGGCATAAAATTAGCAGAAAGAGATGTATTTAGGCTTGAAGATAGGCAAAGATAGATGTATGTATGTATGTATAAGAAAAGATAGGAAAGCTCACAATTACTTGAAGATTGTAAGGGTAATTAATTGGTAGTCTTGTGTTTTAGGGTTTCAGCAACTAATATATGGTAATCAGAAAAAAATGTTCTTTCAAATGATTACATAAATGGTTAATTTTAATTTATTATCATTTTTTTAAGCTAAGTTAGTTTAGGTTATTGATTCAAAAATCTAAGAGTCCAAATTAGTCTTAATATGGTTATTCCTTAAATTAAATTGTGGTTGAACACAGTTGGTTGTAAGATGGGGTAGAGGTTTTTTTTTTTTTTTTTTTTTTTTTCTGTTTTATGGGATGTACAGGACCACGAGAGGGCTGTCCACTGTGCCCACGGAGTCCATCCGCTTCTGTGGCCTCCCTCCACTGTCCGTGGTGGCTACTGCTGCCACAAACTGGGTTGGGCGTGGTTGTTGCAGGCTGAACTAGGCCGAGCTGCTGCTGCCATGCCGAGCTTCTGCTGCCAGGCCGAGCTGCTGCTGCCACCTGTTGCCTGGACAGAAGCATGGTGGTGGTGGACTTGCCCTGGTGGTGGTTTTTGGTCGGTGGCTATTGTGAGGGATGAGTTAATTGTCTTTTATTTTATATATATACACACACTAAATGGGTTCTTTGTTAATTGTCTTTTATTTTATATGTTCATACTTCTTGCTTTTAGTAAGTTTTTAATATTCATTGTCTATTACATTATATATAGGTACATGTTGAAGCAAATGATGATGGAGAGGAGGAGGAGAATGATGATATTGACGAGCTTACATAAAAAAAATTGTGAAATAGTTGGTTGTATACCTTTTTGGACATAATTAATTTTATATGTATCTATAATTAAGATGTATGGTGATCAATATTGTGGGTTGTATTAGATGATTCAAGCTAGACTTGAAATTATAATATTTTGGTATAACAAGTGAATTTCGAATTATATTATTAATATATAAAATTATTATTAGTAACTAACTTTCTATGAAATTAATTAGTTATTATTATTTGTTTAAATATTATTATAGCATTCCAAAAAAAATAAAATTTGACAACGGCCAAATTATCAAAGGCGTTGCAAAAAGAAAAAGTTGGTGTTGCAAAAAGATTTAGCATGGGAATCAATAGCATGTTGCAAAAGGTTATCTTTTGGCAACGGGCATGCTTTAGCCATTGCAAAAGATGGAAAAATGGCATTGTCAAAAGATCTAGCATGGAAATTAGTTGCCCGTTGCAAAAGGTTACCTTTAGGCAACGGGCACATTTTGGCCGTTGCAAAAGGTCAAAAAACCGTTGCTAAAAACCTTTTGCAACGCCATAGAATGCAACGGGCTATAGACATTGCAAAAGGTTTTTAGCAACAGTTTTTTGGGCCTTTAGCAACGGATTTTGGAGTTGTAAAAACTCGTTTATGTAGTAGTGTGTGGTTCATGGTTGTTATGTTTCCGCTGCTAACTCTGACGTTGAATTATTTGTAATCCTGTGAACGTTGTTGTTTCCTGTGTTTTGAAACTATTATTTTATGTAATGTGGTCCTACTTCTAAGTAGGACAGTCTATTTACTCGCCACTAACGGTGGACCCCCAATTCTATTTTGCAGGTGAGCAGGATTGAGTTTAGAAGCGGGATGAGTTTGGCGAGAGATCTAGCCCTGTTTTATTTTCTTGTCATTAGGAGTTTAGATTTATTTTGTGTTTTAGAACCGTATTTTTGGCTTAGAATAACAATTGTCATTGGGATTTCATTATTAATAATATTAAACATTATTTTCCATGAGTTTTAGTCATATTTTCCGTTATTGAATCGATTGATAATTGCCTGTTTACGACGTTATCACCGTTAACGTCTTTGCTAAAATGCGGGTCGTTACAACTTGGAAAAAAAATGATGACCTGGACGAAAATGTAATTGACCTAGACATAATTATGAGTACCTGGACAAAAAAAAAAAGAGAAGACCCGGACAAAAAATTTGAGTGCCTAGACAACAAAAGAGAACACCTGGACAAGAACTTGAGACCTGGATAAATTAAAGAGACAACTTGGACAAAAAAGTGAGTACCTGGACAAAAAATTAGATGAACTGGATAATCATTTGACTTGGACAACAAAAATGAAGCATCCAGGTCCAAGTCCGTCTTCTCCAAAATTGAAAATTGAAGATCCGGACAACAATCCAGGTCATTGGTTCGTCTTTTCCTAAATGGAGATGATGATGGTGGAGATCGGATGGTGGCGACAGAGCAATGGTCAGAGCAGCGAGGGGTGGTGGACTGACGACGACAGAACAACGCGGTGAGCATTTTTTTTTGTCAAAAACCATTGAAAGGTTGAATATACTCAAAGGGGGGTGAATTGGGTATTTGGTGTAATGATTACGAATTTAAAATTTTCTTGTTTCTTGATTTAGAACCAGTTATTGTGGGGCCTGCAGCGGATATGATTTAGAAAGTAATAAAACAAGAACACCAAATATAACGACGTTCGGCCAAACTCAAGGCCTACATCCTCCTACCCTATGCATCTTATTGATTTAACTCTGAACAACAAGATTACACACTCAAGTCGTTCTAAACTCATGGGACCAAATCCCCACACTCAACTCAGAATGTGATCTCACTCGTGTTTGAACTCATTAACACCTCCCAATCTTCAACCTCTTTGTTTAAGATGAATTATAACATTGTTACTCTAATATTACTTTCTTACAAAGCTTGAAGAGTAAAGTTTAAGCTCTAAAATTGTATTTGTGTTTGATTGAAATTATTATGCCTTGTGTGTTTTTATCTCTCGAATGTTTTCGCTCAATATTTTTAGGAGAGACAATTATACCTGTGTGTTTTTCATCCCTTTGATGATGAGATGTAAATTCCCACTATTTATATACAAAGAAACTGATTGAAAAACCCATCAAAAGGAGAGGGAAAATCATTTTTCAAAAACCCTTTGAAAAGGCGGGAAACAGTCTCACTTGTTCACAACAATCTTTCAAGAAAGTTTGTTATGCTCAAAAAGATTTTCCATTCTTTTCTCTTGGGTGTCATAATTAATTAGTATTTACTAGCTGTCAATGAGGTGTTTAAAAACCTAAAAACCATTTTTTAAGATCACAAAAGAAAAATCCTATCTCTTTCAAAAACTGACAACTTCTCATAGAGTATTTTGGTCATTAGACCTGTTACCCTATTTCATAGTCTTATGAATATTATAATCTTTGGTTGTAATATCCATATTACTATTTTAACACACACAAAGGCATTTATAGTAGTTTCTCAAACATTCACACAACTATTACATGAAGACTAAATATGCTCAATTTAAAACCTAGTTATCTTCATGCTCATCCAACTCTTGAAAGTCTTCTTAGAATATCTTCAATCTTGAATCTGGACTTTAATACGTGGAACATTTATACTTGCTGCACAACCAACATGGTTAGGAAATAACAATCAAAATATGTAACTGTTACAAACAACCACCTTTAATTATTTTTTTGTAAGAAGCAAAGTTTAAGAAAATAATCCAAAAAACGTACAAACGAAATTGTTTTAGGGATTGGGGGAAACAGTTCAGTAGAAACAGTTATAAAATAGTTTATAAAATGGGTGGGGGCAGCAAATAAAAGACTTCATCATCATTCTCATCCTCATCCTCATCCTCGTCTTCTTCAAAATCCTCAGAATCAACCTTCTTGCTCTTATAGAAGAAACAACATCGTCCCCCATCTCAGCATCATCAGTGGTTCCCTTTGCAGAACCAGAAGCATCATGCAACTTTGTCTTGACTGGAGCCAGGTCCTTTTCCAGAGAAGAGACCTTCCTCTTGTAGCTCGAGGTAAAAGTTTGCAACAAGTGATACAGAACGGGGTGGTCCAACGAGCGACTTCAACGGTCAACGACGTCATTTTCTTTCACTTTTTACTTGGATAGTTTTGAACTCTTATTTTAGCCTTTTTTCGTGTTTTTCGGGTTGTAATAAGTAGCCTAAACTCTCGTTTTATTGCCTGAGTTAAGTTAGCATGTGTAACGGAGCTAGAAACACGAGCAAAGGAAGCGAAACAGAGCATGCACGACCATGCACGAGCCTTGCACGACCGTGCATATGGTCGTGCAACACTAAGAATGGCTTGGGAAGGACTGCACGACCGTGCAATTATGTTCTGCATGACCGTGCAGAGGTCAGGGGGGTAAGTTTGGCTTGCACGACCGTACAAGCACGTAACTTTTCGCCATGATCGTGCAAGGTTGCACGACCGTGCACGTTCCAGAAAGGGGAATCTTGGCATGCACGATCGTGCATGGTTGTGCTGCACGACCGTGCACGTATATTTTCGTGTTTGCTTATTTTCTCTTATTTTGTTTAGTGACTTTCTAATCTTGGCCCTTTATTACTTAGAGATTAATGGTCTAGATTAGAAGATCCATTAGGGGTTGCTTAGCCTTTAAATAGCATGCTTTGCCTCATTTGTAATCATCTTTGGTTGAAATGAAAAATCTAAGAATTCTCTCTCTTATAATCATCTTTGGTAATTATGATTACTATTTTGGCATGCTTGCACTAAATAGTATTCTACATTTTCCTCGCTTTTGGGACAGAGTCTCAAGTGTTCCGGGCATATCGTCGGGAACAAGTAGTAGAAATAAAAGTAAGAGTCAAGTTACATCAGCTCTAGTCCTTAGACTTTTATTTAGCAGTACATTTCTTTAAAATATAAAGTTATTAGTGACATAAGTTTCGAGGACGAAACTTCTTTTAAGGGGGGTTGAATGTAATCCCCCGTATTTTTATACCTTAGTATAAGAGTTAATTATACATAAATATGCGATTTTACACCCATAACGGATATTTTCGGAATTAGAGTTAATAAAATAAATTAAATATTTTATTTTATGGGAATATTAATGATTTATATGTTTGAAATCATTTTTTTTTACAAAATTTGTGGTTCATATTTAACATAACTCAAAAGGTTTTAATTGTCGGTTGGGAACCGTTCAAACAAATAAATAAATAAATAAAAAGAATGAAATAGTAAAAAAAATTCAGTGTTTGAAAATGATAAGACTTAAAAGAGTTTGTCACAGGCCCAACCTATTGAGAAACCCTAAACAGTAGTAACATTATAAATATCCAAGATAAACCAAATTAGGTCAAAAAGCAAAAAGGAAAAAAAAAAAAAGAAAACTCTCTCTCTCTCACTGTGACCCAAGCAGGAAAAGAAAAAAAAATAATTTTCAAAATTCAAAACCCAAAAACCTCCATAACCACCCAGCTACCACCACCTTCAACCACCAACACCACCGCTAGTCACAATAGCCACCACCTGCCACGACCAGCCTTCCGTGGTGGTTCGTGGTTCTGTCCAAAAAAAAAAAACAGAGCACTCCCCTCACGCAGAACCGCCCGACGCTGCACCACCACTCACCGCCGCGTTGCCGGAGTGCCATCTGCCGAGCCGCCGTCGCTGACGCCTCCTGATGCCGCCATTGTTGTAGGTGGTGAGTGATTTGTATATATGTCGTATGTATTTGTACGTATATACATATATATATATATAATTCTTTTATTTTCTTTATTTATTATCTTACTAATTTTTCTTTTAAATCTTGTAATTATACATATAATTAAGTAATTAATATTATTATCTAGTAATTTACGGGAGGTCTTAGGATAGGTTAGAGCTGCTGGATATTTTTTTTTAGGACTCGAGTTTAATACTATTGTCTTTTATATTATAGGCGAGGAATATTACTTAGGCGAGTTCTGAAAGGAAAAGGTGGAGTACCACCAAGTTTATTCAAGGTACGCGTGATTGATAAGTTCTCAGACGTAGTATCATGTTAGGACTTTGTGGTGAATTTAATTGTTTGTATAACCCGTGTTTGCAAACCAATCAAGAAAAGAATAGGAAGGATTATTTCATGTTCCGATTGTAAAAGAGAATTTTGCATGAATAGGTTCTTTGAATATTTCATGCTTCATTAGTAGCAATTTATTTTTCATATGGATAGGTTGTCTCTATCAAGTTTATTAGTAATGCATGAATAGATTCTCCGAATATTTCATGCCCTTTTAGTAGCTTTGGGATACCACTTAAGGGATAAGTTCTTAATGGGAATCTCGCTAAATAGACAAGAGTTCAGTGTGTTTTATCTGAACAACAAATTAAAACAAGTGTTATGTGAATTGTATGTGTGTGCTTGTTATGTGTAGCAACTCTCAAGACACTAATCACTTAAAGTTAAAGATTCGGGTAATGATTAAAACTCTCGACAGGTGCACGTCTGGAGTATTGGCATAGATGTGGGTTGGGGTCACGGCAGGACTCATGACTTTAAGGGAACCGTAGGATCCACGTGTTCCATTAGCGGATTGAGCTCATTCCTTTATTTGTGACGTGGGTAGCTCCCATTGTCACCTTCTAGGCATAAACAACTCGCCTGGTGCTTACACTGGCTTCGGCTCTAGAGGGCCACTCAATAATAAATGTGTTTAACAAGGAATAATAACTAATTACTCACCATAGCATTTAAGTTTTTGACATGATTTTTATATGCAATAGATCTGTATGCTTATTTAATTGTCGTACTCAGCTTTGCTGACGCCGTGCAAATTTGGTCTTGTTAATATATTGACCCTGTGATGACCCAATTATTGGCGAGCAGTCATTCAGGGTCAAGGTAAGTTTGTGCAGGAATTCAGGGACGATTATGGGCTTGAGTGACAAGTGCTATTTCTGAAACATTATTTACTTTATGAAATATTTTCTAAATTCGATTTAACGTTTTAGTCTGGAATATTTTAGACATTTTCATTTATTAACTTAGATTTATTTCGTTTAAGTTGATTCAATAATTTCAAGGCCTTAATGGTTCCGAGTTGTATTAAGATTTAATTTTATTTTAAATTTAGTACTATTTTATTTCCGCTGCAAAATTCTGAGTAAGCCGATACGTTTCCACACGTGGCGATAACACTTTAATAATTCTCAATATTTCTTGAAAATAGTATTTATAATTTGATGAGAATTATTGGGGTGTTACAAAGTGGTATCAGTTAGCCTCAGGTTTTGATCCAAAAATTTTCTTAAAAAGTCAAAATAATTTTTTTAAAAAAAAAACTCTAAATACATTTTCATTTACAAAAACAAAGGATAACGTCAAAATTTTATTTTAATATATTTTCATTTGCAAAATAAAATTCCTTAAAAAAAATCAAGATTTTCTAAATTAACCTTGGTGAGGATTTGGGAAGGGTATTAACGTGAATAAGTATTGTGGCTATTTGTTATATATGATTGATGCAGGATAGGGTGACAAAACAATCAACATCTAACAAGAATTTCGTCCAACCACACATAGACTCAACAAACACCATGAATAAGAGTAACAACCATGGATATGAACTTGAAGATCTAAAGCTAAGCAATAATCAACAAGAGCTCAACTGAATCCAATCATAAACACAAAGAAATAAAGGATTTAGACTTACCTATCACCAAGTTAAGCAAGATTTTGTTCCACCAAGGAATAGAGCTCACAAAGGGCCACAAGAGAGAATAATCTCAGAAAATTTGATTGAGCAAAAAAGTGATTACAAAGCTTTGAAAGGAGCTATTTATATGGGCATTACCCTAAAAGGAAGTGGATTAATCTAAGCCTTTGATTAGGGATAATCAATGGCCAAGATTAGCAACTCCAAAATAAAACTCTCAAGCTAAGTGAAATAACCGTGCAACACTTAAAAACACGAACTGAAGGCTGCATGATCGTGCAATATTAGTCTGCACGATTGTGGTGAAAAGTTACGTGGCTGCACGATCGTGCAGCATCGCCTGCACGGTCGTGCAAGCCAAAATTTTTGCCACTAACTTCTGCACGATTGTGCAGTTGACCTGCACGGTCGTGCAGGACCTTGCCCCTGCTACTGACCTCTGCACGATCGTGCATCATATAATTGCACGGTCGTGGAATGCTTTTCTTCAGCCTCTGACCTTTGCAGGACCCTCTGCACGGTCGTGCCATATCTTCCCAAGGTCGTGCTCGACTTCTTTGCCTCCTTTGCTTGTATAATTAGCTCCAATACAAAAGCTAACTTAGGAAAAGCATAAAATAAACATAGTTCATAGTATACTACTTTATTACAATCCAACAAAGCAAATTAGACTAAGTAAAGCAAGGTGAGGAACAATGGTGCTTCTAGCTTGCCCGATCCTCCATTGGCCAAGGATGTTGTAATGACATGGGGTGCCTCATCTTGAAAGTCAATGCTTGCTCCTGCATCAACCTCCTCCTCTAAAAAAGGATTTGGCCCCAAATCCGGCTCATCTTCCCAAAAATGTGTAAGATCACCCACATTAAATGTTGCATGCACTCCAAAATCACCCGGAAGTTTGAGTTTAAAGGCATTGGAGCTAACCTTATCAATGATCTCGAATGGTCCCTCGGCCCTTGGCATTAGCTTGTTCTTCCTCTTGGATGGAAACCTTTCTTTCTGGAGATGTAGCCAAACTAGATCACCCACCTTGAAATCTTTCTTTGCATTGAACTTGGTGGCCCTTGCTTCATGGCTAGCATTTAATTTTTCAATTCGGCTCTTCACTTCTTTATGCATCTTCATCATGGTTTGTAACCTCTCCTTAGCATCAAAATTAATCTCCTCTTTAGGAATCCCGGAAACCAAGTATATGGGAATATGTGGGTTATATCCATAGACAACTTCAAAAGGAGTCCTCCCGGTTGATACACAATGAGACCGATTATAGGCAAATTCAATATGAGGTAGCTTCAAATCCCAATCCCTCAAGTGTTTGCTTACCATAGTTCGCAGCATGGAGATCATGGTCCGGTTCATCACTTCTGTTTGCCCATCCGTTTGAGGATGGCATGAGGTACTAAATAAGAGTTTGGTGCCAACCAACTTCCACAAGGTTTTCCAAAAGTAGCTCAAGAACTTAGAATCCCGGTCAGAAACAATGGACTTAGGAATGCCATGAAGCTTCACCACATCTCTAAAGAACAAGTTGGCGACGTTAGTAGCATCATCGGTTTTGTTGCATGGTGTGACGACCCGACTCGCTTAAATCGGCGCGGAAGAAACCGACGAGTCGAATAGTCATAACTACAACTCAAAATACTTAAGAATTAAAACTAATACCTCAAAATATTATTATTAAAGTCCAAAAGTACAAATACCCACAAGTTTGTACATTACTAAACCAAAAAGTCAAACTAAAAATCTAAAATACGAGTAACTCCAATCCACACGTCAGAGTCCAAAACCAACGTATAAAAGTCCACACAATAGTCCAAACCTATCTAAAATCAAATAACAAAGGAAAATACAACAAAGCATAAAAACGCCGCTCGCCCAACCCAAAGCTAAGCAAGAACTTCGTCATCAGAATTACCTGTAAAACAAACAACAGTCCACCATCAGTGGCGAGTAACATAACTGACTCACCCTAATGGGAATACACATGAACATAGCACAAATCAAATAATCAACCAATAATCCAAAACATGCGAGAAACATCCAAATCATGAACTCGACTCAAACATCCTAACCAAACTATCTTTGGCGCAATCATTCATATACTAGACCGGACTATGCACGTACGAACGCATCTTACGCGATCGAACTTTCTACTATGCTAGGATTGAGAATCTTACTCCCAACCCCATGAAACCAATCTTACTGGAAATTCATGTCCCGTGAAACCAATCTTACTGGAAATCCACATCAAAAGATAACATAGTAGGATTCCAACTATCCCAATACCGCGGATGGAATAGGGGCAACGTCTTAACCCAAAAACAAAGAATCTTACTCTAAGTCTTAGGCGTCTAGCAACGAAATCAAGCTAATCTTTAATTAAACATCTTTAAAACTAAATCATCTTAATCATAACATAATTGATTTCAAGAATTGCCTTTGCGCCTTGATTCTCGAAAATAATCAGTTAAATTACGAAGTTATTCTCAAGATTGCCTTTACGCCTTGATCTTAAGTCTAACCAACATTAATCCATCATCTTTAATCCATTCTTTAACTATCTTTAACTCAATCTTTAACTTTCTTTATCAATTTAATCACTTTCTTTAATTCTCAAGACTCAACCAAAAACTCATCAAGACTCATCAAGAACTCAAAGAACTTAACAAGAACCCATAAAGAACTCATTCAAGATTCAAGAACTTCAATCAAGAACTCAATCAACATTCCAAACATCACTCGCATAACATCAACTAATTACTCGAAATTACCAACTTATTCTTATCCAAAATTCATCAAACTTTAACACAATCATCATGATCACAAAAACAACATATTCAATCATAAAATCATCTTATTCAATCATCAAAATATCATTAAAACAACATAAAATCAGATTTGATACCATACACAAATCATGATCAAAACTCCACAAATAAAACAATACATGCATTTAATCTATACTATAATCATAGTATACCAACTAAGTTGAGAAAGTATGTTACCTTATTGAAGATTAACACACCAAATCAACACAAGATGCAGCCCGGAACTAGAGCCACACGGCTAGACCACACGGACCACTCGAACCCACGACACACCACACGGCTGCACCACTGCACGGCACACACGGCTGCACTACCTCGAACCACACGAGCACACACGGCTGCACACGACCCACTGCACGGTTCACCACTCGAACCACCACCCTTGCACGGCTTCAACACGGCACCCACACGATCACCACCCGAATACCCACACGAACAAAAACACGATCAAACCCAAACCCGGACTAATGATCTTAAATGTAAACCAAGAGATTTAGATTGTGTTTTAATACTTAAAGATCAATAGGATATGAATCTTTAAGTTTTGGGTTTAAGAATTTGATGAACAAATTGATGGAAATCCAAGTGCCAAAATGGCGTGTGAAAGGGAGAGCAAATGGGAGGGAATTTTTGTGTTTGAACTTTGATGGCAAGAGATAGCAAATGAACATAAGGGATCATCAAGCCTTACTAACCACTCTATATATAGAGATTAGTGAAGGTGTGAACATGAAGCAAGTGGCAAAATTTGCCATCTAATCATGAAGAAACCGGCCAAAGGGACAAATGGGCCTAATTTGGGCTTTCGTAAACAATTGGGCTAATTTATAAAAATTACATGATAAATCATGTATAAATCGATTTAGCCCAAAATATTAAATAATTAATTAGAAAATTAAATAATAAAAATTCTAATTAATTAAATAATAATTAACATAAATAATAATAACTGCAAATAAAATAATTCGAATTATATTGAAATTATTCACATAAAAAAATAAAATAAATAGTTCAAAAAAATAATTTGAACTATACATATCATCACATAAATACACATAAATCAAGGCAGAAAATATCATGAAAATCAGGGTCGTTACACATGGAACATAGTGAGCCATCTTGCTAAATCGATCCACCACCAGCATTATAGCATCCCGGTGTTGCTGGGTTCTAGGAAGAGCAACCACAAAGTCCATACTCAAATCTTCCCATGGATGGGAGGGAACCGGCAAGGAAATATAAGGGCCACTCTCAAAATGACTCTTAGCTTGGGCACAACGAGCACATCTTGCTATCACCGCTTGCACATCACCATACATCTTAGGCCAATAAAAATGTTCTTTTAGGATGTCATACGTTTTGTTGTACCCTAAATGTCCGGCCAATGCGCCTTGGTGCGCTTCTCTAACCATGAGCTCCCGATGAGAACACTTAGGAACATATAGTTTATTCCCCTTGAAAAGGAACCCTTCTTGAATCACAAAAGGACCAACACACTTCTCTTGGCACTCTTTGAAAAGTGCCCCAAAATCCCCATCATCGACGTAGAGCTCCTTAAGAAATTCGAACCCCAAAAGTTTCACATCCAAGGTAGTCAAGAGGATGTGCCGCCTAGAAAGTGCATCCGCCACCACGTTACTCTTACCTTCTTTGTATTTAGAGGAGAAAGTGAAGGATTGAAGGAACTCTACCCACTTGGCATGGCGTGAACTCAACTTGTGAGACCCATTGATGTACTTCAATGCTTCATGATCGGAGTGAAGGACGAAGGGCCTTGGTCGAAGATAATGAGACCAATGATCCATCGCTCTCACTATGGCATAGAACTCCTTGTCATACGTGCTATACTTGACCCGAGCACCCCCAAGTTTCTTACTAAAATAGGCCACCGGTCTACCCCCTTGAACAAGAACAACCCCAATACCGACGCCACTAGAATCACACTCCACTTCAAATGGTTGATCAAAGTTCGGGAGAGCCAAAATCGGAGCTTCACACAACTTCTCCTTCAAAGCCTCAAAAGCCTTTTGAGCGGAAGGTGTCCACTCAAAAACCCCTTTCTTCATACATTCCGTGATGGGAGCCATGACGGTGCTAAAGTTCTTCACAAACCTCCTATAGAAGGAAGCCAATCCATGAAAGCTTCTTGTTTGTGTGAGGGTGGTTGGAGTAGGCCATGATTGAATTGCTTCCACCTTGCTAGGATCCATGGAGATACCATCCCTAGACACAACATATCCTAGAAAAACTACACTAGGAACCAAAAAAGTGCATTTTTCCAATTTTCCATACAACTTCCATTTTCTCAAAACATCAAAAATACTAGTCAAATGTTCAAGATGTTCTCTATCATTAGCACTATACACAAGGATATCATCAAAATAAACAACAACAAATTTACCAATGAAAGGCCTAAGTACCTCATTCATGAGTCGCATGAAAGTGCTAGGTGCATTGGAGAGACCAAAAGGCATCACCATCCACTCGTACAAGCCATGTTTAGTTTTGAATGCGGTCTTCCATTCATCCCCTTCCCTCATGCGGATTTGATGATAACCACTCCTCAAGTCAATTTTTGAGAACACTTGAGCCCCATGAAGCTCATCCAGCATATCATCAAGACGTGGTATAGGAAAGCGATACTTGATAGTGATGTTGTTGATCGCTCTACTATCCACGCACATTCGCCACGTACCATCCTTCTTGGGTACCAATAAGGCCGGCACCGAATAAGGACTCATCGATTCTCTCACAAACCCCCGTTGAACTAGCTCCTCGACTTGCCTTTCAAGTTCTTTGGCTTCATCCGCGGTGCACCGATAGACGGGCCTATTGGGCAATTGGGATCCCGGAACAAAATCAATGTGGTGTTCAATGCCCCTTAGAGGCGGCAAGCCGGGAGGTAGCTCCTCCGGAAAAACTTTGTACCTCCTCAAGATTTCCTCTACTCGGGTGGATATTGGGTTCTCTCGCTCACTCAATAGTGTTTCCCTCAAGAGGAGAGCAAAGACAATGTGCCCTTGGATCAACTCTTGTCCCATCTCTCCCTCACTTATGAGAAGGTTTCCTCTCTTTGTGTTTCCCGGCCGCATGGGGTCTTTGTGTTTAGGTGTAGGTGAAAGGGGGTTGAGGATAATCTTTCTTCCATGAAATTTAAAAGAGTATGTGTTCAACCTACCATCATGCATTACTTGGCGATCGAATTGCCATGGACGCCCAAGTAGGAGGTGATAAGCGTCCATAGGCAACACATCGCAAGTAACCTCATCTTTATACAACTTGCCAATAGAAAATGAAACAATAACTTGCTTAGTTACCTTGATGTCGCTCCCTTGGTTGAGCCATTGTAGGTGATATGGTGAAGGATGGGCTTGGGTGGCCAAGCCTAGTTTTTCCACTAGAGTCATGGAAGCAACATTGGTACATGACCCACTATCCACAATAAGATTGCAAACCTTTTCCATGATAGTGCAACGGGATTGAAATATTTGCTCCCTTTGCTCCTCCTCTAATGGTTTGGGGGATGAATGCAAGGCCCTCCTAACCACTAGAGTAGTTCCGGTGTCCCCATCAACTCGTTCTTCCATCATACCATCACCATTAGTTGACTCCTCATCATCGTCCTCTACCACTATTCCATCCTCATTGACTTCTTGAATGACCATGGTTCGATTCTTGGAGCATTGTGTGGCGAAGTGTCCATAGCCACGACACTTGTAGCATTGTCTCTTACTTGCGTCATCACTCTTGGTAGTCATTGGAGTGTTTCCCGTGTCCCTCTTCTCAACGGTCTTAGAGGAATCAAATTTTGAAGGGTAGTAGCTCTTTTGGACGCCACTAGAGGACGCCCCACTCTTACTCTTTCCATATTTTTCAAACCTCAACGCCTTTTGCACCACATCATCAAAATCATCATTAGCAAGTAGTTCTACCTTTTCGCCCAACTTCTTTTCCAATCCACCCATAAATCTAGCAACCCGGTGTTCCGACGCTTCATTGACATCACAAAGTATGGAGAGCCTTTCAAACTCCCTAGCATATTTCTCAACATTCATAGTCCCTTGCTTGAGTGAGTTCATTTTGAGGTAAGAGTCTTGAGTGAAATCCCTTGGCACGAATTTCCTCTCCATGTGTTTCTTAAGTTTGTCCCATGAAGTGATTTTGGTTTTTCCTTCCTTCTTCCTTCGATTTTTCAAATTTTCATACCACATAGCCGCATGCTTCTTAAGCTTGACAATAGCCAACTTGCAACACTTCTCATCATCATAGCCTTTGTAATCAAAAAGGTTTTCAATAGTTCTAACCCACTCAAGATAGTCATGAGGATCCATACTACCATCAAAGTCCGGAAGGTCCAACTTGATATCCTTATCACTATTGTTATCATTTCCATTGGGTGGCTTTGAGCCTCTTATAGATTCATCAACGGGTGGAGTATGAGGGGAGTGCCTAAATTGTCTTTCAAAGGTGTGAAGCAATTTGGCCATCCTATTTTTTAGCTCCTCAACACTATTCTCAACATAGACAAGTCTAGCTTCTTCAAAAGGCATGTTTCACCTAAACCCATCCGCTCTACTTCTTTCATCATCCATAGTGTATGAATGTATGAAAGTATGGCTAGAAATTTGTGGACTAGGAAAGGGAGGATACTTCTTTTGAGGAGTTAAGGCTTACTTCAATGTCTTATTATGAATAGACAAGGAAGTATGGGTTTTAGAGTAAGAAAAGACCACTAGACAATTTATCAAACACCTTGTGTGCACAAAAACACCTACAAAAATTTCAGAAAAATTTTCAATGAATAACCCAAGGATCATGAAGGTATTGAAACCTTAAGCTCTAGATACCAATTTGATGCAGGATTGATCCAAAGTCTACTACCTTGTCTCATGAACCAGTTGCACTAGTCTTGGAAACTCTTGGATTTTATCCGTTATCTACAAGGGCCGAATTCAAGTGTTGCATCTCAAGAGTTGATTGAAGGTCCAAAGAATCAAGTCCACCAGAAGCTACACGTTTGAGCCCATTTAAGTTATTGATTTGGATGTGTGTGTTGCTAGTTTATTTTAGTTTTATTTTCCAGTTGTAATAATGCAATGACTCACTCTTTGGTCAGTCTTCATTAGCTGAATTATGGCATTAAGTGAGTAGCTTAAATCAAGGGAAACTGTTGGCTTTTGGCTTCCTGTTTTGGGCAGTTTTCCCTAATGTGTTTTGGAGTCGTTTGGTGTGTTTTCTATCTTATCTTTTGCTGCTCCAACCCATTATATAAGGAGAGAAAATGATAAAACTACTGATATATTGAAAAGCCTAAAAAAACCAAGTGGTTGTGCATCTCTTCTTTGTGTTTGCCCAAAGTAGGTTGTGTTATCCTTGTTACTTTGAGTAAGTTCTTGAGTGGCAAGATTAGGAGAGATTGAGTGTGTCTTATCTCAGCCTAATAACCCAAATCATTGAGTGTGTTCTTGTGGTTTGGTCCAATTCTATCCATTCTGAGTCAATTGAGCAATCTGACTTCTTTCTTGTTGGAAGATCCTTGAATTGAGTGTAAACTCTCCAAACTAATTTTAGGGAGGGGATTTAAACTCACATCAAGGATAGGGTGACAAAACAATCAACATCTAACAAGAATTTCGTCCAACCATACATAGACTCAACAAACACCATGAATAAGAGTAACAACCATGGATATGAACTTGAAGATCTAAAGCTAAGCAATAGTCAACAAGAGCTAAACTGAATCCAATCATAAACACAAAGAAATAAAGGATTTAGACTTAACTATCACCAAGTTAAGCAAGATTTTGTTCCACCAAGGAATAGAGCTCACAAAGGGCCACAAGAGAGAATAATCTCAGAAAATTTGATTGAGCAAAAAAGTGATTACAAAGCTTTGAAAGGAGCTATTTATATGGGCATTACCCTAAAAGGAAGTGGATTAATCTAAGCCTTTGATTAGGGATAATCAATGGCCAAGATTAGCAACTCCAAAATAAAACTCTCAAGCTAAGTGAAATAACCGTGCAACACTTAAAAACACGAACTGAAGGCTGCACGATCGTGCAATATTAGTTTGCACGATCGTGGCAAAAAGTTACGTGGCTGCACGATCGTGCAACATCGCCTGCACGGTCGTGCAAGCCAAATTTTTTGCAACTGACTTCTGCGCGATCGTGCAGTTGACCTGCATGGTCGTGCAGGACCTTGCCCCTGCTACTGACCTCTGCACGATCGTGCAGCATATAACTGCACGATCGTGCAGTGCTTTTCTTCAGCCTCTGACCTTTGCACGACCCTCTACACGGTCGTGCCATATCTTCCCAAGGTCGTGCTCGACTTCTTTGCCTCCTTTGCTTGTATAATTAGCTCCAATACAAAAGCTAACTTAGGAAAAGAATAAAACAAAGCATAAAACAAAACCTAGTTCATAGTTTACTACTTTATTACAACCCAACAAAGCAAATTAGACTAAGTAAAGCAAGGTGAGGAACAATGGTGCTTCTAGCTTGCCCGGTCCTCCATTGGCCAAGGATGTTGTAATGACATGGGGTGCCTCATCTTGAAAGTCAACGCTTGCTCCTACATCAATGATGATGATGATATTGATTGTGTATGTGTTCAGTGATTATGTGTTAGTAACATGTTGTTGTTCTTTTATTCCTTTTGGGAATCGGTATTGCGCGGGATCACATGCACTTACATACGTACAGATGTTGTTTCCTCCAAGAAATCCACCTAATGATCACCTAATCAAGAAAGATAAGGAAACAATCAGTGAATATCTGAACAAGATAACAACGTATGTGTTTGATATATTCCTAGAAGAAAATAGAGTCAACGATGTCACCCAAGCCTACATTGCTGCCATGTGCTTACATTATTTACCAAAGAAAGAACCGTTTACACCAGTCTTTCAGTATTTTAAAGCGCCATTATTCATGTTTGCTGGACAATTCAACAGTCTTGCCTACCCGGATGAATATATGTTAGGAGATGGTCTACGAAAGTGGCTAATAAAACTTGAGAGTGAGTGGAATGAAAGACAAGGAAAAATTGAAAATACTGCATCGAGTCAGGGTAGCATTAATATAAACAAGGATAAGAAAGGAATTGAAGAAGCAAAACTAGCAGTCCTAAGAGCAGGTAAAACGGACGAGACGAAAGCTATCTTAACCGTATACCTTAAGGCGACTACGTGGGAAGAGAAGCAGAAAATCTATCAAGCACATATGAGACCAACTGAATTGGACTTCGAAGATGATTACCTGATGGACGCCTATGAGATTCCAAGCGGAGATCCTGCGATAACCCTCGATGAAGAAGAACTGGGCATGAATGAAAGTTCTGAAGAGGAAGACAGAGATGAAGATTTTGATCCAAATGTCTATCAAGAGAAGGCAGACAAGCGCGATAATAGTAATTTTTAGTATGTAAAAAAAAATATTAATAATAATAATAATACTTTGGGTCGTACGAAGTTGTTCCTTTATTCATTACTTATTACTAAATTATAGATGTCTCAAAATAGAGGAGTATAGTTAGGGGTCTCTATTGTTTCAAATTAATAAAAACTTGGAATTTATAAAGATTAAGTATCAATGATTAAACCAAGCACTTAACACTGCGCTATGGGAATCTCTTTTATTCTATTTTTTTTATTTGGTATTCTTCTTGCATAGATTATGTGTTCACTATGATAGAGTGATAGTTTCATGCCTATTTTCTGGTCAATATGATTTAGAGTTATTAGTAGGGATAGTAAGTTAATAGCCTATCCAAAGTTAATTTGGCAAACCTAAATGGGTTTCCCTTTTATTCAGGATGAGAAATAGGATGGCAAATAACCGAGCCCTAGCTGATGCCATAAGGCTATTGGCAGAGAACTTGAATGTAAATCGCAATGACCAGAATGACCCTGCTGGGGAGATGTTCAAAAAGTTGGCACAAGTGAAGCCACCTTATTTTAAAGGGGGCCCTGACCCATCATAATTGGAAAGCTGGTTAAGGGAATTTGACAAGATTTTCGATACTCTAGACTGCCCTGAAGCGCTTAGGGTCAACCAAGCCACCTTATACCTGAAGGATGAGGCAGATTTATGGTGGAGGGAGAGTGAGCCTGCGATCCGCGAGGCCGCTGGATTCAACTGGGATGCTTTTAAGACTAGCCTCAGGAACAAATTTTATCCTGCCTAGTTGAAGAAACAAAAGTCTGATGAATTCTTCGACTTGAAAATGGGGAGGATGAGCGTAGCGGAATACTATGCTAAGTTCGTCGCCTTGTCCATATTTTCCCCAGAAGTGGTGGCCACGGAGGAGCTAAAGGCTCAGAGGTTCGAGCAGGGACTCTCCATGGAGTTAAAGATGAACTTGGGTGGAGAGACTTTCACAAGGTTGGATGATGTGTACGGAAGGGCTGCAAACTTATACGGCCTTTTCCAAAGGAATGCTAAAGGAGAAGGTGTTGTGGGAGAAAAGAGGAAAGAGTTCCAACAAACTAGTCATCAAGGCAATTTCAAAAAGCAGATGAATGGAAATTTTCGAAACAAAGGAAACCAGAACGCAGGAAAGGGGCAGGGACAACAAAGGTCTGATACTAGTGGATGAACCCACTTCTGCAAGAAATGTCCCAGAAATCATCCTGGGAAGGACTGCGAAGGTAACCTGGTCACCTGCAACAACTGTAAGAAGAAGGGACACAGAGCGTATGAATGCTTCTCCAAACCCGAGACTGAAAGGAATGAAGCTAAAGGAAGACCCCATGATAAAACAGGAGGACATTCGGACAACTAAAACAACCACATTAAGCAAGGAGGGGAAGAGAATAACCATCATCAGAACAAGAACAGCACTGCAGGCAGATTGAACGTCATGGGAAAGAAAGAAGGCGAGAGAGCAGCTGATACTGTCACGGGTACTTTTTCCTTAAACTCCTTTATGGTTAAAGTTCTTTTCGATTCTGGTGCAACCTATTCTTTTATTTCTAAGTTTGTTGTGGTAAAGTTGGAGTTGAATAAGGCGGAGCTAGTCCAAATACCTATATGCCTACCCACTGGGGAGGTAGTTAACTGTACTAGACTTCACAAAGAATTGCCATTACAAATAGGAGAATCTAATTTTCCTTCTGACCTTATAGAGATTTCTTTAGGGGGTCTGGACATTATCTTAGAAATGGACTGGTTAAGCAAGTATGAGGGAAAAATAGATTGTAAAGCACAAAGGGCATACTTGAGAACTCCTTTAGGAACCCCCATTTCCTACAAGAACCCTAGCAAGACTAAGGGCTTTGGGATAATCTCTGCCATGAAACTGAAAAAGCTAGTTACAAAAGGACACCCGTTGTACTTCTGATGTGTTCTAGATTTAAGTGAGAGGAGGGGAATGAGTTTGGATGATGTTCCAATAGTTAATGAATTTGTAGATGTTTTTCCTGATGAGATTTCAGGGATGCCACCAAAAAGAGAGGTTGAGTTCACCATAGATTTAGTACCTGGGACAGCCCCTATCTCCAAAGCACCATATAGAATGGCACCTGCGGAGATGAGTGAACTTAAAACCCAGTTACAAGAATTGCTTGATAAGGGTTACATCCGGCCTAGCGCATCACCTTGGGGAGCCCCTGTGCTATTTGTGAGGAAGAAATATGGGAGCCTTAGACTGTGCATAGACTATAGGGAGTTGAACAATGCGACCATGAAAAACAAGTATCCCTTACCTAATTGACGATTTATTCGATCAACTCAAAGGACCTTGCGTGTTCTCAAAGATCGATCTGAGGTCCGGCTACCATCAGTGGAGAGTAGCCGATAAAGACATGTCAAAGACTGCTTTCTGAACTCGCTATGGCCATTATGAATTTACCATTATGCCGTTTGGGTTAACCAACGCACCGGCTATATTTATGGACTTGATGAATAGGGTGTTTCACGAATATTTGGATAAGTTTGTGGTGGTTTTCATAGACGACATACTAGTGTACTTGAAGAGTCAAGACGAGCATGTCAAGCATTTAAGAACAGTCCTGGAGACCTTAAGAGAAAACAAGCTGTATGCCAAGTTTTCTAAGTGTGAATTCTAGCTAGAAAAGGTTGCATTCTTGGGACACTATGTGTCGATGGAAGGAGTATGTGTGGATCCTGAGAAGATCAAGGCAGTGAGCGAGTGGTCTACCCCTGAGAACGTGACTGATGTCCGAAGCTTTTTGGGCTTAGCGGGCTATTACAGAAGGTTTGTGAAGGATTTCTCTAAGATAGCAAGACCTATGACTAACTTGATGAAGAAGGAAAAGAAGTTTGAATGGGATGAAAATTGCGAAGAAGCATTCCGAACCTTGAAGGACCGATTGACAACAACACCAGTGTTAACCCTACCTGAAGGAACCGAGGGGTTTGAAGTATATAGTGACGCTTCAAAGAATGGTTTGGGATGTGTCTTACAACAGAATGGAAAGGTGGTAGCCTATGCATCAAGACAACTAAAACTGTACGAGGCGAATTACCCTACTCACGATTTGGAGCTAGCCGCTATAGTGTTTGCCCTGAAGATATGGAGATATTACCTTTATGGCGTAAGATGTAAGATATTTACGGATCACAAAAGCTTAAAGTATATTTTCACTCAGAAAGATTTGAGCATGAGACAAAGGAGATGGCTAGAATTAATTAAGGATTACGACCTGGATATCCAATACCACGAAGGAAAAGCCAATAAAGTCTTCGACGCCTTGAGCCGCAAGACGACTCATGGAATCAATGCTCTAATGGTCGAAGACACCTTGTTCAGAGAGTTTGAAAGTTTAAACTTGGAAGTTATGTACAAAGGGGAAGTGGAAAGCTTGATAGCAGCCATGTCAATAGCACCCACATTGTTTGATGAGATTGTGGAAAAACAAAAGGAGGATGATAAGCTAAATAAAATAAAATGGAATTTAGATCAAACCAAGGAGAGTGACTTTAGAGTATTTGACGATGGAAGCTTGTGTTTTAAAGGAAGGTGGTGCATACCCGCAAATTGTGAGGAGTTGAAACGAAGAATAATGGAGGAAGCTCATAACACACCGTACTCTGTCCACCCCGGAGGTGATAAGTTGTACAAGGATTTAAAATTGGTCTACTGGTGGCCCAATATGAAGCGTGAAATTGCAGAATTCGTATCAAAGTGCCTTACATGCCAAAAGGTGAAGATAGATCACAAGAGGCCAATGGGGGCAGTTCAACCTCTAGAAGTGTCAGTCTGGATGTGGGATTCAATATCGATGGATTTTGTCACAGCTTTACCAAGAGCTAAGAGTGGTAACGACACCATATGGGTAGTAGTGGATCGACTGACTAAATCTGCAGTATTCATACCCATCAAAGAAACTTGGAAGAAGAAGCAATTGGCGAAAACCTACATTAAGAATGTGGTAAGACTGCACGGAGTACCGAAGGATATCATCTCGTATCGTGACTCTCGATTTCTATCAAAATTATGGAAAAAGGTGCAAGAGAATTTGGGCACAACTCTAAAGATGAGCACAACGTTTCACCCAACAACTGATGGACAGACTGAAAGAACGAATCAAACTATGGAAGATATGTTGAGAGCGTGTGCACTAGATTTCCAAGGATCTTAGGAGGACAACTTGGACCTTATTGAGTTCTCCTATAACAATAGTTACCATGCTAGCATCGGAATGGCACCCTTCAAAGCGTTGTATGGGAGGAAATGTAGAAGCCCTATCTGTTGGAACGACCTTAGTGAACAAATTGTCCTGGGAACTGAGTTCATAGAAGAGACAGTTAAAACTGTTAAGCTGATCCGGAGTAGAATTCAAGCAGCCCAAGACAGATATAAGAGCTACGCCGATCAGAAACAACGCGAGGATGAGTTTGAAGTTGGGGACAATGATGTGATTCGACCCCCAACATCCGTGATCCAAAATGGTAAGCTTGTGACCATGGTAACTCAAGGTTTACGTGACATGGTTGGATTGACTTTTCATCCAACCCAAGTCCATTTGAATTTTGTTTATTAACTTACATTCGGTCTGTTTTTATTTTAAGTTGTTATTTTGAATTTCGGATTTTATTATATACTCGAATATTTTTTTTAAATTAAATTAGGAAGTATGTAAGTTATTTGGTAATTAATCATCATTGATTATTATCAATTAATTAGAAATCAGTTTAGTCAAGTTTTGCAAATTCCAAAAGGTGTGTCAAGTGAAGCATTCAAGGCTGAAATCATCAAGCAACTAAAGAGTCAAAAGAATTAATGAGGAGCAACAAGTTTGAAGAAGAGCCAAGCAATCAGTCCTCTTATCCTTAGAATCTGATTAGATTGCAATGGTTGATTTTGCACCATGAAAATGTTATTCTTTTATCTTTGGTTATCCTCTTATCTTTAGATTCTGATTTTGCTAGCCTTAAGTTGTATTATAAATATGAGCCTTGAGCATCAATGAAAAACAACTTGAATTCTGAAAAAAAAACTTGTCTTTGGTATTTCTCTGAGAAATCCGAAAACTTTCTCCTTTGCTTGTCTAATTCTTGGCAAAATTAGGCTGTGTTCTTAGGAATCAATTTGAAGAATTTGGTGGTGATTTTCTGTATCCAAATTCGACAAGTAGTTGCCCAAGTCTTTTGAAGGTGGTGGTGATTTCTGTATCCATCTTTGAGCTTGCTTCTATCTATCCTTTTTAGTGGCTAGTCCCTTGTAATCTTCTTGTGCTACAACAAGGTTACAACAGACAAAGTTTTCCTGAAAGTATAAATGTTCCACGTATTATTTAATTTTTCTTGATTTCCTTCTTGGGTATTGATAAATTTCTTTCTTTTGATGGGCCTTTTCATTATTTTGCTATTTGATAATTTGGGTTTACTGTAGACTAAATGTGCAAAATCCATTTTAAGTGCTGCAGAATATGGTTTTTTTTTTTTTTGGGGGGGGGGGGTTGTTAGCTGGTGTCACTGTGCCCTTGTGTTGAAATTTTAGTGATTAGCTAGGAAAATAAAATACATGTTGTATACGAATTATATAGAATTAATGTGGGTTGGCCAGCTATTTTTGAGTTTAAGAGAAAATGGGGGAAAGTGCCAAAAAATTGGATGTAGGTCGAGCATCGTTTAGGCTTTAACGATAAATAGCACTGCCTTTCCAAATAGGTAATCGTTTAGGCTTTAATGTGTTAGCTAATTCAGGAGAGGGTATTGTTTGTTTGGTGTAGCTAATTTGTCAAGTTTAGAGCTTGAGGATTACAAGGTTTTATAGTTAATTTCATGTTATTTGGATTAAATTTTTTTCCTTGCTGTTTGCCTGTTTACGAATGTATAATCAGGGGCGGACCCAGAAATTTGAAGTAGGTGTAGCACCAATTTAAAGTTCATAAAGATAGGAAAAAAAGTCATAACAATGTCGAATCTAGGTATTGAGTCACGTTGAGTAGGAGTTGTTCAAACATGAAACTAAAATGACTTCTTAATACAAATTACATTTACTATCTTAATTTCTCTTTATTAACTCACAATTTTTTAAAAGTATGTCTCATATTTTTTTGAAGGGGATCGATTTATTTCATTTAATCAACCTATTATTTAAGTTTTAAAACTTTTATATTATAAGACTATAAAACAATGAGTTTTTTCAATCTTATCTTTATCTACAATTATGCAATTGGAAAAAATATTACAATTATACATTAGGAGTAATATAATATACATTGAGACAAACAAAATGGGATACAATTTAACTATATTTTGTTTATATATATATCACAAAAGGCGATGAAAGTATAATGTGTGAAAAGTGCAAAAGTCAAAGTATAGCAATTTTTTTGAAACGGAGGAAGTATATACAAAGTAACATACTTCGTATATGTGTAATAAGACATGGAGAATAGGCAAAAGGAAGGGGCAAAGAGAGATAAAGGGAAAAAGAAACATAAATAGGCAAAGTGGAAAAAAAAAAGAGAGAACAAAAATGTAGGGTTTAGATGGATTAAAAAAAAACAAAGAAACGTGAATACTCTGAGGAATAGGCAAAAAGGGGAAAAAGGGAAAAAAAAAAAAGTTAGAGTTTAGGTGGATTACTAAGTCTCGAACCCAGAACCTATGATATAACACTGCTAAGCACTTACCATTAAGCCAATATGCTATTTAGACTAAAGTACTTTGCACATATAGTATATATATCAGTTTCCGCGGCCCACCTGTCGCACGTTCATCAGTGTGCTCGTGTGTGGATCCACCCCTGTGTAAAATTGTGGGTGGGAGTGAAGTAGAAAATGAGTTGGGTGTTTGACAAGCTTAGAAAAATCCCGTAAGTGTGCTTAATTTGGGGAGCACGCTCAAATTAACAGTTTTTGCCGTATCTTGCAAAACTTATGGTAATTTTTGGGGTTAATTCATGCTTTTTGGATGCTAGTAAATGGGTGATTAGCCAACTAACCTAGGTTTTATTCCAATCGAATCTAACTTAGGGTGTTATTGTTCCTTCAAAAATTTGTTCTTCAATCTAACGTAGGTTTCTTATGTGCGAAATTCAATCTGCTGCTGGCTAGTCGCGGTGGTTGCTCGCTGGCTGCTCGTGGTGGTTGCTCGCGGTGGTCGCCCAGAACTCTGCTTGCGGTGCTCGTGGTGGCTGCTTGGGCTGGCTGCTCTTGGTGGAGCCCAGAAATTAGTGTTGGCAGCGACGGTTGTGATGGTGAGTCCTGTTCTCGCTCATAATCCCTCTTTGTAAGCATGTTTAATTTTCTTACAATATGTTGAATTCATGTCTACATTCTTTTGTTTGGGTGTGTATCTTTTTCTTCATTTTGTTGATGTGTGAATAATATATTGAATTCATAATTGAGGGGGGGGGGGGCATAAAATTAGCAGAAAGAGATGTATTTAGGCTTGAAGATAGGCAAAGATAGATGTATGTATGTATGTATAAGCAAAGATAGGAAAGCTCACAATTACTTGAAGATTGTAAGGGTAATCTAATTGGTAGTCCTGTGTTTTAGGCTTTCAGCAACTAATATATGGTAATCAGAAAAAAGTGTTCTTTCAAATGATTACATAAATGGTTGATTTTAATTTATTATCATTTTTTTAGGCTAAGTTAGTTTAGGTTATTGATTCAAAAATCTAAGAGTCCAAATTAGTCTTAATATGGTTATTCCTTAAATTAAATTGTGGTTGAACACAGTTGGTTGTAAGATGGGGTAGAGGTGTTTTTTTTTTTTCTGTTTTATGGGATGTACAGGACCACGAGAGGGCTGTCCACTGTGCCCACGGAGTCTATCCGCTGCTGTGGCCTCCCTCCACCGTCCGTGGTGGCTACTGCTGCCACAAACTGGGTTGGGCGTGGTTGCTGCAGGCTGAACTAGGCCGAGCTGCTGCTGCTGCCATGCCGAGCTCCTACTGCCAGGCCGAGCTGCTGCTGCCACCTGTTTCCTTGACAAAAGCATGGTGGTGGTGGACTTGCCCTGGTGGTGGTTTTTGGTCGGTGGCTATTGTGAGGGATGAGTTAATTTTCTTTTATTTTATATATATACACACACTAAATGGGTTCTTTGTTAATTGTCTTTTATTTTATATGTTCATACTTCTTGCTTTTAGTAAGTTTTTAATATTCATTGCCTTTTACATTATATATAGGTACATGTTGAAGCAAATGATGATGGAGAGGAGGCGAAGAATGATGATATTAACGAGCTAGAAAAATTGTGAAATAGTTGGTTGTATACCTTTTTGGAAATAATTAATTTTAAATGTATCTATAATTAAGACGTATGGTGATCAATATTGTAGGTTGTATTAGATGATTCAAGCTAGACTTGAAATTTTAATATTTTGGTATAACAAGTGAATTTCGAATTATATTATTAATATATAAAATTATTATTAGTAACTAACTTTCTATGAAATTAATTAGTTATTATTATTTGTTTAAATATTATCATAGCATTCCAAAAAAAAAAAAATTGACAATGGCCAAATTATCAAAGGCGTTGCAAAAAGAAAAAGTTGGTGTTGCAAGAAGATTTAGCATGGGAATCAATAGCATGTTGCAAAAGGTTATATTTTGGCAATGGGCATGCTTTAACCGTTGCAAAAGATGGAAAAATGGCGTTGTCAAAAGATCTAGCATGGAAATTAGTTGCCCGTTGGAAAAGGTTACCTTTTGGCAACGGGCACACTTCGGCCGTTGCAAAAGGTCAAAAAACCGTTGCTAAAAACTTTTTGCAACGCCAGAGAATGCAACGGGCTATAGCCATTGCAAAAGGTTTTTAGCAACAGTTTTTTGGGCCTTTAGCAACGGATTTTGGAGTTGCAAAAACTCGTTTATGTAGTAGTGTGTGGTTCATGGTTGTTATGTTTCCGCTGCTAAATCTGACGTTGAATTATTTGTAATCCTGTGAACGTTGTTGTTTCCTGTGTTCTGAAACTATTATTTTATGTAATGTGGTCCTACTTCTAAGTAGGACAGTCTATTTACTCGCCACTAATGGTGGACCCCCAATTATATTTTGCAGGTGAGCAGGATTGAGTTTAGAAGCGGAATGAGTTTGGCGAGAGATCTAGCCCTGTTTTATTTTCTTGTCATTAGGAGTTTAGATTTATTTTGTGTTTTAGAACCGTATTTTTGTCTTAGAATAACAATTGTCATTGGGATTTCATTATTAATAATATTAAACATTATTTTCCATGAGTTTTAGTCATATTTTCCGTTATTGAATCGATTTTACGACGTTATCACCGTTAACGTCTTTGCTAAAATGCGGGTCGTTACAACTTGGAAAAAAAATGATGACCTAGATGAAAATATAATTGACCTGGACATAATTATGAGTACCTGGACAAAAAAAAACAAAGAGAAGACCTGGACAAAAAATTTGAGTGCCTGGACAAGAACTTGAGACCTGGACAAATTAAAAAGACAACTTGGACAAAAAAGTGAGTACCTGGACAAAAAATTAGATGAACTGGATAATCATTTGACTTGGACAACAAAAATAAAGCATCCAGGTCCAAGTCCGTCTTCTCCAAAATTGAAAATTGAAGATCCGGACAACAATCCAGGTCATTGGTTCGTCTTTTCCTAAATGGAGATGATGGTGGTGGAGATCGGATGGTGGCGATAGAGCAATGGTCAGAGCAACGAGGGGTGGTGGACTGACGACGACAGAACAGCGCGGTGAACATTTTTTTTGTCAAAAACCATTGAAAGGCTGAATATACTCAAAGCGGGGTGAATTGGGTATTTGGTGTAATGATTACGAATTTAAAATTTTCTTGTTTCTTGATTTAGAACCAGTTATTGTGGGGCCCGCAGCGGATATGATTTAGAAAGCAATAAAACAAGAACACCAAATATAACGACGTTCGGCCAAACTCAAGGCCTACATCCTCCTGCCCTATGCATCTTATTGATTCAACTCAGAACAACAAGATTACACACTCATGTCGTTCCAAACTCATGGAACCAAATCCCCACACTCAACTCAGAATGTGATCTCACTTGTGTTTGAACTCACAAACACCTCCCAATCTTCAACCCCTTTGTTTAAGATGAATTACAACATTGATACTCTAATATTACTTTCTTACAAAGCTTGAAGAGTAAAGTTTAAGCTCTAAAATTGTATTTGTGTTTGATTGAAAGTATTATGCCTTGTGTGTTTTTATCTCTCGAATGTTTTCGCTCAATATTTTTAGGAGAGACAATTATACCTGTGTGTTTTTCATCCCTTTGATGATGAGATGTAAATTCCCACTATTTATATACAAAGAAACTGATTGAAAAACCCATCAAAAGGAGAGGGAAAATCATTTTTCAAAAACCCTTTGAAACGACGGGAAACAGTCTCACTTGTTCACAACAATCTTTCAAAAAAGTTTGTTATGCTCAAAATGATTTTCCATTCTTTTCTCTTGGGTGTCATAATTAATTAGTATTTACTAGCTGTCAATAAGGTGTTTAAAAACGTAAAAACCATTTTTTAAGATCACAAAAGAAAAATCCTATCTCTTTCAAAAACTGACAACTTCTCATAGAGTATTTTGGTCATTAGACCTGTTACCCTATTTCATAGTCTTATGAATATTATAATCTTTGGTTGTAATATCCATATTACTATTTTAACACACACAAAGGCATTTATAGTAGTTTCTCAAACATTCACACAACTATTACATGAAGACTAAATATGCTCAATTTAAAACCTAGTTATCTTCATGCTCATCCAACTCTTGAAAGTCTTCTTAGAATATCTTCAATCTTGAATCTGGACTTTAATACGTGGAACATTTATACTTGCTGCACAACCAACATGGTTAGGACATAACAATCAAAATATGTAACTGTTACAAACAACCATCTTTAATTATTTATTGTAAGAAGCAAAGTTATAAGAAAATAATCCAAAAAACGTACAAACCAATTTGTTTTAGGGATTGGGGGAAACAGTTCAGTAGAAACAGTTATAAAATAGTTTATAAAATGGGTGGGGGCAGCAAAGAAAAGACTTCATCATCATTCTCATCCTCATCCTCATCCTCGCCTTCTTCATCATCCTCATAATCAACCTTCTTGCTCTTATAGAAGAAACAACATCGTCCTCCATCTCAGCATCATCAGTGGTTCCCTTTGCAGAACCAGAAGCATCATGCAACTTTGTCTTGACTGGAGCCAGGTCCTTTTCCAGAGAAGAGACCTTCCTCCTGTAGCTCGAGGTAAAAGTTTGCAGCAAGTGATACAGAACGGGGTGGTCCAACGAGCGACTTCAACGGTCAACGACGTCATTTTCTTTCACTTTTTACTTGGATAGTTTTGAACTCTTATTTTAGCCTTTTTTCGTGTTTTTCGGGTTGTAATAAGTAGCCTAAACTCTCGTTTTATTGCCTTAGTTAAGTTAGCATGTGTAACGGAACTAGAAACACGAGCAAAGGAAGCGAAACAGGGCATGCACGACCATACACGAGCCTTGCATGACCGTGCATATGGTCGTGCAAGGCTCGTGCATGGTCGTGCATGCTCCGTTTCGCTTCCTTTGCTCGTGTTTCTAGCTCCGTTACACATGCTAACTTAACTAAGGCAATAAAACGAGAGTTTAGGCTACTTATTACAACCCGAAAAACACGAAAAAAGGCTAAAATAAGAGTTCAAAACTATCTAAGTAAAATGGAAGGAAAATGACGTCTTTGACCGTTGAAGTCGCTCGTTGGACCACCCCGTTCTGTATCAAACTCCTCTTCTAAAAAAGGATTTTCCCTCAAATCCTCGCCTTCAACAGGAATGGAGAGAAGAAAACCATCAACGAGCAAGACCCAATTCCACTAAACCCGGTAATTAGAGCTAAAGACGACCAAACAAAACTCTGATTACCCATCATAGGCCACCGAGATCATACACCATTATTACCAAAACGAGTAACACTACCAATGCCAATCGACAAACATCAAACAACAAAGCAATCAAAGCATTGGCGCTCCTAACCCACCACCTCAAAAATCCATACCTCAATGCCATAGATGCCAACATTGAGTCCCCAACACAAGAATAGTTCAAGACATGAATGCTAACACCAAGAAAATCCACAACATTCCTAGAGCACTCACATCCAACATGGGTACATGTATGACCATATAGCAATGCAAACAACCAAGTGACATGCTCAAACCTCAATCTAGCCTCACTTATATTAATGTCAAAACAAGGTTGAAACTATTTAGGCACTTGGGGTTCATCAACTATCCCAATACAAGAATGTAAGCCATCAAGTAAATGAGAATGTTCAAGATTTTTCTTAGGTAAGCTCATCCAAATTTCATAACTGGGGTCATGATAATCATCATCCAAATCCATTTTGAAAATTTTAAATGAATTTAAAGATTTAGAAGATGTTACCTTTTCTTCAATTGGGCCCTCTAGTGGTTCCACCTCTAATGGTGGGCCACGTTGCAAAGTCAACACGTGTCCAACATCGGGGTCAACCACTAGCGATTCTTCCCCATCATCACTCAATGTCTCAACAAGATCGCCTTGTCTTTCTCCAACCTTGTCTTTCTTGTCTTCCTCAACCATGTCATCAACAACAAGAGAGTGATCTTCATTCTTCCTCTTGGAGTGTTTCTCCAACCTTAGAGCACATTGAACCACATCATCAAGGTCGTTATGGGCATGCAACTCAACTTTGTTCCCCAATTTACCTTCCAATCCGCCAATGTATCTAGCAATCCTATGTTCCGGTGCTTCATCAACATTGCATAACATTGAGAGCTTCTCAAACTCCCTTTTGTAACTCTCCACCGACATGGAACCTTGCTTGAGAGCGTTCATCTTGAGGTAGGAATTTTGAGTGAAATCCCTAGGAACAAACTTCTTTTGCATGTGCTTCTTCAATTTCTCCCATGAAGTAACTTTTGATTTACCCTCTCTCTTTCTTCGATTCTTCAAATTTTCAAACCACAATGATGCATGTTTCTTGAGCTTCACAATGGCTAACTTGCATTTCTTTTCATCATCATAGCCCTTGTACTCAAAAATACTCTCAATGCTCCTCAACCAATAAAAGAAGTCATTAGGGTCCAAACTACCATCAAATTCCGGAAGTTCAAGTTTGACATCACGATCATTTGGAATCTTAGGTTGCTCAACTTCAAGTTCTTCTCCTATGGCACTCTCATGTGTTTGAATTCTAGGACCATGCCCTAAATTCCTCTCAAAGGTGTCAAGTAATTTAGCCATCCCCGCTTTTAACTCCTCAACATTCTTCTCAACTCTATCAAGCCTAGCTCGAACTAGAGGTGCGTTACTCCTAAACCCATCATCCCTCCTTTCATCATCCACGATATATGAATGTATGAAATATGGCTAGAAATTTGTGGACTAGGTGATGGAGGATACTTCTTTGTGGAGTTAAAGGCTTTATTTCAATATCCTTTGATGATAGGATAAAGAAATATAGGGTTTAAAGAAGGAAAACTCACATAGACATTTTCACAAACACCTAGAGTGCAATCAACAATCACAACTTCAAACAAGAAATTTTGTGGTGCTAGGTGAAGGAGGATACTACTTTATGTGGAGTTAGGGCTTACTTAAATGTCCTAGTATGATTAGACAAGGAAGTATGGGTTTTAAAGCAAGAAAAAATCACCTAGACATTTCATCAAACACCTTGTGTGCAAATAAAACACTACAAAAATTTCAGAATTTTTTTTCAAAGTTTAACCCAAGGATCATGGAGGTATTGAAACCTCAAGCTCTTGATACCAATTGATGTAGGATGGGGTCTCAAAAACAATCAAAAACTCATAAAATTTCAGAAATTCGTAGGTCTATATTAATCTCCAAAAATGAACACCAAAACTAACATAAAAATGGGATATGAACTTGAAAATTAACTCACTAAGTACTAATAATCAAGAGCTAAACATAATCTAATCAAAATCACAAAGGTAATGATTAGAAGATGACTTACCAATCACAAAGTTTAGCAAGATTTGCAACCACAAAGGAAGTTGAGCTCACAAAGAACTTCATAAGAGAGAAAATCTCAGATTTTAATTTCATCAAAAGTTGATTACAAATGGGGCAAAGCATGCTATTTAAGGAGTAAGCAACCCCTAATGAAGCTTCTAATCTAGACCATTAAACTCTAAGCAATCAAGGGTCAAGATTAGAAAGTCACTAAACAAAACAAGAGAAAATAAGCAAAACACGAAAATATACGTGCAGGGCCGTGCACGGTTGTGCAGCACAACCATGCACGATCGTGCAAGCCAAAAACCCCCTTTCTGGATCGTGCACAGTCGTGCAGGGTTAGCCTGCACGGTCGTGCAACATAGGTTGCACGGTAATGCAGCCTAACTTGCACGATCGTGGCGAAATCATTCGTGCTTGCACGGTCGTGCAGCTTTAGCCTGCACGGTCGTGCAAGCCTGGATCTTGCCTCTGACTTCTACACGATCGTGCAGTCCTTCCCAGGCCATTCTGAGTGTTGCACGACCATATGCACGGCCGTGGCCATTCAACCTCTTAGCCATCATAACTATACCATCGTCTTCCTCTTCTTCCACTGTTCCCTTCAGGTTAATACTCTTAACTGGTTCTTTTTCAATCTTTGAATCAATCAACATCTCATGGGTTATAAGAGAACCAATGATGTAATAACCCGAAAATTTGGGTTAGAAAATTTCGTGAATATTTCATTGGTTTATTTGACTTTGTTGGGCTTGAATCCTGGAATTCGGGCTGGATTCTTTTGATCTAACTCTTTCCTTTAGACTAGACCAAGCCTAAGAACCCCCTAAGGGGTTAAGAAGGGTCGGGCACCTTAGATAGGTTAAGGGTCTTTTCCATCTAAAGTAAAGCTAATTAAGCCCATTTGCTAAAAAGATATTTTCCTTATCTCAAAAACCTATTCTTATTTATATTCCTCTTAACTAAAACAATTTATCACAAAAAAAACATTCAACCTTATTCTCTCATTTCACTCGTCCCCCTCTTCTATTCTTCTTCCCCAAAAATTTTCTTCTTGGTCTTTATAACTCCATAAGAGAATAGGTCCTTTTTAACTCTTAAAAAGATATCTCTCAAACTTTAATCTAAGAAGTTGATCAAGCTTGGTGGGTGTGGTGTTGGCCGTGTGAGCCAAGTGGAATTAAGGTCAAAGGTTTAATTTTTATTTCCTAAACTAAGGTAACTAGACTTTTCAATCTAAACTTGTATTTAAATACTTGTAGTACTAGTATAATCTAGATAATTAAATCAGGGTGTTTAATTATATACGTGTTGAATTATGAATTTAAAAATGCTATCTTTGATGACTTTCATGGCACATGGTATGGAGTAAATAGGATAATTGACTAAAGTTTATATTTTTCATGACTTATTTCATGATGTAAAACCATTAATTTGATCCTTATGATGATTTATATTAAATATGAATATGAATATGATTATTTGTGTTGTGTTTGTCCGAATTGTTTGACAATGTTGCAAACATATATTCTTGATGAAATTTTTGTAGAAGATAATATGATCATTAAAGATAATCCATAAATTATTCCAAGGTTAAATTCATAACTAAGGGTCTTTAAATAAATATTATCGTTTAATCTAATAATCTATCCAGTTTGAATAATTGAATTTATTAACCCAGAAGATTGCATCTAATAGCCTCGGAAATTTACTAAGATGATAAAAAAATCATAACATGAGTTGTGATAAATTTTCGTAATTTTTGAATGACTTTTACTACCTCATAAAAATCGAATTTGTTGATGAATTAATCAAGACATAATCATTTTTCGAATATATTAAAATACTAAATCACATTATATTGCTACGAATATTTTTATGTGTATCAGAAACAGTATTATGTAATTCATGCTAAAATTTCGTAATTTTTCGTTTTCGGTTACTATCTCATAAAAATCAGGAACTATTTTATCTTAAATCTGACCGATTAGTTATAACATCCTTTAAAATAGGCTAAAGAAGTTATTTGATGACGAAATTTGGGTGAAACATCCTAAATATGAGTAGACCACAAAAATATCACGAATTTAAGAGCCACTTAGATAATTATTTTGTAATTAAAACGATAGGAGAAAATCCTGATTAAGAAAGATTATAAAATTTGTTAAATTATGTTACCCATATAATAGGCCACGAAAATAATTATCTAAGGACTAATATTGATTAGAAGAATAAAATTAGAGATATGGATATGAACCTTGGTCTAAATGTGTTGATTAATAAATGAATTTGGATTGATTTTATGATGATTAATTCAATTTATTTGAATTCTTGAATTCTAAAATAATATTCTTTAATTTATGCATGATGGCCGAATTTTATGATAGGTTAAAGTATGAATTTTGATCATGTTTTTGTATAGAGTATGGATGTATAATTGTTTCTTGATTTTATATTAATTATTATTATGATTATTATTAATATGGAATTGATTTATGATTGTTATATAGATTAAATGTGAAAGCATGAATTTTTTTTTTTATTCTTGAGATGGCCAAATAAGAAAGGATTAATTAAAATTAAAAAAGAAAAATAGAATAATTATGATAATATGTTGTAGCCGGTAGGAATTATATATGTTTCTTTTTTTTTTTTTGAGAGAATGCTTCTTATAGTTATTGCCTAAAGGGATAAGACTAATATGACAATAGGATGATAACACTAAAATGAATTAACAGTAATATTGTTATTAGGAAACATTGTAGTACTAATAATAAGGATTAGTAGTTTACTACTATGTTTGGCTTAAGGAGATAGGAATAGGTCCCAATAAGACAAGAAAATTAAATAAAGATAATAATAATATAAGCAACGAAGGAACGGAAACAGATTAAGAGGATATTGTTTTGTTTCGATCTCTGGCTAGGAAAGGCTTGGTATTTAAGATGGCTAACATACGTGCCGCACCTCCCTTTCCTGGGATTTCGAAAATCTCAGTTCCGATTACGGCCACCTAGTACTCTCGATTATGGTGCACTCTACCGGGTTTAAGGAATTGACGGGCGGCTTATGCTAATAAATTGAGAATTGACGGACAGCTTATGCCGATAACTAAGGAATTGATGGCCGGTATAAACACCAATATAAAATACATAACAAATTGATAATATAAGATGATGATGATGATGATAAGATGATTATGATAAGATTAATGTAAAGATAAGATAAGAAGTATAAGATTATTGGTCTCACGATGGCCATGTCGATAAGAAGATAAGATATGATATGTTATATGGATTGCTTGTTTTATGTGATAAGATGATAAGATAATTTAATAAAGTTTTTATGAAGTGGACACCCGCTTAGTGATACACGAGTCGCTATAACGGGTTAAGTCGAGGCCACTGCCCTACTGCGGTCTCTGGGCAGTTCTGGATCCTAGAATATGTTGTCGTCCGGGTTAGTAGTACACGGGCTGCTAATTTAGGAGTGAGGGCCCCACTTAGACATAATCCTTGCAAAGGAGGGTTACGGGTAGGATACACGGGTCCTACCTGGCATGTACTGGGAAAGTTGGGTTGTACACGGGCATCCTTACGAGCAATAGTGACCGGTCCACGAATTAAGCAAACGATGATAATTAAGATACGAATAAGAATATGGTAGACTTTAGGTAAAGTTGTCATAAGAATAGAAGTCTCGAGTTATTTATTGGATTGAAGGAGTGATAAGTTCCGCTGCGCAAGTTTATCGTCTGTTAGTTGGATAATGCATGTATAAATGTTTGTTCCGGTGCGTGTTGTTGATGTCTTGTGATTAATCTATGAATGTATGTTATGAATACTTTTGCAGCATTGGATGCCAGGTATGTATTCTATTATGATTGATTACGTGTATGTTGAGTGACTCTGTTTGATTTTTTGAATTATGCTTCGATTATTTGAATACACTTTTAGGTGGGACAACCTAGTTACTCCCCACTGACGGTGGACCCAATTTTTCAGGTGATCAAGTTGAGTAGTTGGAACGTGGGCCTGGATCTGCGTGTGAGCTTAGGATATCCCACTCCTTTCTTCCATTTACTTTTGTATTAGAGTCTCGAAACCATTGTATAAGGTTTAGATTTATTTTCCAATGTATATTTTAGACTTTAGGGTTGTTCTTTAACTAAATTATGATCTATTTTTAGTCGAGTGTGTCGTATGGTAACAATCTGTCTTGACGTTAATTAATTCCTCTAACGCCGCCCCAAAAGACGGGTCGTTACAAATGAGTTGTTCCAAACTCAGTGTGGAAAGATCTTTGGCCTCATACACAGCTGTTACCTTGGCTATCCATTGATCTATCAAACTACGGAAAAGTTTTCTAACAAGATCCACATCAGAAAAACTTTTTTCAAGAGATTTCAAATCATTTAATATGACCATAAATCTATTGAAACACTAATTTATTTTCTCATTTTTGTTCATAGTAAATAATTCATACTTTAACATAATCAAATCTATTTTGGATCATTTTACCTAACTAGTTCCCTCATAAGCAAGCTCGAGGGTATCCCAGATTTCCTTTGCACTTACAAAAGCAGAGATACAATTTGTCTCATTGTCTGCAATTGCTTGTTGTAAGATGGACATTGCCTTGGCATTCTTCTCCAATTTCTTGAAGTCAACAGACGTGTAATCACTTTTTTCTTTTCCACAATGTCCCCATCAACATCTTTCTCAGTCACAGTTAGAGGGCCATTCTTCACAACCAAACAACATTCATAATCAATCCTAATGATTATGTTCTTCAATCTATTCTTCCACCAGACATAATTTTTTCCATTGAGCTTGGGGGTTTTGTTGTCGTACCCTATTACATTCATTTCTTGAGAATTCATGATCTACTCCTCTAGGTGTTACCCTTGCGAGAAGCCGAGGATCTGATACCAATTGATAGGTTGAATATACTCAAGAGGCGATGGGGGTTGAATTGAGTATTTAGTGTAATGAGTATGAATTTAAACCTTTCTTGTTTCTTGGTTTAGAACCAGTTATGGTGGTTCCTGCAGCAGATATGATTTAGAAAGCAATAAAACAAGAACACCAAATTTAATGAGGTTCAGCCAAACTTTAGGGCTACATCCTCGTACCCTATGCATCTTATTGATTCAACTCAGAACAACAAGATTACACACACAACACGCTCCAAACTCATGGAACCAAATCCCCACACTCAACTCAGAATGTGATCTCACTCATGTTTGAACTCACAAACACCTCCCAATCTTCAACCCCTTTGTTGAAGACAAATTACAACATTATACTCTAATGATACTTTCTTACAAAGCTTGAACAGTGAAGTTTAAGCTCTAAAATTGTGTTTATGTTGGATTGAAAGTATTATGCCTTGTGTATTTTTATCTCTCGAATGTTTTTGCTCAATTTTTTCAGGAGAGACAATTATAATCTGTGTTTTTTTCTTCCCTTTGATGAGATGTAAATGTCCACTATTTATAGACAAAGAAACTGCTTGAAAAACCCATCACAAGGAGAGGGGAAATCAGATTTGAAAAACCCTTTGAAAAGGCGGGAAATAGTCTCACTTGTTCACAACCTTTCAAGAAAGTTCGTTATGCTTAAAAAGATTTTCCAATCTTTTCACGTGGCTGTCATAATTAATTAGCACTTACTAGCTGTCAATGAGGTATTTAAAAACCTAAAAACCATTTTTTAAGATCACAAAAGAAAAATCCTATTTGTTTCGAAAACTGACAGCTTCTCATAGAGTATTCTGGTCTTAGACCTGTTACCCTATTTCATAGTCTTATGAATATTATAACCTTTGGTTGTAATATCCATATTACTATTTTAGCACACACAAAGGCATTTATAGTAGTTTATCTAACATTCACAAAACTATTACATGAAGACTAAATATGCTCAATTTAAAACCTAGTCTATCTTCATGCTCATCCAAGCCTTGAAAGTCTTCTTAGAATATCTTCAATCTTGAAGCTGGACTTTAACACTTAGAACATTTATACTTGTTGTAGAACCAACATGGTTAGGATATAGCAAGCAACATATTTAACTGTTACAAACAGTTTAGGGAACACTACAACTGGTTCCAAACCGGTATGCACAATAAAGCTCAAAAACTTATTCCCTGTAATATCACATGTATGTTATCAATCAAGAATAAATTCAATCAACACAACATTCATAAGGAAACAGCTCATAGTTGGTTCTGACCAACTACATAGCTTTTGTAAAAAACACAACCATTCCCTGCCAAAGTTTTTCGGTGTTTGTCATCATTCAAAACCAAAAAGGGTCTCAACAAATTCTCAACAACCACCTTTAATTTTTTTTTTGTAAGAAGCCACCTTATTTTAAATTTTTTTTGTCAAGAACCACCTTTAGCCTAATTTCGGTGTTTAAATCGAACCTTCCTCCGCCATTTCAGCTAATCCCCTTCGTACTTCCCCAAGCCGTCTCCGTCCCTTTTCCTCCCATGATCCACCACGCCAAAAATCAAAGCCCGAAATTCAAACAAAGGTGTTTCCTCGCAAAAAAAATTAAAAAAGGTGGCTTCTTACAAAAAAACTTAGAGGTGGTTTTTGAATTATTTTTTTTTTATAAGGTGGTTTCTAACAAATTTTCCTTATTATTATTGTTATTACTACTGCAACTACTATTATTGCTATTATGGTATTCAATTATATCATTTTGTGAAAGAATATGTTTGCCAATCTATATGTTTAAAAGGGGATTAAATGCTTTTATAACATAATTTATACTTTACCGAAAAAAGGAATTGAACCCACAATTTTAAATTCTATAGCCTTAAAAATTCGGGTTACTAATTTTATTTATCGTTTTAAGAAAAGAAGTCCTCTAAGCTAGCTCGGCAAGAACGACTATCCATCAAAAGTAAGAAAAACGGATACTAACTACGGATCGAGGTAACGTATACTGCTGACACTTTCGACCTCTATTTTGCAAATTGTTGTTGTTGTTATTATGTTTATAAAGTATTATTTTAGTAGCATCTATTACAGACACACGCAAATCCCCTTTGAAAATATATTTATGAAATTACCATGACAAATGCTTTATGATTGGTAATAATATTTCTTAGAATTATTTGTCAGGAATAATCAAACCTTTTGGGCATTTGCACATAATAAGCCAACCTTTAATTTATTATGGAATAAGCCAAGATTTACAACTTATCTGTACAAAATAAGCCAATCGAGTAAAAAACCATGATATAAGAGGTCATCACCCACGTGTCATGCTTTTCCCAGCACCCATTCCCTTCACCCCCTTCCCCTTCCCCCATCCCCCGGCGGCCCCTTCCCTGACCCCCCTCCCCGGCACCCTCATCCCTGGAAAAAGCTCGCCTACGCACCCCTTTCCCAACGCACACCTCCCCGAATTCCCCCATCCTCGATAAACCCACCACCCATTCCCCCAACCCTCGATTCCCCCACCACACCACCCCCTACGTAATCCTCCTGCCGCCGCTACCCCTACCCTGAACCCTCCCACCCCCGATCCCCCCTCCCTCAAAACCCCCAACCCCAAAACCGCTAGCAGACACCCCACCACGTTTCCCCCTCCCTCGAAACCCCCACCCCCCGTTTCCCCCTCCATCAAGCCCGCCAACCCGCCTCACACCCCCATCACACCCTCCCTCGCCTCGCCCTACCCGCCACAACCATCCCACCCCCCCCCACACCCCCACGCCCGACAGTCCCCCCCTCTCCGGCACAACCGTCCTATCCTCCGCCCCAGCTGCTCCGCCCCCTTCCCTTTAATTATTTTTTGATTTTTTAACATTTTTCCCTTTTTCCTTTTTTTAACTATTTTAATTAATTAACCATAATTATATGATAATGACTGAGTTAAAAAAATTACCTCTTGTTCAGGTCACCACAACCTACTGTATACATGTTTTGTGCAATGGTTGGCTTATTCCATAATAAATTAAAGGTTGGCTTATTACGTTCAAATGCCCAAAAGGTTGGATTATTCAAGACAAATAATCCTATTTCTTATGTATTATTTTAATTAGATTATGGAACGATTATATGATTTCAGGAATGATTTAAATATATGAAAGTATACAAGTATTAACGATCTTTATGATGCATCATTTTATTATGAAATCATGTCAGATGGCATACTTTTGATTAATATATATATATGTACATACTTCTGTTTCCGTTGACCCGTATTGGGTAACGTCTGTTTTCGTTGACTCATATTGGGTAACGCATGTTTCCGTTGACCCATATTAGGTAACGTCTGTTTCTGTTGACCCATATTGGGTAACGTCTGTTTTCGTTGACCCATTTTGGGTAACGTCTGTTTTTGCTACATCCTGTTTACACTTGCTAGTTATTGTAACTAAAAATAAATAATTGGAAAAGATCATGGTAAATGTTATAATAATGCCTATATGTATGCCCTTTTAATTTGTCTTAATTATGTTATAAAGCGTTTACTAAATGTTATATAAAAGAATTTTACATTATTCTAAAGTCTCCCCCTATTTGCAAATAAAATGAATTGAAATGAATTTACGTTGCCAGGGTATTATGTTACTAGGCCTCGGCTCATGATATTGCTTTTTGGTTTTAGGTACTGAAAAGGACATCGGGGCAATTTAGTGTGAGGACTAGTGATGGCAACGGGTCGGATCTGGACTGGGTCTGTGTAGACCCGGACCCAGATTCGTTTTTAAACACTAGTCCAAGACCTGATCCGGATCCGCCGGGTCTGGAATGCATGGATCCGGATCCAGATCCAACGGGTCTGGGTCTAAAACGGTTCCAACGTATTTCCTTTCAATAAGTATGAAAATTCAATTTTTTTGGGAAAGGTAATAAGTTTAAAAAAAGAATAAAAAAATTTTCGAGTCAAAACATTACTGCAAATTTACAATTTGAGCTTATGAATTTAGAGTTTTAGAAAAAACTTATGAATATTGTAAATTATGCATTTATTATTATTCTTATTATTATTATTATTATTATTATTATTATTATTATTATATATAAAACGGGTCTACGGGTCGGGGTCCGGATCCTTACATGCCCAAATTTCGTGGATCCATATCCGCAAAAACGGATCTAGGTCCACGGATCCGGGTCGGGTCTGGGTCCTATTGCCATATCTAGTGAGGACGATCAGTGAAGTTACATTTCTCCGATTAAATAAATGAACTCTAGTCGTTAACTTTTGTATTAAACTCTAGCTTTAAAATTTATAATTCTGTTGGTTTGTAACCAAATATTTTAGCTTGTTATAAGAATTATGTTTCTTTAATATAATATTATTAAGTTATGTTATTTATGTGTAACGACCCATCTTTTGCAACGTTGATTTCAACGAAATCAACAAGTCGGACCGTCACTTATCAACTTATAAAAGTATAAAAGCAGGGAACGATAGAGCTCAAAACATAGTTCACTCTTTATTGAATTCCAATTCTAGCAAAGTCTAAACATTATAAGGAAAAAACCCAAGGTTTTACATTGTAGTTAAGTCCTATTACACAAACTAGTAAATGGGTAACTAGAACTACTATGCTCACAAACCCAAGCCCACACTAGCAATTCCAATTTACTCATCATCATTACCTGAAAAGGGAATTAGGGGGTCCACTGTCAGTGGCGAGTAATTAGGATGTTCTACTTAATAGTAGATTAAAACAAACATATAACTAATCAGAAACAAACTAATATAGCGATCAAGCAACATAACAACATTAAGATATCCACAAGCATCATAGAGGAGGACGACATATGTGACGATCATCGCAACGGAAACATACAATCAAATCACGACACTCTACACGCATGACATACGTATTCAATTGGGACATCTTAGGACTCTAGTCCACTTAGACATCTATCCTCTTAACTTATCAATTCATTTATTAATAGCTAATCCATGACCCGATCACTAATGCTCATAGGGGATCTCGTTTGCACCCCAACTTTCCTAGAATATACGGGCGAGGACTCATGTATCCTAACCGTAGCCCCCTCATGTGAGGACTATGCCTAAGCTATGGCCATAGCTCTTAAGTAGCAGCTCATGTACTACTACCTAGACGACAACACATCCACGTACCGCAGCTGGACAGTGGCTTCGACTTAATCCGGTTTAGCGGCTCGTGTACCACTAAGCGGGCTGTCACTTCATAGTTAATCATTTTATTAATCTTTTAAATTCTTATCTTAATCTTATTGCCATCATCTTATCACAGTCTTATTGGAACGTGAATCATATACTTTACTTCTATTATCCTCTAAGTCATAACTCAATCTTAACTCTAGACTTCATAACGAAAGGACAACCAAGTGATGAACATAATTAATTCAATAGTCCAATATAAATACATAACACTTGAAAAATACAAAGCATCACTCGCATAAGACAATAAAAAATTAAAGAATGATCATTAAATTACAATTAATCTATTAATTAAAATTAATCATATAATTCCATAATTAAATCTAAAATTATGCAATAGTCAAAGAAAAATCAAAACTTCATCTAATTGAACATTAGGCCACTCGACATTTCAAGAATAGGTGATCAAAATACAATCTTTCCTTCCTTAATTATTTCTTTAATATATAAATTGCCATATTAATCCTTAAATTAAATTAACTCGAAAATAGATCAAGATTATACCAAAATTAATCTTTTAATCAAGATAATCATAAAAATCCATCCTTTAATTAATAAAAATTCACTACAAGAAAAAGGATTATTAACGACAAAAATATTTGTCGTTAAAACTCTAAAAAATCGTCGTTAAATGCTTAAACGACCAAATTTTTTTCGCCGTTGGTTCGTTCATTGCAATAGCTTCCACCGTTAATGGTTTTAACGATGACGTTCGTCGTCACATTTGAACGATAACAAAAACATCCATCGTTACTTATTAACGACGACATGTAGTTTGTCGTCATATTTCAACGACTAGATAAATCAGTCGTTATTGAACAATTGAAACAATGGATCACATCATTCATATTTCACAAGTCACAATAGCTTGTTTCACCAATCACTAGTAATTTATGTAAATAAAAGATAACATAATATAAATTACAGAAACCATAACTAACATTAAACTATTTTGTTTACAAAATGCACACACCCTGCATGTTATTAAACAAAAAAGAAACTAAATACATTCCTTATTCTGCAACAAAACAAAAAAAAAATCTAATTACACTCCATGTCCTTAAACATAAAGGGGAAAAAACCATTGTTATACACAAAGGTTACACACCCTATTGTTAAACAAACGAACAAAAAAGTTCACACCCTATTCTTAAAAAAAACAGCAAACAAAAGTAGTCCGAAACATGAGTTATAGGCAAGCGATATACTACACTTCATCTTCATATACCTGCAAAAAAATATAAATAAAAATAAAAATAAATTATACTTATTTTAAAATGAAACTAATCATAGATTCTAAAATAATGATAGTTAAGAGTAAAAAACGAAAAAAAAAACTTTAATCAACATACCTTCTTATGAGTCCAACTCATTTTCAGAAGATAAAGAAACATTAAATTGGCTCATCAACAAATCTTGAAACTTTTTCATTGTAGATTCCATTGTAACCATACGATCTTTAAGTTGCTTGTCATCTTGCAATGCCTCCACACTACTTTCAAAAACATAATTGTACCCAACCTTTCCCCATGATGATACCAAAAGGTGTATCTTTTAAATATTCCGTAAATTAAGAGATGATCCCGCACTTTCTCACGATCTCTCGATTCTATGTTTAGGCATTTAGAACAAGGACAACGGATTGTACTGGTGCCCAACTTTTCAAAAGCAAAAACTAAAAAACCATTAACTCCTGTTTTATATGATTCGTCATTAACATAATCTTTTACGGCATTACTAGGAGTCATTTTCTACAAAAAAAAATAATAATAATAATTAGAATAAACTTAATTACTAAAATCTTGCAAAACAAGAATATTTAGATATAATAATTCACAAAAAGCGATACCATACTAGTTAATAGAGATTGAAAAATGTTTTTTAATTTTTTGCATTTTAAGGCCTTTAGTGACCTTGTTTGTCATTTTTCCATGGCCAAATCCCATCCACAAATTTGCATCTTCGTTCCTCTCAAAAAATTAATCATTGTGGACATATTATATGCCCCAATCGGACATCAGAGCGCAAAGTTATGGCTTTCTGAAGTTTTTCATTATTATAATTGAGATATAAATAAACCTATGATGTTATATATTGATGAGATATAGTTTTACAAAGCAAGTAACTGCATTAGGTTGGACAACTGAAAAAATGTCATACCAGCATTCAAAAACCCTACTATACAGATGAGATACAGTTTCACAAAGATCTTAGAAAACCCAATAAAATAAAACGAAATGAAAAAACCCACAAATTCTATAAAAAATGCTTAAAATATATAAACTATACAGATGAGATCTAGTTGCTATGTGCATTCTTTTCATAGACCATGCTCTAAGCAATACATGAAAAATGATTTAACATTGTAGGTAATGGTTTCATACAACTATACAAAACTCATGTATTACATGTGATTTTTCAGTCACATCCCAATGAGCAGAATTGATGATGCCGTAAATGAATTATGAGGGTCAAGATTTAGATGAGTATATAGCACCTACACAGCAATAACAGAGCAACAACACACCAACAACACAACAGCAACCAAAAACACGCAGCTGCACCACCTGAACAACACAACATCAACCAACCAACCAACAAAAATCATAGCAGCTGTAACGACCCGAATTTTTGAGCCGTAAAATTTCGTGTAAAATTAAGCCTTTAAGCCCAAACTATCTAAATTAGGCCAAAAGACTTAATTTTGTATTTGGGAAGCAAGCCCAAAACCGAGACCATAAGCCCCATGGTCGGCCCTCCCTTTTATTTTTCCCCCTTATTTCACTTCTAAACCCTCTTCTAGAATCTAATAACCCCATCCTATTTTCTAGTAGCCTAATCTATAAATACCCCTAAAAAAAACCAACTTTAAAACCTTAAACTCATTAATCATTCAAAGCAAGTCTACAATCCCTCCTCTTCTTTGGTACCACACGGGCACACAGCTATTGGAGCCAATTCTACCCAAATCCTTTTCATTTCAAATCTTTCTTTTTCAATCTAACTAGTAGTCTAAACCTTTTGCAGATTGTAATAACTTCCGTGCTAGCGAACCTCGTGGTGGTACAAGCCTTGGCCGTGGTGGTGTCGAGTGAAGCACAGGCTTTGGGCGTGTTTTCGTGGCTAGTCTTCCTATAGGTAACTAGCTTTCTACATGGTATTAGGACTAAACAATATAGGATATATAGATTAGATAGAGTTCCATTGTTGATTAATTCATGCGTGTATGGCCGTGTAGTTTTAGGATGATATATCTTATTTTCTTTGTTTGTTTTGCTTAAATCTTGATGTATCTTGTTTAATATTTTCATGCCCATGTATTATACGATCTTTACTGGATAATCTTGTATGAAGTTCTATGCAGATTAATGATTTCTGGTTTGGTTCTTGGCTAAGACTATGCCTTTGAGTGTAATGCATGAAAGCATGGATTTTGATTTATTTTGTTAAGTCCTTCATGATTAACTTTTGTTTATGAACCCTTGATGATGATTTTGGTTGATTACAGTAACAATTAGTAGACTTCTTGAACTAAATTCTTTTACTAGCATTATGCGTGAGATTGCATGTAGTTAAAGCTTAGACTTTTAATTTGTTTTCAAATCATATCATGATGAATCTTTGTATAATTATGTTTTTTCCCAAACCTTGACTAATGTTCTTGTACGAATCTTGTTTCAAAATAAAGTGTCCTTGCATGATTAATATTGCTAGCTTATGCGTGTAAATAAGTTAATCTAAAGCATGAAGCTTGAATTCGATTTATGTATATTCGGTTAGTAAAGCATGAATTTTTGGTTCTTGATATTTATTTTGACGATATAAGCTTGCATCTTTAATTTCTTGAATCCATGACAGTTTTAATAGTATAAAATTGAACCTTTATGTTTGTTTCTTCTTTTCATACGTTGTTTGGTTAGTCTGCAAAATTTCTTGTATGAATTGTGGACTTGTTGTTTTCGTGAGAGTCATGTGCGATTATTAGAACTCGTTTTGGTTTCGAGTCTTGTCATATGTTGCTTTCATTTTGGGTCGTGTCAATTATCGTTTGAGTCGGTCGTGTCAGTGTTGTATCGGCCTTGAGCCATGTCGGGGACTTTGTTTGTTATATCGGCCTTGAGCCGTGTCGGGACTTGTTTGTTGTATCGGCCTTGAGCCTTGTCGGGGAATTTGTTTGTTGTATCAGCCTTGAGCCGTGTCGGGGACTTGTTTGTTCTATTGGCCTTGAGCCGTGTCAGGGACATGTTTGTTGTATCGGCCTCGAGCCGTGTCGGGGACTTGTTCGTTGTATCGACTTCGGTCGTGTCGAGAATATCCTTGATGTCTATTGATGTTATTAATTGCATTGATGAATAAGAGTTGTAATCTTTAAGTATGGTATATGATGACGACAATGTTTATTCCGCTGGCTATGCTCTCTGTTGTACGTTCCTGTTAGTAGTATTACTTGACATTATGATTGATGAATGAATTATGATGTACCTGCTATTTGATCTATTATTTTATGTTGTTTGGTTCCACTGCTAAGTGGAACAGTCTAGTTACTCCCCACTGACGGTGGACCCCCATTTTATTTTGCAGGTGAGTAGGATGAGGTGTAGAGACGGGTTTGAGTGTTGAACGAGTGTTCTAGGCACCTGTTTTTCGTTCTTGTTTCTAGTAGTTGTAGAATTATTTTGAGTTGTAGAACTCTGTTTTTGGATTAGTTTATTAGTTTTCTTCAAGTGTTTTTGGGACTCATTAATAATAATAAATTCCTTTTTATCCATGAGTTTTAGCTATTTTTCCGTTATTAAATCAATTGGTAATTGCCTGTTTCGACGTTACCACCGCTAACGTCGTTGCTCAAAATTACGGGTCATTACAGTTGGTACTAGAGCTCTAGGTTAACCCTTGAGTTTACTTCTTCATAAGTAAATTGTGAGTTGAGCGCTTTATGTAATCAAGAGTGTAATTTAGATTACATAATCCTGAAACTGTAGCATGAGTAACTTTTGGTAGTGACTTGAGTTAGGAATGATTTTATTCTTTAGTTTTCTTAGGTGTCTTGTGGCGTTGTGTTGTTTTCCTAACTTGTTTACTCTTTTGCAGAATGGCATCTCCAGCTCGATTTGTCAACTCTCGAGACCGACGTCGTGCGCTAGAAGATGCAATTCTCAACTTGGCTCAACGAGGCGTTCAACCGTCCAGCCAACGGTCTTCCTTCAACTGAATTGCCCATCATCGACCCCTGACCTACGAGGGCACTGCTAATCCGGTGGTGTTAGAGAACTGGGTTCGAGAGATGAGTAAGCTTTTCGAGGCCACTGGGTGTCCCGAATTAGAGAAGGTTCCAATTGCCACCTACTATCTCAAAGGAGAAGCGGACAATTGGTGGTGCACTATCCAGCCAGAGCTCGAGCCGGGAGAGATAGTGCTTTGGCCAGATTTCATGGAAAGGCTTCAGGAGCGATTCTATCCAGATGAGCTACGTTGGCAGAAGCAAGAGGAGTTCCTGACTCTAATCCAAGGAAGCACGTCCGTGCAAGCCTGTACGGACAATTTCAACGAATTGTCACGGTTCGCAGCAGCTGTAATACCCTCGGAGGCTAAAAGAGTGAAACGATATATTAAGAAGATGGATCCTTGCATCCGGGTTCATGTGATAAGTAGTGGAGCGTCAACTTTTCAAAGGGCGTATGAGGTAGCGCTAGAGATTCACGCATCTCCTATTAAGGAAGAAGCAGACAAAAAGAGGGTTTCCCCAGCTCCTACTCCAGTTGTAGTTAAGAAGCCTCGCTTTGAGGACAACGGGAACCCACATCAATACAATCAACCATCTCAGGATCAAGGCCCGAAGATTTACAACGGTTGCAAGAAGGGAGTTCACCCCGAAGTAAGGTGCGATGGTAAATCGATCGTATGCTATGAGTGTGGACAAGTTGGCCATAAGTCGATGTTTTGCCCAAAGAAGCGAGCTGCAGCTACTGGCGACAAAGCTCCCGTGCGCAACCGTGTTTTCTGCATGACCCAAGAAGAAGTTGCAGCCCGACCCGAAGTCGTCACAGGTAGCCTTTCTAGCTTAGCATGCTATGTATGTTGTTTACGTGTTTATTTATGCTACCTTAGGAAATTTCGAGGACGAAATTTTCTTAAGGAGGGGAGATTGTAACGACCCGAATTTTTTAGCAGTAAAATTTCGTGTAAAATTAAGCCTTTAAGCCCAAACTATCTAAATTGGGCCAAAAGACTTAATTTTGTATTTGGAAAGCAAGCCCAAAACCGAGACCGTATGCCCCATGGCCGGCCCTCCCTTTTATTTTTCCCCCTTATTTCACTTCTAAAACCTCTCCTAAAATCTAGTAACCCCATCCTATTTTCTAGTAGCCTAATCTATAAATACCCCTAAAAACACCAACTTAAACCCTTAAACTCATTAATCATTCAAAGCAAGTCTAAACTCCCTCCTCTTCTTTGGTACCACACGGCTATTGGAGCAAATTCTACCCAAATCATTTTCTTTTCAAATCTTTCTTTTTCAATCTAACTAGTCTAAACCTTTTGTAGATTGTAATAACATCCGTGCTAGCGAACCTCGTGGTGGTACAAGCCTTGGCCGTGGTGGTGTCGAGTGAAGCATAGGCTTTGGGCGTGTTTTCATGGCTAGTCTTCCTATAGGTAACTAGCTTTTTACTTGGTATTAGGACTAAACAACATAGGATAGATAGATTAGATAGAATTCTATTGTTGATTAATTCATGCGTGTATGGCTGTGTAGTTTTAGGATGATCTATCCTGTTTTCTTTGTTTGTTTTGCTTAAATCTTGATGTATCTTGTTTAATCTTTTCATGCCCATGTATTATACAATCTTTATTGGATAATCTTGTATAAAGTTCTATGCAGATTAATGATTTCTTGTTTGGTTCTTGGCTAGGATTATGCGTTTGAGTGTAATGCATGAAAGCATGGATTTTGATTTATTTTGTTAAGTCCTTCATGATTAACTTTTGTTTATGAACCCTTGATGATGATTTTGGTTGATTACAGTAACAATTAGTAGACTTCTTGAACCAAATTCTTTTACTAGCATTATGCGTGAGATTGCATGTAGTTAAAGCTTAGACTTTTAATTTGTTTTCAAATCATATCATGATGAATCTTTGTATAATTATGTTTTTTCCCAAACTTTGACTAATGTTCTTGTACGAATCTTGTTTCAAAATAAAATGTCCTTGCATGATTAATATTGCTAGCTTATGTGTGTAAATAAGTTAATCTAAAGCATGAAGCTTGATTTCGATTTATGTATATTCGGTTAATAAAGCATGAATTTTTGGTTCTTGATATTTATTTTGACGATATAAGCTTGCATCTTTAATTTCTTGAATCCATGACAGTTTTAATAGTATAAAATTGAACCTTTATGTTTGTTTCTTGTTTTCATACGTTGTTTGGTTAGTCTGCACAATTTCTTGTATGAATTGTTGACTTGTTGTTTTCGTGAGAGTCATGTGTGATTATTAGAACTCGTTTTGGTTTCGAGTCTTGTCATATGATGTTTTCATTTTTAGGTCGTGTCAATTATCGTTTGAGTCGGTCGTGTCAATGTTGTATCGGCCTTGAGCCATGTCGGGGACATTGTTTGTTATATCGGCCTTGAGCCGTGTCGGGACTTGTTTGTTGTATCGGCCTTGAGCCGTGTCGGGGACTTTGTTTGTTGTATCAGCCTGGAGCCGTGTCGGGGACTTGTTTGTTGTATCGGCCTTGAGCCGTGTCGGGGACATGTTTGTTGTATCGGCCTCGAGCCGTGTCGGGGACTTGTTCGTTGTATCGACTTCGGTCGTGTCGAGAATATCCTTGATGTCTATTGATGTTATTAATTGCATTGATGAATAAGAGTTGTAATCTTTAAGTATGGTATATGATGACGATAATGTTTATTCCGCTGCCTATGCTCTCTGTTGTACGTTGCTGTTAGTAGTATTACTTGACATTATGATTGATGAATGAATTATGATGTACCGGCTATTTGATCTATTATTTTATGTTGTTTGGTTCCACTGCTAAGTGGAACAGTCTAGTTACTCCCCACTGACGGTGGACCCCCATTTTATTTTGCAGGTGAGTAGGATGAGGTGTAGAGACGGGTTTGAGTGTTGAACGAGTGTTCTAGGCATCTGTTTTCGTTCCTGTTTCTAGTAGTTGTAGAATTATTTTGAGTTGTAGAACTCTGTTTTTGGATTAGTTTATTAGTTTTCTTCAAGTGTTTTTGGGACTCATTAATAATAATAAATTCCTTTTTATCCATGAGTTTTAGCTATTTTTCCGTTATTAAATCGATGGGTAATTGCCAGCTTTGACGTTACCACCGCTGAGGTCGTTGCTCAAAATTATGGGTCGTTACAGTAGCAACCAACGAACAACAACTCAACAGCAACCTATGTTACCCGGACACGGCAATTTTGCCGTCATACCCGGGTCGATATGACGCGACACAGATCCGGGTATGAAATCCGGTTCGGACACTCCACTTTACTCTCGGGTACGGCACCATTGAAGTACTTGAAGCTTTGAAGAATTAAGATGAAGGAATAAAGAAGGAGAAGCGTTGAAGAAGATGAAGGCGGTTCCCAACTGACTGCGTTTTGATCCTTGTTTGAGAAGATTTTGCTTTTCCATTTGAACGGAGAAGAAAGGAACTGGGAAGAAAGAGGAGGTGAGAAGAAAGGAGGCGGTGAAATGAAAGCTAAGAGAAGAAAGGTATGGTCATTTTGATATCTCTAGGGTTTTCTACTTATTTATTACTCCCTCTGTCCCAAATTACTTGCTACAATTTTCTTATTTGGATGTCCCAAAATAGTTGCTACATTTCCTTTTATAGTGTATGGGCCCCACATATATTTTACATTTTTACCCTCTTTTTTGTCATTTTTATCCTCTTTAAGCCAATCAATTTCTTCCACTTAACTTTACCAATGGTGGGCCCACATGAAAATTAGTTTGCATAAAAATTTGTTCCAAAATGAAATGTAGCAAGTAAAATGGGACGAAGGGATTATTTTTTTTAAAAAGGGAAAACCACATGGGCAAATGGTATTTGTTGAGGTGGACCCTCTCTCACCTCATCTTTATGCTGAGTATGTCACATTGTCACGTGATTTCAGCTGTTTAATAACTTAAAAAAAAAAACTGTTGAGTTTATTATTATTATTTTCATTTCTTTTTTTTTGATATTCTTATTTTGCACTTTGCAGCACCCTTTCTCTGTCTCTCTCTCTTTATTTTCCCCTCTCACGTGACCCACTTCCTTTTACTTATTTTTCCTCCTCTTAATTTCCCATACAAGCAGTGGCAAGTACTAACATACGAAGTATTTTTTTAACAAACGAAGCAGTACATGGTTGTGGGCAATGGTAATTGGACTTGGGTACCGATACGGTAATAATTCTAAAAAAAAAATTTGTCATATCCGTACCCGAATCCGAAGTTGAGACGCTATTTCCGTGTCCTAAATTTTCGAGAATGACGTATCGGACAATCGGATCTGTACCAATATCAGATACCTGTACCCGTGTCAATGTAACATAGACAACAACATGTAGGGGTCGATTTTACCGGTCGTCTACGTCACGAGTTGTTTGAATGCTCGTTAACACCGTATGTGAATAGGTCTAGTAGGAGTCGCCAACGTCCGTTTATACGATCCACGGACCCCGAAGAAGTACCAATGCCAGGAGCAATTGGCCCCATATGATCGTGCACCAAAGTATGGGCTCGGGGACAGTTACGAGCCAATCGTGCATTGGGTCCGCCCGCCTATAAGCGGACTCTACTAGGTCTCTTTTTGTGGTTGTATCATTATCAATCCCAAATTCAAAGATATCTCCGTATTATGTCCTTAAAACGCATATTACTAGGCGGATTTGAATTATTTACAAATTATGGCTAATTTATTGTCACAACTTTGAATTAGGTCCATATTAAAATCCTAAAAAATAAATCAAATAAATCACATAATGAAGAAATATGAAATAAACAAAGATATAAATAAAAATAAGGCGAAATTGACACCACCGGTCCATATTATTTGTCATTTTCCCATATCATTCCCAACAATTGATTATCCAAGAGTAGGCCCAACTATTACACAAACTTGTCAAAAACAGTCCGGCTTACTTGTTTACCTATTGTAGTCATTAACCCCCACTAAAAGTCATGTGCTAATCAAGTGTCGCAGATTAATTATTTTCTAAAAATAATTTGATTAGCAATTAACCCCCACTAAAAGTCATGTGCTGGTCACGTGTTGTGGATTACCGGCTACAATAGGTCAACAAGTAAGCCGGACTGTTTTTGGCAAATTTGCATAATAGTTGGGCCTATTGATATGGGCAGATAGAAAATAGTATGACCTGGTGATGTCAATTTTCCCTAAAAATTAAATATGTGCAGATTCAAAAACAATTGAGATGATGAGATTGACAAAATTATTCTTGTGCGATTTAACACTTAATCAATTGATCACCGTGTTCAGATTAATAACTTTAATCGTCATCTTTATTATTTAATCAAAATCGTTTTAATATATGACTCTCATGAAAAAATTATTTATATAACATTTAATTACTTTAAAATTTTAATACTATAGCAATTATTTTGTAATATGCGATTTAATTGACAAATTCATTTTTTCTTGATCGCATTAAACGTAATTATTAAAATATTGATAACAACATTGTTAGAAAAGAAAATATAGCGATCATTTTATTACACGAATTTCAATAAATCAAAATTGTGTGATATAAATCACATATGAAATAAACAAATTCAACAATTGTTGTCATCAAACCACCATTATTCAATTTATGAGGTAAGATCTAAAGAGTTGTATGCAGGGCCGACCCTGGGGCGAGGCGAGCGGGGCGCATGCCCAGGGCCTAAATTTCAGGCCTGTGCTTCAATTCCGCTAGTAGCAATATATATAAATTTAAAATGGAACTCTTAAGATTAGAGCTGTCAATTTGGTTAGGAACTGTTGGTTCAACTGTTAACCTAACTGAACTGAAATAATATGAACCAAGAATCACATGACTGATAACTGAAATTCCAACTGAAACAAAATGAACTGAACTTAACTGAACTGAAACTAATTGATGAATTGAAATCAACTGAACTGAAAAGGTTGATAATATATAACTGTTTTTAACTGATCATAACTGAACCATAACTGAAACTAACTGTAAATTGTTTGGTTTTGTTAGTTTATTATTTAATTTAACTGTTTTTAACTGTTGATCAACTGAACCGAAATGACTTATAAATTGTTTGGTTTTGTTAGTTAATTAAACTGTTATTAATTGTTGATCAATTGAACCAAAATGACTTGATATTGTTATAATTTAAAGTTAATTGAATTGTTAATTTGTTATACTTCCTCCATAAATGAATTTTTGCAACAAATGTATTTTTGACACTATTCACAATTTTCACTTTGAGTTTTTGATCGTAATTTGTCACTTGTACATAGAGAAGAAATATAGTCATGTGGGATCCCATTAGATTCGTCTTAACTTGTAATTTTTATTATTTAATGATTATAATTTTTTTAAATACATAATTAGATATATTAAGTTTCAAAATTTTTCCTCGACATACGTGAAAAGTCCTTTGTTGCAAGAATTCATTTAAGGAGAAATAATTTAAAACTAACTAATAAAAATTTAATATTGTTATAATTTAAAGTTAATTGATAAAAATTGTATTTAATCGACCCATTTCATAAGATAATCATTGTAATCCATATGAGCATATGACTTAGAAGTATTGAAAAAATTATGAAAACAATCGGAACCGATATATCAACCGTTCACAATGAACTAACATCAATTGAAATTGTACGGGTAAAACCGAAGACCAACCATAATGTAAACCGAATACAATCGGAACTGTTATGTAGGGGTGCTTATCGAGCGAGTCGATCTCGAGTTGGGGGTTGCTCGACTCGTGCTCGTTAGGTTTCGAGTCGAGCTCGAGTCGATAACGAGTTGCTCGTTTAATGTTTTGGTCCTATTGAATTTCAATTTTTTTCAAGAAAAATTATAGATTATGTTGTTTTTTCTTTAGATAAATTATTTATTCTTAAAGTGTATTAATATATTATATTAAGTGTCAATCAATTTTTTTTATTTATTGTATTAAATTATTTTCAATGATTTCACATAGAAAATTATTGATTAATCTGTAATTTTATCGAGTTTCGAGCTAATTCGAGCGAGCACGAGCTAATTCGAGCGAGCACGAGCCATATCGAGTCGAACTTTGACCGAGCTTTGACCGAGTCAAGCTCGAGTAGCTCGCGAGCTGCTCAGCTCAATAAGCACCCCTAGACTTATGTCAATCGTTCACAATGAACTGACAACAACTGAAATCGTATGGGTAAAACCATAACTGAACTGATTTGAACTAAAAATAAAAATAACTGGACTGGTTTGGAACTGAAACTGAAAAGTTAAAACTGCATTGGTTAATTTGAAAAAAATTAACTGAAGTCAACTGAACTGAAGTTAACCAAACCATTTGGGTCCAACCATAACTGAACTGATTAACTGAATTGACACCTCTACTTAAGATAAAGGAGTGCATGGTGCAGTGGGTAAAACAGTGCGGTAGTTTGTACTTGTGCAAGCAATGTCATGGGTTCGACTCCCATGACAAGCGTTTTATGCTTAATTTTTCTATTTCTTCATATATTTTGTATTTTTATGCATATATTTGGAAATTTATGAAGTCCTATAATCTTATTAAATATTAAGTACAAAGTATTAGTCTTTGTAATTTTTCTTTCACATTAAATCCCTACTAATTAATACAAATTCTTGTTAAGAATTTTACAAAATTTTCTTTGTTTACATTTATTCAATATAATTAATAATTAATCACAAATTTTTTTAATTCCTAAAATATAATCTATTCTAATATTTACGTAGTCCAAAATTTGCTTAGCCACTTATATAGTACTCCATAAATGATTTACTTAAGTTGATCAGTTGTAAAAATATATACTACTTATTTGTGATTTTTTCATATCATTTGTAAATTTTGACACGCGGTTTGTACACCTATAATTTTCTTATTTATTCAAATTACAAAAACTTAAAATAAAATACATATCACTTGTTTCAATATATGATTTAATACACTTAATTTGATTTACAGTATATAATTAATTTTGTAGGATTTCAAAACGTTCTTAAAGTATTGTACTCCGAATAAATCATAATGTATGGAGTAAGAATGACAATGGGTCATACTCGGATCGGATTGTACACAATCCAGCTCCGACTCGATAATAGTTGGAGTCGGATTTTTTAAAACGGGGTCGGATTTGGATTTTTGTTTTTCAGATTAGAAACGAATTTTTTCTTGCGGATCGGATCGGACTAGGGTCAGATCATGATAAATTATTATCCCTAAATGAAACAAATGTCTAATATTACATTAAAATTACTTCATATTTTTTTATTAATATAACCTTAGATATTATACTTTAATAAAAAATTAAAATTTCTACCAACTAATTTCTATAAAACTATATAAATTTAATTAAAAATTACTTAGAAAAAATGAAACGGCTAACAAATCGTCGGAGTCGGACCAATTTATCGGATTTTTTCCGACATCCGACTCCTACCCAACTCTGATTTAGAGTCACATTTTTATAAACGGATTCGGATGCATATTTTTATTTTTCGAATTCGAATCAGATTTTTTTTCTTTCGAATTGGGTGGGACAAGGGTCGGATTCGGCCTGAATTGTCATCCTTAATACGGAATATAGTATTACTTTTTTTAAAAATAATATTTCGAAAACGTAAGATATTTTTTAGCATTAAATAATGTATTCATATTTATACATGTATTTTTTTCGCTGTAAAAAAATAGGAACTCTTTTAAATTAGATTATAGGGCCCACAGTTATAAATTCGCCCCGGGCCCCAAAACTCTCAGGAACGGCCCTGGTTGTATGAGAGTCAGTATTAATATATGATTATTCAAAATACGTCGATGAATTGATACTTATTACGCATATAAATTGCAAAATAAAAAACATTAAAGTCATTAGATTGATGACGATTAAAGAAATCATGGTATCATTGTTATAGGATTGATTAAAGCATTAATTCGCACATGTATATGATCCTGATTAACCATTGAATTAATCATTATCATAAATCATCATTTTAATTGATTTATAAATATAAAAATAAGCTTAGAACAAATAGAATTGAAGTAGAGACTTCAGGAATTGTACCTTATAATGCCTTTGATTAACACAACTAAGGGGTGTTTGATGATGATGAATGTTCAAATTTGATTGAGTTGATGATTTGCAATGTGTTTGATGATGTTTTGAGGAGTGTTGGATGAGATATGAGTGTTTGGAGTTGGAGTATGGAATGCAGAAGAGGGATAGGAGTTGTTGGCGTATGCTGAAAAGCTTAGAAAGACGTGTATTATAGGCCAGAAGCAGCAACGAAGCACCCAGAAGGACCAGGGACGCATGTCTTGTAACATGACCTGCGTCTAGACGCAACTCAGTATAATATGACCGGCGTCTGGTTAGTGTTATATGACTTGCGTCTAGATGAAGGTCTGGTCTGATTCGTGTCGATGTTTTTGCTTGATTTTGCGCATGATTTACGGGAATATTATGCAATTTTTATGTGATTACGGATATATTCTACAATATTTGATATTCCAAAATATTCCGGGGTATTTCGGAATGCTCCGAGATGTCCCAGAACACTAGTAGAAAAAACCTCTTTTGTTGCGCTACATTTGCTGCGGTTATAAGAGATATCCTTAATAACCGTAGCAAATAAGGTAAAAAAATTGCATTCACCAGTTTGCTGCTATTATTTGCTTGGGCTTTAACATAACCGCAGCAAATCATTGTTTTTATTATTAAGTTATCACGCGTTTCTTGCTCTTTCTCCATCCTCAGCAAATCATAACACGCGTTACTATTTATTACTCTCATCCTCTCATAACTCTCATTCTCATCCTCTCTCATCTCATCCTCTCTCATCCTCTTATTCCTCTCATCTCCATCACTCAGTCTCATCTCTCTAATCTCTTAGTCTCTCTCATCTCTCAGTCTCTCATGTCCATCTCTCGTTTTTGAGTCTCGCCGCCACCACCACCAACGGTGCCGTCGAAGACAAAGACGCGCGGGAAAAGGCGGCCTACAAAGGTTGGTATTTTTTCTGGGTTCGTTTTTTGGGTTGTTGGTTTTTGATTTTTCAGATCTAGTTTTCGTTTTGAGTTTTGAGTTTAAATGGGTTTTTAACTTTTGGGTTGTTGGTTTTTGGTTTTTCAGATCTAATTTTCGTTTTTAATTTTTGTTTGTTGTTTTTTAGGGCTGATTTTTTTTCTAGATTTGTTGGTTTTCAGATCTATTTGAGGTTTTTTGGATTTTGTTTGCGGAATTTGTCGGTTTTTTGGATTTTTTTTTGGGAATTTGAGGTTTTGATCTGGATTTTTTTATTATGATATTGATATTATTTGAACAGATTGATTTTTTTGTTGAAATTTCGTTTTAATTTTTGGGTTTGATTTTATTTGAAAGTTTTAATTTTTTTGTTCTAATTTAATTAATTTTCTGGGTTAAATTTTTTTATTATAATATTATATTATTTGAACTTTTTTATTATTTTGTTCGAATATGATGAATTTTTTCCCTTTTGTTTTTAGGTTTTTAGTTACATTGTTTTTTAGATCTAGTTTTGAGTTTTTAGGTTTTTAGCTTTTAGGTTGTTCGTTTTTGTTTTTTTAGATCTAGTTTTCATTTTTCGTGTGTTTTGTTGGTTTTTTTTTTTATAGGTGTTGAAATTTTTTTTCTGGGTTTGTCGATTTAATTTTTAGGGGTCAAATTTGATGATTTTGATTTGGATTTTTTTATTATAAATACTGAGATTATTTGAACGTATGATTTTTTTTGTTCGAATTTGACGACCTTTTGGCGAATTCGCATTTGAACTTTTTTTATCTTTTGTTATTCAGAGATTCATATTTATTTATTTTGTTTTCTGAATCTGATATTATATTATTTTCTGATTCTATATCATTTTTTTATATTTGCAGAAAATGTGTGACTCTTGATTAAAGCCTTTAAATCCTATGTGCAGATCAGTTTTAGGAGGTTTTATGCTCTAATCTAACAAGAGCCAGACCATGACCAGCGCATGCATTTCCTCTTTTTTTTTCTTTTTTTTTTTTTGTGGATTTTAGTTGTATTTGATTTTAGTTTATAAAGGTTCATTTTTGTGGATCTATGTTCATTTGATTTTTTTTATGTGAATTTTAGTTGAATTATTTAAATTGTATTTTATTTTATTTATGTTTACTTTTTTAATGTATACTGAATTTTTAAACGTGAATAAAATTTTATGTTTAGTCTATTCTAGCATTAAATATTAAAAATGAATAAATTTGGAACAAAATAGGTTCCAATTTTATTCAATTTTTTTTAAAAAAATTTTCAGGGGCATTATTTGCTGCGGTTATTTTATAAAATAACCGCAGCTGATACAGAACGGGGTGGTCCAACGAGCGACTTCAACGGTCAACGACTTCAATTTTGTTCACTTTTACTTGGATAGTTTTGAACTCTTGTTTTTAGCTTATTTTCGTGTTTTTCGGGTTGTAATAAGTAGCCTAAACTCTCATTTTATTGCCTTAGTTAAGTTAGCATGTGTAACGGGGCTAGAAACACGAGCAAAGGAAGCGAAACGGAGCATGCACGACCCTTGCACGACTGTGCATATGGTCGTGCAGCATGCAGTAGCAGGTGCAAAGCACTGCACGACCGTGCAGATCAACTGCACGATCGTGTAGAGGTCAGAAGCCAATTTCAAACTTGCACGACCGTGCAGGCTAATGCTGCACGACCGTGCAAACACGTAACTTTTCGCCACGATCGTGCAAGTTAGGCTGCACGATCGTACAACCCATGCTGCACGACCGTGCAGGCTAATCCTGCACGACCGTGCACGTTCCAGAAAGGGGAATTTTGGCCTACACGACCGTGCACGGCCCTGCACGTAATGTTTATATTTTTGCTCTTTTCTCTTATTTTGTTTAGTGACTTTCTAGTCTTGGCCCTTGATTGCTTAGAGATTAATGGTCTAGATTAGAAGCTTCATTAGGGGTTGCTTAGCCTTTAAATAGCATGCTTTGCCCCATTTGTAATAATCTTTTGTGGAAATTAAAATCTGAGATTTTCTCTCTTATGAAGTTCTTTGTGAGCTCAACTTCCTTTGTGGATGGAAATCTTGCTAAACTTTGTGATTGGTAAGTCATCTTCTAGTCATTACCTTTGTGATTTTTGATTAGATTATGTTTAGCTCTTGATTATTAGTACTTAGTGGGCTAATTTTCAAGTTCATATCCCTTTTTTTATGATTGTTTTGGTGTTCATATTTGGAGCTTAATATAGACCTACGAATTTCTGAAATTTGTCTAGTTTTTGCTTGTTTTTGACACCCCATCCTACATCAATTGGTATCAAGAGCTTAAGGTTTCAATACCATCATGATCCTTGGGTTAATCATTGAACAAAATTTCTGAAATTTTTGTAGTGTTTATTTGCAAATAAGGTGTTTGATGAAATGTCTAGGTGATATTTCTTTGCTTTAAAACCCATACTTCATTGTCTAATCATACTAGGACATTAAGTAAGCCTAACTCCACATAAAGTAGTATCCTCCTTCACCTAGCACCACAAAATTTCTTGTTTGAAGTTGTGATTGTTGATTGCACTCTAGGTGTTTGTGAAAATGTCTATGTGAGTTTTCCTTCTTTAAACCCTATATTTCTTTATCCTATCATCAAAGGATATTGAAATAAAACCTTTAACTCCACAAAGAAGTATCCTCCATCACCTAGTCCACAAATTTCTAGCCATATTTCATACATTCATACATCATGGATGATGAAAGGAGGGATGATGGGTATTGGAGTAATGCACCTCTAGTTCGAGCTAGGCTTGATAGAGTTGAGAAGAATGTTGAGGAGTTAAAAGCGGGGATGGCTAAATTGCTTGACACCTTTAAGAGGAATTTAGGCCATAGTTCTAGAATTCGACCACATGAGAGTGTCATAGGAGGAGAACTTGAAGTTGAGCAACCTAAGAGTCCAAATGATCGTGATGTCAAACTTGAACTTCCGGAATTTGATGGTAGTTTGGACCCTAATGATTTCTTTGATTGGTTGAGGAGAATTGAAAAATATTTTTGAGTACAAGGGCTATGATGATGAAAAGAAATGCAAGTTAGCCATTGTGAAGCTCAAGAAACATGCATCAATGTGGTTTGAAAATTTGAAGAATCGAAGAAAGAAAGAGGGTAAATCAAAAATTACTTCATGGGAGAAATTGAAGAAACACATGCAAAAGAAGTTTGTTCCTAGGGATTTCACTCAAAGTTCCTACCTCAAGATGAATGCTCTCAAGCAAGGTTCTATGTCGGTGGAGAGTTACACAAGAGAATTTGAGAAGCTCTCAATCTTATGCAATGTTAATGAAGCTCCGGAACATAGAGTTGCTAGATACATCGGCGGGTTGGAAGGTAAATTAGGGAACAAAGTTGAGTTGCATGCCCATAACGACCTTGATGATGTGGTTCAACGTGCTCTAAGGTTGGAGAAACATTCCAAGAGGAAGAACGAAGAGCGCTCTCTTGTTGTTGATGACATGGTTGAAGAAGACAAGAAAGACAAGGGGAAAGCTCCTATGATTGCACCTTCCAAGAATGGGGTTGAGAACCGCAAGAAGCCAATTTGTTTCAAGTGCCAAGGGTATGGACACATAACTTCACAATGCCCAAATAAGCGGGCTTTGGTGATTCGTGAAGCAAAAGAACCCAAAGGCGATCTTGTTGAGACATTGAGTGATGATGGGGAAGAATCGCTAGTGGTCAATCCCGATGTTGGACACGTGTTGACTTTGCAACGTGACCCACCATTGGAGGTGGAACCCCTAGAGGGCCAAATTGAAGGAAAGGTAACATCTAATTCTTTAAATTCATTTAAAATTTTCAAAATGAAATTGGATGATGATTACCATGACCCCACTTATGATATTTGGATGAGCTTGCCTAAGAAAAATCTTAAACATTATCATTTGCTTGATGGCTTACATTCTTGTGTTGGAAAAGTTTATGAACCCCAAGAACTTAAATTGTTTCAACCTTGTTTTGAATTTGATAAAAGTGAGGCTAGATTGGGGTTTGAGCATGTCTCTTGTTTGTTTGCATTGCTATATGGTCGTACTTATACCCATGTTGGATGTGAGTGCTCTAGGCATGGTATGGATTTTCTTGGTGGTAGCATGCATGTTTTGAACTACTCTTGTATTGGGGACTCAATGTTGGCATCTATGGCATTGAGGTATGGATTTTTGAGGTGGCAGGTTACGAGCGCCAATGCTTTTCTTGCTTTGTTGGTTGTGGTATGTCGGTTGGCGTTGGTGTTGGTGTTGTTGCTCGTTTTGTTAATAATGGTATATGATCCGGGTGGCCTATGATTGGTAATCGGAGTTTGGTTTGTTCGTCTCTAGCTCTAACTACCGGGTTTAGTGGAATTGGGTCTTGCTCGTTGATGGTTGTCTTCTTTCCATTCCTTGTTGAAGGCGAGGATTTGAGGGCAAATCCTTTTTAGAAGAGGAGCTTGATGCAGAACGGGGTGGTCCAACGAGCGACTTCAACGGTCAACGACTTCAATTTTGTTCACTTTTACTTGGATAGTTTTGAACTCTTGTTTTTAGCTTATTTTCGTGTTTTTCGGGTTGTAATAAGTAGCCTAAACTCTCATTTTATTGTCTTAGTTAAGTTAGCATGTGTAACGGGGCTAGAAACACGAGCAAAGGAAGCGAAACAGAGCATGCACGACCGTGCATATGTTCGTGCAGCATCCAGTAGCAGGTGCAAAGCACTGCACGACCGTGCAGATCAACTGCACGATCGTGCAGAGGTCAGAAGCCAATTTCATACTTGCACGACCGTGCAGGCTAATGCTGCACGACCGTGCAATAGAGTTGTAAATGGGTCAACCTGGGTTGGGGTCGGGTTGACCCATTAATATAAACGGGTTGAAATCCCCAACCCAAACCCAACCCATTTAATTAAACGGGTTGATATTCTCAACCCAACCCAACCTTATAAATAAATGGGTTGACCCAATAACCCGTTTAATAATATTATCGCCTTTTTTATTAACATCGAATAATGTTATATCAATGCATGTTTATATTATTATATGGACCATAACAACCCATAATAGTCATATATAATACAAATCATATTTTTCATAATTTACAAATAATAACACAGTAGTAATTATTAACTATCAACTTTTTGAGTTCTAATGTTCAAGAGAAAAACATTAGATTTTAGGAAAATTTGTCAGAAAAGACCTTATAAAACATTCTTTTTGTAAGAAAAGACCTTATAAAAAATTTGTTGAGAACAGGCACCTAAAACAAAAAAAAAAAGTTGCAAGGAGGGACCTTGCCTCTATTTTCCGACGTTGACTGTGAATTTCCGGCGTTGACTCGCTATTTCCCTCCAATTTTCGATGAATTCTTTCTTCTCTATTTAACCTTTCCTTTTCTTTTCACTATAAATTCATTTTTCCTCCACTCCCCCTCCATTTTTCCTCCTAAATTCATCTACATAAATCATACATTAACACTTCCTTCTAGCATCTAAAATTCTCTTCTTCTGAATTTGGGTTTCCTCATCTCTTAACCCCTTAAATACGAAAGGATTCGTGCAAAATTGGAGGGAAATAGTGAGTTAACGCCGGAGATTCACAATCAACGTCGAAAAATAGAGGTAAGGTCCCTCTTTGCAACTTTTTTTTTATTTTAGGTCCCTGGTCACAACAATTTTTTTATAAGGTCTTTTCTCACAAAATAAATGTTTTAAAAGGTCTTTTCTGACAAAATTTCCTAGATTTTAAGACATTACAACCAACCACATAACTTAGATCGTAAAGAAAGTAAAGATATGATTGTGATATATTAGATTATTACTTCAATTCAACTTGAACCTAATTTTATTTTAATTTATTTTATTAATGGGTTAAGCGGGTTGAAATCGGGTTGAGAATTTCAACCCAACCCAACCCATTAAACTAAACGGGTTGGGTTGGGTCAACCCATTTAGCTAAATGAGTTGAAAAACTCAACCTAACCCATTATTATTAGGTTGGGTTATTGGGTTGGGTCAAATTTTGCCAGCTCTACCGTGCAAGCACGTAACTTTTCGCCACGATCGTGTAACCCATGCTGCACGACCGTGCAGGCTAATCCTGCACGACCGTGCACGTTCCAGAAAGGGGAATTTTGGCCTGCACGACCGTGCACGGCCCTGCACGTAGTGTTTATATTTTTGCTATTTTCTCTTGTTTTGTTTAGTGACTTTCTAATCTTGGCCCTTGATTGCTTAGAGATTAATGGTCTAGATTAGAAGCTTCATTAGGGGTTGCTTAGCCTTTAAATAGCATTTGTAATCATCTTTTGTGGAAATTAAAATCTGAGATTTTCTCTCTTATGAAGTTCTTTGTGAGCTCAACTTCCTTTGTGGAAGCAAATCTTGCTAAACTTTGTGATTGGTAAGTCATCTTCTAGTCATTACCTTTGTGATTTTTGAATAGATTATGTTTAGCTCTTGATTATTAGTACTTAGTGGGCTAATTTTCAAGTTCATATCCCTTTTTTATGATTGTTTTGGTATTCATATTTGGAGCTTATTATAGACCTACGAATTTCTAAAATTTGTCTAGTTTTTGCTTGTTTTTGACACCCCATCCTACATCAGCAGCAAATAACCAACTTATTTGCTACGGTTATAACCGCAACAAATAAGTTCAGCCTCATTTGCTGCTTCCTAAATGTGTTGCGGTTAATAACCGCTGCAAATACCTGGGTTTTAACCGCAGCAAATTAGGTTTTTTGTACTAGTGGAACGTTCTGGGATGTCCCTAAACGTTCAGGATTGTTCTAGAAGCCCATAGAAGCTCTAAAAATTATAGAAGAATTATTAAAAATTATGGAAAATTATGAAAAGTATGAAAAACACTAATATGCTTTGCGGAACAATTTTTAACATTCGGAAATGAAGAAAATGCCCCTAAGCATGCAAAAATATAAAAAAGCTCTAAAAATATAATAAAAAATACAGAAAAATATGAATAAATTATAAAATTATTTTTATGATTTTTAAAAATATTTTATGGTGCAAAACGACATTTTTTAAATTTTTTTATGAATATAAAATATTTAAAAATGCATGGAAAAATATAAAAAATACCTAATAATGAAGAAAAATCATGAATAAATCTCGTAATCATCGCTAATCCTAATAAACGCTTCCAAATCAATTCAAACATGGTTTAGGCAATTGTTTGGAATGTATTATGCATTTTCATCATCAATTCCCCTTAGTCGGACCTTATGACAATATGGTACGTTCATCATTAATCTCTATATTGGAAAGACACTTTTAGGTGTCTACACAACCAACAACACCAGACGACTTTTAGGTGTCTACGCAGCTGCACCACTTGAACAAATTAAAACAGCCCAACAACAACCCCAAACTGCCCCTGGGCAACATACACGAGTTTTAGAATTTTCTTTCAACAAAATGCTAGAATTTTTTGACGTTATCATGAATTAAATCACTAATTTTTTGCTTATAAATTCGAATTTTGCGAATAAATTACTGATTCAGTTTCGAATGTACTTGTAGATTGAATTTAGAATGTATTTACTGATTGAATTTAGAATGACTAATTACTGAACCTATTTCTCACTTTCTTTGACGTTATCAGTTCGAATTTGTAATTATGAATTGAATGTAAAATTTATAGCTTCCAATTCTTTGAAATCTAGGGTTTGTGAAAAGGTGAAAGAAAAAAGAACAAAGAACAATAATCAAAAGCTTGTAATTTACTAACTTACTTTGACAAATTGGAGACAAAGATCCACAAATTGCTGCAGTAACAGATTAGGATTCACTAATTGCTTCAATACCCAATCCAAGAAAGCTTGAAGAAGGATGATTATCTTTTTTTACAGTTGAAGGGTGGATAATGACGGATGAGAGAAGGATGGAACTGCGGATGGAACTGCCAGAGATTGTTGAGGGTGAGCCTAAGAGATTTTAGCAGTTTTGTGATAAATTTTAAGATTGAAGGTAAAAAGAATTCTCCTTTTTAGTTGTTAACCACGATTTTTATTTATTTTTTTTATCAAATTAACCACGATTTTTTTAAAAAATGAGTTTGAGGGAAGTATAATATAATATTGGATAGGAGTATATATTATATATTACGACAAACTTCAAATGTTGTTGTTAAAACAGAGTAACAGACCTATATAACGACAAACTTGAAATGTTGTTGTTAAAAGAGACTACTAATGTCAAAAAATTATTGATGTCGTTAATTCTTTGTTGTTAAAAATGTATTTCTTGTACTGATTATTCGGCCTGTTAAAGATTGATTAACAAAAACTAATAATTCAAGATTTAATTAAATTAATTCAAAAACTAATTAAATTAATTCAAAAAATAATTAAATAAATTAGATAAATTAATCTAAATTTAATAAAAATTCAAACTTGCATTTATACCATAGATTTCGAACATAATCATCATGTTTATCATCATATCACTCGAAAATCATCATTCAATAATTCAAGATCCTGATTCTTTAATTCAATAACTTAGACAATTGATAAAATAAATCACCAAAATCATCAAAGAGCATGAATTCAACATGATCCACATGTAGAGATTGAATCTTTCATTATGTAAGGCACTCGAAAATCTCAAGAAAGTCACATACATAGATTCAACTAATCATCTTGCATGAATTAAATTAATTAGCATCAAAAATCTATTTACTATGCATAAAATCAAGGAAAAATTAACAAAAATAATCTCAACTATGGTTGATCTTCCGTTTTTAATCCCAACTTTTCAAAAACCAAAAATAATCCCAACTTTTTCTTTGGTTTTCCATTTTTGGACCATTATACCGGTAACCTACTACGACGGTAAGAAGCTTATTTCTATGATAATTAAACTCTTTCATTTTTATATTAATTGAGTTTTAAACACAAAATACAATTCCTCTCCCCTCCAAAACCCAAATTATGACATAAACCCTTTCCCTCCCAATTAAAATCCTTTGTCATTGTTAACCATTGTGCTTGAAGCAAAGTGAAGGTTTGTGAAGTTTACGCTCCTTTCAGCTGTTGCCCCAATTCATTCCAGCGGAAAAAAATCCCAAATAATCAAACCCCAAGTTCTTTTTTTTACTCTGTAAATACAATTTTGTAGATTTTATAAAATTATTTGAATTGTTGTTGTTGTAATTTAGGGTTTTTAATTTCTGAGTTTGAATTTAGGTTGTTAAGTTTGAAATTTTCTGGGTTTGAATTTATGTTGTTTGAAATTAGGTTTTTGCAAAATTCTGTGTTAATGGTTTTTATTGGATGTTTATGGGTTTGAATGATTTTGTTCTTGGTTTTTTTAAGGGTTTTTATTGCATGTTTACTTTGGTTGGTCTTCAGTTTTTAATCCCAACTTTTCGAAAACCAAAAATAATCCCAACTTTCGCTTTGGTTTTCCATTTTTGGACCCTCTTCAAATTTTAACCTACAACTACTGGTAAACCTTGCTAATTAGCCGATTAATATTTGAAGAGGGTCCAAAAATGGAAAACCAAAGCGAAAGTTGGGATTAAAAACGGAAGACCAACCAAAGTTGGGATTATTTTTGTTACTTTTTCCTAAAATCAATCAAGAAAACATAAATCAAACATTCTACATACTATGAAATACATGGCCATAATAGGAGTTCATAAAATATTTATTTTAATTATGAAATTCTGATTCTAAAGTGTTCTAATGAACTATATGATTAATTTAATTCTAGGATTAAGCAAAACACCTAAATACCTAGTTGAAGATGGAACAAATTTCGAGCAAGCACTTTCTTTGTTGGCGGTGAGGACTTCGAACAAAGCTTCAAAGTTCTCCAAGTTATAGGTTCAATCTTTGTGCTTGGAAAGGATTGGGTTGAAGATCTTTGAGGTTTGATGATGGCTTGTGTTTAGATTCTTTGAATAAAGAGATTTGAAGTGGAATTTTAATGGGAGAGAGGGAGATAGCGTGAGTATTGAGGAGGAAGTGCAACAATGATCTTTTACTTCATCAGGTTATAGGGTAAATTTAGATAAAATAAAACAATATTAATTAGTTATTAGAGGGAAGGGGATGTGTGGGCTAAGGATGGAAAGGGGTTGTGGGCTTGATCAATTTTGGCAAGACAAGGTGTATAATTTGTCTTGAAGGTAAAAAGGCCAAACGGGCTTGCTCAAATTCCATGGATTATAAATATAATAATTAAAGAAATTAAATAAGCATGAAATTTAATAACCCAAAATTTCAGGTTATTACATTATGTGCCTTGCGTTTCTCAATTAAGAAACACGGCATGTGACGCGTCGACTAATTAGGATTCCGCTGTTAATTAACCTAAATAAAACGGATTAGAAGTCAGGGCATTACAAAAAAAATTCACCAGTTCCAATAATGCTTAAGTGTGTTCGGATCATTCTAGCAATAGTTGTATATTACGATTAAGAAGTATGGCAGATGGATGCCAAAACTGCCTTCCTTAATGGTATTCCGGAAGAGACTGTGTATATGAAACAACTTGAGGGTTTTGTTGATCCAAATAATTCTAGAACGGTATGCAAGCTTAAGAAATCCATTTATGGATTAAAGCAAGCAAGTAGGAGTTGCTATATATGTTTTGATGAAGCAATAAGCCAATTTGGTTTCATAAAAAACGCAGCTGCATCTTGTGTATACAAGAAGGTTAGTGTTAGAAATGTTGCATTCCTAGTCCTATATGTTGATGACATATTGCTTATTGGAAACAACATTCATATGCTGGAGTCTATAAAGACTTTGCTCGGAAAGTGTTTCTCAATGAAGGATTTAGGAGAGGCACAATACATCATGGGCATCAAGATGATAGATCTAAAAGGATGATTGGATTAAGTCAAAGTACTTATATTGATAAGGTAATGGCATGATTCGATATGATGGACGCCAAAAGAGGCCATCTACCCATGTCACATGGCATAAGTCTTAGCAAAATTCAGTGTCCAAGGACAACTGATGACCGCAGCGTAAGAGAATTAGTGTGATCCCATATGCTTCGCTAACAGGATCCATCATGTATGCTATGATTTGTACTAGGCCTGATATTCCTTATGCGTTAAGCGCAACGAGTAGATACCAGTTGGACCCATGTGAGGCCCATTGGACTGCGGCCAAGAATATCCTTACGTACTTGAAAAGGAACAAGGATAAATTTCTAGTCTATGGTGGAAGTAATGAATTAATTGTTACAGGCTATACTGATGCGAACTTCCAGACCGACATAGACAATTTTAGATTGCAGTCAGGTTACATATTTTACCTAAATGATGGATGAATAAGCTTGAAGAGTACTAAGCAAAGCACGATCGCATATTCTACAACTGAAGTTGAATACTTGGCTGCGTCGGAAGCAACTAAAGAAGCTATTTTGATTTGAATGTTTATGGAAGAACGTGGCGTTTTCCCCTCCATTAAGGGAATAATAGAACTTTATTGTGATAATAATGGTGCTATTGCTCAAGCAAAAGTGCCGAAGATCCATCAGAGAGTCAAACATGTATTGCGGCGATTTCACATATTATGAGAATGGGTTGGTCAAGGAGAAGTCAAGATTTATAAAGTCGGGACGGAGGGAAAACATAGCCGATCCATTAATTAAACCTTTGCCACAAGTGAAACACAACAATATAATCACATTGAGGCAATGGGAATCAACCACATTGGAGAGTGGATTTGATTGACCTTATGTTATAACTAAGTATTAGATACGTTATTGTAAAACATTTAGTTAACCATTTATTTCATAAGATAATTTTAAGTTTTAGTATTATTATTTCATATTCATTTAATTGTGGTCTAAAATTAAATGATGAGTCCATTCGATTTACAAAATTCAAATAGGCTATCGAGATAAAGTCTTGGATAAAGAGACACATATTAAGTGAACTTGAATGTTAAATCGAACATATCCCTAATCTTGGTCATTTAAAGGATGGACTATTAATAACCAAAGATTATTGTGTAGTATGATTTATAGTGTTGTTTCTTGGACTAGAGGGACATTAGATGTTATAGATCATTTGCACGGGTATTTGTTTAGAACTTGTACCGGATTGACCTATGAGAATACTTTAAGAGATTTAAAATGTCATAAGTATCTATCTCATTAAAGCTATTGGTACCTTTTCCTTAAAACATGAGTATTTTAAGCTTACTTGTTTGAGGATTAGTTTGTTTTGATGTTGTCAAACGTTGCACCATAAAAGGAGACAATAACAGCAACACGCGGACAACAATGATTCATAGTAAGTGAAGCTTAAGTATACAAGAATGGAAATGTCTGCCAACTGAATGATGGGACATATGTCTTTATTGTTGACAAGGCCTCTCGAAGAGGGAGAACTGTGAAAATGCATGCTCAAATTAGAGATGGCGTCGGACCGGATCTGGACCAGATCCTTATGGATCCAGATCCAGATGCATTTTTTCAGTTTAGATCCAGATCCGCTCCAGTTCCGGCGGATCCGAAGAATTAGGATCCAGATCCATATCTTGCGGATCTTGCGAATCCGGATCTAAAACGGATCCTCTTGTATTATACCTACTAAATGAGATAATTAAAAATTTTAATGCATTAAAATTTTGATTTTATCACATACAAAATTAATATGCAAATTAAAACCCACTACTAAGTAGTAAGTACTAACAAACTTAAGTACTAACAAACTAACATCATCAACATCCTAAAATCCATACATTACATAATCAAATTGGGTAATAAACTATTTGGGCTTCGGAGTATTAGGAATTTGGGCCATATACTCCCTCCGTAACGAATTAGTAGCAACATTTGGACTAGCACGGACTCCTAGATGAAATAGGTTAATTGTGGTATTAGGTTGTATAATGATAAAATTAAGAGAGAGAAAAGTAAGAGAAGGAAAAGTAAATGAGGTATTATATGGTATGATGATAAAAGTAAGAGAGAGAAAAGTAAGAAAGAGAAAAATAAGTGGGGTATTGTGTTTTTTTTTTTGCCAAAAAAGGAATAAAATGAAATTGGAAAAACTTGTTGCAAGTATTTTGTTACACCTAAAAATGAAAATTGTTGCTAGTAAATTCGTTACGAAGGGAGTCACTTATAAGACTATCATTAATGTAATATATGTTTTATTAAAAAATAGAACTGCGGATCTTGCGGATCTTAATTCGGGTCTATAAACAAGACCCATATCCAGATCCGTATTTTTCCAGAGGATTCGTATCCTATCTAGATCCAAGCGGATCCAAAATATGAAGATCTGGGACGGATCCAAAATACGTTGCCATCTCTAGCTCAAATGGATTATGGTTTAATCATATGTATTTAACAATTGAACTCATACATTCGAGAAACACTTTTGAACACAATAAGGATGATGATGAATCTTACCTTATGTTCAAGAAGAGACACTAAGTGACATAGGAAGGGGCAATACATACAAACACACTTGTCTAGAAGGACAAGTGGGAGATTCAAGGAATAGTGTCCTTCGGTCAACTGTATTATTCCAATAGATGGTTCAGAAAATTACGGAGTTGATTATTCAGTGAAGTCAAGTGATCGGAATGCCTAGCTGGAGGTCACTTCCGATCGGTGAGAATAATATAATTAATCTCACAGCTTGCTCTTGATTGAACCTATCAGGTCACACCCTAAGTACAAAATCAAATCATGAGACAGGTTGGGCCAAATACCCAAACACGTCAAATAAATATAGTTTAGATCAAAGCGTTGGGCTTAGACACGCTAAGAAGTGCAAGTCGTAAATTGGATCGATAGATCACAAAACGACAACGGAAGTCAAGCGACGAAGGTTAGGTGTAACACCCCGCATTTTAACAACGACGTTATTAGTGATAACGTCGTAAACAGATACTTACCAATCGATTTATAAAGAAAAGGTAGAACTAAAACCCATGGAAATCGTAATTAATAATAATAATAATGGAATCCCAATTACAAAAGGTTAAACTAGACCTAAAACAAGCCTTTAAAACTAGAAATAAAATCAATTGCAAAAGCAGGAAAAGAAAACAGGGGCCTAGACGCTCGACAAACTCATCTCGACTCTAGCCTCTATCTTGCTTACTTGCAAAATAGAATTGGGGGTCCACCATCAGTGGAGAGTAACTAGACTATCCTACTTAGAAGTAGGACCACATTACATAGAAGAACAGGGTTAGAACATAGGAACGACAACGGACACAAGTTACAAGTTCAATCATTAGAATAAGCAGCGGAACATAACAGTCAACGAAATAAATATCATTCACGTCAAACTAGCACACTCACTTCCGAATACAACACGCATAAATGCCAATTCAATATCAAGACAACGCTCGGTCTACAACCGATAACAAGACTAACAACAAAAGGACTTGCCCCGCATAATTCATCACTGATGAACCGATAGACCCGCTCAGTTTATCACCGATAAACCGATAGACGCACGATCTTTAACCATTCTACATGACTCTGGCTCTCAATCAATCACACAAAACTTGTCCCGCACGATTCATCACTGATGAACCGATAGACCCGCTCAGTTTATCACCGATAAACCGATAGACGCGCGATCTTTAACCGATCGACACGACACGACTCAACAAGAATCAAAAGACTCAAAACAAAACATCAAACGAAACATCCAGCTTCATCACGCAACATCATCCATCAAAACGAGAATCATAACGAAATCAAAATCCATACTTGTTAACTCAATCACATGCATAACTCCATCATAAACATAATTCAAGAATTCAAAAAGATATTATAATCAAGACTTTAAATCATCATACCATTATTCATCAACAATTCATACAACGCATATCGCAAGAAAACGTCTTCACTAAAACTTAAGTAATCAAATACACAAACTTATAGCTTTTGACAGAAGAATACCCAAGTCAAAATATTTAACGTTCCACTCCTTAGATTAAGTTTTAGATTAGTTATAAAGGATTAGCCCAAATAAACTCTACAAGTATTTTAAATATGTCCAATTCTGATTTTACCGAAATAAAATTATAGATCGACCAATTAATGAATCCGTTTATTCTGGAAATTATTACTGTAACCTAAAATAATTTCAAGGGTTAAACCACAAAAGTTTCGTACAAAAATAAGTTCTTTTACTATTTTTAAGGAAATTAACAACCAGATTTCCAGATTTATCTAAAGTTGGTTCCTGAATTGTCTTAGCAAAAGAACTCCAAAAATTACGAAAAATTAACACATATTACATTACCCTATTCTGGATACTCACCTAAATTTTCGTTGCTAACTGACTTGTTTAGATGGGTTAATAAATTTGAAAACAATTTCTGGATAGATTCAACTGTTTAACAGATTTAATCGTTTTGAAGCCCAAAAGGACGAGTTTAGCCACGAAATAATTATAATATCAAGCTTACCCAGTAAAGAAGTTATCATAAAATTTTCATCAAGAAACGACATGATTAGATCAAGAATTAAATTTATAAACTTATAAATTATTCAAGAAACATAATAAAAATTCATGCTTTAACAATATAATCATGCAAGAATTTCAAGAAAAGATTATAGGACATAATATCATGAAAAGGTTAATCAAGAATCCTCAAATAATAATAAAGAAATCGAAACTAAACACCCTATACTATTCGGCTAATTCACGAAAACATGAACAAAAACAACAAACGATCTAATCCTATCATCCTATGCAATCTAATCCTATTCCTAAGTAGAAGAGCTAGTTACCTTATAGAAGAAACTGCACAAGAATTCACGCCTAGAACTCTAGCCCACTCGTCACCTCCGTTCAATCAAAACCACGCCCAGGGTTGATGATCACGGTTGGCAAGGGTTGCTTGGTTGGATGTTCTTGATGGTATTATTGGAAGAAGGAAAAAGATTTATTTTGGCTTAGTGTTTTGGAGTGTGCCGTGAGATTGAGGGAGAAAGGGAGAGTTTTTGGGTTTGTTGAATTAAGAATACAGGAGGCAAAAGTGTAGTCTTTAAGAGTGTAAATAGACTTAGGATTTACTAATAATAGGAAAGATTACTAGGTATTAGAAGGGTTTACTAGATAATAGGAATTAGTTACTAGGTTTTAGGAGTTAGATTAGGATTTGAATTAAGGGGAAATAATAAGGGGGGCCGGCCAGGGAGGTATATTAGGGGTTTGGTGCTCCTAAAATTTAGTAGGGTTGTTAGGAAATAAAAATAAAGTTTTTAGGTTTTAAATAAAATAGATCCAATTAGGTAATTAAGGTAAATAAATCAAATTAAATAAATAAAAAGGAAGGGCCGGCTAGGAGGTGATTAGCATGATTTTGGGCTAGTTTCAAATAAATAAAATTAAGTCTTTTGGAACAAATCGGATGATTCAGACTTTAAGGCTTAATTTCACACGAAATTTTACGGCCCAAAAATCCGGGTCGTTACATTAGGGGCCCAAGGCCTTGCTTTGGGCCTAGGCACACTACTAGGCACGAAGCCTATTGTCGTGGCCCATGTTTCGGAGCATGGCATGGGGTCGGTGTGGTTTCTTGCAAGGGAAAGTTGTTTCCTTAAACAACTTTCCTAATCCTAATCATACTATGGTTAATTAAGGAGGTTATTGATTTATTAAATACCTATGATCATTAGATGATCATATACATAAGAATCAGATTCTAAACCTCCAAAAAGGTAAGAACTTGAGAACTAAACACAAAACCTTGAGGGATCTTATCCGGTATTCTAAGCTAATACGCTCAAGGTGGATTTGATCGTCGTGGGGGTGGATTTCGCTAGAGAGGACTGCACTTGCGGTTCTTAGCTCCGTTCGTATTAACAAGCACACATCAAAGGTATAATCTTTAGTGTAGATTATTTTTTATGATTAATCTTTTGAATTATACATGGATCCGTGCATAGGGTTTGTTTCCACACTCTGATGAGATTAGGGTAAAAACTAACAATTAAAAAGTTATATTAATTAGGAAGAATTGACACAGAATGACGAATATAAAATCGTGAATGAAAAAGCAGAATGTCCGTTAAGTGTTCAGTGAAAAAAAGCTATGGATGCTTCTTCGTACAACTTTTCGCAAGAGATTATTGATCTACAATAATTTTGAAATAGATCTTGATTTGATTCTTTGAATGTACAAAAATCTATATATAATCCTACAATAATCTCCATCAACAAATTAATTTCTTGACAAAAACAAGCACACATGGCCGAAAATGACCTCACAAAGGAGAATCATAAATCCAACTAGTTTTAACCCCGTGCCTTGCACGGGATTTTGTTTGACTTATAAATTGACTATATAAGAGAAAAATTACAATGTTTTACCATAAATATATAAGAAAAATCTATTCATATACACCAAAATAAATATTAAAAAAATAAAGAAATTGAACATGCATGTAAATAAGAGCATGTACTCCGTAAATAAGAGTTTAAAAGTATGCATTTAATATTAAATTAAGATATAAAAAAAATATGAATTAAAAAAACAGCCAATTTAAGGAAGTTAAAGAGATTAGAAAGATGATTAGGTAATTTATCATTAAATTCCTTATTTTATTTTTTTTAGAAATTATAAATTCAATATGTTTTGAAAGAATGCCACGTGGATTAACAAATCTTGGTTATAAATATTTGGTATAGATTATGGATATAGATAAATATTAAATAATAGTAGTTTAATATAGCGTAGTGTAAAATAGGATCGAAGAACAAAACTAAGAGGATAAAGAATTTGCAATGATACGCTGTATAAAATGATCACCAAAAATATTCAAGAGAAACCGAATGGGCTCTTATTTGTTATATTATACATCAAATTTAGCTAGTTTATAATTATTAAAATCTTCTTTTTAAGTGCAAGGATGAGAGATAGACTAATGATTTAAACCATTAATGTGTGAAAATGAGGTTGCGAGTTTAAGGCTTGTTATACCTTTTTTTACATAAAACAAATTTGGGCTTGATGATATGGTGCAATGACTGAACGCCTACGTGGCACAACATGGTCCAAGAAAATGACAAGTGGCAGCGTAAACTTCCTGTTTTAAATATTTAATAATTATAGATAGAATGGAATAATAAGTCTCAGAAATTAAATAATAGATCTCATGAAGAAAATAAAATAGGACATTATTGTAAACAATAAAAAAAAGAAATTACAAAAGAAGAAGAGAGAAAGGGGTTTACTATCAATATTTAGAAGATTTATGGTAGTAACAAAGTAATGAACGAAGAATAAGGATTTTTTCTAGGGAGAGAATAGAGAAAAACACCTAGGGTTTTATTATTAGTTTCAAGTTCTATTATGTAAATACGGAGTATAAGTTTTATGAGTAAGTGGTGCAAAGCAAGTGGTACTTACACCCACCTTGTATCCTAAAGAGTACATGAAAAATCAATAATATAATTGGATCAATAGGTATAAGTTTTATATTATTTGAGGATGTTTTGCAACAGTGTTTTGTCGTATAGAATGGCCTATAGATACGATGTATTTGTAGGCATACAATATCTTCTTAAGCAAAATTGTAAGAAAAGTATTTATTTTAATTTTTATGATTTTATATTTGGATTTATATTGGTATCAAAGCTTTTTAATTACTTTTTTGGATCTATCAAAGCCTTTTTTTACAAGTTAATATTAGATTTACTTTTAAATTTTCTCTTTTCACTTAATGTTTACAATCTAAAGCTAGGCTTTGTTTGAAAACCCTTATTTCCACACCAGATCAGACCAACAAATATAAGTTCACCTTATTTTAGTACCTTAGTATTAATAATAAGAATTAGTAGTATAATAATAATATTATATTATTTTTATAATAATAATAATTATTATTATTATTATTATAATAATATATAGTAATAATGAAATTAATAACAAGAAGAATAATGATAATGACAACAATTAATAAATTAAAGATGGTGAAATTCTTAAAATAGATAATCCAATTATATTTTTTATAATCCCTCCTACTAGAACAATGAGTATAGAGAATGGGTGAGTTGTTGGTGGTGTCCACATGAGATTATAATCATACCCCTTCATCCTGGTAAATTAAAAACAAAGACAATTCATGACATCAATCAATAAGCATGAAAAATCAATGTTAATTCAAAAGATTGCCAAAATACAAATTATTTGTTCACGAAGGCTCCATGCAATATCTCCAAAAAAGGGCCCTTAGGAGTTAGGACAAAATTTTATAAAATTATTTTAAAAAATTTATATTAACTGAAAAAATTCGCTTTGATATATTGAAGTTAAAAATTACAAGATAACATGAAAAAAGTAATATATGACCTAATTAAGTAAAGTGACAGCTTAATTTTGCTTTGATAAAAAGTAATATATGACCTAATTAGTTGAAAAAATTCACTTTGAGCATATAAGACATAAATATTATTTTCCATTAAAATATCTGAATTTCTTTTATACTTAATGAAAAAATATCATTAAATACAGTTTGAGACCCCATTGGTTTGGAGGTTTTGTGCCGTCTCTCACCTCGCTCTTGCCAAAAACCACCCCTGGTTATAATCATCCCGTAAAATCAAATTAAATCAATATAATTATAAAATTAACATTATAAAGATTCTATAAAGAAACATTTTGAATTAAAATTCAAAGAAAAATCTTGATTTCTATAAATATATGATATGTCATATTATATACTTTATACTCAATTCTTTTTAATACTAATAACATGTTTGTAAATAATAATTCTAAGTAATTTTTTTTTTCATCTATCACAAATTGGAAGTGAAACTCAACTATATTCACCCAATTTTGATTTGTTTTATAATATAAAAAAATTAATTTAATTGAATCTAACTCTAAGTGAGTTTCTCTAAAAAAATATTATAAAATAAGAATGATAGAATAAATTTGGTTTATGTTGTGTAGTAGTGATTTAAGTTCATTATTAATTTTATTTAATCAATAGTTAAAAAAGGATATTTCTCTAGTGCCCATGAGGTTAGGCCTAATAGCCATAATGCCCCCACTTTTTTTTAACTTGCATTAGGTGCAATGATGTCAGTATAAATGGCTAGAGTGCCATGCCATTACTTCAAATTCCGACGACCTCAAAATAGGACTAATATGTTCCCTTTTTTTTTTTTTTTTTTTGTTGCAAATTTCTACCCCAAATCTGACCCTTAAGGATTAAAATGACTCGTAAAACCTTGATAGAGAAATTTTTTCGCGTATTGATCTACATCCCGATTTGCCTCGATTTGCGTACTTTGAGGTCGGAATTTACAAACAAACGAACACTTTAGTCCTGATTTGGCATCGAAATTTGCAGTAATGACATTCTGGCCATTTATATTGACCTCAGTGGCACCTAATGCAGGTTAAAAAAAGGTTGGGGCAAGCCTAACATCAGAGGCAGCTGGGGAAATATCCCTTAAAAAAACCTAAATTTAATTGGAACTTATTAGACTTGATTGGAACTTATTAGAGCTGATTGGAACTCATTAGACCTGATTGAAACTTATTAGGCCTGATAGAAACTTATTTGGCATGATTAGAACTTATTAGACCTGATTGGAACTTATTAGAACTTATCTGAACTTATTAAACCTGAAACTTATTTTCTTAAGGTGAAAAGAACACACTCGAAGTGTTATTATATACTCCCCTGATCAAATTAATTAATTACACCATTTTCTTTTTATGAGCCAAAGTTAATAAATGTTGACCATTTTTTTTATATGATTTATAATGTATAAAATAATCAAGCAAGACTTTTTTTTTTTTTTAAAATTCGTCTACTAAATGGATAGCGTATTAATATCAATTTTTATCGGTGAAAGTATTGGGTCAGACGGTCTGACCAAACAATCTGGTCAGACGGCTGACCCATATACCAATTATAATAGTGAAAAACTTCGGGAGGCTATAACTTTGTGCTCGGGTGTCGGATCGGGGCATATAATATGTCGAAATTGATTAATTTTTCGAGATGAACGTAGTTGCAAATAACCGAAGGGGATTTGGCCACCGGAAATTGCCAAACGAGGCCTCTAAAGGCCTCAAAATGCAAAAAAACGCATCCAGGTTATATTTTATCCAAGTTAGTTACAAAATGTGTTCAGGTTTTACAATATGTGTCCATGTTTAAACAATATGTGTCCATGTTACAAATAAGTGTCCAGGTTTACAAATAGGTATTCAGGGTTAACAATATGTATCCAGGTTTGTCCAGGTGTGTTCAGATTTGTTCAGATTTGTCCAGGTTTGTCCATATTTGTCCAAGTTTGTCAACATTAGTCCAGGTTTGTCCAGGTGTGTCCAGATTTATCCATATTTGTCCATGTTTGTCTAAATTTGTCCAGCTTTGTCCATATTTGTCCAGGTTTGTCCATATTTGTCCAGGTTTGTCCACATTTGTCCAGGTTTGTCAACATTAGTCCAGGTTTGTCCAGGTGTGTCCAGATTTGTCCATGCTTATCTAGATTTTTCCAGGTTTGTCCATATTTGTCCAGGTTTGTCTAGATTTGTCCAGGTTGGTCCATATTTGTCCAGGTTTGTCCATATTTGTCTAGGTTTGTCAACATTAGTCAAGGTTTGTCCAGGTGTATCTAGATTTATCCAGATTTGTCCATGTTTGTCTAGATTTGTCCAAGTTTGTCCATATTTTTCCAGATTTATCCACATTTGTTCAGGTTTAATAACTTTTCATCAGGTTTACAAATTGTGTCCAGGTTTCAAATGTGTCCAGTTCTGTTTTCAGGTTTACAAATGTGTCCAGGTCTACCAATACATGTCCAGGTTTAACATCATGTGTCCAGGTTAAACACATATGTATCCAGATTCAACAATACGTGTCCAGGTCCAGTGGACTGGTCTGACAGAAACGTTACTGTCAGACCGTTCTGAAACAATAACTTCTCTTTTTATTAATAATATTTTAAAAATATAGAATTTTTGAATTATTAATGATCAAAATTTAGTCTTAAATATAATAATTGAACTCAATTCAACAACGCATACTCAATTAGAAAAATCAACTTTTCTAGTCGAAACCAAACGTCAGTCAACTCAGTGAGTCATACTCAATTACAAAATTGACTCTTTTTAGTCCAATTAAACCAAACCTCACTCCATTTCACTTGTTTTTTTAATTAAGTCAACCCACTTGTAACCATTGTCATACGTCAACCCAAATCTTGGGTTAGAAATTTGATTATGAGTGCGTTAAGCGCACCAAAGCATTTTCCTCCTAATTTACCGTTTTGCTATGATATCCCTCATCTTTAAGATTATTATTAATTATAAATTATAATTAGGGGTGTAAATGTGGGTCAGAAACCTGTTTGATCGACCGTTACTGACCGATACCGAACCTGTATTTGACCGAATTTTTAGTGATCGAATACCGACCGCTATCGAACCCGAATTATACCGAATCCGTTTTCCGACTGCTTTTACGCATATCGAAACCTACCCCATTCAAAACCAAACCTGTTTTCGACCTGTTTTTATTATACCGAGACCGACCGTTACCGAACCTGTTTTCAACCTGCCAAAAACCGATTTTTACCGAAACCGTACTGTACCGAACCTGTTTTGGATCGGCCTTATCACCGAAATCGTTTGACTGTTTACAACGGAACCTGTTTTTTACCGAACTTATTTACTCCGTACATGATTTCTCTAAGTTGACAAAAATTGATGAAATTTTTGTAAATTCATTTAATTAAAACTTAAACTTAATATATATAAATAAATAAAACTTAATATAAATAAACTTATAATTAAAACTTAATATAAATTAAAATTAAAATTAAACATAATTATTCGATCCTAAATTCTTAGCCAAAAATTCTAGGCCAACTAACCCGTAATATCAAAATCTGATCTGAAGTTTTGAATTGACCGATTGTATTGTGATCGATCGTTTAAGACTAATAGGTTACCGCATACATTTGACCGCGACCAACTGATTATAACCTTCATACCGATTATGACCTGCATACCGATTTTGAGCGATCGATTATGACCCGTGTACCGGTTATGACCTGTAAAAAAACCGGTTTTGACCGATCGAATGTGACTTGTTACCGAAAAACGACCGGACCGATAAGTACCGGACTGAAATCGACCGACACCTGCTTTGGAAAATATCGAATTCGACCGGATACCGAATAAGACCGACCGTTACCGACCGATACCGAAAGGACTCATATGACCTGTTTTTACCGACTGTTTTTGACCGACCTGTTTCCGACCGTTTGACCTGTTTTTACATCCCTATTTATAATCCTCCTCAACTTTATACACTATAAATAGGAATATATATAGCTTGCTCTAGTTCCTCAATCCAATATTGGAGGTGGATTTTGATTTGTTTTAATAAAATTAATACATCGTACATCTTTAAGTCCTAACTTTCTTTCTCCTTTTACGTAACATATTTTTAAACACGTACTAGAAATGATGGTTTTCAGGCTAAGTGTGACCATATTGTTTCTGCTAACATCCGCGCCATGGTTTACTTACTCACAAACACCTGATCAACTTTTGGTGAACATGACAATGGTGAAAAATTCCACTGCTAATGCTCTTGGAGCATGTATGTCTCAAATTTTAAACAGAAACATACACTTGAAATTGCTTTATATTACTACCCTTTTATCTTTAATACTCCGTAACATAAATATTTCAACAAATATTTTTTCACGCATTTTGAATAAACAATTTGAGGATGTAAACGATCAAATTAATCAAAATAATTTTAATATTAGTAACTTATAATCACATTCTTGCTTGTATTCAAACCATTTTGATTAATTTCTTCATTTACACCTTTAAATCGTTTACTCAAAATGCTTAAATAAATGTTAAAAAATCTTTACGTTTTGGAGGGAGTAATTTTTTATCAGTCATTATTTGTGATATGTTAATTAGTTGCTACTTTTTTTTATTATTATTAAAATGGTGAAATTATATTGTGTGGTTGAAGATTGCTTGGATGGGAGTTTACCTGCATATCATTTCAGCAAAGGATTCGGTAGTGGTGCAAGCAACTGGCTTTTGCATTTTGAGGTAATTCATAATAATGATACAATTATATTATTTTGTCAATTATACTAAAATTAAGTGTTAAAATTTTTGGAAATACATTAATATGATTTATGAGTGATTAGAAAACCAAAATTACTTATTTGAAAATTTAATGATACTCCATCTGTAACGCAAAAATATCTACAATTCATTCAGGGCCGTCTCGAAAATTTACAAGGCCCTGTTCTAAAATATATGCTGGGCCCCGTAATATTTTTAACGCATAAAAAAAAGAACACAAGCTTGGCATAATTTTTTTTAAGGTAATGTTATAGGTAGTCCTTAGAGCTATGTATAAGCATTAAATTCATATCTTAAAATGGAAATATTTTCTGAATTCATGATAAAATTTTACATCATTTGAGGTAATAAAAACTAAATTTGAGATTTTATTTCCATTTCTATCTTCTTATACGTTGATATGGATTGCAAGGAGTTAGAGTTATTGTGTGTTGACTTTAATCCATTGACTTTGTCTTGGGACATGACTAAGACAATTACTTTGATAAGTTGTATTGAGTAGTCTATTGTTTACTTAGTTTAAGTTGTATTGAGTAGTCTATTGTTTACTTAAGTTTAGTAGTACTACTGTATCGGGCCTAACTTGTATTAGTTTATGGGCTTGTAAGTGTGTAAGTAGAATAAGGAGTAGTCTCCTTATAACCGACCTAGTTGGACGGGTTTAAGGAGTACTACACTCTATAAATAAGAGTTTTTGTAGAGAGTTGGACACATTATTACTTTGAATACAAAAATCAGAATTTGCTTTGTGCTTAGAGTTTGTCTCTATTGAGTTGTGTGTCACTCAAACCTTAGTTGTCTTGTTGTTTGTCATAAGACTTCTAAGATTCAAGATCCTTAGGAGTGTGTCACTTTGGAGGCTTGAAGATCCGTTGAATAAGGGAGTGTGTCACCTTATTAACGTTACTTTTAACTTGTTCATTCTTTCATACATAGTTCAGCGCAAAACGCCATTGAAAAACCTATACAAGAACCCTCCAACGATCCTATAAACCCAAGAAATGTATTTGGAGTTGTTTGTCCTTCATTAGTCAGCCCAAATACACATCAAGGATTGGTATCAGAGCAGAGGTTTGGAGAGCTTCTCGGTGAAGATAAAGTCGTTCGTGCAAAGTGCTGAAAACTCCAAAATTTTGTTCGCGTTTGTATCAGGCATTTCTATGTCGTTTCTGAGTCTTTTTGAGTCGTTCTTTTTTGTGTGGTTTCACTTTTATTCCTAGTATTTTTATGTATTTTTTGTAGAATTTTTAAAGTTTTCACGTAGTCTGTAAAAATTCGACATTAGGAAGTGCCCAGATTCGCATTGAATCTGAACACTCAGAAGATCGAGTCTGTTATGAGCTATGTGATTAAGGTTTTGAGTCGATTTTTTTTTCCTAGATTCTAGATACTTTGAAGTTTGTTGAGTCGAAATTTTGTTGTATTTAGAGTAGTTTAGAGTTGCTAGAAAATTCTGCAAAGATCAAGTCAGTACATACCTCCATTGAAGAAATCAAGATTTGAAGGTCAGATTGTGGGAGCTATATCTTGTTCGTTCCAGAATCTTTATTTAAAGATTTTGTGCCTAAACTTGGTAAAATTGTGTCTACATTCTTGTCCTAAAATTTTGTGAATTTTAGATCACGTTTGATTTGGATCTTGGTTGGCATAAGTAACGGTGGTCAGAAATTCAAACTTACGGAGCAGTTGGGAAGTTTTGCGTGATTGTGGGCAAACTACTACGAATTTTTGAACGATTCTTTTTGCATTAGTTTCTTATCCGAGACACTAATCTGGAAGTTTGAGACAAAAATAATCAGATACAGAGTCGTGGTGAATTATTTATTTTTTTTGTTTGAATATGGCGGCAGAACCTGAGAACAATACTTTGGAGAAAATTTTTGGTGCTCTTGAAAATATGAGGCTAGAACAAGAACGACTAGCTAGTGAACAACAAAAGGTAAATGCAAGATTGGATGCTATGAACGATATAGCACGTAAGAAGGAAATAGTATACTATGAGACTTTGCATCCTAGAAATAATGAAAGAAGTCATGTGTCAAGTGAGGAATCTTCTACTCACTCAACCAAAAGCTACAAAAGTCATTGTGTCAAGCACAAAAAGGCTTCAATGATGTCAACAATGTCAAATTGGGTGATTTACAAGATTTCGATGGTGACTTTGATCCCGAAAAGGTTCATGATTGGGTAAGATCCTTAGATCGCTTCTTTGAGTTTAAACAATACAATGACCATGAAAGTTTTCGTGTGGCCATTTTAAAATTGACAAAACATGCTTCTCATTGGTATGAGAACATGCAAACTAAAAGAAAGAAGAAGGGTAAATCAAAAATCAAAACGTGGGCTAAGCTAAAGACAAGAATCCTGGAAAAATTTATTCCAAAAGAATTCAAGTATGAAAACTATGTAAAAATGTCCACTTTGATTCAACGAAGTTTCGGTGTTAGGGAGTATATAAAAGAATTTGAAAGATTAACTTTGTTATGTGATGTGGATGAGAAGGATGCACAAAAAATGGCTAGGTTTCAACGTGGCCTAAATAAGAATATCTCACAAAAACTTGACATTGCCTATTTTGTTGATTTTGAGGATATGTGTAATAAAGCTTTGAGATTGGAGAAACATGAAATTGGCAAGACTAATATGCCATACCCGAAACACATTACCCCACAAAACACCACAAAATACCCCACATTCGGCCAAAGGACCACCCCATTTGGCTCTTATCCGAATGTAAAACAAACTAAACCACAAAATACCACCACATACCCACCAAAGAACCCTAATCAAACAACTCCAAGCAACCTAAGAGACAAGCCGAAATGGTTTGTTTCAAAAAGTGAATTTGAAGATAAGAGAAGATGCTATAATTGCCAAGGTAGAGGTCACATTTCCAAGGATTGCCCAAACAAAAAAACCCTTACCTTGCAAGAATTTGAAGAAAGTAATGAGCTTTAAGAAAACTATGAAATCCTTGTGATGGGTGAAGACAATGTCTATGAAGAACATGAGTATCTTGACACTCCATTGAATGAAGTTGATGTGTATGCTACGATGGAGGACAACATGCTAGTAATGAGGACTTTACACTCCGATTTTGAGGGGGATAAAGCTCAAAGACAACAATTGTTTCGAACTTGTGCCAAGGTAAAAGATAAGGGTTGCTATGTTATCATCGATAGTGGATCATGCACAAATGTAGCCAGTGAAGAAATGGTGAAAATATTGGAACTACCCACACGTGACCATCCTCGACCATATAAAATCAATTGGCTAGATGATCACACGGGTTTGAGAGTGAAACAACAAGCCTTGGTGACATTCTCTATTGGACCATACAAAGATCAACTTTGGTGTGATGTCTTACCTATGAGCGCATGTCACATTTTGCTAGGGAGACCATGGCAATATGATCGTAAGGTAATGCATGAAGGTGATACTAATATCTACACAGTGATGATGAATGGGAAGAAACTGAGAATACATCCTTTGCCACCTCAATCAAAACCAAAAGATATCATACCTAAAGAAAGCATGCTTTTGAATGAGCAAGAGATTCAACGAGAAATGCAAGAAGAAAAGTGTGGATACATCTTATTTGTACGATCGTGTTCTATTTTGGGAGCACTTGAGCATGAAAATCAAGCACTCAAAACTTTGTTGAAGGAATTTGATGATGTGTTTCCTAAAGAACTTCCCCCAGGATTACCTCCTAAGCGTGGAATAGAGCACGCCATTGATCTTGTTCCGGGTACTACCTTACCAAACAAAGCACCCTATAGGTGTGATCCAAAGGCTTCACAAGAGATTCAAAAACAAATTCAAGAGCTCATAGATAAAGGCTATGTGAGAGAAAGTATGAGCCCTTGTGCGGTGCCAGTGCTACTTGTTCCAAAAAAAGATGGGACTTGGCGAATGTGTGTAGATTCGAGGGCCATGAACAACATCACTATCAAGTATAGGTTTCCTATGCCTAGGCTTGATGATATTTTTGATGAACTCAATGGTGCACAAATCTTCTCAAAAATTGATCTAAGAAGTGGCTATCACCAAATGAGAATAAGAGAAGGTGACGAGTGGAAGACGGCGTTCAAAACCAAGCATGGTTTGTATGAATGATTAGTAATGCCTTTTGGCCTTTGTAATGCTCCTAGTTCCTTCATGCGCTTGATGAATGAGGTATTGAGAGTTTTTCTTAATAAGTTCATTGTTGTTTATTTAGATGATATCTTGGTATATAGTAAAAATGAGCAAGAACACTTATGGCATCTTAAGCTTTTGTTTGAGAGATTGCGTGAGGTCAAATTGTATGGCAAACTTGAAAAATGCATTTTTATGGTTTCTAGCATTTCATTTCTAGGGTATATTGTATCTTGTAATGGCATACAAGTAGATCCTAGTAAGGTAGAAGCTATCTCTACATGGATAGTACCTAGGAATATGCATGTTGTAAGAAGTTTTCATGGTTTAGCAAGTTTTTATAGGAGATTCATCAGGAACTTCTCAACCATTATGGCGTCAATCACGGAGCTCTTAAAGAAGGATGTTGAATTCAAATGGACACCAAAGGCGCAAGAAGCTTTTGAAACCATCAAGAAGGTGCTATGCAATGCTCCAATATTAGCCATGCCGGATTTTGACAAAGTGTTCGAGGTTGAATGCAATGCAAGTGGAATTGGAATTGGTGCAGTTCTAGTTCAAGAGAAAAAGCCAATTGCATACTTTAGTGAGAAGTTGAGTGGTGCAAAATTGAACTACTCCAACTATGATCGAGAATTCTATGCTATCGTGCGTGCCCTAGATCATTGGTCACATTACTTAAGGCCGAAACCATTTGTGTTACACTCGGATCATGAAGCTTTGAAGTACATAAATGGACAGCAAAAACTCAACTATAGACATGCAAAATGGGTTGAATTTCTTCAAAGTTTCACTTTTAATACTAAGTACAAAGAAGGAAAGAACAATGTAGTGGCAGATGCCTTATCTCGTAGGAACTATTTGTTAGCTATGGTGGAAACAAAGTTACTTGGATTTGATCACATCAAAGAGTACTATGGAGCTGATGTCGATTTTGCCACTATGTTCAAGGAGCCAATTCGTGAGTTTTCTAAACAAGATGACTTTCTTTTCAAAGGTAACAAGCTTTGCATTCCTAAATGTGGAGTCAGAGAAGTTTTGATTCGTGAATTACATGGTGGAGGCCTAGCGGGTCATTTTGGTGTTCACAAGACTCTAGACTTGTTACAAGAGCATTTTTATTGGCCAAAGATGCTTAGAGATGTGCAAGCAATTGTGGATCGATGTGCTACTTGCCACTTAGCTAAAAAGAAGTTTCACAAAGGATTATATATGCCTTTTCCGGTTCCTAACCAACCATGGGAAAGTGTTAGCTTGGATTTTATAGTAGGCTTGCCGAGAACTCAAAGGGGCAATGATTCAATCATGGTTGTTGTTGATCGCTTCTCAAAAATGGCGCATTTCATCCCTTCTCACAAGACCGATGATGCTACACGTATTGGTGATTTGTACTTCAAAGAAATAGTAAGGCTTCATGGAGTTCCAAATAGCATAATTTCGGATAGGGACGTGAAATTTTTAAGTCATTTTTGGAAGACATTGTGGAAGTTACTCGGAACAAAGTTGATGTTTAGCAGTGCTTACCATCCACAAACCGATGGCCAAACCGAGGTCACTAATAGGACCCTTGGTACCTTGTTGAGGGGTTTGGTGAGCAAGACTAAGAAGGATTGGGACATCAAGCTCGCTCATGCTGAATTTGCCTACAACCGGAGTCACTCGTCCACAACTAGTAGAACTCCCTTTGAAATTGTTTACGGTATAAACCCTAACTTACCTCTTGAGTTGAAGTCATTTGGTACGAAGGAGCGCCTACATGTTGATGCCAAAAATAGGCTTGAGGCTTTCTCTAAGATGTGTGAACAAGTTAAAGAACACATAGAGCTAAAAAATGCACAATACAAAATGCGTGCAAATAGAAACGGTATACAGCCTACTTTCAACATTGGTGATTTAGTATGGTTGCATTTGAGGAAGGAGAGATTTCCACACCAACGCAAAAACAAGTTGATGCCTAAGGCGGATGGACCATTTGAAGTTCAAGAAAAAATTGGTGAGAGTGCCTACAAACTTGATCTACCTATTGAGTATGGTGGAATAAGTAATACTTTCAATGTGGGTGACCTATCGCCTTACCTTCCCGATCAAAATTTGAGGACAAATTTAAAACCGGAGGGGGAGGATGATATGGATTGCAAGGAGTTAGAGTTATTGTGTGTTGACTTTAATCCATTGACTTTGTCTCGGGACATGACTAAGACAATTACTTTGATAAGTTGTATTGAGTAGTCTATTGTTTACTTAGTTTAAGTTGTATTGAGTAGTCTATTGTTTACTTAAGTTTAGTAGTACTACTGTATCGGGCCTAACTTGTATTAGTTTATGGGCTTGTAAGTGTGTAAGTAGAATAAGGAGTAGTCTCCTTATAACCGACCTAGTTGGACGGGTTTAAGGAGTACCACACTCTATAAATAAGAGTTTTTGTAGAGAGTTGGACACATTATTACTTTGAATACAAAAATCAGAATTTGCTTTGTGCTTAGAGTTTGTCTCTATTGAGTTGTGTGTCACTCAAACCTTAGTTGTCTTGTTGTTTGTCATAAGACTTCTAAGATTCAAGATCCTTAGGAGTGTGTCACTTTGGAGGCTTGAAGATCCGTTGAATAAGGGAGTGTGTCACCTTATCAACGTTACTTTTAACTTGTTCATTCTTTCATACATAGTTCAGCGCAAAACGCCATTGAAAAACCTATACAAGAACCCTCCAACGATCCTATAAACCCAAGAAATGTATTTGGAGTTGTTTGTCCTTCATTAGTCAGCCCAAATACACATCATACGTACATAGGGGGTTCTGTATATTATTTTCCTATTTTTTATCATCAACAAATTAAATATATATTAACATAATTAAGTAACGTTAACAAATACTCCCTCTGTTTTTTTTAGTTTACTTACTTGAGTTTTTGTCAAAATCAAGAAATTATTGGGAGCTGGAGAAAAAGATTAAATGATAATTAAAAGTTGTATAAAAAGTAAGAGAGAGTGTACGAAAAAGAGAGAAAAAGGATGATAATTTTATTGAAGTTAGTCAAAAGTATGAGAGAGAATATGAAAAATATATCTGGGAATGATAAATTAATAAATATAGAAGAATAAAAGTAAGAAGTGAGTAAATTAAAAAAAAAAAATATCCCAAAAAGGAAAGTGTGTAAATTAAAAAAAATGGAGGGAATATAATTTGTTAGAGGTTTAAATTAAGCTAACAGTAAATGACTACGTTAGTTACATGATGTTTTTGTAATTTAATTTTGATTTTGATTATGATTTTACTACTCTGTAGAATGTTTCTAAAAGAATGTTATAAATAATATTGTTTTTGTAATCTGAGATTAGTATTAATTATTCTAATTACCGAAGAAAAGCAAAACAAAGAAAAATGCAACAATGGAAATGAAAAAGGAACCTTAAAAGATTAAATCTAGTCATCTCCCACTTCCACTTCCAAATTCCAACACTAAAGCAGTTATAATTAATACTATTCTCAACATTGGTTCATTCATATTTCTACAACTACAATGAAATTTGGTTTTTGAGGCCCATCCATTTGACGAGAGGCCCTGTGCAACAGACCTGTTTGCACAGGTTAATCATCGAGGCTGAATTAAATTTTGACGTATTTTTAAGGAAAGATTTGATGGTCAAAAGGAGCAAATTATGTCAAAATTATCTACAAAGTTCATTTAAATCCTCAAATATCTTTTTTAGCATGCGTAAAAAATGAATTGTAGATACCCTTCGATTATGGAGGGAGTATTATTATTTTTTTGACAGTGTGAAAAGTGATTTTACTAACACGATAATTAAAACTTTGAGTTGAAAAGCTTTATAATACATTAATTTATACCGAGTACAGACGGTATACACCTAGGCCAAGTGTTATTTGATTTTTTTTTATTTTTATTTAACTTCTAGGCACACAATTTTCAGTTTAGCTCGATCAATTCATTTCATTTCACTTCAGTTTTGTCTACTTCAATTATTATAATAATAATAATAATAATAATAATAATAATAATAATAATAATAATAATACCAATTATTATTATTTACAAAAGGTTGGATGAGAGCTGAGAAACAAGCTGAGCCCCCACCCCTTTCTGAATCAGAAGCTCAAACGGTGAAAAATAAAAACATTATCCCTAGCATTAATGTAATGACTACATAAAAAGGACTTGATTCGAGAAAGTCTATCAATGGAATAACTATTAGTATTATTATAACTATTAGTATTATTTTTATATATTATTATTATTATTATGCATCAATAATATTATTTGTATTATTAATGTAATACCCTGAAATTTAGGGCTAGAAATTTTCGCGGTTAATAAATATTATTTTAATATTCTAAGTCCAAAAGACCCGAATATTTGGACTGTTTTATTTTATTTCATTATCTTATCTCGAAATTGGGCCGATGACCCAATTCCATTGATCCTCTTGGCCGGCCCTTATGTATGGGCTAGGATTAATTTTCCTTCCTAATTTATTATTATTAATTAAGTAATTTTTATTTAATTAATAGTATTTTAAAACATTTTGAATTAGTAAAACCTAGTCTAACTTCCTTACTAGGTCTACCTAATTACACTCAACTAACCCTAATTATACTTACCTTATACTAAGTCTATCAAATGAGCCCAAACACCCTACTCCCACTCCCCTATTCTTTCTCTCTTCTCACGGCCCCCCTTATATTTTGTAATTAATTTATTTATTTTTTATTTTTCTTTTGTTCCTTATATTATAAATAGGGAACAAGCCTTTAACCTAATTTCTTTTACATATTTTTCTACAATACAAAACTCAAAGAAAAACCCTAAAAGCTTTTCCTCTTGGCCGTGTAATATTCAAGTCCCAAAGGAAGGACTTTTCTGATTTCTTTGCTAGATCTAGGTAACTAGACTTACCTTCTTAAATCTGGAACAAGTTTTCCATATAATTAATTAGGGTTAAATCATGAAAATTAATAGGAATAGTATCATGTTAACCTAGTATTTTTCGAACCATATAGTATAATTTATTATGTTACTTTCTTGATGTTTCATGAATCTTTAATTGTTTTATGAATTTTTATGCGTGTATTAGGAGTATTAAAGGTTGAATTTTTATTTTATTTTCTTGATCAAATCTTGTTATTTCTTGATGAATTTTTCGTGGGAGTTTCTTTACTATTTGATTATTAATCAAGATTTATTTCGTGGCAAAATTCGTCCTTTTATTGCTTATAATAATTTAATCTTTCAAACCGGTAAAACTGTCCAGATTTAGTTTACGAATTTATCAAGATACTTAATCAATTCGGATGGCTACAAAAATTTAGGTGGAAGTCAATAATAGTGTTTTACAGCTTGTTTTAAATTTTCGTAATTTTTAAAGTTCATTTGCTATGGCAGAAAAATCGGAAACTGATTACAGCCTAATCTGATTTGTTAGTTATAAAATCCCTTAAAAACAGTAAATGACGTTATTTTTGGACGAAATTTATGCAAATTAAACCTTGAACCCGTATTTAACTTCTATTAAAATTTCCAGATTATTCGAGACCTTTAAACGGTTGATCTTAATTTAATTCTTTAAAATCAGATTGTGCAAAATAGTGTGATTAAATTATTAAGACACTTTTAAAGTATATCTTGTCGAATCCCTTGTTCAGATTATGATTCTTTATGACTTTCTTGATTTAATTTTTACTAAGTGAATAAGTTCTTGAATTAAATTGTTTATATGATTAATTGAATATTTAAATGATTTATTTAATTGTTATATGATTATTTAATGAATTTATTTTAATTATTATTTTGTTATTAGAATTTTCGAGTGTCCCTATTAAGTTAGGATCAGTTTTAGTTTAATTTTTGACTGGTAATGACATTAGAATAATTTTAGGAATTATTGTTATTATTGTTATTATCATTATTATAATTAAAGGAGTCGGTAGGGATAAGTTGCAATAGGAAGGGAAGGTATAATGATATAATAATAACGAAGGAAAGGAAACAGAGTAAAAGGATATTGAATTGTTTCGATCTCTGGCTAGGAAAGACTTGGTATTTAAGATGACCAATATACGTGTCGCACCTCTCTTTCCTGGGACTTCGAACATCTCAGTTCCAATTACGGTCACCTATTACTTCCCGTTTTGGTATACTCTACCGGGTATTAAGGAATTGACGGCCGGTATGAGCACCAATATAACAATAATTAGTGGTCTCAAGATGGCCTTTAGAAAAGACTTAAAAGAAATAGTGGTCTCACGATGGCCTTTAGAAAAGATAGTATGTATTACGGACGCCCCTTTGGTGATACACGAGTCATCAATCGGGTTAAGTCGTTGCCACTGCCAGACTGCGGTATCTGCGCAGTTCTTGATTCTAGAATATGTAGTCGTCTAAGTAGTAGTACACGAGCTGCTATTTAGGGGTTATGGCCATAGCTTAGGCTTAGTTCTTGCAAAGGAGGGCTACGGGTTGAATACACGAGTTCACCCCGGCATGTTTTAGGAAAGTTGTGGTGCACACGGGATCCACAACGAGCTATAAAGACCGGTCCAATATTATGATTTGAATATGATAAGATAAGATATTTATGTTATGAAATGAAATGATATGGTATGATAAGACACGTATTTACTAAAGAGTATTTGATATGATATTATAAGATATGCATTTCATGAAAGATTGCTGTCGTATGTAGGTATTGTATGATTTCGTATATATGTATACGTATTAGGTTGTAGTTTAAGTCTTCCGCTGTGTACGTCCGGTATTGTATGTTGTACGTATTTGTATATATGTATGTTGTACGTATTTGTAATTGTATGTTGTACGTAGTTATGTTTGTATGTCATACGTATATGTATTTGTATGATGTACTTATTCTGTACCTATATTGTACACGTATTTTGTATGTATCCTAACCGTATTTTGCAGGTATTTTATACGTATTTTTGTACGTATTTCGTAAGTATTTTTGTACGTATTTCCATATGTTCTATATGATTTTCCTTGGTTGATTCTATGCTATTATATGGTTAGCGGTCCCTCATTTAAGCAGGACAGCCTAGTTACTCGCCACTGATGGTGGACCCCCCCGTTTCAGGTGATGATGCAGTCGCATAAGTGGGCTTATGTCTGGCTAGAAGATAGTAGCAGGATGGGTTGATGAGCGTCTAGGCCCCTATTATTATTTCCTGCTTTTGCAATAGGTTTTTGTTTTAGTTTTTAGGACCAGATTTCTAGTTTAATTAACCTTTTTTAATCGGGATTCCATTATTATTAATAATAAGTATTAATTCCATGAGTTTTAGTTCTATTTTTGTATCTAAGTCAATTGGTAACTGTCTGTTCACGACGTTATCACTAATAACGTCGTCGCTAAAAAGTCGGGTCGTTACAATTAATATTAGTATTCTTTGTCCCATTTATAGGAATAACTTCATGAATTTTTATTACTATCATATATTATTATTAATATTGTTGATATTATTACTATTATTATAAATTACTCTTAGGGCCCATTTACTGAACTGAACCGAATACAGCTGAAAGTAATATTTTATAAGAGAAGGAAATTGAGAGCTGAACTGAACTGAAATTAAGCTGAAGTAAACAAACCCTTATTGTGTATTATAATTATTATTATGTATGAGTAATAGTATTTATACCAGTACTATAATAATTTTTGTATTATTGATTAATTAAATAAGGGTTTTTTTTTTTTTCTGATCTATACCCCTGAACTTTTGGATTTTCTTAATTGTGCCCAACTTTTTTTCTTTCTTGCTCACGTCCTTAGCATTTTTTTCCTTCTTAACCGTGCCCCTTAATTTTGAGCTGTTAATTAGTAATCTACAAACTGTAGGCTTTTCTCAATTATTAATTTTTTTATTTTAATATGTACACAAAATTATTAATCTCTAATTAATCACACAACACCCAACAACATAATTAGATTATTAATTTTGATTTATAGCAAATTTTGAGAATAATACATGGGAGGATACGATGCAAGGGAAGAAGGGTGAGGACTAATAATTAAGGAATAATAATTAAATCCTTATTGTTGGATATATATGAAACACACAATCAATGAAGAAAAAAAAGGGTTTTTTCCAAAAATAAAAATCTTAAAAAAATAAAAAAAATTAGGAATTTACTTAATGTGAACTTAGAAGGTAAAATAGAGAGTATAGGTGAATGTTATCAGTTTTGTCACTAATTAACAATCCAAAATTAAGAGGCACGAGTGAGAAAGAAAAAAAAACAGACACAATTGAGAAAACCCAATAGTTCAGGGATATATATAAGTAAGAAAAACCCATTAATTAACTAAGTTTTAGTAGTCTAAAAAATAGGCCCTGGTTGTAATTTATCATTCATGGTAATAATTAAAAGGGAAATTCACATTGGTAACCATGAAAACTTTCAAAGTCTCAATGGTAACCACATGTTTTTAAAAATCTCAAATATAACCATACATAACTTTTAAATTCCAAACATGACCAAACTAACCTAAATTCTGTTAAATGACAGTTAAGTTTAACTAATTATTATTATAATTTAATTTATTAATATTAATATTATTATCACTATTATTATTATTATTAATCATCATCATCACACCATCCCCACCACCCTCCTCTACCTCTGTAATAACCCGAAATTGTGGGCCAGAAAATTTCGCGGTTATTAATGTAGTTCAATTAAATACTAAGTCCAAAAGGCCATGTAAATTGGACTGTTTTTATTTTTAGCCCAATCTTTTCTGCAAATTGGGCCAAAGACCCAATTCCTTTCCTTTTTCTTTTTATGGCCGGCTCTCTTAGTAGTTGGGTCCATTTTAATTTCTTTGATTTAGTAAATGGATTAACTAATATTTAATTAATTAAATTAATTTTTTATTTTTTTTTTAAAAACCTATTCAAAGTTTGTTGAGCCATCCAACAAACTCTTTCCTTTTGTTTTCCCATTTACACGGCTACCATAGTCTTTCATTAGGGTTTTGGCTTGTTTTGTTTTTTTTTTATAAATAGGACCTATTCATCTATTTTGGGTCCTAATTGCCAAATTGTTCCTAAACCCTAAAATACATATTTTTCTCCTCTCCTTTCTCCTCTCTAAAAAGCCGTCCACTATTCACCATTGTTGGTGAATTTTCCTTGGAATTTTAATAGCGAATCCAGGTAACTTCGCTATCTTATTTAATTTTGGGTAGAAAAACACATAGTTAATTAGGGATTGTAACATGAAAAATTGTAGGAAATTTAATGTTGTTTCTTATATATGTATGTCGAGTTGTATGTATATTATTCTTGATTTATTTTCATGATTTTTCTTGATTTCTATGTATGATTTATGCATGTTTTAATAATTAAAATTTGTATAACTTAATTCATAATATTTACATATGGTTCGAATGATTGTATGGAAAATTGTGATTTATGTTCCTGATTTTATTCTAATTTTTCGAGTAGTATAATTATCATCTTGATATGTTTCTTTAATTTTTAAAGCATGAAACATGATTAATTAAGTAGTATACTTAGATCTTGCATTAAAATTTAATCTTGTTTTTTTTTTTTTTTTTTTTTTTGGAATTTACGAGTGACATGAATAATTATGGAAGAATTAAAAATGTTATTTTTATACTAATCTTGATCATACTAGATTAAATGTGTGAATCTTTATTCTAATCTATAATTATTTCTATGTCTTATGAATTCTTGAATGTATAAATTGAATTCTTGAATATGTAAATTATTTCTTGATTATTAAACATGTATGTGCCGTGTGGTTGTTTGTATAAGAGCATGATCTTGACTCTTGAATTTTAATTTTGTTAATTGATGTTAAGTATGATTTTAGTGGTAATTGTATATTTAATTTAATTGTTTGTTGTAGATTAAATTATATGAATTAATTGAATAATTTGGTGAAAGTTATGAAAAAGTCGAGTGGTAGAAAATTTGGGAACAATAGAGTTTTCATCTTATTTTGGTAATTTTAGTAATTAAATGGATTAATTAAATTAAATTAAAGAATTTGATTAATTATTGTTATAAATTTGAGATTACCGTGTGGAACAAATAGAATTAGTCAATTTTGGTTAATTTTGAATTATTATTAATTTAGGAATATTTAATAATAAAAGTTACGGACAAAATAATTATCAGGGATAAGTTGTAAAGTGTAGGGATAAAAGGATATTATTATTATTAGGGCTAATAGGGCCGAAAATAATATTAGTATTATTAATATAAATATTTTCGGATATTGTTACAAATAGTATCAGTAGTAATATTAGGGTCAGTATCCGAAAGGATAGGTAATAGTATACGATATGATATTAAGATTAGTATAAGATAAGGTATAAGCATGCATAAGATATTACTAGGGATAAGAAAGGAAACAGAGTAATAGCTATACATGTTATGTTTCGGTCTCTGGCTAGGAAAGGCTTGGTATTTAAGGTGGCCAACATACGTGCCGCACCTCCCTTTCCTGGGACTCCGAACATTTCATTTCCTATTACGGTCACCTAGTATTTCCCAATATATGATATGAAATAATTAAATGAAGATATAAGATACAATATGGACGCCCACCTAATGACTCGAGTAGTTAGACTGGGTTAAGTCGAGGCCACTGCTCAATTGGGACGAGCACACGAGCTCCCCCGAGCAGTTCTGGGTCTTAGGATATGTAGTCGTCTAGTAGTGGTACACGAGCCGCTATTAGGGGTTATGGCCATAGCTTAGGCTTAGTGGTGAAACACGAGATCCGCTACGGGTTGAGTACACGAGCTCACCCCGGCATGTTCTAGGAAAGTTGTGGTGAAACACGAGATCCACAACGAGTTATAGTGACCGGTCCAACAAAGATGATATGATATGATGAGATCATAAGATATGACTTGATATGATGAAATCATAAGATGATGTGATATGATGATTTCGTAAGATATGATATGATATGATAAGAAAGATAAGATATGATCATTTATGATAAGATACGATATATATATATATAGAAAGAATATGATAAGTAGGAATATGAAATACTAAAGTATAATATATGATGGGTATAGCATAAGTTAAGATCTTGAGATAATAATATAAGTATAAGTATTTGGGTATTCTAAGACTTCCGCTGTGTATGAGTTCGTATTGTTGTATGTATGTAAGTATATGATTGATGGGTGTGTAATTGTACGTATTCTAACCGTATAATGCAGGGGTGGTTGTACGTACAATGTACGTAGACAATACGTATTTCTAACCGTATTTCTGCAGGTGTATTTGTATACGTATTTTCATACGTACTTTTATACGTACTTTTATACGTATTTTTATACGTATTTTTTTATACGCATTTTTGTACATTTATATAAAGGCATGTATTAAGTTTCTGTACAGTTTTTATGTGAATTTCTATGCTATTATGTGTTTGGTGGTCCCTCGATTAAATGGGACAGCCTAGTTACTCGCCACTAACGGTGGACCCCCCCCCCTCAGTTTCAGGTGAAGACGCTGCTGAATAACGGGCTATCGTGGATGGGTTTGAGTAGCCGAGAGACATAGTTAAACCGTTTAATTAGACGATTATTGATTTATGACATTTGTTTAGTTTATTATATGTTTCCAGCATGTTGGGACAGTATTTTAAGACCCTATATGTAATAATGACTATTGGATTGATATGGTTAGTTGGTAGTTTATTTAATAAAAGTTAATTCATTTACTCAATTAATCTGATTTAATGTTATTTAAGTTGGTAATGATCCGATTGTCGATTTCCCTTTGTCAATCGACATGTCTCAAAAAGTCGGGTCGTTCCAGTTGGTATCAGAGCCATAGGTTTAATCCTAAGTTACTTCTTCATAAGTGACTTCGAAAGATGAGTGCTTTATAACCCGAGTGAAACTTAGCCTAATATGGAAAACTTAGGTGAGTGAAGTCATGGGTAGAAGCCAGGGTTAAGACGTTTTATCGCTTTCGTTCCCGCGTTGACGTTGTTTTCGTGTGCTAACTCGATTGTGATTTCAGGATGTCGACCCCTAGACCTCCGAACTTCCGTCTTCGTCATCGCAACTTGGAGGATGCAATCCTCACATTGGCTCAGAACAGCGTCCGGGCTCAGAACAACAAGTCGACCTTCGACCGTATAGCCCGACTTCGTCCTCTGACCTATGATGGTGCAGCTGACCCAACCATCCTCGAAAACTGGATTCGAGAGATGCGCAAGATGTTCGACGTTCTGGCTTGTCCCGCGACTGAACGGGTTCCCTTTGCAACATTTTATCTTCAGGGTGAGGCAGACAATTGGTGGAGTACACTCCGGTCTGACCCCGACACAGATCTGAATCTGAGTTGGGAAGACTTCACCAAGAAGCTGCAAGATCGTTTCTACCCCGAGGAACTTAAGTGGCAGAAACAAGAGGAATTCCTCACATTCACCCAGGGTAATCTGTCCGTCCAAGCTTACACGGACAAGTTCACCGAGCTCTCCAGGTTCGCCACAGCAGTTATACCTTCTGAAGCCGAGCGGGTCAAGAGGTATATCAAGAAGCTCAACTCCAACATCCGGGTTCATGTGATTAGCAGTAGGGTGAAGACGTTTCAGGAAGCCTACGAAGTAGCTCTGGAGGTGCAGTCTTCGGTTTCTGAAGAAGACTCAGCTAAGAAGAGGGTTACGTCTGTTCCAGCTCCAGCTCCGGCAAAGAAGATCAGGTTCGAGTCTTCATCAAAGCAGCAACAGGGTTCTCGACCAGCTCCGAGTCAGGGTCCGAGGGTTTGTCGAGGTTGCAAGAAAGATTTCCACTCGGGAAAGAAGTGTGATGGATCGCCTATAGTGTGCTTCGATTGTGGTGAAGCGGGTCATAAGTCCATCTATTGCCCTAAGAGACAGCCAACAGCAGCAGCAGCCACAGGTAGTCAAGCTCCGGTCAAGAACAGGATTTTCTGCATGACACAGGAAGAGGCAGATGCTCAGCCCGACGTGGTCACGGGTACATTTCCTGTTCATGATATTTCTGCTTATGTACTGTTTGATACTGGTGCTACTGTGTCCTTTGTTGCTAGTTCGTTTATTGTGAAAGCTAACCTGATGGGAGAGTCTCCTGTCAAATCTGTGATAACTCTTCCTTCGGGAGAGGACTTTTCTTGTCTTCGGGAGTTCAGGGACGTGTCCATTGTCATCTCGGGGGTAAGGTTCGAGGCCAACCTGAAAGAGTTTCCTATGATCGAGCTCGATGTGATCCTAGGAATGGATTGGTTAGCTAAGTATCAAGCGACCTTTCGGTGTCGAGACCAGGCTGTCATTTTGCGAGGTCCAGGCGCAAAAAGGGTAACCTATGTCGGGAAACCGATAGGAAAGGGGTTGAAGATTGTGTCCGCTATGAAGATGCGCAGGCTGCAGCGCAAGGGTGAGACTGTGTTTTTGTGTCAAGTCAGGGACATGACCAAGGAGGAACAGCTAGAAGCCATTCCAGTGGTTCGAGAGTATGCGGATGTTTTTCCAGAGGAGTTGCCAGGGATACCACAAGAAAGAGAAGTGGAGTTCAACATCGATCTGATACCCGGGACTGCTCCGATTTCTAAGGCTCCGTATCGCATGGCTCCGGCAGAGTTGAAGGAGTTGAAGACCCAGTTACAGGAATTGATCGACAAGGGTTTCATACGGCCTAGTGTGTCGCCATGGGGTGCTCCGGTATTGTTCGTGAAAAAGAAAGATGGCAGCATGAGGTTGTGTATAGATTACCGGGAGCTGAACAAGGTAACTATCAAGAACAAGTATCCTATGCCCAGGATCGAGGATTTGTTTGATCAGTTGAAGGGAGCCAGTGTCTTCTCCAAGGTCGATCTCAGATCCGGTTATCATCAGATTCCAGTGAAACCAGAGGATATACCGAAGACTGCATTTCGCACGAGATATGGGCATTATGAGTTCGAAGTTATGCCATTTGGTTTGACGAACGCTCCTGCAGTGTTCATGGACCAGATGAATCGGACCTTTCATCATCTTCTAGATGTGTGTGTGGTAGTGTTCATCGACGATATCCTCATTTATTCGAAGAATGAACAAGATCACACTCAGCATCTTCATTTGGTGCTAGGTATTCTACGAGCTCAGAAGTGGTTCGCAAAGTTGTCCAAGTGCGAGTTCTGGCTCAAGGAGGTTGCCTTCCTAGGGCATGTAATTAATGCGGATGGTGTCATGGTAGATCCAGCCAAGATTAAGGCAGTGGTAGAATGGCACAGTCCGAAGAATGTGGCCGAAGTCCGAAGTTTTCTTGGCCTAGCAGGTATTTTGAAGTATTTGATATAGCTTTTGTTAATGTCTACGCAAGAATATTTACCTGTGAATTTGTGTGTATCAGGTTACTATCGGAGATTTGTGAAAGACTTCTCCAAAGTAGCTGCGCCTATGACCAAATTGTTGCACAAAGATTGCAAGTATGTGTGGACTGAGCAGTGCGAAGAAGCCTTTCAAGCACTCAAGCAGAGTCTTGTGTCTGCACCGGTTCTTGCTTTGCCGACGGAGGGTGTAGGTTTTGAAATCTACAGTGATGCGTCGAAGAACGGTCTAGGTTGTGTTCTGATGCAAGAAGGAAGGGTGATTGCATATGCTTCGAGACAGCTCAAGGTTCATGAGCAGAATTATCCTACTCACGACTTAGAGTTGGCAGCGGTGGTGTTCGCTTTGAAGATTTGGCGACATTATCTTTATGGGGTATCTTGCAAGTTGTTCACCGATCACAAGAGTCTGAAGTACATCTTCACTCAGAAGGAACTCAACATGAGGCAGCGACGGTGGCTCGAGTTAATCAAGGATTACGACCTCTCAGTTGACTATTGTGAAGGAAAAGCTAATAAGGTAGATGCCCTTAGCCGTAAGGATCGTCATCCATGTAACAGAGTGGCGGTTTTACCTAAGGAGATCTGTTCCGACCTTCGCAAGATGGAGATTGAGATGGTTACGCCAGGTAGAACTAGAGTGTATTTGAGTGCTATGAGTGTCGAGCCTAGTTTGTATCAGGAGTTACGGGAAAAGCAGAAGGAGGACCCGCAACTCGAGAAGATTCGTGAAGCTAAATTTCAAGGCAAGGCAGAAGACTTCACGATTGAACCTGATGGTAGTTTGAGGTTCCGTAACAGGTAATGGAGCTATTGTTTTTGTGAACTATTTTTCGCCTTGTGGGAACTAATCTTTTGCTCTGTAACAGGTGGTGTGTGCCCCGGATTTCGAATCTGAGAAATCGGATTATGGAAGAGGCTCACAATACTCCGTATTCGGTGCATCCAGGTGGCGGGAAGCTCTATAAGGACCTGAGGGAATGTTTCTAGTGGCCGAGGATGAAGCAAGAGGTCGCAGAGTTTGTAGCACGGTGTCTCACGTGCCAGAAGGTTAAGATTGAGCATCAGCGACCAGGTGGTTTGTTGCAGCCATTGCCGATACCCACATGGAAGTTTGACTCCATATCCATGGATTTTGTGGTGGGTTTGCCCACGACGTCTACGGGTTTGGATATGGTTTGGGTTATCGTGGATCGTTTGACCAAGGTGGCTCGTTTCATTCCTATGAAGATCACTTGGTCAATGGAGAAGATGGCGGAAGCGTACTCGAGGGAGATTATTCGGTTACATGGTGTGCCGAAGGATATCGTGTCCGATCGAGATCCCCGGTTCTTGTCACGGTTCTGGAAGTCTTTGCAGGAGGCTTTTGGGACTAAGCTTAATTTGAGTACGGCTTTCCATGCAGCTACGGATGGGCAGACAGAGCGGACTATCCAGACATTGGAGGATATGCTACGGGCTTGTGCGTTGGACTTCCAGCAGTCTTGGGTTAGATCTCTGAGTTTGGTGGAGTTTTTGTACAACAACAGCTATCGCGCCAGTCTCAGGATGGCTCCTTATGAGGCTTTGTATGGGCGTAAGTGTCGTAGTCCTACGTGTTGGAGCGACATCAGCGATGCTTTGGTGATTGGTCCCGACCATATCCGGGATACAGTCGAGCAGGTGAAGATCATCAGGGCGAGATTACAGGCAGCTCAGAGTCGGCAAAAGTCCTATGCTGATCGTCGTCGGAAGCCGCTAGAGTTTGAGGTTGGAGACAAGGTTTTGCTGAAGGTGTCTCCTATGAAGGGTGTGGTCCGATTTGGTCAGAAAGGTAAACTCAAGCCTAAGTATGTTGGACCATACGAGATTCTGGAGCGTGTTGGTGAGGTCGCTTATCGGTTGGCGATGCCTCCGGATCTATCGAGGGTTGATGATGTATTCCATGTGTCACAGCTACGGAAATATGTCAATGATCCTTCACATATCATTCCGATAGAGTCATCAGAGATCGAGCCGAACCTGACATTTGAAGAAAGGCCAGTTCAGATTTTGGATCGTCAGGATCGGATGTTGCGTCGCAAGGTGGTGCCTTTGGTTAAGGTTTTGTGGCGTAGCCAGAAGTTCGAGGAGGCTACATAGGAGACCGAGGCTTCGATGAGGGAGAAGTATCCCGAGTTGTTCAAAGCAGGTATGGGTTTTTCTTTTGTTCTTTGGATTGCTTTTGTTGTGTGTTGTTTGTTTTGTTTTTGCGGTGTTTTCTGTTTGAGCTTCGTTAAGTAAATTTCGAGGTCGAAATTTATTTAAGGAGGGGTGACTGTAATAACCCGAAATTGTGGGCCAGAAAATTTCGCGGTTATTAATGTAGTTCAATTAAATACTAAGTCCAAAAGGCCATGTAAATTGGACTGTTTTTATTTTTAGCCCAATCTTTTCTGCAAATTGGGCCAAAGACCCAATTCCTTTCCTTTTTCTTTTTATGGCCGACTCTCTTAGTAGTTGGGTCCATTTTAATTTCTTTGATTTAGTAAATGGATTAACTAATATTTAATTAATTAAATTAATTAAATTAAATTTTTTTTTTTTTTTAAAAACCTATTCAAAGTTTGTTGAGCCATCCAACAAACTCTTTCCTTTTGTTTTCCCATTTACACGGCTACCATAGTCTTTCATTAGGGTTTTGGCTTGTTTTGTTTTTTTTTTTTATAAATAGGACCTATTCATCTATTTTGGGTCCTAATTGCCAAATTGTTCCTAAACCCTAAAATACATATTTTTCTCCTCTCCTTTCTCCTCTCTAAAAAGCCGTCCACTATTCACCATTGTTGGTGAATTTTCCTTGGAATTTTAATAGCGAATCCAGGTAACTTCGCTATCTTATTTAATTTTGGGTAGAAAAACACATAGTTAATTAGGGATTGTAACATGAAAAATTGTAGGAAATTTAATGTTGTTTCTTATATATGTATGTCGAGTTGTATGTATATTATTCTTGATTTATTTTCATGATTTTTCTTGATTTCTATGTATGATTTATGCATGTTTTAATACTTAAAATTTGTATAACTTAATTCATAATATTTACGTATGGTTCGAATGATTGTATGGAAAATTGTGATTTATGTTCCTGATTTTATTCTAATTTTTCGAGTAGTATAATTATCATCTTGATATGTTTCTTTAATTTTTAAAGCATGAAACATGATTAATTAAGTAGTATACTTAGATCTTGCATTAAAATTTAATCTTGTTTTTTTTTTTTTTTTTTTTTTTGGAATTTACGAGTGACATGAATAATTATGGAAGAATTAAAAATGTTATTTTTATACTAATCTTGATCATACTAGATTAAATGTGTGAATCTTTATTCTAATCTATAATTATTTCTATGTCTTATGAATTCTTGAATGTATAAATTGAATTCTTGAATATGTAAATTATTTCTTGATTATTAAACATGTATGTGCCGTGTGGTTGTTTGTATAAGAGCATGATCTTGACTCTTGAATTTTAATTTTGTTAATTGATGTTAAGTATGATTTTAGTGGTAATTGTATATTTAATTTAATTGTTTGTTGTAGATTAAATTATATGAATTAATTGAATAATTTGGTGAAAGTTATGAAAAAGTCGAGTGGTAGAAAATTTGGGAACAATAGAGTTTTCATCTTATTTTGGTAATTTTAGTAATTAAATGGATTAATTAAATTAAATTAAAGAATTTGATTAATTATTGTTATAAATTTGAGATTACCGTGTGGAACAAATAGAATTAGTCAATTTTGGTTAATTTTGAATTATTATTAATTTAGGAATATTTAATAATAAAAGTTACGGACAAAATAATTATCAGGGATAAGTTGTAAAGTGTAGGGATAAAAGGATATTATTATTATTAGGGCTAATAGGGCCGAAAATAATATTAGTATTATTAATATAAATATTTTCGGATATTGTTACAAATAGTATCAGTAGTAATATTAGGGTCAGTATCCGAAAGGATAGGTAATAGTATACGATATGATATTAAGATTAGTATAAGATAAGGTATAAGCATGCATAAGATATTACTAGGGATAAGAAAGGAAACAGAGTAATAGCTATACATGTTATGTTTCGGTCTCTGGCTAGGAAAGGCTTGGTATTTAAGGTGGCCAACATACGTGCCGCACCTCCCTTTCCTGGGACTCCGAACATTTCATTTCCTATTACGGTCACCTAGTATTTCCCAATATATGATATGAAATAATTAAATGAAGATATAAGATACAATATGGACGCCCACCTAATGACTCGAGTAGTTAGACTGGGTTAAGTCGAGGCCACTGCTCAATTGGGACGAGCACACGAGCTCCCCCGAGCAGTTCTGGGTCTTAGGATATGTAGTCGTCTAGTAGTGGTACACGAGCCGCTATTAGGGGTTATGGCCATAGCTTAGGCTTAGTGGTGAAACACGAGATCCGCTACGGGTTGAGTACACGAGCTCACCCCGGCATGTTCTAGGAAAGTTGTGGTGAAACACGAGATCCACAACGAGTTATAGTGACCGGTCCAACAAAGATGATATGATATGATGAGATCATAAGATATGACTTGATATGATGAAATCATAAGATGATGTGATATGATGATTTCGTAAGATATGATATGATATGATAAGAAAGATAAGATATGATCATTTATGATAAGATACGATATATATATATATAGAAAGAATATGATAAGTAGGAATATGAAATACTAAAGTATAATATATGATGGGTATAGCATAAGTTAAGATCTTGAGATAATAATATAAGTATAAGTATTTGGGTATTCTAAGACTTCCGCTGTGTATGAGTTCGTATTGTTGTATGTATGTAAGTATATGATTGATGGGTGTGTAATTGTACGTATTCTAACCGTATAATGCAGGGGTGGTTGTACGTACAATGTACGTAGACAATACGTATTTCTAACCGTATTTCTGCAGGTGTATTTGTATACGTATTTTCATACGTACTTTTATACGTACTTTTATACGTATTTTTATACGTATTTTTTTATACGCATTTTTGTACATTTATATAAAGGCATGTATTAAGTTTCTGTACAGTTTTTATGTGAATTTCTATGTTATTATGTGTTTGGTGGTCCCTCGATTAAATGGGACAGCCTAGTTACTCGCCACTGACGGTGGACCCCCCCCCCCTCAGTTTCAGGTGAAGACGCTGCTGAATAACGGGCTATCGTGGATGGGTTTGAGTAGCCGAGAGACATAGTTAAACCGTTTAATTAGACGATTATTGATTTATGACATTTGTTTAGTTTATTATATGTTTCCAGCATGTTGGGACAGTATTTTAAGACCCTATATGTAATAATGACTATTGGATTGATATGGTTAGTTGGTAGTTTATTTAATAAAAGTTAATTCATTTACTCAATTAATCTGATTTAATGTTATTTAAGTTGGTAATGATCCGATTGTCGATTTCCCTTTGTCAATCGACATGTCTCAAAAAGTCGGGTCGTTACAACCTCCCCAACCACCACCACCAACCTAGACCCACCGCCCACTGCCTCCGATCCCCCACCCACCCACCCAGACCACCGCCCACCGCTGCCCACTGAAACAAGCCGAAACCCTCATGCCGCCCCAAATCGAACCACCCCCAGCCCATTTTGAAATCTCTGCAAGCAATGGTGGCACCACCACCAGCAATCAACTCCCGCCCGAAACCGAACCACCCCAACCCCCAATCGAACCACTCTTGTCGTACCCCAAAACGAACCACCCCCACACCATTTCGAGCCACCCCAACCCTAACTGAGCTACGTACCAACACTAGAATCAAATAGCCACCACTACTCGAACAGTCGAACCACACCCACAAACAAACCACACCCAAAAATCGAACCCCACAAATAGAATCACACCCAGCAAATGAACCAAATGAGGAGTGAGAAGAGATCAAATATCTAAAAAAAAAAATAGAGAGAGAGAGCAGCAGTGATGAGCAGCGACGAGCGGCGTTAGGTGGAAGATGGCGGAGAGGAGTGAGAAAGAGGGAGGAAGGAAAAGAGGCGGTGGTCGGCGAGGTAATGGTGGTGGTCGTGGTGGTGGGCTATTAATGGTGGTGAAGGAGTTGGGGAGGTGAAGAGAGAAAGTGATGAAATTAGAACTTAGGAGGAAGAAGAGAGAGAGTGTGTCTTTTTTCTTAATTTGAAAATTTATGATAAATGTAATTAGGTGCTAATTAATTACATTATTAGGTTTAATTAATGTTTAATTTAACAGTGATAGATCACTAAGGTTACATTTGGGATTTAAAAGTTATGTATGGTTATATTTGAGATTTTTAAAAACATGTGGTTACCATTGAGACTTTGAAAGTTTTCGTGGTTACCATTGAGACTTTGAAAGTTTTCGTGGTTACCAATGAGAATTTCCTTAATTAAAAACAAGAAAGTTATGTTTTGTGCTCATTTGCTTGTACTTTGTGAGCACATAGAAAAATAATTCTTAAAAATAGCCTTGGTTAGCTGTACTCATATATTATCTATATATCTTACTAAATATATCTTACTAAAACTCTTACCACTAAAATATACCCCCTTTCCCTCTCAAACTACCATTTTTCCCTCATAACAAAAAAAAAATCTATAACTATCTTCTATCTCACTTTTCTACCTCTCTTTATATTTAATACCATAATTAATACTCTAATAAATAAATAAAATACTAAACAAATATCTTCTCAAACTAAAATAATATTATAACAAAAAATTTTGACATAATAATTGACAAATATTTATATAAATTTTTTATACTAATTAAATTACTCACTTGTGTTTATTTAATTTGCGTACTTTCCTTTTTTGGGCTGTTTTCATTTTAATTTGCTGACGTCCTACATTTTCTAAATATAGTTTAATTTTATTCTTTTATATTTATTAATACTTCGTATATTTTTCTCACGTTACTTTATCATATTCATTCTCTCTCTTACTATCTTTGCACAACTTTTATCATAATTTATGATTTTTTTCTTTTTCTATTACTCTATTAGTTTATTGGTTTTGATGAAAACACAAATGAGCAAATATTAAAAAATGGGGTTGTATTTTATTATAATTAAAATTTTTTTACATCTGTTAACACAAATTTTTAAATCTGCGAAGAGAAATAAAAATATGCAACAAATAATAATTTATATTGATCAAAGGATATTTTGGGTACAACTCTATTTGTTCTACTGATTCGATTTCCACAACAAAATGAACTTTAAAAGAATTTTGCAGCTTGACTTGAATGAGGGCCACCGGCTTGTTCTCGTTCAGGAAGGATTCTCAAAAGAGCAATTTGACGGATGCTTGATGACTTGATTTGGCTGCTTCCTGGGTTGAAAATGCTTCTTCTACTTTCTTCACCTTTGTTGGATGCTTGATGACTTGATTGGTCGGCTTCCTGGTGTTGAAAGAGTTTCTTTCACTTTCTTCTTTTGAGATAGCTTCTTATTTGGGAGTGAATTCACCTTTGATGGAGCTACTTGCTTGAGAGAGAATTTCTACTTTGCTGAGTTTTTCTTAGCTCTCGATTCTCTTTTTTCTCTCTGCCCCTTTAGGAGTGGGAATGATGCTCTATTTATAGAGTCATTTTGCTAGGGTTTTAGGAATGACCTAGCTCTTTTGGGCTTGTAGTCAAATTCCATTATTCTTTTAACCTGAAGCCCAACTTATTACTTATTGAATTTTGGCTTCAAATTAAACATACATAATAATTAAAATAGGCCCAAACGTTATTATGAGCCCAAATAAATTAATTCATGACCCATTTATAATTTAGTCAACGTTTGACTTTTAAACGGGGCAAATATAATTAATGTGGCATAATATAATTTTTTTGTGCCTACAAATTGCCCCCTCGAGACTGTGTCACGTACACGACTTGAAGTTTTTGATCGTGACAGAGTCTCGACATTGTTTGTTTGACTTGACAGTCATTTTTATTTTTTTATTTTATGACTTGGCAGTCATTTTTATTTTATTTTATGACTTGACAGTCATTATTTTATTTATTTTATTACATGGCAGTAATTTTTTTATTTTATGACTTGGTAGTCATTTTTGTTCTATGACTTGGTACGTAGTCATTTATCTTTGACTTGATAATGGTTATTTTTTCCTTCTGACTTGAAAGTCAAATTTCTTTCCTCTGACTTGAAAGCCTTTTTTTTCTTCTGACTTGGAAGTCGAATTTTTCTCTGACTTGAAAGTCAAATTTTTCCCTCTGACTTAAAAAATCGGATTTTTTTTTTTTTTTTTGCTTCTGACTTAAAAGTCGATTTTTTTCTTCCTGACTTAAAAGTCGATATTTTTTCTTGACTTAAACAAGTCGATTTTTTTTTTTACTTAAAAAGTTGATTTTTTTTTTTTACTTAAAATTCATCTTTTTTTTTCTGACTTAAAAATCTATTATTTATTTTTTTCCTGACTTAAAAGTCGATTTTTATTTCTGATTTGATAAAATATATCTGCAGAATATTTAAGGAGAAAATATTTTTTTCCTCTTCTGTGATTGGATGAAACATATCTGCAGAACAACAAACTTTGTTTTTTTTAGCTTATAAATAGAGGCTTGTTCATTGGAATCATCATCCTCAAACACCGTTGTCTTCTTCCTTAACTATCTTCTTTTTCTTTTTTTCCTTTCTTTTCTATTTCTTTTTCTGAATTCCTCCATTGGTGCTGAGGTAAAACCTCAACTTGCTAACTAATGATAAGTTTAGTAGCAAATTCGGCACCCACTTTTCACATACAGAAGGCCCATCACGCTCTGCCTCCATCTTTTAGAACATACCTTCTTCTATTATTGTTATTTTATTTATTTATTTTATAATTTTTTTTTGGAAATATATATATAAAAAATGATAATTTTCCCTCTTTTAATGGAGTATGTTTCTGCATTAATCTCAGGATTGCAACTTGGATCTCGATCGATCAACTTACAGTGCCTTGAAGCTTCGTTGAGTTACGCTGGGAGCTACGACCTCTTAACTTGGACGACCTGTGGATTTCCAGTAAGATTGGTTTCACGGGACTTGGGAGTAAGATTCTCATTTCCTAACATAGTAGAAAGTTCGAATGCGTAAGATGCATTCGTACGTGCATAGTCCGGCCTAGTCTATGAATGATTGCGCTAAAGATAAGTTTGGATAAGATAGTTGAGTCGAGTTTATTATTGGACGTTGTTCGCATATTTGGTGTTATGATTTGGTTATTTGATTTGTGCTATGTTCATGTGTATTCCCATTAGGGTGAGTCAGTTATGTTACTCGCCACTGATGGTGGACTGTTGTTTGTTTTTCAGGTAATTCTGATGATGAGGTTCTTGCTTAGCTTTGGGTTGGGCGAGCGCCGATATTATGATTTTGTTGTATTTTCTTTGTTTATTGATTTTGGATAGTTTTGGACTGTAGTATGGACTTGTATACGTTTGTTTTGGACTGTGACACGTGTTTGGAGTTTCGTATATTAGTATTGTTAGTTTGACTTTTGGTTTAGTATTGTACAAACTTGTGGGTATTTGTACTTTTGGGTTTTAATAATAATATCTTGAGGTATTTGTTTTAATTTTTAAGTATTTGAGTTGTTAGTTATGTCTATTCGACTCGTCGGTTTCTTCCGCGCCGATTTAAGCGAGTCGGGTCGTCACAATTGGTATCAGAGCCGAATAGGTTTTAAGTGAAGTTTTAGGATTTGAGTTAAACCCGGGAGTTGAGAGCTTTACTATTCCCGAGTGATTAAACCAAATTTTAGGTTAAGTAAATGGAGAAGAGTTGGGTAGAAAGACCGGGATAAGATCTTTCCTATTTCTTTTCTTTCTTTATTTTGCATACTTGACTGTCGTGGGGGTATATGACTGACATTATATTCGTGTTATGTCTTTTGTTGTGATGCGTTGCAGCATGTCTACACCTCGCCGGTTGAGTACTGGACGACAGAGGTTGCGGGCACTCGAGGAGGCGATCCTTATGTTGCCGCACCATAGTCGTCATACGCCGAGTACGCAGTCGACGTTCGATCGTATCGCACGTCATCGACCTCCGACTTACGACGGGGTTGCCGACCCCACTACTTTGGAGAGCTGGATTCGCGAGATGGGGAAGCTCTTCGACGCGACGTTTTGTCCCGAGCACGAGAAGGTGCAGATCGCCGCATATTACTTACGTGGGGAGGCCGATAACTGGTGGACGTTAGCTAAGGACGCGTACTTGCCATTGCATTCGATGTCGTGGACCGAGTTCGTCGATAAGGTCCAGGAGCGTTTCTACCCCGACGAGTTGCGGTGGCAGAAACAGGAGGAGTTTCTTACTCTTACACAGGGTAAGATGACTGTTCAGGCATACACCGATAGGTTTACGGAGTTGTCGAGGTTTGCTACGTCTGTGGTTCCGTCGGAGAAGGATCGGGTCAAGCGCTACATCAAAAAGCTAAATCCGAGGATTCGCGTTCACGTGATCAGTAGTGGAGCGACGACATTCCAGCAGGCCTATGAGGTAGCACTCGAGATTCAGGCACCGATGACTGAGGAGGATTCGAGCAAGAAGAGAGCTCCGGTTCCGACGACTACAGCTTCGTTTAAGAAGCCCCGTTTCAGCGCACCTAGCAGTACCCCTCCGACCACGAGTTCGCATAAGGGTTCCGATGGCTCGAAGTGCAGAGGATGCGGCCGAGACTTCCATCCAGGGAAGCGGTGGGACGGTTCGCCCATAGCATGTTATATCTGCAGGAAGGAAGGCCATAAGGCGTTGACATGCCCCGAGAGGAAGCCAGACACTCAGGTTAAGCAGTTTCCGGCACCGACGAAGACTCCGGTGAAGAACCGAGTCTACTGTATGACCGAGGCGGAGGCCGAGGTTCAGCCTGACGTCGTATCAGGTAGATTTCTTGTTTCTAGTGTGTTAGCCTTAGTTTTATTTGATTCTGGTGCTACTGTTTCTTTTATGGCTAGTGGTTTTGTCTCGAGGTCTAATCTTTGAGACAGCCTTCCTGTTAGTTCAGTTATTACTCTCCCTTCCGGAGAGGATTTTATTTGTCAGCGCGAGTTCCGAGGAGTGCCTATCGTGATAGCTGGGGAGCGAGCGACGGCTGATCTGAAGGAGTTACCGCTGATGGAGTTCGACGTCATACTTGGTATGGACTGGCTGTCGAGGTATCGAGCGATCATTCGTTGCCGAGATCAGTCAGTGACATTCCGAGGACTTCAGGGCAACCGAGTTACCTACTATGGGTTCGTCCTTAAGAAAGGAGTAAAGGTAACCTCTGCCTTGAAAATGAGAAAGCATCGCCAGAAGGGTGATATGGTGTATCTATGTCAGGTACGAGACTTGACTGAGGAGCATCTGTTGGACGATATACCTGTAGCGAGGGATTTCAGAGACGTATTTCCTGATGAGCTACCAGGGGTTCCACCTGAGCGCGATGTCGAGTTTCATATCGACTTAGTACCCGGGACAGCGCCGATTTCGAAGGCATCGTACCGGATGGCACCATCTGAGTTGCTGGAATTAAAGACGCAACTCCAGGATTTGATCGATAAAGGCTTCATTAGGCCAAGCGTTTCTCCGTGAGGAGCACCTGTGCTCTTCGTGAAGAAGAAAGATGGTAGTATGCGCCTGTACATAGACTACCGAGAGTTGAATCGGGTAACTATCAAGAATAAGTACCCATTGCCTAGGATTGAGGACCTGTTCGATCAGTTGCGAGGAGCAGGAGTGCTTTCGAAGATAGATCTTCGATCTGGATATCATCAGATTCCAGTCAAGAAAGAAGACATTCCGAAAACTGCTTTTCGTACTCGATACGGCCATTATGAGTTCGAGGTGATGCCCTTTGGCCTCACTAATGCGCCGGCCGTGTTCATGGACCAGATGAACCGGACGTTTCACCACTTACTCGATAAATGTGTCGTAGTATTTATAGACGATATCATAGTCTATTCGAGAGATGAGTCTGAGCATACGGAACATCTCCGGATGGTACTTGAGATATTGCGTAGTCATAAGTGGTTCGCGAAACTCTCCAAGTGTGAGTTCTGGCTTCGCGAAGTAGCATTTCTGGGTCACGTAATCAGTAAAGACGGCATTAAGGTAGACCCGGCTAAGATTAAGGCTGTAGTAGATTGGAGTAGCCCGAGAAATGTGGCGGAGATTCGTAGTTTTCTGGGTTTGGCCGGATACTATCGACGATTCGTCCAGGACTTCTCCAAAATTGCTAGGCCGATGTCTAGTCTCCTACAGAAGGAGGTCCGATTCGTTTGGACGGAGGCTTGCGAGCAAGCATTTCAGCAGTTGAAACAGAGATTAGTCTCTGCTCCGATTCTTACCCTTCCGAACGATGAGGAGGACTTCGAGGTCTATAGTGATGCTTCGAAGAGTGGCCTAGGTTGTGTGCTCATGCAGAGTGGGAAGGTCATCGCTTACGCATCGAGACAATTGAAGGTGCACGAGCGTAACTATCCTACGCATGACTTGGAGTTAGCGGCTGTAGTGTTCGCGCTCAAGATCTGGAGGCACTATCTCTATGGCGGTTCGTGTAGAGTATTCACGGATCACAAGAGCCTCAAGTACATCTTCACTCAGAAAGACCTCAATATGAGGCAGCGGCGATGGCTTAAGCTGATTAAGGACTACGACCTGACGCTTAACTATTGCGAGGGCAAGGCGAACTTGGTCGCAGATGCACTGAGTCGCAAGCATCGCTTGAGCTTCAGTAGAAGCCGTGGTTCCGTCAGACATCGATGAGTGCCGAACCTGATTTAAATCAGGAACTGCGCGAGGGTCAGCAGAACGACCCACAGCTAGCTAGGATTCGAGAGGCTCTGCGGTAAGGCAAAGCCGTAGGTTTCTGATGTGAATGTGAAACTCTCCCCTAAGATTGGTTAGAAGTTTAACACTCAAAGAAAATGGAACAAAAATCGCACATAAAATCAGAAACAAACTAAACAGAAAATTAAAAGATAGATAAACCAAACCACAAGAACATACTCAATGATTTGGGGTCTTAGGCTGAGATAAGACACACTCAATCTCTCCTAATCTTGTCACTCAAGAACACACTCAAAGTAACAAGGAAAACACAAACTACTTTGGACAAACTCAAAGGCTCAAACTCACGTTTTCTTTTGTATAATTCTGAATGCTTTGATTAATCATAAGCTCTCCTTATATAGTGGAATGGAGTAGCAAAAGAACACAAAAAGACTTCAAAATAACCTAGAAAAACTGGCCAAACATAGGGGATCCAAGGCCAACAGTTTTCCTTGAATCAAGCAGTCTACTTAATGACTATTTTAATGCCATAAATCAGCTAGAACAACCTAGAATAAACTAGAACAAACTAATTAAAATCAGCAACATCACAAGCCTTAAAATCAGTAACACCACACGCCACATCACACCCAAAAGATGGGCCTTCAATCTTTGGGCCTTCAATCAACCCATGAAATGCAACACTTGAATTCGGTCCTAGGAGATGATGGATAAAACCCACGAGCTTCTAAGGCTAAATTAGTGGCTTCTTGAGACAATGGCGTTGACTTTGGATCATTCCCCCCGTCTTCAGAAGAGTTTGCCCTCAAACTAGCATCGTCTAGGTAAGGCGACAAATCCCCCACATTGAAGGTAGCGCTGACACCCATCAACCCCTCGGGAAGTTCAATTTTGTAGGCACTGTCATTTACCCGCTCGAGTACTCTAAATGGACCATCAGAATGTGGCATGAGTTTGTTTGTGCGGAGTTGAGGAAACCTTTCCTTTCTCAAGTGTAGCCAGACTAAGTCCCCTAGTTGAAAAACAGGTTGCTTGCGGTTCTTATTTGCTCTCTCTCGGTATTTTTTATTCATCTCCTCAATTTTGTTCTTCACTTGCTCACAATTTTTTTGAAATGTTTCTATTCGCTTCCTTGCATCTTTTTCCACCTTTTCCCCTTTAGCCAAAGGAATAAGATCAATTGGGAGAAATGGATTCACCCCATAAACGACTTCAAAAGGAGAACGCGAAGTAGTCAATGAATGCGCCCTATTGTAAGCAAACTCCGCATGGGCTAGTTTCATGTCCCAATCCTTCTGCGTTTTGCTCACAAGACCACGCAACAAAGTACCCAAAGTTCTATTAGTAACCTCAGTTTGCCCATCTGTTTGGGGATGATGAGACGTACCAAATAGTAACTTGGTACCCACAAGTTTCCATAGTGTCCTCCAAAAGTGACTGAGGAACTTGGAATCTCTGTCAGACACTATACTTCGAGGAATGCCATGAAGTTTGACGATTTCCTTGAAGTACAGTTCAGACACCTTCACTGCATCATCAGTTTTATTACATGCTACAAAGTGTGCCATTTTAGAAAATCTATCTACAACTACCATAATGCTATCTCTACCCCTCTGTGTCCGTGGCAACCCCACAATGAAATCCATACTAACACTTTCCCATGGAGTATCGGGAACCGGCAATGGAGTGTAGAGCCCTTTTGTGAAGTGACTCTTGGCCCTTTGACACGTAGCACATCTTTCCACAACATGAGTTACATCCTTGATCATTCTAGGCCAATAGAAATGTTCGCCAATAATATCAAGAGTCTTCTGAATTCCAAAACGACCAGCTAGACCACCACTATGCACCTCACGAACCAGCAATTCTCGAACTCCACTCTTTGGAACACAAAGCTTGTTACCCTTGAATAAGTAACCTTCCTGCCACACTAACTCCTTGTTGGTTTGTCAACCCCAAAAGAAAAATCAGGATCTTCTTTATAGTACTCCTTGAGTTGTTCAAAACCCAATATCTTCGTATCCACCATAGTAAGCAAGTAAGTTCGCCGTGACAAAGCATCCGCAACTACATTACTCTTCCCATCTTTGTATTTGGAGATAAATGTGAATGATTGAAGAAACTCAACCCATTTAGCATGTCTTTTGTTGAGTTTTTGTTGGCCATGTATGAATTTTAGTGCCTCATGATCAGAATGTAGAACAAATGGCTTTGGCCTAAGGTAGTGAGACCAATGGTCAAGTGCTCTAACTATGGCATAAAACTCTTGATCATAGGTGGAATAATTCAGCTTCGCTCCACTCAACTTTTCACTAAAGTAACTCACAGGCTTCTTCTCTTGAATTAAAACGGCACCTATCCCAATCCCACTCGCATCACACTCCACCTCAAACACTTTGTTGAAATCGGGAAGCATAAGAATAGGAGCATTGCAAAGCATATCTTTGACCTTCTCAAAGGCCCTTTGAGCGTTCTCTCCCCATTCAAATTCTCCCTTCTTGGTTAATTCAGTGATCGGAGCCATGATAGTAGAGAAGTTTTTAATGAACCGCCTATAGAAGGAGGCTAGCCCATGAAAACTTCTAACTTCGTGCACATTAGTTGGAGTCGACCAAGTCTGGACCGCCTTCACCTTCTCTGGATCTACATGTACCCCCTCTCTAGTTACAATGTATCCTAAGAATACAACACTATGAGTCATGAATACACATTTCTCAAGCTTACCATACAACTTCACCTCCCTCAATTTTTCAAACAACCTCCTCAAATGAATTACATGATCTTCATTGTTTTTACTATACACAAGAATATCATCTAAGTAAACGACAATAAAATCATTAAGAAAAGGACGGAGGACTTCGTTCATCAATCTCATGAAGGAGATTGGGGCGTTGCAAAGCCCAAACGGCATTACCAACCACTCATACAACCCTTGCTTTGTTTTGAAAGCCGTTTTCCATTCATCCCCCTCCCGAATTCTCATTTGATGGTATCCACTCCTTAGGTCAATTTTGGAAAAGACCAACGAACCACTCAACTCATCTAACATATCTTGCAAGCGAGGCATGGGGAAACGATATTTGATCGTTATATTGTTTATGGAACGACTATCAACACACATTCTCCAAGTACCATCTTTCTTTGGTACTAAGAGTGCGGGAACGGCGCAAGGACTAAGGCTCTCTCTCACATAGCCTCTCTCAATTAATTCATTCACTTGCCTTTCAAGTTCCTTACTCTCCTCCGGATTACACCTATAGGCTGCCTTATTGGGCAAAGGTGCTCCAGGAATCAAGTCAATGGCGTGCTCAATGCCCCTCATAGGTGGTAGGCCATTGGGCAAGTCATCGGGAAACACATCTTTGTACTCTTCTAATAACTCATTGAGTGGGGATGAGTCATTACAAGTAGTACTAAGATCATCTTTGGTTCTTACAACCAAAGCATACCCTCCCCCATTTTCTTCCACTATTTTCTCAAATTCAGTACAAGTTACAAGATAGTTGCTTTTTTCTTTCTTCTTAGCAACTTGTGGGGGTAAGGGAAGTAATTTAACTTTTCTACCTTCTCTAGTAGTTACAAGATATACATTCATTTTTCCTCTATGTTCAGAATCATGATCAAATTGCCAAGGTCTTCCAAGTAGCAAATGACAAGCATCCATTGGAATAATGTCGCACCACCTCTCATCTTCAAACCCTCCAATGGAATAGGACACCAAGGCTTTCTTCTTCACTCGAACACCCGTACCATCGTTCAACCAATTCAACTTATAAGGTTCATCATGATCTCTAGTTGAAAGCTTCAACTTACTCACTGCTTCAGAAGAGATGACATCTGTTTAGGCTCCACCATCGATAATAACATTGCATGTTTTCTCACCAATTTTGCATCTAGTGTGGAACAAATTATTTCTCTGTCTCTCATCAACTTGAGGTTCACTAAACAAAAGTTTTCGAACCACCATCATATTAAACTCACTTTCTGGAGGAATTTCTTCATCATATTCGTCTTCCTCATTACCCTCTTCTTCTTGAACAACAAAGTTATACATTTGTTCTTCCTCATCCATAATGGCGCATTGTTGGGCTGTCAATGTAATAACCCGAAATTTAGGGCCAGAAAATTTCGCGGTTATTAGTTCTATTTATTTAATCTTAAGTCCAAAAGGCCCATTAAATTTGGACTGTTTTTATTAAAACTGTTCTTTTTTTTTCGAATTGGGCCAAGTGACCCAAATCTCCTTTTCTTTTAATGGGTGGCCGGCCCTCTTTTTTTTTTCTTGGTTACTTCTTTTATTTTTTTTGGATAATTAATTAATCTAGTTATTATTTAATTAGGTTAAATTATTTAATTATCTAAACCTAGTCCCAAGCTAACTAACTAGCTCCTAAAATGTCTCCCTTTCCCCTACTCCCTCTCCAAAACCCACGGCCCCCTTAAGTATGAATTAGGGTTTTGTTTTGCTCTCCTTACCTCTATATATATGCCCAAGCCTATTCTTTTAACCCTAATCTGCAAAGGCTTATAAACCCTAAAAAAAAAAAAAAAAAATTCTCCTTCCTTTTTCCTCAGAAAAACCGTGCCTTTTATCACCAAATTGGTGATTTTTCCTCGGAAAATTTAAGCGATTCGAGGTAACTTCGCTATCTCGTTTAATTTTGGAACAAAGTTAATCATATAGTTGATTAGGATTAAAACATGAAAATTGCTAGGATTTAGTATCATGTTCATCTAGGAAAAGTCGAACACCATGATGATGTTATTATGTAATTATTCTTGATGATAGTATGTAATATTTATGAATTATTACGAAATTTTTCTTGGTTATTTTATGTAGTTTCTTGAAATCTGAAATTGTTGAATAATTACTTGTATAAATTTATTTCTTAATCAAATCGTATTATTTCTTGATGAATTTTTCATGGAAGTTTCTTTATTGTTTTATTATGAATCATGAATTGTTTCGTGACAAAATTCGTCCTTTTATTGCTTATAAAAATTTAATCTTTTAAACCGGTAAAACTGTCCAGATTTAGTTTACGAATTTATTAATATACTTAGTCAAATCTTATAGCTACGAAATTTTAGGTGGAAGTCAGTAATAGTGTTTTACAGCTTCTGTTAAATTTTCGTAATTTTTAAAGATCGTTTGATATGGCATAAAAATCTGAAACTGAATTCAGCCTAATCTGATTTGTTAGTTATAAAATTCCTTAAAAATAGTAAAAGAAGTTATTTTTGGACGAAAATTATGCACGATAAACCTTGAACCTATATTTAACTTTCATTAAAATTTCGAGAGTAATCGAGACCTTTAAAAGGTCGTTCGTAATTTAATTCTTCAAAAAATCAGATTGTGTAAAATATTGTAATTAAATTATTAAAACATGTTATTTTGAATTCTTGAATTCAATCTTGATCTTGTTTGAACCCTAGGATAGCCGTGTGGTGTGATGTAAATAAAGGAACGATTTTGATCTTGTTTTAATCCATGTTTTATGATTTAATGTTTAAAGTAAATTAAATTGTTTATTATTAAGTTTATTTGATTAATTGTTGTTAATTGTATTTAATTGATCAAAAGTATAATTTTTGGTATTTTGACGGGAAAATGTCGAGTAGGTCCAATTATGAAAAATAGGATCTTTATCATGTTTTTAGGTAATTATTGTTGTTTGTTGCTATTATAGATGATTATTTAATCTAATTAATTTAATATTTAGTAATTGTATTTATTTAATTTAAAGTATAAATTTTGGGTAATATTTTTATGAATGTGGAATGGCTCATTTATAGGTTGATAATTTTTAGTTTATTTTAGACCTATAATTATACTGGGATAATTATTAAGAGTTTATAGAATAAGATATAACTTTAAGGATAGGTTATAATATAAGATTTGAGGACATAAAATATTAATAGGGAAAGAAAGGAAACAGAGTAAAAGGAATACGAATCGTTTCGATCTCTGGCTAGGAAAGACTTGGTATTTAAGGTGGCCAATATACGTGCCGCACCTCTCTTTCCTGGGACGTCGAACGGTTCATTTCCGAATACGGCCACCTAGTATTTCCCGATATAAGATAAGATATAAGATTTGAAAGATATAAGATAAGATAAGGACGCCCACCTGATGACCCGAGTAGTCAGACTGGGTTAAGTCGAAGCCACTGCTCAATGGGACGAACACACGAGTTCCCCCGAGTAGTTCTGGGTCTTAGGATATGTAGTCGTCTAAGTAGTAGTACACGAGCTGCTATTTGGGAGTTATGGTCATAGCTTAGGCTTAGTGGTGAAACACGAGATCCGCTACGGGTTGAGTACACGAGCTCACCCCGGCATGTTCTAGGAAAGTTGTGGTGAAACACGAGATCCACAACGAGTTATAGTGACCGGTCCAATGAAAGATGATATGATATAAATTATAAGATATGATATGATGAAATGAAAGAATAAGATATGATATGTTAAGATATGATATGAATACGAGAGTATGAAAACCATATAGTATAAGCTAAGAATTAAATGTATAAGTCTTCCGCTGTGTATGATTTGAAGTATATATATTATGAGCAGGTACATTATATGTATATATGTACTCGTATGATGTGATGATATATGTATATGTATTCGTATGATTATATGTATCTGTATTCGTATGTATTGTGTACATGTATATTTGTGTTGTATTCGTATTTTGTATGTATTCCTAACCGTATTTTGCAGGTATTATTATACGTATGGTATACGTACCCTTATACGTATTTTATACGTATTTCTAACCGTATTTCTGCAGGTATTTGTATACGTATTTTATACGTATTCGTATACGTTTTTTTTGTACGTATTTTTATACCTATCTCGTATAATTTTGTATACATTGTATCATATTGTATATGTGTTTTCATGTGTATATTTTATGATATTATGTGTTTAGCGGTCCCTCAATTAAGCGGGACAGCCTAGTTACTCGCCACTGACGGTGGACCCCCCCCTCAGTTTCAGGTGACGATGCAGCAGCATAAAACGGGCTTCCGTTGGATGGGTTTGAGTGTGGATGAAGTTTAGATTTATTTTAGTTATTTCAGACAATATTATAGTTTTTATTTATAATCTCAGCCTGTTGGGAAGACATTTACTTAGTTCATGTAACACTTTGGGCACTATATGCCTTATTTGACTTTTGGATTTTAGTTCAGTATAAGTTGCTTAATTTTAATTAATTAATTTCATTTATAGTTTAATTTGTTTAAGTAATGATCCGAATGTCGATTTCCTTCGTCAATTGACAAGTCCAAAAAGTCGGGTCGTTACAGTCAAGACATTCTTACTAGGACATTGGCTAGCAATATGACCTCTACCATGACATTTAAAACACTTTCTCCTAGTATCAAGTTCGCTAGGTGAAACCACAGCCTTCTCCTTCCCCTTATCATTCTTTGAATTAGATGGAAAAGCCTTATTTTGAAAGTTACCCCCCTTATCATTCTTTGAATTAGATGGAAAAGCCTTATTTTGAAAGTTACCCCCCTTTTGTTGAAAAGGAGTAAATTTCGAAGTCCCCTTAAAAGGTATGTTTTTAGGTTTCTCCTTTTCCCTTTCTTCTTTAAGTTGAGACTCAAACTTCAAAGCTAGCTTGCATACATCACTGAAAGTGGCATAATGAGTGACTTCCACCTTCCTATTAATTTCTTTGGACAATCCCTTAACAAATCTAGCAATTTTGTAAGCCTCCTTTTCTTTTAAATCACAGGTCAAGCCTAACCTCTCAAATTCTTTTATGTAACCCTCCACACTCATGTTTTCTTGTGATAAGTGAGTCAATTTTAAGTATTGCTCCTGCTCATACTCTTTGCTAACCCATTTATCCCTCATTTTTTTTTTCAATTTCTCCCATGAGTTAATTTTATCTTTTCCTTCTCTCCTTCTACTTGCCTTGAGGTTTTCATACCACAAAGCAGCAAGTTTTGTGAGTTTTAGGACAGCCAATTTAAACCGTTTTCTATCATCAAATCCCTTGTACTAAAAAACAGTTTCAATTTGTCGAAGCCAATCTAAAAACGCCTCACTATCATGTCCTCCATCGAATTCAGGCATGTCAATCCTTAGGCCCCTATCTTCATCAAATTGCCTAAGATTGTTACTACTATTTGCATCCTCATCCTCTAATTCATTTATTTTTCTAGTGGCTTGTAGGAGCATTTCAGACATGGCATCTATTCTATTATTTTGTTGTGCCCTCGAGACATCACTTTCTTCTGTTTTTTCTCCAAATTCTCTAGTTTTTGGGTGATCAATCTAAGCATATCATTGAGTTCCCCACTTCCAGCCATTACTTCACTATTTTGCTAGACTATTACAAGTACAATGTATAATCTGACAGTAAGTTTAAAGCTCTGAACGAGAATAAAAACTTCCTTGAGACTCTCAAGGGTTTACAAATTATTAAAATTCAGAAAATTTTAAGCAACTTAAAAAAAAGAAACACTTCAAAAGCTATCCGGATGAAGGAGATAACCTCTGCTAAAATCTGATGCGCTGGATTGGCTCTATTCTGCGCAACTTTCGAAAAACCTGCCCAGTTTGATAGCAAATGATCTTCAAAAATTACGAAATTTTACAAGTGAAATCTAAACAGAAAAAAAACCCAGATTCAAAAAAAAAAAATCACTTCATTTGGACTCCTGAAGAGTGAGATATCGATCTTCAAATTTGACTGAAAAACGGGATGAATTTCAGCATTTTCTTTCCACCACAAAAGTGCGACTTTCTGCAATAATCTCGAACCAAGGCTCTGATACCAGATGATGCGAATGTGAAACTCTCCCCTAAGATTGGTTAGAAGTTTAACACTCAAAGAAAATGGAACAAAAATCGCACATAAAATCAGAGACAATCTAAACAGAAAATTAAAAGATAGATAAACCAAACCACAAGAACATACTCAATGATTTGGGGTCTTAGGCTGAGATAAGACACACTCAATCTCTCCTAATCTTGTCACTCAAGAACACACTCAAAGTAACAAGGAGAACACAAACTACTTTGGACAAACTCAAAGAAGTAATATGCTCAAACTCACGTTTTCTTTTGTATAATTCTGAATGCTTTGATTAATCATAAGCTCTCCTTATATAGTGGAATGGAGTAGCAAAAGAACACAAAAAGACTTCAAAATAACCTAGAAAAACTGGCAAAACATAGGGGATCCAAGGCCAACAGTTTTCCTTGAATCAAGCACTCTACTTAATGACTATTTTAATGCCATAAATCAGCTAGAACAACCTAGAATAAACTAGAACAAACTAATTAAAATCAGCAACATCACAAGCCTTAAAATCAGTAACACCACACGCCACATCACACCCAAAAGATGGGCCTTCAATCTTTGGGCCTTCAATCAACCCATGAAATGCAACACTTGAATTCGGTCCTAGGAGATGATGGATAAAACCCACGAGCTTCTAAGGCTAAATTAGTGGCTTCTTGAGACAATGGCGTTGACTTTGGATCAGTTTCGAGATCCCTTCCGATGGTAGTCTGCGTTTTCGAGGGAGGTGGTGTGTACCGGACTGTTCTGATCTTAGGAACAGAATCATGTCTGAGGCACATAAGTCGCCCTACTCTGTTCATCCTGGAGGTAACAAGTTATACCAGGACCTCAAGGACCAATTCTGGTGGCCTAAGATGAAGAGGGACGTAGCAGAGTTCGTAGCTCGATGTTTAGTCTGTCAGAAGGTTAAGATCGAGCATCAGAGACCAGGAGGTCTGTTGCAGCCACTACCTATTCCGACCTGGAAATTTGAGTCGGTATCTATGGACTTCGTGGTTAGCTTACCCACATGTAATGGCTTGAATGCTATTTGGGTCATAGTGGATAGGTTGACCAAGGTCGCTAGATTCATTTCGATGAAGATGACCTGGTCTATGGAGCGTCTAGCGGAGGCGTATACTCAGGATATTATCCGACTTCACGGAGTTCCGAGGGAGATTGTTTCTGATCGGGATCCGAGATTTTTATCTCGCTTCTGGAAATCGGTTCAGGAAGCCTTTGGGACGAAGCTGAAGTTGAGCACCGCTTTTCATGCGGCGACTGATGGTCAGACTGAGAGGACCATCCAGACTTTGGAGGATATGCTTCGGGCGTGTACTCTGGAGTACCATCATTCTTGGGTACGTATGCTCTGCTTGATAGAGTTCTCCTATAACAATAGCTATCACTCCAGCATCGAGATGGCTCCGTACGAGGCCCTGTATGGCAGGAAATGTCGGAGTCCTATATGTTGGAATGATATTAGTGATTCTGTGGCTTTGGGACCTGAGATGGTACGCGATACTATCGAGAAGGTCCGAGTCATCCGGTCTATGATGCAGGCCGCTCAGAGTCGTCAGAGATCCTACGCCGATAATCGACGTAGACCGCTGGCTTTCGAGGTAGGTGACAAAGTCTTGCTTAAGCTTTCACCATTCAAAGGAGTGGCACGCTTTGGTCAGAATGGGAAACTCCGACCGAAATATGTGGGACCTTACGAGATACTAGAACGAGTTGGGGAGGTGGCGTACCGATTGGCTTTACCACCCAGTTTATCTAGTGTGCATGACGTATTCCATGTTTCCCAGCTAAGGAAATATGTACATGATCCTACCCACATTATTCCAGTGGAGTCGGCCACGTTTGAGCCGAATCTGACTTTTGAGGAGCGACCCGTCCAGATCTTGGATCGGGAAGTGAGTACCCTTCGGCGTAAGCAAGTCCAGCTCGTCAAGGTGTTGTGGAGAAATCAACACCATGAGGAGGCGACTTGGGAGACAGAGGCGTCCATGAGGCAGAAGTATCCGGAGTTATTTGAGGGTGAGCGATCTCCTTTGCTTTAAAATTTCGGGACGAAATTTCTTTAAGGAGGGGAGGTTGTAACGACCCTGATTTTCATGATATTTCTGCCATGAGTTATGTGTATTTATGTGATGTTATGTATAGTTCAAATTTATTTTTGAACTATTTATTTTATTTTATGTGAATAATTTCGATTTAATTCGAATTATTTTATTTGCAGTTATTATTATTTATGTTAATTATTATTTAATTAATTAGAATTTTTATTATTTAATTTTCTAATTAATTATTTAATATTTTGGGCTAAATCGATTTATGCATGATTGATCATGTAATTTTTGTAAAATTAGCCCAATTGATCACGAAAGCCCAAAATTGGTCATTTCTCTTGCTTGGGTCAATTTTCCTCATGCATGGCAAGGATTTGCCACTTGCTTTGTGTTCACACCTTAACTAACTCTATATATAGAGGAGTTAGTAAGGCTTGATGACCTTTTATGCTCATTTGCTCATTTAAACACATATTGCCATCTCTTGCCATCAAATTCAAAACACAAAACTCCCTCTCTTGTCCTTAGTCCACATGCCATTTTTGTCATGAACAAGCCATCAATTGTTCATCATCAATTCTAACCTTAAACTTAAAGATTCAAAGTCTATTGATCTTTAAGTATCCAAAACACAATCTATACTCAATTGTTTCAATCAAGATCATTAGTTTGGGTTGTTTTCCGGGTTTGTTCGTGTATCTTGTTCGTAGTGGGGTTTGTGTGTTCGTGCCGTGAAAGAGGGCCGTGTGTGTCGTGGTGGTGCAGCCGTGCAGAACGTGTGTGCAGCCGTGCAGGTCGTGCAAAGAGCCGTGCAAGTGTGCCGTGTTGTTCGTGCCGTGTGTGCGTGGTTGTGGGTCGTGTGGTTCGACTTTCCTGGCTGCAATTTTGTGTTGTTTTTGTGTGTATATCTTCAATAAGGTAACATACTTTCTCAACTTGATTGGCATACTATGTTTCATAGTATAGATTAAATGAATAGGATTGGTTTTAAATGAGGTTTGATCATGTTTTGAGTATGAATGTGAATCTGATTTTGTGTTGTTTAAGTGATGATTTGATGATTGAATATGATTATCTTATGATTGAATATGTTGGATTTAAGTTCATGATGATTATGTTAAGTATGATTATGTTAAGTTTGTTGAATTTTGGATAATAGTAAGTTGGTGATTTCATGATTAGATGTTGAGATATGCGTGTGATGTTGAGTGTGTTGTATGAGTTCTTGGTTGAAGTTCTTGAATCTTGATTGAGTTCTTGATTGAAGTTCTTGGATCTTGGATGAGTTCTTTATGAATCTTGGTTGGGTTCTTTAAGTTCTTGTTAAGTTTTGATGAGTCTTGATAAGTTCTTGGTTGAGTCTTGGAAGTTAAAGAAAGTAGTATTGATTTAAAGAAAGTTAAAGATAATGTTAAAGGAAGTTAAAGAATGAATTAAAGAAAGTGGTTTAGTGTTGGTTAGACTCAAGATTAAGGTGTAAAGGCAATCTTGAGAATAACTTTGTGTTTTTAACTGATCATTTTCGAGAATAAAGGCGCAAAGGCTGTAACGACCCGACTCACTTAAACCGGCGCGGAAGAAACCGACGAGTCGAATAGTTATAAACTACAACTTGAAACCTAAGAAATTAAAACTAATTCCTCGAAATATTATTAATAAACCATAAACGTACAAATACCCACAAGTTTGTACATACTAATCCCAAAAGTCAAACTAAAAATACTAAAAATACAAGTAAACTCCAACTACATGTCAGAGTTATAAACAACGTAAAAGAGTCCATGCAATACTCCAATACTATCTAAAAACAACAGTAATGGAAAATACACCAGGCAATAGAAACAACAAACGTCGCTCGCCCAACCCAAAGTTAAGCAAGAGTATCGTCATCAGAAATACCTGAAAAATATACAACAGTCCACCATCAGTGGCGAGTAACATAACTGACTCACCCTAATGGGAATACACATGCACATAGCATAAATCAAATAGACAACATCAAATCAATAATCCAGAGTACAAGATCAACCCACACGTGAACTTGACTCAAACCAACCTAATCAACTATCTTTGGCGCAATCATTCATATTCTAGACCGGACTGTGCTCGTACGAACGCATCTTACGCATTCGAACTTTCTACTATGCTCGGATTTGAGAATCTTACTCCCAAACCCCATGAAACCAATCTTACTGGAAATCCATGTCCCGTGAAACCAATCTTACTGGAAATTCACAAAGGTCACATAGTATGACTCCAACTATCCCAATACCGCGGATGGAATAGGGGCAACGTCTTAACCCGAATACAATGAATCTTACTCAAAGTATCAGGCGTCTAAAAATGAAATCAAGCTAAATTAATCATTAAATCTTTTAATCATCTTATTCATATTATTCATCATTATTACCCAACATAACTAAATTAAGTTCAAGAATTGCCTCTAGCCTTGATTCTCGAATTTAACTAGTTAAACTATCGAAGTTATTCTCAAGAACTGCCTCTAGCCTTAATCTTGAGTCTAACCAATCATAAATCATCATTCAATAATCATTCTTTAATCACTTTAGACACTTTCTTTATCTTTCTTTATCATTTAAACCTCTTTCTTTAACTTTCAAGATTCAACCAAGAACTCGTAAAGAACTCATAAAGAACTCAAAGAACTCATAAAGAACTCATTCAAGATTCAAGATCTTCAATCAAGAACTCAATCAAGATTCAAGAACTAAACCAAGAACTCATCCAATCATACATACCACACGCATATTATCATCATCTTTTCGAAATTACCAACTTTTACTCATCCAAAATTCATCAAACTTTAACATAATATTCATGATCATAAAACAACATATAATCAATCATAATATCATGAAAAATCATCATCAAAACACCATATAAGCACATAAAAATCAGATTTAGAAATCATACATGAAATCATAGATATTCATCAACAATCAACCCAAACATGCATTTAATCTATACTATAAACATAGTATACCAAAAAGGTTGAGAAGTATGTTACCTTATTGAAGATTACACACTAAAACAACACAAGAATGCAGCCCGGAAAACACGTCCAACACGGCCCCTAGACACGGCACACACACACGAGCACCACGTCTTCAACTCGGCACCACAGCACACACGGCTTCACCACACGGCCTGCTGCACCACCACGAGCACGACACCACCTGCTGCACGGCACCACCACACGGCCCTGCTGCACCACTCGGACACCACCACCACACGAACCCACACGAACACGAACCCAAATCCAATCCGAACTAGTGATCTTGATTGAAATGAATGTGTTTAGGAATGTGTTTGAATACCTAAAGATCAATGGGGTATGAATCTTTAAGTTTTGGTTTAAGAAAGATGATGAACACTTTGATGGGATCAAAGTGCCCAAAAATGGCGTGGAGTTAGAGCAAATGGGAGGGAGTTTTGGTGATTGAACTTTGATGGCAAAAGCTTATGTTGGCAAAATGAGCAAAGGGCCTTACTAACTCTCCTATTAATAGAGTTAGTCAAGGTGTGAACACAAGGCAAGTGGCAAGCCTTGCCATGCCACTTAAGAAACCGGCCAAGAGAGCAAAATGGGCCTAAAAATGGGCTCTCGTGATTAATTGGGCTAATTTGCAAAAACCGCATGACTAATCATGCAATAATCGATTTGGCCCAAAATATTAGATAATTAATTAGAAAATTAAATAATAAAATTCAAATCAATTAAATAATAATTAACATAAATAATAAAAACTGAGAAATAATTATTTCGAGTTAAATCGAAATTATTCACATAAAATAAAAATAAATAGTTCAAAATAAATTTGAACTAACACCAAAAATGCACATAAACACACATAATTATCGGCAAAAATACCAATAAAAATCTGGGTCATTACAAAGGCAATTCTAGAAATTAATTAAGTTATGATAAAAGATGTTAAAGAATTGAAGATTTGTTAAGGATTAGCTTGATTTCGTAACTAGACGCCTAAAACTTAGAGTAAGATTCTATGTTTTTGGGTTAAGACGTTGCCCCTATCCTATCCGCGGTATTGGGATAGTTGGTGGTCTTACTATGTTGTATTCGGATGTGGATTTCCAGTAAGATTGGTTTCACGGGACTTGGGAGTAAGATTCTCATTTCCTAACATAGTAGAAAGTTCGAATGTGTAAGATGCATTCGTACGTGCATAGTCCGGTCTAGTCTATGAATGATTGCGCTAAAGATAAGTTTGGATAAGATAGTTGAGTCGAGTTTATTATTGGACGTTGTTCGCATATTTGGTGTTATGATTTGGTTATTTGATTTGTGTTATGTTCATGTGTATTCCCATTAGGGTGAGTCAGTTATGTTACTCGCCACTGATGGTGGACTGTTGTTTGTTTTTCAGGTAATTCTGATGATGAGGTTCTTGCTTAGCTTTGGGTTGGGCGAGCGCCGATATTATGATTTTGTTGTATTTTCTTTGTTTATTGATTTTGGATAGTTTTGGACTGTAGTATGGACTTGTATACGTTTGTTTTGGACTGTGACACGTGTTTGGAGTTTCGTATATTAGTATTGTTAGTTTGACTTTTGGTTTAGTATTGTACAAACTTGTGGGTATTTGTACTTTTGACTTGTGGGTTTTAATAATAATATCTTGAGGTATTTGTTTTAATTTTTAAGTATTTGAGTTGTTAGTTATGTCTATTCGACTCGTCGGTTTCTTCCGCGCCGATTTAAGCGAGTTGGGTCGTCACACCATCCCTCCTCATCTTCTTCAGGACTCTCAAGAGGAGAACTGTAACATTCCAAGTTTGATTTTGGTTGTTGAAACACTTGCACCACCACTGGCTCTAAGTTACCGAACTGGATGGAGTGAACATGAACATAGCATTCAAGAGAGACGGATGCATGATTAGCCTCTGCGACTTCATCATCATCTAAGATAATCTTCCCTTCCCTTGCCAGCTGCATGATCTTCTCTTTGAGGGTGATACATTTTTCAATCGGATGACTGATCAACCGATGATACTTGCAGTAATTTGGATCAGATGTTCTACCTTTCTCCGTTGGGCGTTTAGACTCCGAGAGTTCAATGATTTTCTTCTCTAGGAGATCCTCCATCATTCCCTCCAAATCGGAATCAGGAAATGGATATTTCTTGGCTTGGAATTCCTTCAAAGTAGGCCTCTCCCTCCTGGTGTCCCTTGAAGACGAGCCCCTCTCATACAAAGATTTTGGCTTTGCGGAAATCTGTATTGGAGCTGAAGTGGAGACAACATTTGATCCCTCAACAGAGCTATTTGAAGATTTATCCGTCTTCTTTAAATCCTTCCGCTCGTTCGAGTATTCTAAAGAACTAGTCTTGCGACTGGCAATAGTCAACTCCATGTCATGTGCGCGTGTTGCTAACTCTTGGAAGGACTTTGGCTTGATTCCCTGAGAATATACAACAAATCCTAGTCCATGCCGTTAGTGCACATTTCAACTACAGAAGCTCCCGATAAACGGTCCTTGCACTCGAGACTCTTAGCGCGCCACCGGCTGATGTAGTCAATGACTGGCTCATCTTTCCATTGTTTGGTGTTAGTTAATTCGTCCATGCTCACGACACGCCGAGTGCTGTAGAATCTGTCTAGGAATGCTATTTCCATCAGATCCCAATTGTCAATAGACTCTGGTGGTAAATTTGTGTACCAATCAAAAGCAATGCTTTTGAGAGATCACACAAATTGTTTAACAAGCAGATCGCCTGAAGTCCCGGCATTGTTGCATGTTTCCACGAAGTGAGCGATGTGCTGCTTCGGGTTCCCCTTTCCATTGAATTGTTGAAACTTCGATGGCTGATAACTGCTTGGCATTTGCAGCCTATCGATCCTCTTAGAATAAGGCTTCACATAACGACCACTATTGCGCGGATCTCCACCAATCTGAGATTTGACTGCACTAGCTATCATATCCTGCAGCTGTTTTGCAGTAACTGACTTGTGCCGACTGTCAAGATTTTCATCTTCTGCAGGCTCACTGTTTTCACCTTCACTTTCAGTTTTCTCATGGTGAATTTCTTCAAGTTTCTTTGATAAAGAGGCTATCTCTTTGTTGTGTTGCTTGATTTGAGCATCTTTCTCCTCTCCATTTTTCAGTACTTTCTGAAGAAGAATCTTCATCTCGGCAAGCTGTTCCTCGACGGTCTTGGCTTTAATCACCATAACCGCAGCGACATCATTGGTGGAACGGTTGTTGGATGAATCTCTTTCAGACGCCGCAGAGGATGATCCAATAAGAAATTCATCGCGCAAATTGGAGTCAGGCATGGCATTCTCATAAGTTGTGAAAACAAGAGGTGCAACAGGCTGATCAGGGGCCCTACGAGCCTTCCGAGGTTTGGTCAGAACAGACGCAGAACGCTGACTTGAAGCAGCAGAAGAGACAAGGGCTTGTTTCATTCCTCTGGTGCAAATAGCTCATCCTTGCTTGTCGGAGACCACTTTGTCACCCATCGATTTCTTATTGGCGGATGAAGCGTTGTTCTTCGAGACCATCTTTTTTTTGAAGTTGTTTGCGGAAAAAGAGATGAGTAGTAGAGATGTCCCACCGAGCGTGCCAAAAATTTGTTAACACAAATTTTTAAATCTGCAAAGAGAAATAAAAATATGCAACAAATAATAATTTATATTGATCAAAGGATATTTTGGGTACAACTCTATTTGTTCTACTGATTCGCTTTCCATAACAAAATGAACTTTAAAAGAATTTTGCAGCTTGACTTGAATGAGGGCCACCGGCTTGTTCTCGTTCAAGGAAGGATTCTCAAAAGAGCAATTTGACGGATGCTTGATGACTTGATTTGTCTGCTTCCTGGGTTGAAAATGCTTCTTCTACTTTCTTCACCTTTGTTGGATGCTTGATGACTTGATTGGTCGGCTTCCTGGTGTTGAAAGAGTTTCTTTCACTTTCTTCTTTTGAGAGAGCTTCTTATTTGAGAGTGAATTCACCTTTGATGGAGCTACTTGCTTGAGAGAGAATTTCTACTTTGCTGAGTTTTTCTTAGCTTTCGATTCTCTTTTTTCTCTCTGCCCCTTTAGGAGTGGGAATGATGCTCTATTTATAGATTCATTTTTCTAGGGTTTTAGGAATGACCTAGCACTTTTGGGCTTGTAGTCAAATTCCATTATCCTTTTAACCTGAAGCCCAACTTATTACTTATTGAATTTTGGCTTCAAATTAAACATACATAATAATTAAAATAGGCCCAAACGTTATTATGAGCCCAAATTAATTAATTCATGACCCATTTATAATTTAAGTCAATGTTTAACTTTTAAACGGGGCAAATATAATTAATGTGGCATAATATAATTTTAATGTGCCTACAACATCTCTAGTAATCTTTTATACTACCTCCGTATTGCAATATTCGCTACATAAGTATGTGATACGGACTCCTAGACAAAAAATGGATTCAAAGAGAAATAGAGTGAAAAATGAATAATTAATTAGGCCCACTGCAAAAGTAACGTCGGTTTAAAAAATAAAAAAGTTACCCATAGATAAATTTTTAACTAAATATAGTAAAAAAATTGTTGTAAACATTATGTTACAACTTAAATTGCAAAATCTGTGTGTATTATGATATAGAGTTAAGACTAATGTAGGAACCAAAAAAAAACTTTTCTAAACCCGTATTATCCATCCCAACATATCAATACTTCTATTCGGTATCGTATATCAATACTTTTATACTAATATAGTAACCACTTGAAAAATCTTTTCTAACCATTAATTAAACCGAGCATTTACTCGGGTATTATCTAGTTTTTATATATGTACTCAGCTCCTATATTCTTTGATTGTACTACCTAATAATCATAATAATTATTTTTTGTGATCTTTTACATATATAATGAAAATAATAACTAAAAACATACGAAATACTAGTACGGATAGATTGAAGGTAAGAGTTGAGACCTTTATTTAGAGATGGAGGATGAGGGAGGAATTTGTAATAGTATATTCCCACCGTCCACAAATAAGTGCTCCATTTTGATCAAAATTGTGAGAGTTTTTTAGTTAAAATGGAGCTTTTATTTGTGGACAGAGGGAGTACTTCGCAGTGAGGACCTTAAAAAAAATGTCAAAAAGTATAGTGAAACCTTGTTTGCATGTTTTGGTACTTGATTATACTGTGTGGTAGGGTGGTGGATGGTGCAATGATGTTGAGTCATACTTAGCAAGGACACAAACTCATCTTGGATCCTCAAACTACATGACTAAGCTGGAAGTCTTTTCTGGTATCCTAACCAACAATGTATCCCTTAATCCAGGTTCATATATATTTTACCCTACTCTTATCTTTCTTCTTTTTAGTTTTTTTTAGTATGATAATGTGTGGGATACTAAGATTTGAATCGGCCCAATTTTAGCCAACATGCATCTTTTGTTCATTTTAACAGACTTGTACAATTGGAACCGTGTTGTACTAAAATACAGTGATGGAGCTTCCTTTGCTGGCAATTCCAAGTTTGACAATGGGGTAATTATGTGATGCAGAACAGGATGGTCAAACGAGCGACTTCAACGGTCAGCGACTTCATTTTTGTTCACTTTTATTTGGATAGTTTTGAGCTCTAGTTTTAGCTTATTTTTCGTGCTTTTTGGGTTGTAATAATTTAGCTTAAACTCTTGTTTTAATGCTTTAGTAGTTAACTAGGCTTGTAATAGCATGAGAGTAAAGGATTAGAATGGCTTAAATAGGCTAAAGGAGGCATAAACGGCCGTGCATAAGCATTGCACGACCGTGCAAAACAGAGGCAATTTTGAAGTTGCACGACCGTGCAGATTGGGCTGCATGACAGTGCAAGTAATTTGCACGATCGTGCAGGACAAACCTGCAGGACCGTGCCTGATCCAGGGGCACCAGAATCTAGTGCACGATCGTGCAAGAATATGCTGCACGACCGTGCAGGCTAAACTTGCACGATCGTGCACGATCCAGTAGCTTAGCTTTGGGCGTGCACGACCGTGCACGGTTGTACTGCACGACCGTGCACGGGTGCCGTACGCGAATTTCAGCTTTTGTTATTTTTCTCTTATTTTGTTTAGTGTCTTTCTAATCTTGGCCCTTGATTATTATAGGATTAATGGCCTAGATTAATAGTCTTATTAGGGTGTGTTTAGTCTATAAATAGCCTTCTTACCTCATGTAAAAATCAGATTTGTTGAAATGAAAAATTGGAGAGTTTTCTCTTGTGAGTTCTTTGTGAGCTTCCCTTCCTTGGTGGATGGCAAAATCTTGCAACCTTGGTGATTGTAAGTCTTTTTCTATTCTCTAACTTAGTGATTTTGAGTAGAAATTGTTTAGTTCATGATATAAGTCCTTAGTGAACTTATTTCCATGTCCATATCCATGTTTTGATGAGTTTTTCATGTTCATATTTGAGGGTGTAGTTAGACCTACGAGTTTATGTTCTCTTGGGTGGGTTTTGTGTAGTTTTTGCTTGATTTTGAGACCCCATCCTACATCAATTGGTATCAGAGCCTAGGTTTCAATACCTCCAAAGATCTTGGTGATTTATTGTAAAAAATTCAGATTTTTGTTGTTGTTGAACATTGCATAGAAGGTGTTTGATGAAATGCTTGAGGGGAGTTTTTCTTCTTTAAACCCCATACTTCCTTGTCCAATCTTTATGGGACATTGAAGTAAGCCTTAACTCCACAAAAAGTAGTATCCTCTTTCACCTAGCACCACAAAATTCTTGTTTGAAGTTGTGATTATTGATTGCACTCTAGGTGTTTGCTAAAATGCCTAAGTGAATTTTTCTTCTTCAAACCCAATATTTCTTTATCATATCTTCAAAGGATATTGAAATAAAGCCTTTAACACCACAAAAAAGTTTTCCTCCTTTACCTAGCACCGGAAATTTCTAGCCTATTGTCATCTTTGAACATAATTTTTCTATGAGGGAGATTGAGTATATGAAGGATGTGTGCAAACAAATGATTAACTCAATTGACCATATGATTGAGACAAAACAAAGATTGTCTAAGGAGTTTAGACCTCAAGAGTTTCAATCTAGATGTACGGTTTTGGATAGGGTTTGTAATTTCAAAGTTGACCCAAATGCTAGAGAGAACTTGGTTTCCCAATACATGGTTGATAAGCTTGAACTACATGCCTTGGGTTTTCCTAAATAAGTGACCTTTCCTTTTTCTATTGGGAAGTCATACTTTGATGAGCTTACTTGTGTGGTGAGTCAAATGGATGATTGTCATATTGTTTTTGGTCAACCTTGGTTGATGAGAAGAAATGTCATCCATGATTCTTGTGAGAACACAATTTCATTCAAGTGGAATCAAGTGAAGCTTGTCCTAAAGCCTTTGCTTCCTAATGACGTGGAAGAGGTCTTGGTCAAGCATGAGACTCCCATTTGTAATGAAGAGGTGTCCAAATCACAAGATGAGGGTTCATTGCCTATGGTTCACGATGATCTTCAAAGCAAGGTAAAAGAATCCACTTATCTCTTCTTCCCTTGTAATGAGGTTTTTGATTGTGATGATCAATTTAATGAGCATGAATTGGATGAAGTGATGAAAATGGATGATATGCATGGTAATGATTTTTCTATTGTTGATCATGTTGATGATGATGAGACTTCTTGGGTTCATAATGGATTGGAAATTTCTAGTGTGGTGCATGATGATTCTCTTGGGCTTAATCGCTTAACATATTTTGACATTGGCATTAGTGAATCAACACTAAGGTTTGAACGGAATTCTTTACTCCTTGAAGCTATGTTTGATCTATCTTATGCTCATGGAGGTTGTAGTTGGTCTAAATTTGCTAAGGGCTTTCTTGATGAATTCACCATGTTTGTTGCTACTTGGGTTAAGTGGTTATCATGTGTTGGCAAGCAACATTGCTTGATGTTTTGTTTTCTTGGTGATTGCTTGGGTAAGAGAATTAAACGAACAACGAAGGTGCTTACTCTTTTTTGGGGTGATTGGATGACTTGGACGATTTCTCTTTATTTGCTCTTTGGTTTCATCGTCTTGGTGTATAATCTGGGTGGCCTATGATGGGCAATCGGAGTTTGAATTGGTCTTCTCTAGCTCTAACTATCGGGTTTAGTGCAATTGGGTCTTGCTCGTTGATGGTTGTCTTCTCTACATTCCTTGTTGAAGGCAAGGATTTGAGGGCAAATCCTTTTTTAGAAGAGGAGTTTGATGCAGAACAGGATGGTCAAACGAGCGACTTCAACGGTCAGCGACTTCATTTTTGTTCACTTATATTTGGATAGTTTTGAGCTCTAGTTTTAGCTTATTTTTCGTGCTTTTTGGGTTGTAATAATTTAGCTTAAACTCTTGTTTTAATGCTTTAGTAGTTAACTAGGCTTGTAATAGCATGAGAGTAAAGGATTAGAATGGCTTAAATAGGCTTAAGGAGGCATACACGGCCGTGCATAAGCATTGCACGACCGTGCAAAACAGAGGCAATTTTGAAGTTGCACGACCGTGCAGATTGGGCTGCACGACCGTGCAAGTAAGTTGCACGATCGTGCAGGACAAACCTGCACGACCGTGCATGATCCAGGGGTACCAGAATCTAGTGCACGACCGTGCAAGTAAGTTGCACGATCGTGCAGGACAAACCTGTACGACCGTGCATGATCCAGGGGCACCAGAATCTAGTGCACGATCGTGCAAGAATATGCTGCACGATCGTGCAACAAATTTGCACGACCGTGCAGGCTAAACTTGCACAATTGTGCACGATCCAGTAGCTTAGCTTTGTGCGTGCACGACTGTGCACGGTTGTACTGCACGACCGTGCACGGGTGCTGTACGCGAATTTCAGCTTTTGTTATTTTTCTCTTGTTTTGTTTAGTGTCTTTCTAATCTTGGCCCTTGATTATTATAGGATTAATGTCCTAGATTAATAGTCTTATTAGGGTGTGTTTAGTCTATAAATAGCCTTCTTACCTCATGTAAAAATCAGATTTGTTGAAATGAAAAATTGGAGAGTTTTCTCTTGTGAGTTCTTTGTGAGCTTCTCTTCCTTGGTGGATGGCAAAATCTTGCAACCTTGGTGATTGTAAGTCTTTTTCTATTCTCTAACTTAGTGATTTTGAGTAGAAATTGTTTAGTTCATGATATAAGTCCTTAGTGAACTTATTTCCATGTCCATATCCATGTTTTGATGAGTTTTCATGTTCATATTTGAGGGTGTAGTTGGACCTACGAGTTTATGTTCTCTTGGGTGGGTTTTGTGTAGTTTTTGCTTGATTTTGAGACCCCATCCTACATCATTATGTTTCATTCAAATTCCTTTTCGGTCATATGTATCATTTTAATATTCGATTCAAACTAGTCAGATATATTTTGAGTTAGTGGCTTTGTGTTTTCATGGTTTGTCCTATTATTTAGGAGTTGTTTTTTATTGGGTCGTTTTAACGTTAAACGTGGTTTTTAGTTGCTTATTCTTAGGAATATCTAGTTGTTTAATTTTGCTATATATATATAATTCTCTTGTACTTGATTATTAAGTATAATTACGTTATTGTTGAGTTATCCTTCTCTTCTCTTTATTTTTTATATTCTACAGGAGTTAGTTAAAATTAACATAAAGAAAGATGGACAAAAATAAATGCTCAGAAATAAACATACATGTGTTTTTTTACTTCACTTGTAAACTAATAATACATGAGTTTAAAGACCCTAATTATTTGACTAATTAAGGGCAACTAAACCACTACGTACTCCACTAAAAACCCTTAACAATAAAACATAAACTTTGACTAATTAAAACTACAACCCACTAATTAACTTTGAAGAACTATTTCCATTTTCCTAACACAAGTCTTACGGGAAACTTGTTCTTTAATTTCTAATATGTACATCATGTTAATTATTGGACAGACCTCGTCACTTTACTTCAGAGGACAAAATATTTGGGAGGCAATCATTTCAGATCTTCTTCCACAAGGGTTGGCACATGCAGAGAAGGTACATACCTTGATTACTGCTTTGATATTGATAAATTTTATTGGGACTAGTAGCGGGCCTAGGTCAGAGGAGAGCCTGACTATACACAAGTCTGGTAGGATTTTATTATAAAATCAATTGGTAATATAAGAAATAACCCACCAATGTTGTATATTAGTTATCATCACTATCATTTTTCAATGTGGGACACATGTGAGATATACTCTTAGCACTCCCCTCACATGCATGTGAGCTACCTTTAAAATTGCAATATAGATAGGTTACACACTTCCTCCTTGGGCCTGCAAACAATGAGAAAGTCTTCAAGCCCTTTTCTCGTTTAAACAGGCCTTCTTTGGACTTCCAGCATGAGGACAACAAGCCTTTACTTGGAGTGACAATTTTGTTGGGGGCATACTTGCTCCAAACAGATCTTTAGATACCATCCATATCCACACAATGAGCCCTCTCTTTCTGGGATTGATAATACACAAGACTGATCATACACAAGTTTGGTTGGGTTCCATTATGAAGCAGTTGATAATATAAGAAGTAGCTTAGTAATCTTATATATATATATATTAGTTATCATCTCTTTAATTTTTTAATGTAGTGCGTGCATGCTTTGCTTTCAGGGTGCTCAGCAGGGGGTCTCGCAGTGTTTCTACACTGTGACAACTTATCTAAGTCTCTACCAGGAAATGCTACTCTCAAATGTATCAGTAATGCTGGTTTTTTCTTAGATTTGTGATTTCCATCTTACTATTTACTCATTCATTCCATGCATTTTAATTAAGCCTTCTTTAATTAATTTGTCCCTGCCATTCCTTCCTTCAAATCTCAGATCATTGTCATTCATGTTTGTTGCAGAAAAGATGTAGCCAAGAACAACACGATTAGAACCTTTTACCATGACGTTGTGTCCGTCCCTTCAAGGAGTAGAACAGAATCTGAACCAGAAATGTACCAATACTCAAATCGATTCTAAGCAAGTATGGTTTTTGTTTACAAACTGCTTACAATAATAGTCACCTATTGACTACTAATTTTTTTGTCACATTACAGTAGAAAATGAGATGCTATTTACGACGCGAATTTCCGTCGTTAAAATGAGATACCGTCCTAAAAAAGGATTGTAAATGTTTTTTTTTGTTATAAAATTTTGACTTTATCATAGAAAAGAGTGGTAAATAATTTTTCCCGTCACAATCTGGTCATAAATAAGGCGATTTTAATAGGTTTTAGATTAGGTATTAGGTGAATTTTAATCACAAGTCCAAAACTGCAATAAAAGATCTACATTTAGTATTTTTAGATTTAGGTCATCATTAATGTGTACTCGTCATTAATGGACTAATTTTTTGTAGCGTGAGTACATATATGGTTCATTCTAATCTGACCTTCTGACGACTAAGTCTTAAATTTTTCAGTGCTTCTTCCCACAATATTTCTTGAATTAGGGGTCCGTTTACTTTGGTGTAAAACATTTTCGATGTAAAATGATTTTCCATGAAAAATATTTTACGTTGGAAAACTCAATTTCATTTAAATTTTCCAATGTTTACTTACACAGAAAATAAGTTTTACTCCCAAATTTGAAGGAAAATGTTTCCAATAGGGTGTAAAATGAGTTTTCACCCAAAGTTTTACATTTTATTTTTTCACCCAAAGTAAACGATGTAAAATAGGAAAACTATTTTCGGGAAAAACATTTTTCGTTCTACTAAACGCACCCTTAAACTCTGCATATGATACATGGCAGGTACGTACGTACGTACTCTTACATCATTTAGCTTCTGTATAATCTGTTAATTAAATTCATTATCTATTAGAAAAAGTCACCATAACATCTTAATTGGTACCGTCTTTGATTATTATATATTTTGACAGTTGGATAATATCTTGGTACCATTTACGGCTGATCCTGAAGGAAAATGGAATAATTGCAAGAATAACATAACAACTTGCACAAACAGTCAAATTCAGATCCTACAAGGTTTAACATATTTGCTTCGTTTCTACCATAAAATTATGATATATATACATATATATATAGATGCACAAATCAAGGAACTTAATTATGCACATAAATTTTATGACTTTTTATTTCAGATTTTCGACTAGGCATTAATGATGAACATTCAACGAAACATTCAACAAAAGGTGGGATGTATATAAATTCATGCTTTGCACATTGCCAAAGTGATCATCAGGAAACTTGGTTCGCCGCTGACTCCTCTAGAGTCCAAAACAAGGTACGTACTGAATAATATTTTCTTCGTGATTTTTTCTTACAAAGCTCGTCGATTGTCCATATCCTTGTAATTCTTCGTGTAATTAATAATTTATCGTGTTCTACCCGAATCGACAAAGATGTTTGTATTACTCAATTAATTATCATAAGATTTCAAGAAATTTTTTTATTGGTGAAGATTAGGATATTCTATGGTGTCATTTGAATAATGACTACCATAATATATTTTTAATTGGATGCGTGACTAAGATTAATTGATTTATTTTTAAATTATAGTACTATTAATTTAAAGTTATTTTTCTTTTATAAAAATACTTTTGTGATTTACGAAAAATAATTCCAAAAGTTTAAAATGTATTTTAAATAAAACATATTGATTTTTTTAATCAATATTACTATTTTAAAAATAAATCAAAATCAAATAATCTCATCCATCTATTCTAATAAATTATGGCAGCCATAATTCAAATGACTATCGTAGAATTGTCATGAGCAAATAAGAATAAATTAATTAAGACATTGATATAAAAAATAAAAAAAAACTAACGCACAGACTCACCCCCCTCCCAACTTTTTTTCCTTCTTAAAATTCAACTTTTATACCTTACACTCTACAATAACTTAACCAATTGATAATATTAATCAATGATTATAGAGATTAATTAAGGTAGCGTCTGAATATGTGGAATTCATTTCCAATTGATGAATTCAATTTCTAAAATTTAAAAATTACGATTCAAATTTTAATTGTTTGTTTGGATTTTTTTAGAATTTGAAATTATATGCTTTTGTTAAGTATTTAAAATACATATCATTTACTTTATTATACATTGGATTAAAAATTGAGCAAAATCCAATTCCATTTTTTTTACTTGCCAATTGCACAGTACAAATTCGTTCCGTCATTTCAAATCAAATGAAATGCTTGTATCTAAACATAACATGATAAAAAAACTACTAAGAGCATCAACGACAGGGGTGCTTATTGAGCAGATCAACTTACGAACGATTCAGACTTCACTACTCTGTCAAAACGAACTCGACTCAAGTTGGCCGTACTCGCTCAAAGCAGCTTGAAAATCGATAAATGTACTAGCTAGGAAATTAATTCTTTCCATTCTCCCATCTTTAAAAATATAATTTGCCTTGAAAGGGAGGAATATTGAGCTTAATTAGATGGTAAAAGCTTCTCTCATGCACCATTCCAGGAGATCTTGGGATATGTTCGATTCTCATCCTCGTCATTATGGCTCTCTATATATATATGAAAAAAATACCTTGGCACTTAATAAAAATAATCTAATACTTCGTGTATGAAGAAAAGAAAATATAATAAAAAAAATAAATTCAAGAGAAATAAATCTTTAAAGAAAATTAATTTAAAATATGTTGCAATTTTTATTTTTTATTTTGTCACAAACCTCCTTTTTTAAAAAACAAATTGGAAATAAAACCAACTTTTTTTAATCTATTTTTTGTTGGAAATACATAGGTGCGCTCTACGTTCATCTGGATATATATGTAAGAATAATTTTTATGATTTCTTTAATGAAGTAAAAAATTCACAAGATTTAGACAAACATGATTCAACCAACATAATAAAATTAATTAGTATGACTAACCTTTATCCATGATGAAAAAGAATTGAAAGAGAACAAGTGATTTTCGTCCCTTTAGCCTTCCCTTCTATGGTTCTTTGATGTATAAGAACTTTTGTGTAAATTATGTGATTATGTTTATTAACCTCTATACAAACATACATATACATATATATATATATATATATAAGTGCAAACTCATGAAAGTTTGTAACCCTTCATAAGTGTCTTTTCAAGTAAGCACCTTTAATATCATATTTATATGTACAAAGAGATTAAAACATACTACTTACTCGTATTATTAGGCAAGGGATGAGGAAACACCAATACTCCCTGATTTTAAAGTCATTAATTGAAACCGATTCATCACGGTGTCACCGTTTATATTAAAATCCAATAATATAATATAGACTTAGTCCTTTTAGAATTAAACCTAAGAAACATAGGCCACATTTAATATTTATATCATAAATAATTCTAACATTCTCCCACTTGGCCTTTGTGTCTTCTTGATGGCTCAATAAAACTGTAAATGTGCACTTTGATTATGTCTATTAAACTTTAATTAAATTAGAATTGGTCGGATCATGGCGGTCACATGTCATTGAGCGACACGATCCCTTCCATGTATCACAAACCAATTGAAATTCAACACAAACCTTAAATTTCATATGTCAAGATCCATTACATGTTATCTAATAACAATAAATGTATACATAAACAATAATGATAATACAATATCTAAAGCAGAAAACAACTATTAGCGAATTCTAAATGTTATTTACATAACGAGCAAACTTTATTAAAATTGCAAGGCTTTATCTACTACACCCATACATTCTACATGGCTAATGAACACCTTGGGTGGAAGACCTTTCGTCAACGGATCTGCTATCATCATGTCCGTTCCAATATGCTCAAAAAACACTTTACGTTTTTGCACTTCTTCTTTAACTGACAAAAACTTCATCTCCATGTGCTTAGTACTCTTAGAATACTTGTCATTTTTAGAGAAGAAGACTGCTGCGGAATTATCACAATAACTTCTCAATGGTCTCTCTATGTTACCAACTATACCAAGTCCTAAGATAAAATTCCGCATCCGCAATGCATGATTCGTAGCCTCAAAGCATGCCACGAATTTGGCTTCCATGGTGGAAGTAGTTAGGACAGACTGCTTTGCACTCTTCTCAGATATTGCTCCCTCGGCTAATATAGAAACAAATATCTAAAAGTAGATTTCCTACTATCAACACATCCACCATAATCTGAATCTGAATATCCAACAACTTCAAGATGATCAGATCTTCTATACATAAGCATGAGTTCTTTGGTGCCTTGCAAGTACCTAAGAACCTTCTTTGCTGCTTTCCAGTGGTCCAATCCAGGATTACTTTGATACCGACGTAGCATTCCAACAGCAAAGCTGATATCGGGTCGAGTACAAGTCTGAACTAATTCAAACTTCCAACCACTGAAGCATATGGAATTCTTTCCATCTCCTTACGTTCCAATTCATTTTTCGGACATTGCATCTTACTGAAATTATCTCCTTTCTGAATCGGAACCAAACCTGCGGAGCATTTTTCCATTCAATATCTCTTTAAGATTTTATTAATATAACCTTTCTGAGACATTCCTAACCATCCTTGTGATCGATTTCGATAAATTTCTATTCCAATCAAATAGGATGCCTCACCCATGTCTTTCATTTCAAAGTTTTTAGAGAGATATTTCTTTACATCATGTAACATACCCATGTCATTTGTAGCAAGAAAAATGTCATCAACATATAAGACTAAAATCATAAACTTGCTCCCACTGATTTTAATATAGATACATTTATCAACAATAACTTCCACAAACCCATAAGATGTGATAGTACTGTTAAACTTTAAATACCATTGTCTGAAAGCTTGCTTTAGTCCATATATTGACTTCCTCAACTTACACACCTTGTGTTCTTTTCCTGTGGCCGAAAACCCTTCAGGTTGGTCCATATACATTTCCTCCTCTAATTCACCATTCAAAAAGGCGGTTTTCACATCCATTTGGTGAAGTTCGAGATCATAATGAGCTACCAAAGCTAAAACAACTCTTAAGGAATCCTTCTTTGACACAGGAGAAAAAGTCTCCTTGTAGTCAACACCATCTTTTTGAGTGAAACCTTTAGCAACAAGTCTAGCCTTAAATCGTTCGATGTTACCTTTAGAGTCTCGTTTGGTCTTGAAAACCCATTTGGACCCAACTGTCTTACAACACTTAGGTAACTCTACTAGATCCCAGACATTGTTATCACCCATAGATTTCATTTCCTCTTTCATGACAATCAACCATTTACCAGAATTGTTACTTTCCATGGCCTTTCTGAATGATATCGGGTCTTCATTAAGGCTTAAGTCACATTCATTTTCAACAGCAGGTCTCCTTTCTCTTATTGAACTTCTTAAAGTTTCACGTGATTCATCGTTCTCTCCTTGAATAGTGACAGGTTCATCCTGAATATTTACATTTTGTGGGTTTTGGACATCATTATGTTGTTCCATTGCGTCATTTCAATATGTTGTAACAACTAGAACAACAAATTTAGAAGAAATATCGGGCGGCGAATCACTTTCAACCTAAATCTCACGTATGTCCACATTTCGTGGTTCACCACTCCCACTAGATTGACTATTTTCAATGAACCTAGCATTACCCGTCTCTACAATTCTCGTACTATGGTTAGGACAATAAAATATATACCCCTTTGACTTTTCAGGATAGCCAATGAAAGATCCACTTATTGTCCTTGGATCAAGTTTCTTTTCATTTGGATTATACAACCTTACTTCTGCTTCACAACCCCAAACACATATATGCCTTAAACTAGGTTTCCTACTCGTCCACAGTTCATAAGGAGTCTTAGAAACCGCCTTACTAGGAACCCGATTAAGTAAATACGCTGCAGTCTTTAAAGCATATATCCATAAAGAAACAGGTAAAGAACAATTACTTATCATACCCCTAACCATTTCCATCAAAGTACGATTCCTCCTCTCAGCCACGCCATTCTGCTGAGGTGTGTACTGTGCACAAATGCTTCTACTTTCAAGGAATTTTGCAAATGGACCTGGACATTGTCCACTTTCATTATATTTTCCATAGTATTCACCACCTCTATCAAATCTTACTACCTTCACTTTCCTATCTAATTGTCTCTCAATCTCATTAATGAACACCTCTAGGGCATTCACCGATTGAGACTTTTCATACAGTAGATAGATATATCCATATCGTGAGTAATCATCAATAAAAGTGATGAAATACCTTTCTCCATTCCAAGAAGGAACATCAAATGGACCACATATGTCTGTGTGAATCAACTCAAGAAGTTGAGTACTTCTCATGGTTGGTTTCTTTACTATGTGTTTAGTTTGTTTTCCTTTGATGCAATCTACACACACATCTAGATCACTAAAATCCAATTAAAGAATAATTCCATCTTTTACCAACCTCATTTGCCTTTCTTTGGAAATGTGACCTAACCTTTGATGCCACAAGAAAGCAAATTTATCATTGCATGCACTACGTTTAATGCCTTGACTTTTAACATTAAATAAGGATCCAGAGAACTTACTATCAATGTTAAACTTATAAAGTGAATCAATCAAAGTACCACAACCATACAAATAGTTATGCCTATATAATGAAAATCCACCACTACCAAACTTAACATTAAAGCCTAATATGTCCAATTTACTAACTGAAACAAGATTTTTAGCACAATCAGGAACATAAAGACATCTTTCAAGATCTAAATTACAACCAGTACTTAAGATCAATCTATAATTTCCAATCCCTTCTATACGTGCCTTCATCCTATTTCCCATGAACAAGTATTGCTCAGTTCCTCTTATGGGTTGGATCGTACTGAATCCCTGTTTAATACAAGACACATGAGTAGTAGCACCAGAATCTAACCACCAAGTATTGTTAGGCACTTCTATAAGATTCGATTCAAAAGAAACATAACTATAATGCTTACCTTTCTTCTCGAACCAAGCCTTTCTTTTCGGACAATCCTTCTTGATGTGCCCCGATTTCTTGCAAAAGAAACACTTCTTCTCTTATCGGATCTTGCCTTCCGGCCCTTTCACGAAAGTTTTGTCCTTGTACTTGCCCTTTTTACCTGGTTTGGTTTTGCTTCTGCTGGCACCATCATGAGATACGAGATGAACTGCTTGATCCTTCATCTTCTTTAATCTACGTACCCTCCTCCTAAACCAACATAGCCTTCAATTCCTGAAAGTTCCACTTATCCTTAATGGTGTTATAGTTCACCTGGAACTGGCCAAACTCGGGAGGTAGAGAGTTCATGATGAACTGGACCAAGAATGTGTCATTTATATCCATCCCCATGCTCTTTAACTTTGCTGCCAAGTTAGACATGTGAGTTACATGATCATGGATAGGTTGAGACCAGTTAAACTTTTTTGTAGTCAACCGACTCATTAGGCTGCCTACAATTGACTTATCAGCCAAATCCGATTGAGAACAATTCTTAATTTGTTGCATGAATTCCTTTGCATTTTCTGTCTTTGGCATCGATGGCTTAATACTTTCAGCCATCTTCATCCTCATAAGGTTCAAACTCAGCCGATTAGATCGCTCCCATGCTTCATAAAGAGACTTTTCTGCATCGGAGCTTTTATCTGTGATGACTGGGGGCTGCTCATCCATTTGAATTGCAAGGTCCAAAGACATTATACCCAGCGTGAACCGGATTTGTTCAAAGCAACACTACAAAAAAAAGAGCTTTTAGCTACGGAAAATTAGAGACGGATTTTATCCGTCTCTAAATTAGAGACGGAAATTTCAAATCCGTAGCTAAATTTGTAGAGTAAAAATTTAGAGACGAATTTTTAAAATCCGTCTCTAAATTTAGCTACGGATTTAAAAATCCGTCTCTAATTTTTTAGAGTACAAATTTAGAGACGGATTTTTAAAATCCGTCTTTAAATTTAGCTACGGATTTAAAAATCCGTCTCTAATTTTTTAGAATACAAAATTTAGAGACGGATTTTTTAAATTCGTCTCTAAATTTAGATACGGATTTTAGCTTCCGTCTCTAACATTTCTTTCATTTATTAACAATTCTATGCATATAAGATTGACAAATGAAATTTGGTACAGTTGGTAAGAGTGTCACCCCGTGACTCTGAGGTCACAATTTCGATTCCTACCAACTATGATTCATGAGACTTATAGAAATTTAATTGAAGGTCACAGGATTTTAGAGACGGAAAAAATCCATCTCTAAATCCGTTGCTAAATCCAAATAGCGACGAATTTAGTCGATTTAGAGACGGATTCGGTCCGTCGCTAAAAGCTCTTTTTTTTGTAGTGAATCATCATAATTCAGCCCATTGAATTTCATGACAGAGTTAGCGAATGCATTTAAACTTGATGAAGCTGCAAACAATAATACATATTTACCTATAAGTGCTTTGAAAAATTCATAATATATGCATCTAAGTAACCTTTGGGCAATACTTAAATACACATAATTTTATTGATGCTAAAATTACGTACTTTAATAATTAGTCATAAAATACATATACAAAATAAGCATGCTATCTTTGGGTATACACACTATTTAACAAAGTATTAATTCATAATCCTTTATATATTGTTAACCATATTCAATGATCCACCTTTGGGTGATCTCCTAGAATATAATTAATAAAATCAATTGATCAATCATAAAAAATATATCATGTCAATTATAGCATCTCTATAATCATGATCATTTAAAATATTATTCATTATTCAAATGTCTTAAAATCAATGTATGTAACTAGGCCACTTTGGTGGTGACTAACAAGTTATTGTATCCTAATTTAGACATTAAATAATAATCTTTCATGTACATATACTATCATATATTGCACAAATTAATTTAATCAAATATGTTGATTAAGGCATAACAAAAAGACAAGGAAAAACAAACAACAATTATGTTCCACATTACGGCGCGATTTGATGTCAGTGCGTGCATATTTCTGCAAGACTTGGAAACCGTCAATCAACAAAATCAAATAGCATGTACAATATTTTAATGATGATCAAATAAAGACCAAGCAATTAACCGTTAATCAACGAAGGGAACCAAATAATGTGTGCATGAATATGAATGTATTTAGGCATGCACCACATTAAAACGGTAAAACAACAAGGGGGAAGTGAAATTCGCGTGATAATTGATGATCAAATAATAAGCCAAATTATAAATATCACAACTAATCAAACCAAAAACCATTAATTTGTCTTTTATGACAGTTATTTACCGAATTAATGGTAATCACATGCATGCAAACTAATTTTCGAAAACTTGAACAATCATATAATTACAATCAATACCAACGGATGATCACATAACTTTCGCATGTAAGAATGTTTACAAAATTGGTAAATCATGATAGTTCATAAACCCGCTCTGATACCAAATGTAAGAATAATTTTTATGATTTCTTTAATGAAATCGAAAATTCATAAGATTTAGACTAAACATGATTCAACCAACATAATAAAATTAATTAGTATGACTAACCTTGATCCATGATGAAAAAGAATTGAAAGATAACAAACATACATATACATATATATAAATATAAGTGCAAACTCATGAAAGTTTGTAACCCTTCATAAGTGTCTTTTCAAATAAGGTTGTAACAATTCATAAGTGTCTTTTCAAGTAAGCACCTTTAATATCATATTTACATGTACAAAGAGATTAAAACATACTACTTACTAGTATTATTAGACAAGGGATGAGGGAACACCAATACTCCCGGATTTTAAAGTCATTAATTGAAATCGAATCATCACGGTGTCACCGTTTATATTAAAGTCCAATAATATAATAGACTTAGTCCTTTTAGAATTAAACCTAAGACACATAGGCCACATTTAATATTTATATTATAAATAATTCTAGCAATATTTAAGACCTTTCCCAAAAAAATAAAAAAATATAGTAGACCAATTGGCTCGTGATCGACTCAACCCCACTAGAAAATTAATGGGAATAATTACATTAATACGTATCAACTATTGCACTTTTTATTTTATAGGTACCAACTTTTGATTATTCACCAGCAGAACGAACTATTACATAAAGTTGCAACGATAGGTATATGACCTAAATATTGTTACAACTTATAGGTCATCCATACCTATCGTTGCAACTTTATGTAATAGTTCGTGCTGATGGTGAATAATAAAAAATTGGTACCTATAAAAGAAAAAGTGCAATAGTTGATACTTATTAATGTAATTATTCGAAATTAATGAGCATGAGTTGAACAATCCGTGCATTGCAGCTAATTAACAACGGATGTCATATATATATATATATATATATATATATATATATATAGAAGTAGGTTCATGTGAGAAATGTAGTTTTGGTGAGAAGGGTGAGAAGCAATCACAACCCTTTGATCACCAAATGAAGGGCTAAGATTAAATTTGATTTTCTCTCCTTACTCCTTTGATAGTTTGGAGTCAATGTATATATGGTATAAAGTCAATGTATTTTTACTCAATGTATTTATAGTGTATGGTGAATGTACCTATAGTTAGTGCTCAATGTACCTCTAGGTATTAGGTAATGTATTTATCTCTTCTCACATTTCTCACGATAAGAAATTTCTCACCGGAACCCAACCCTATATATATATATATATAATATAAAGTGGTAAACTTATTTGAGCATTATTAGCAGCACATGGAAATAAAACACCGCCTTTAATTTCTTCTTTTCTTTCTTTTCTTTCTTTTTTTTCTTTCTTTCTTTCTTTATCTCTTATTTCGATATATATACATCAGATATTGCAACTAATAATAGAAGCACTCTACCGCGCGCCTTTAATTTCTTCTTCTTTTCTTTCTTACTTTCTTTCATTCTTTATTTCTCTGTTATTAGTTGCGGTGTTCGGTCCTGGAGGGCTGGAAAGATGTTGATTGTAGACGAGTTTGACATGGGTGGAAAGATATGGTTGGGAAATATATATGTACATTATTAGAAGTTAATAATAATAATAATTAGTAAACAATAATATATAATAATGGATGCTAATGATGATGATGATGAGTTGTTACAGAAGAATGTTGAAGAACATCTTAAAACAAAAATGCAATACCCCAACATCACTCATGTCAAACTCGTCTACAATCAACGTCTTTCCCTTGCTGACGTCAACAATCAACGTCATTTCTCAATTCCAAACCAAATATTAACTCCATTTCTTACTCATTCTGAACAACTCTACCTTTCTTGAAAAGATGCTGACGACAACTTTACCAACTTCCCCGTCAACGTTGTCGTGGGGTCTACCGATTACAACCTCTCACTCTCCCGCAAAACCAACAACAACAACATCAACAACAAGAAAAGGAAAAGGAGGAGGATGAGTGATAATGTTGTTGATGAATGGAAGTATGTGTTGACCGGAAAAGGATGGAATAAAATCAAGATTGCCAACAATCTCAAGTCTGGAGATTCCATTAAGGTTGTGTCGTTTCGCTCCAACCATTACATTGGCTTTGTTTTCATTTTATCATCCCCACCTCCTCATCTTAATGCTTCTCAACTTCTTGCCTCCTATTTCCCTAACATTTTTGTTAATTCTTCTACTTTTGGTTAATTTTCTTGCTGTTAATTGCTGCAGTATGTATGTAATGTAGCACAACATTATTATTATTATTATTAGGGCTGCTTTAATTTCTATCTAGACTCTAATTGCATATTCATTTCTTGTTTAGTTTACTTACAGTATCTAATTAATTTCTAAAATTGAAATAATGTTACAATTCAATTTTTTATTATTTTTTGGGTTGTTTTAAAATTTTGAAATGACATCGTTTTGTTAAGTTTTTGAAATAGATATCATTTTTTGGTTGGAAATTAGGCCAATCCAATTCTAAATATATACTTGCCATTTCAACAAAATCCATTAGTTCAAATCAAATGAAATGCTAAACATGGCATGGTAAAAAAAAAAATCGTTAAGAGCATAATGCTAAGGGTGCTTATTGAGTAGAGCAACTCATGAGGGTTTCGGACTCAACTCGGTCAAAGCTCAACTCAAGTTGGCTCGTTCTTGTTCAAATCAGCTAGAAACTCGACAAATGTACAAAGAATTTAATAATTTCCATTCTTCTATCTTTCAAAATAAAATTTACCTCGGCACGTAATAAAAACAATTTAATACACTTTAGTAAGAAAACTAATATATGAAAAAAAGAAAATATAATCAACAATAATTGTTTGAAATTGGAGAGACATAAACGTTTAAATCAGCAGTTTATGATCGAATCATCTCAACTAGATGAGATTATTATCCGGCCCGACTATTTGACCGACTTTTTCGATAAAGATTTTTTAACAGACCTTTTTCAGCGACTTTCCAACCAACTTTCAGGTAACATTTTTCCGGTAGACTTCTTTTGGCCGACTATATCCGGTTAATTTTTTTCAGCCAACTAAAAATTGAAAAAAATAGATAAAATTCAAAACAAAAGTAAAAATTATAAATATAAATATTAAAAAAATTAAAAAGTTTCACTTCCGGCCATATTATTTTGGACTTATTTTCATCTCATCTCATTTCAATTTAATTTTATTTAATCCAAAAAAAGTGCCTAAGCCTCAAACTGATTTGAGCATTGGCAGATGGAAAACACTCTCTAGTCTCTGATCTTCCACCGACTTTGTTCTCTTACATTATCCCCTGACCCCTGTACAAGCTATACATACTCTATGTATGTAACAGCCCCCAAATCAGGGTCAGTGTTAGCTAATAGCCTAATAAGATACTTCAATCATCAAACTAACTCTTAACCAACATTCATCATATCCACCAATCAAGAGACTTTCGGGTTTCGAAACCCTTTGACGGCTAGAATATCACATTCAACGATAAGAAAAACATAAATTATACATATTTGAAACAAGACTAAACTTATACGTCTTTGACAGATTTGACCTTGCATATTAAATTGATATTATTCAAACAACACATACCCACACACTTATTATAAAATGTTCATGAAGCACTCTCTCTTCACACGCATAACACCCGTACACATGCTCTAACTTTGAATGCCTATTTTGTACTCTTGTGTAATTTGGTCATTAACCCGTAAGCGTGCCACTTAGGCTTGTATCGTCATTGCACCCCTTAAGCATGCCACATAGGCTTTTATCCGGTGAGCTACATAGACTCTATCCGGTGGAGCTACATAGACTCCATAAGCGAGCTACATAAACTCTAGTTTAAGGGCGTGTCACATAGTCTGTAGCCATGGCTGGTTGTATCAATTCGTAAACTAAATTCACCATCTTAGTTAATTAAGCTTTCGTTCTTTTAAGTATAATAATCGAACTTATGAAATTCTCGTTAGGTTATAAGATGGGCGGTAGTGGCGGACCCAGGATTTGAAAAATGGGGGTACGGATTACTTTTGTTGGACATTAAGATAAAATCAAACCAAAAATTTACAAATGAAACAAAAAAATAGCATATATATTTTATCCACCTCACTAAAACAACCAAGCTAATATATTAATCGAAACAAAAAAAAAAAAAGAAAATGATACATATATTAAAAAATCAAACTGAAAAAACAAAAAAAAAATACACTCTTCAGCCATAATTTTATTTTATTTTTAAAAAGCATTCTGCTAGAAGTTACAAACTCAAAAAATCATAAACTAAAAACAATCGAAATTAGACTCAAAGATAAGGACAAAATAAAACTAAAATAAGTTAAAAACTCAGATCAAACATTCAAAAAATTTAAATGATCAAAACTAGACTAAAATTATAATCAAACTAAATAAATTGAAATAACAAAATTGGAAATTCAGAATCAACTAAACAAACAAGAAAAAAAATTATTCTCAATGGTATTCCTGATAAGTTTTAAAAAAATCTCAGAAATATACTTAGATTACTAATATAATTCAAGTAATGCTTTGTTTCTGGCCAATTAACCGCGCCACTAATAAGTAAAAAGGTTAAGGTAAAATTATATTATTTACAAGGAGATTACACCAATATATATTACAAGCCTAACGGAAAAGAAATAGCTATACATGGGGTAATAAAGGAAAGCAGAAATATAATGTACAAAAATAAAGAAATATATTCTCCAAGAATTAAACAACCTAGCTAAAGTCAAATATTATGGCCTAATATATATGCTGAAAATCCGTAAATGGATATTGATTGAGAATCAATATCAAACAAGTCAAGGGTATTATCTTGAAGTATCCTTAATAATAAGTCCTTAGTTAATTATAGTTAGTTTATTTAGGGAAAAAATAAAAATTAACAAAAAATTACAATTTATTAACTTTTTACACCTACCATAAGGAAGTATATTAGCGTTAATTGAAATGTAAAAAGTTAATGTTTTTTATCTTATGTTTAATTTTTAAATTTCCCCCCAAAATACACTAACTACATTTAACTAAGGACTTATTCATGGTGATTAATTGGTCGATAATAACCATTATAAGTGTTAATAAATTATATTAGTTTATTAGCAACTTAAGTATATTTTTAGATTTTTTTTAAAACTTATGTATACCATTAGGAATTGAATAATCCAAAAAAATAGAAATAACTAAAAGCAAATAATAAAAAAAATCAACATTCGAAATAATTTAAAAAACAAGGAAGGGCAATTAAACAATTAATAGAAACAATTATCCCATTTTTAAAAAAAAATTGAAAAAAAAAAAAAAAAAATTGAAAAATTAAATTACCGACCGCCAAACGGTCGGTAATTTATGTTTGGCAGTCGGTAATTTTTGGTTCAGAAAAATTACCGACCACCAAACAGAATTACCGTCCGTTTGGCGGACGCTAATTTTTTTTTCAATTTTTTTTAATTTTTCGAACTTTTTTTTTTTTTTTGAAAATGGGGGTACTGCTGTACCCGGTTGTTCCTTACTGGGTCCGCCCCTGATGGGCGGCAACACGTCTTGTCAATATAAACACTATGGAAGACCTACTTGGACGTAACTCGCACCGAGTTCAAGCATGTTTTCATTTTAAGAACACGCTCCAGCCAAACAATACATGAGAGTATGAGACCCTTGCCAACGCATGATATTGGGTCTCGAATTCATTTTCATATTTTTATGTATTATTTTCTTACTTATCCATGCAAGCTAGCTGCTCACACTTGATATTGTCCAATGAACTTAGCTTTCTCAGCTTAGCTATCATGTCGTACTCAAAACTATCTGCATTTAGATGCTCAAGAAAACAAGTCCACGTCGTGGCCATTCTACGCCTTCAACTCTACTTAACTGAACCCAAACGTTAACCTCGAAATCTTAGCTTAATATTAGCTCATAGAACCTTTCCATCAAATACTTACCTTATTCCAAATCTCGACTCAAATGGGATGTTTACAATCCTTAGCTTAAATATGATATCCAACTTAGCTCAACACTATATAACCTTAGGCAAAGGGAATAAATTATATTCTTTTAACTATAACTCACGATAAAATATATTTACTTAACCTTAGTTCGTAGCTAGTAAGCCATATTTATTTAATCATAACTTAATATTCTTATGTACATAACATAACCCAAACGTTATACAACCTCAACTTAATTATATCATAAATAGCATAGATTAAAGTAAAATAAATTTACTAATACTCAACTTGAGATAAGTATAGCCTTGATTAATAATAAAAAAAATACATAACCTTGACCTATGATAAAATATATAACCTTGTCTTATAATAAAGTATTTCCTCTGTAAACGAAAAATTGCAACAAAGGGGGAGGTCACGGACTCCAAAAAAAATTTTATAAGTGTGTTTAAGTTAGTAGATTAGTAAAAATAGGAGAGAGAAATAAAAGTTAGTAGAGTAGAAAAAGTAGGAGAGAAAAATAAAAGTTACTAGATTAATAAAAGTAGGAGAGAGAAATATGTTAAATATTACCCAAAATAGAAAGTGACAAATTTGTTGCAATTTTTTAAAAATATCCAAATATGGCAAATTTTGCAAATTTTCACGGAGGGATTATATAACTTTTACTCAAAAATAAGGCATAGAACCTTGACTTATAAAATAAAAATATATAGCCTGGCCTTGTCTTATAATAAAACATATAACCTGTTCTGGGCCCACCAAAGGGGTAGGCCCAAGATAAACGGACCCAAATCCTAGACCCAGTTTTGCCAGGGTTATGGATACATCAGATATTCTAGGACGAATAATATGATGCCACGTGTCATAGGCCATGCCCACGCGTCAGCACGACTGACTCAGAAAAACCCTAACCGGGTAACTTACGCCTATATAAGGATCAGTCTAGTCATTCTTTCAGGTATGCAATAAAAAACACCCAACTCACAATTTTCTGACTCTTTACTCCCGAGATCTGACTTAAGCATCGGAGGGGCGTTCCCGGGTTCCACCCCCGTCCCGGTAGCAACCTTTGTCTATTTTGCAGTACTCAATCCTAGTGAGGAGTATCCAGAGTCAACATCAGCACATCGAAGAGCATTGACTTTTCAGAAAAAGTTCCAGAACAGGAACAAATTGGCGCCGTCTGTGGGGATAGTAACAAAAAACATGGCTAACACCAGAGCAAGGACGACTCGATCTAATCAACCTAGTGAAAATCCTCGTGAATCGCCTAACCACCAACCTACAAATGTCACCGATCACAATTCCTCAAACCGAGCAAGTGACCGCCATCGACGGGGCAAACCTGACCAGGTAGTCACTCGAAAAGATTTCAAAGATATCGTAACAGCAATGAATCACAGATTCCAGAAGAGTCTGCAAGAGTTGAGATACAACATACCTATGTTGGTCGAGCAACACAGGCCTCCTACCCAGGCAACTACTCCCAAGAGGGATCCCATCCATAACCGGGAGAATGGGGCACGCTCGCAGAGAGGATCCCAACCTGGGGATGCCTGAGAGGTTATCAATTCCCGGCGTGACGACGCCCGAAATATCATTGAGTCACGTAGAGCAAGATCTGTTTCGGATGCGAGGGAGATCATTGAAAGTCGAAGGCAAGAGACCTAGGGCCAGCCTAGGGGGTCACCAGAAAGATCTCATCGCACCATAGCCAGAAATCAAAAGTCGATCGTTATCCCTAACCGGGGAGAGGATGGCATAAGACGATCCTAGTGGTCGACCTAGGGCAACCGACAGGGACGCTTACTTACAAAACTCCTTTCAGTCATAAGATTCTACAAACAACCGACTCGAGGAAGGTTAAGGCCCCACATATCGAGCCTTTCTCAAGAACTACGGATCCCGCTGATCACATCGCTGCCTACAAGGCGTAGATGGCAGTACAAACTGGTTGTGAGGCAGTAGTTTCGCTGTCTTAGAGGCTATGTTCCTGAGTCACTTCGTAGCTGGAAAGAAACAAAGGAAGACAAGCATTCACCTCATGGCTTGCCAGCACGGGGAGGATGAATTATTGGGGGACTACATCAAACGTTGAGCTCCTACAAATACCTAATGTTGAAGATTCAGTGGCCTATGCAGCGTTCATGTATGGGTTAAAGCATAGCAAATTTAAGTTTTCCTTACTAGAAAATGAAGTATCCTCGTATACTAAGGCGATGGATAGAGAACAGAAGTATGTTCAAGCATCAGACATCAACAACCCTGTTGAGAAGTCTGAAAGAAAGAAAGATGGCAAAAGGAAAGAGTCTCATCGAGGGGGAGGTCCTAACCGGACATCTAACTCAAAGAAGGACACTCGTGATGGTGGTATAGAACCAAGGTACAACACAAACAGGCGAGAAATTTTCTTGGACATTAAGAATCAGGAAATTCTTCCTAAGCCATCGCCAGTTCGAACGTCCGCCAATAGGAGGAACCCAAAGCTTTGGTGCGAGTATCATCATGGGTGTGGCCACACCACCAAGGATTGCAGAGAACTGAACAAGGCACTTGACAAGCTAGCGGACTAGGGTAAGCTTAACTCTTATTTGTCAAAAGAAAATGGGGCTAAAAAACAGAAGCGCAGCCATAGCAACGAAACTGATGGGTTGATCACTGTCATTGTTGGAGGACATTCGGTAGAAGCACCATCTAACAAAGCCTTGAAAAGAGATCTCAGGAACTCCACTTTTTAGATACACAAGGGTACTGTCGAACAACCTCCACCCTGTCCCACAATAGTGTTCAACGCATCCTCTCTTCGACCTACCTGCGTTCCTCACAATGACCCTCTCGTGGTCGAGGTCAAAGTAGCAAACTCCAGGTTCAAGAGGGTACTTGTAGATAGTGGAAGTTCAGCTGATGTGATAACTTTGGCATGCCTAAAGCAACTAAAGTATGGCGAGGCAGATCTAACCCCGCTTGAAAGACCATTATTTGGTTTCGGAGGTCGACCAGTATTCCCATCAGGCATAATCAAACTTCTTGTCCGCATTGGTGAGAAAGGTGAAGGGAATAACTTACCTGTTACATTCACAATCGTGGACATCAAACTTCCCTACAACATTATCCTAGGCAGACCTTTGCTGAAAAGATCAAGGTTGCAATCTCTATGTATCAACTCTTGCTTCAATATGAAACTGATAATGGGGAAGTTAGGAAGTTGTATGGTGATCAAAGGTCACCAAAGAAGTGCTATATTAATAGCATCAAAACTACCTCCCCCCAGGTCGAGGTAGGAGACAAGAGGAAGGAACCAGTCGAGTGTTCAGAAGCAGTATTCTTAGCTGAGGATACCAAGCATTATGCTAGACCAAAGCCCATAGAGGGGTGTTTAGGTGAGATTTCACGGATCTAGGTGATACCTGGTTCTTGTTGTCGCAGCTAGGTTAGATATGGAAAATACGAAAAATAAAGAAAAGAAGACACGAAGGTGATGACGCAGAAAACCCTATGAACAAGGGAAAAACTGCAGGTGGCTTTGAGTCCACCAATCCACTAATTAAATTTAGACTTTTCATTACAATATGATTCCTAATTCCAATTGAAACAATAACAGTTTCTCTAGGTGCTACAATGAATACAACGAATGGAAAATAATAGACGAGTAATGAACTACGAAGGAGCACTAAATGATTAATCAGTTAAAATGGAGATATCAATAGACTTGTTGAACGTATTTATTTTTGCTTGCTTTTTTGAATGAATCTTCTCTCTCCTGCTATTCTTCTATTTATAACCGAGGTTCGACCTCCTCCTTGTACCATGTCCTCCAATTCCCTAAGAATAGGAGGTTGTTGCTTAGACTTGGCATTCAACCACTTCCTGCAAAGTAGGCTCGTGCACAAAGACCAACTACTCTTCATTGACTAGCTGCTTAGGGAATATTCCTTGACATATTTACCTTGGCTGCTTCCAGAGCCTTCCAACCTGTATCAAGCGTACCTGGACATGAGAGTACCTAGAAAATCCAGCTACGTGGGATTTGACCCAAACAAGGGGCATGAGGAATTTCCCATCGACGACAATCCAGAACATACAGTAAAGGTTGGCATTGACATGGACCCTAATATCAAAGAGTCAATTACACAGTTGCTAAAGGAATTTCGAGATTATTTTGCTTTCGATGTCTAAGAGATGCCAGGTATTGATCCTTCAGTCATGTGTCATGAGCTCCACATCCATGAAGGATTTAAAGGGGTGAAATAGAAGATGAGACGCCAGAGCGATGAGAGAAACAAGGCAGCTGCAGCAGAGGTAAAGAAATTACTGGAACATGGGTTCATCAAGGAGTGTCAATACTCTGATTGGCTTGCCAATGTTGTGTTTGTCAAAAAGCCTAATGGAACTTGGAGAATGTGTGTAGATTTTATTGACCTGAATAAAGTCTGCCCAAAAGATGATTACCCTCTTCCAAAGATCGATAGCTTGGTCGATTCTACAGTAGGGCATGCTATGTTTAGCTTCATGGATGTTAATGCTGGCTATCATCAAATACCCATGGTTGAAAAAGATCAAGCACATACTGTATTCATCACAAATCAGGGAGTATATTGCTATCGAGTCATGCCTTTTGGAATCAAGAATGCTGGTGCCACTTATCAGAAGTTGGTGAACACAATTTTTGCTGGACAGATTGGTCGAAATGTTGAAGTCTATGTTGATGATATGATCATCAAAAGCAAACAAGTTGTTGATCATTCAAAGGATGTCAAAGAAACCTTATTAACATTAAGGAAGTTTGGCATGAAGTTGAATCCCAAGAAGTGTGTCTTTGGAGTTAAAGGGGGCAAATGTCTAGGCTTCTTGGTCTATGAAAGGGGCATCGAGGCAAACCCTGATAAAATTCAAGCCATCATCAACATGTAATCTCCAAGGTCAGTCAAGGAGTTGCAATGACTCATTGGTTGCATGGCAGCTTTAGGTCGCTTTTTGTCTCGTTCTGCAGACAAAAGCCTTGCCTTTTTTCAAGTTCTAAACCGAGCTACTTTCAAGTGGGATGAGGAAGCAGAAAAGGCATTTGTACAGCTAAAGGAATACCTCGCCGGTACCCTAAGCTAGTTTCACCCTTACCGTGGGAAACTTTGTACATTTACTTGGCTATATCTGAATATGCCTTGAGTGCAGTGCTAGTAGCAGAAAGGGAAAAGCATCAACATCCGGTTTACTTCATCATTAGTCATGTGTTTCGAGGGGCAGAATCCAGGTATACAGAAACTGAGAAGATGATCTCTTCCTTAGTAATGACTAGTCGAAAACTGAGGCCGTATTTTTAAGCTCATCCAATAAGAGTCCTAACCGAACAGCCAATAAGGAAGATCATCGAGAGAAAGAATCATTCGAACCGCATAACTAAATGGGCAAACCAGCTGTCAAACTTTGGGCTAGAATATGAACCCGTCGAGCCATCAAAGCTCAAGCTTTGGCTGATTTCATTGTAGAATACATCAACAGGCCAAGCACTTCTGATCCAGATGCCTCTAAGGTCTGGGAGCTTTCCACTGATGGATCCTTTACGCAAAATGGAGGAGGTGCGGGTATACTAATGAAAACTGATAATGGAGATCGACTAGAGTATGCAATCAAATTCAGTTTTGTGGCCTCAAACAATGAAGTAGAGTATGAAGCCTTGATTTTGGGAATACAAATGTGCCTCACTGCTGGGGAAAAACGAGTCAAGGCCAAGGCCGACTTATAGTTGGTCGTATGGCAGTTCAAAGGAGATTTTGAGGCAAAGGAAGATAACATGAATATGTATCTCTAGAAACTAGAACCCTTGCCGGAAAATTGGTGTTTTTGGACATTCAACATGTCCCTCGATCTGGGAATCAACAAGTTGATGCTCTATCGAGGTTGGCAAGTTCCGCAGAAGGAGAAGAGCCACGAGTCATCCAGTGTCAGGTCTTGCGAAAGCCAAGCATCAACGAATCTATGATCCACACCTTAGCTCGAGGGGAGACTTGGAAGAATGCCATCATCCAATATCTAAAGCATGGGGCTCTTCCCATGGATGAAAAGGAGGCTGAAGAAATTAAAAGAAAATCCAAGTGCTTTACCCTACATGATGAGGAACTGTACAAACTATCTTACACACATCCACTCTTGAAATGTGTGACCCCTGAAGAAGGGGATTATATTTTAAGGGAGATTCATGAAGGAAGTTGCAGCAATCATCAAGGTGATGTAGGATGGGGTCTCAAAGACAAGCAAAAACTACACAAAATCCACCCAAGAGAACATAAACTGGTAGGTCAAACTACACCCTCAAATATGAACATGAAAAACTCATCAAAATAAGGATATGGACATGAAAATAAGCTCACTAAGGACTTATATCATGTACTAAACAATTTCTACTCAAAATCACTAAGTTAGAGAATAAAAAAAAGACTTACAATCACCAAGGTTGCAAGATTTTGCCATCCACCAAGGAAGGGAAGCTCATAATGAACTCACAAAAAGACAACTCTCCAATTTTCATTTCAACATAATCTGATTTTTACATGAGGTAAGAAGGCTATTTAAAGAGCTAAACTCATCCTAATAAGACTATCAATCTAGGCCATTAACCTCAAAATATTCAAGGGCCAAGATTAGAAAGTCACTAAACAAAACAAGAGAGAAAAGCAAAAGGCAATTTGCGTCCAGCTCCCCGTGCACGGTCGTGCAGTATAATCGTGCACGCCCAAAATATGCTTCTGGATCGTGCACAGTCGTGCAAGCTAAGCCTGCACGGTCGTGCGATAAAAGGAGCGTTCGCTCCATATAATCGCACGGGCTCTCCTTTTACTAGTAAGAAACTTCACCAGGAAAAGGAGCGGTCACTCCAGAAGCTTGCACGGGCGCTCCGCTAAAGGATCGGTCGCTCCACGTGTTTGCACGGCCGCTCCTTTGGCTGTGCCTGCAACTACCCCTTTTTCAAGCTTCCCGTTCTTAGGCCAAAACCCACTTATGTCCTTAAGCACTTCCAAGCAAGCATCCAACACCCTAACAAGCTAAACTAGCTACTATAGCAATTATAAAGTAACTAAAATAGTTTTAACCTACTTATTACAAGTTCAAATCCATAAAACTAAGCTTAAAATAACTTCAAACTAGCTAGATCAAGTAGTGATGGATATTGACGTCGTTGACCGTTGATGAAGATGATATTGACCATCTCGTCCTGCATCAAACTCCTCTTCTAAAAAAGGATTTGCCCTCAAATCCTCGCCTTCAACAAGGATCGGGGAGACGTTAACCACAACGAATTGAACAAGATCCAACTCCACTAAATCCGGTAGCATGAGTTAGAGGAAACAACTCAAAGCATTGAATGATCATGTCGGGGCCACCCGGATCAAACACCATGACGATGAAGCCAAAGAGTAAGTAAAGTGAAACCAACCATGTCATCCAATCTCCGCAAACAAAAGTGAGAATCTTCGTTGTTTGTTTCATTCTCTTGCCCAAGCAACCAACAAGAAAACAAAACATCAACCAATGTTGCTTGCCAACACATAACCACTTAACCCAAGTAGCAACAAACATTATGAAATAATCAAGAAAATCCTTAGAAAATTTAGAGCAACCACAACCTCCATGATTATAAGATAGATCAAACATAGCATCAAGGAGTAAAGAATTCCACTCAAACCTTAGCCTTGATTCACTAATGCCAACGTCAAGATATGCTAAGCTAGAAATTTCCAATTCATTATTAACCCAAGAAGTCTCATCACCGTCACCATGATCACCAATAGAAAAATTTCCATACACAGCATCCATTTTCTCATCTCCACTCAATTCATGGTCATTAATATTATCATCACAATTCTTTTCAACATGAATGACAAAAGCCTCATCACAAGGGGAGAAAAGAGAAATGGGTTCTTTTACCTCGCTTTGAAGATCACCATGAATCATAGGCAATGAATCCTCATCTTGTGCCTTGGACACCTCTTCATGGCAAATAGAAGCCTCGTGATTGACCACGACCTCTTGCACTTCTTTAGGAAGCAAAGGCTTTAGGACAAGCTTCACTTGATTCCACTTGAGTGAAATTGTGTTCTCACAAGAATCATAGATGACATTTCTTCTCATCAACCAAGGATGTCCAAAAACAATATGACAATCATTCATTTGACTCACCACACAAGTAAGCTCATCAAAGTATGACTTCCCAATAGAAAAAGGAAAGGTCACTTGTTTAGGAAAACCCAAGACATGTAGTTCAAGCTTATCAACCATGTATTAGGAAACCAAGTTCTCTCTAGCATTTTGGTCAACATTGAAATTACAAACCCTACCCAAAACCGTACATCTAGATTGAAACTCTTGAGGTCTAAACTCCTTAGACAATCTTTGTTTTGTCTCAATCATATGGTCAATTGAGTTAATCATTTGTTTGCACACATCCTTCATATACTCAATCTCCCTCATTGAAAAATTATTCTTAGATAAATCCATTTTCAAAAGATGACAATAAGCTAGAAATTTGTGGTTCTAGGTAAAGAAGGAAAACTTTTTTGTGGTGTTAAGGGCTTTATTTCAATATCCTTTGAAGATAGGATAAAGAAATATGGGGTTTGAAGAAGAAAAATTCACTTAGGCATTTTAACAAACACCTAGAGTGCAATCAATAATCACAACTTCAAACAAGAATTTTGTGGTGCTAGGTGAAAGAGGATACTACTTTTTGTGGAGTTAAGGCTTACTTCAATATCCTTTAAAGATTCGACAAGGAAGTATGGGGTTTAAAGAAGAAAAAATCCACTCAAGCATTTCATCAAACACCTTCTATGCAATGTTCAACAACAACAAAAATCTGAAATTTTTTGCAATAAATCACCAAGATCTTTGGAGGTATTTAAACCTAGGCTTTTGATACCAACTGATGTAGGATGGGGTCTCAAAGACAAGCAAAAACTACACAAAACCCACCCAAGAGAACATAAACTCGTAGGTCCAACTACACCCTCAAATATGAACATGAAAAACTCATCAAAATAAGGATATGGACATGAAAATAAGCTCACTAAGGACTTATATCATGAACTAAACAATTTCTACTCAAAATCACTAAGTTAGAGAATAAAAAAAAAGACTTAAAATCACCAAGGTTGCAAGATTTTGCCATCCACCAAGGAAGGGAAGCTCACAATGAACTCACAAAGAGAAAACTCTCCAATTTTCATTTCAACATAATCTGATTTTTACATGAGGTAAGAAGGCTATTTATAGAGCTAAACTCATCCTAATAAGACTATTAATCTAGGCCATTAACCTCAAAATATTCAAGGGCCAAGATTAGAAAGTCACTAAACAAAACAAGAGAGAAAAGCAAAAGGCAATTCGCGTCCAGCTCCCCATGCACGGTCGTGCAGTATAATCGTGCACGACCGTGCACGCCCAAAATATGCTTCTGGATCGTGTACGGTCGTGCAAGCTAAGCCTGCACGGTCGTGCACTAAAAGGAGCGGTCGCTCCATCTAATTGCACGGGCGCTCCTTTTACTAGTAAGAAACTTCACCAGGAAAAGGAGCGGTCACTCCAGAAGCTTGCACGGGCGCTCCGCTAAAGGATCGGTCGCTCCACGTGTTTGCACGGCCGCTCCTTTGGCCGTGCCTGCAACTACCCCTTTTTCAAGCTTCCCGTTCTTAGGCCAAAACCCACTTATGTCCTTAAGCACTTCCAAGCAAGCATCCAACACCCTAACAAGCTAAACTAGCTACTATAGCAATTATAAAGTAACTAAAATAGTTTTAACCTACTTATTACAAGTTCAAATCCATAAAACTAAGCTTAAAATAACTTCAAACTAGCTAGATCAAGTAGTGATGGATATTGACGTCGTTGACCGTTGATGAAGATGATATTGACCATCTCGTCCTACATCACAAGGGGCACGAACGATCCCGAGCAAAGCTCACCGAGCTGGATACTATTGACCTACTCTCAAGGAGGATGCTATTAAGCTTGTGACGAAGTGTTTTCAATGCCAGACTCATGCTGCCATCCTTAGGCAGCCATGAAGTGCACTAACAGTAGTTCAAGCAGTGCTACCCTTTGATAGATGGGGTATGGATTTTCTTGGTCCTTTTCCATCAGCTGTAGGACAAAAGATGTTTCTTATTGTAGGAATTAACTATTTCACCAAGTGGGTCGAAGTTGAGCCCCTGTCGAGGATTACTGATAAACAAATACAAGAGTTCATATGGAGAAACATCATCACTAGATTTAGAATCCCAAGAATGCTGGTGTCAGACAATGAAAGACAATTTGAATGTGGCCCAACAAAAGCTTATTGTGCTCAATTTGATATCCAAACAAGGTTTACATTTGTGGCTAGGCCTCAATCCAATGGGCAAGCTGAAGCAACCAACAAGGTCATTCTTCAAGGTATCAAAAAGAAGATAGAGGCAGTCAGGGGATCTTGGATCGATGAACTTCCAGGTATACTATGGTCAACTAGAACAACAATCAAGAAGCTACTGGTCATACTCCATTTTCCCTTGTGTATGGAAGTGAAGCTGTGCTACCTGTCGAGGTGGGGATACCCTCACCAAGAATCACCTTCTATGATTACAATCAGAATAAGGAAGAAAAGGTCATTAGTCTAGACTTGCTGCCAGAAACAACGGCAAACACACTACTCAAGTCTATTGTCTACAAACAAAAGATGATAAGGTGTTTTAATCGTAAAGTGTCGCCTCACACAATTTCAGTAGGTGATTGGGTATTGAGGAAAGTCGAAGCTACTGGAAGGACTGCTCTTCGAGGAAAGCTAGGTCCCAACTGGGAAGGACCATATCAAGTTAAAGAAATGATAAGGCAAGGCTCTTTCAGGCTTATCAATCAGGATGGAAAATCCTTACCTCGACCATGACATGCAAATCATTTAAAGAAGCTTTATGTTTAGTTCATAGCCTTACCGGTTCAGTTTAAGTTCTAGAATAAGGAACCCTAGCAGGGAATGTTTAGTATTAAAGTTTTAAGATAGTGACCGTTACCGGGTCGAAGTTAAGTTTGTTTGCTCTAATAAAAACCCTAACAGGGTCAAGTTTATTTATTTTGTCTTATAAAGCCCTAACAGGGTCGAGCCTGATGTTTAATGGTTACCTTTTGAATCGTCACTTAATGAAATAAGCCCTAACAAGGTCGAGTTCTTTGACGTTATTATTTTATTTTTAATTCAACCCTAACAGGGCCAGCTGATATGGCAAATTATCAAAAATTGAACCCTCACTGGGATTAGCACGATGCTTGATGTTGTTAATTAGTAAATTGCTAAAACGGACGATCGAGTAAGAAAAGCAATAAATAAAGCATTAGGCAAAACACTTAGTCAGAAAAGGTTGTTTTTCATTCATATTCAAAATTGTTAACCTATGCTAAGTGCAAGAAAGAAAAATAGAAAAGGAAAAAATACAAGTGAAGTACAAAGAAAATTGAGACTAAATCTCAATGTTTAGTTCCTCTAGGAACTGATCAGAAGATGGCAGGTCCTCCTGCTGCTGCTGTTGTTGCTGTTGCTCATTGCCTTGGCCATGCTCACCACCTTTGCCAACTGCATCAAAGTCCCCATCCTCACTCGAGCTGGAGGAGGTAGAGGAGGAATCAAGGTTGGTCATAGCATTTTTCCTCTCTTCAGAGGCAACCTCGACCTTGGGTTCCCTCTCATTCTCTTCAGGAACAACCTCTTGCTCCTTAGCCTCATCCTCCAGTTCCATGGACTGGTACCTGGATTCAAAGGAAGCCCATAGCCCAGGGTGCAAATCCTCCATCACTCTCCTCACCCTCCCCAAAGTGTCAAAAATGAGGACGCCAGCGCCCTCCGCAGCTCCGTTCAGGCGAAGGCCGGATTTGTAGTTCTCCCCAGCCCCCGAGTTCAGCCATTTGTTAACCATAGCCTCTTCTTTATTCTTCATGGCCTCAACGGCCTTATTGCGGGCCTTTTGAGCTTTCTTCACGCTCTTCTTAGCCACCTCTAGGTCTTCCAGGGCTTTATTCTTAGCTCGGTTGACCGAGTCGCGCTAGGAGATGGCATTGTCAAGTTTCAATTCAAGTTTTTTGACAGAGGTGTTGGCTATGGCTAAGTTATTTTGAGCCGTCTTCAGCTCGTCTCCCAAAGTCTTCAATTGGGAGTTGGCAGTCTCCAGGGATTTTTCGGTGGTGGCATGCTCAGTTTGTTCTTTAGCCAAATCAGCCTTGGCCTTTTCAACATCAGCAAAAGAATGACCCTTGGTTTGGGCCTCATACATAAATCTGGATGCAGCATGAATCCGGATTGACATCTGTAAGCAAACACACATTAGAAAATATACAACTCAAAAGATCGTGTTGGTAAAGAGTGGGATAAAGTTTTCCCTCCAGCCAAGCTTCGTGGAGATCATCAAAGGCCTCCTCTTTCTTGGCACTTCTTACAAACTCTTCATCAGTGGAAGAGTAGATGGCTTTAAAAGCCTTATTCAAGCGACGATTGCGCTCTTTCTAGGTTAAGGAGCCAAAGGGACGGTCGCACCCAGCAGGCTCTATCGTCGAGGAACATCTGATGACCTTCCCAACATCAACATGGGCAGCTTCAACATCTGCATCCTTGGTGAAGAGGTCCCCTTCTTGTTGGGTGGGTTGGGGCTCTTCTATCATTTTCTGTTTCTTTTTCTCATCCTTTTGCTTCTCAGCAAAAGGATTAATTTCCCTGGCCCTCTTTGGTCGAGGGATCCCACTACTTGAAGGTTTTTTCTTATGTTTGGGATCCTGTCGAGGTAAGAAGGAAATTAGAAAGGAAACATCATAGAGCAAAAAGAACGAGGGCAACATAGCAATAAAATAGCTTACCTGCGGGGGCTCAGGGATAGACTCTTTCTTTTCCTCGACCATGTTTTTTTACTACAATAGCCTTAATTGCAGCAGCTGTCATCCTTGAAGCCATTTGTGGGTCAATTTTTGAACGAGCAACGACTGTGGATAAATAAAGTTAGTACATTAGCAGAAATCAAGAAATAAAAGAGTTAGGTTAGTGGTTAATTGCCCTTACCCTCTAGATAAGATGGGTTCAACCCCATAGTGGACAAGAAGTAATCATTCTTCAAGTCTTCTATGGATGGAAGCCAGTTAAAAGGAACCATCACTGTCTTCCCCATATCCTCCCTCTCATCGAGCTCACAATAGATGGCCACCACAACTTCCTCAGCAGTCATCTTTGGCACTTGAGGATTCTGGTGAAAGTTTGGTTCATCCTCAACCACTGGGGGGACACCCTAACCCCCATTACGAAAGAAAAAGAAGAATTCGTGCCTAAATCCTTCTTGGTTGGTGGGTAGACTATCTACAAACCTATAGCCCCTACGAACTTAGAAGCTATACCAGCCTTTCCCATGATATGTACTACGGCTTTCTACTAGCTTTACAAGGTTTCCCCAGAGGCGAAGGGTAGGGATGATTCTTAACATTCTACATATACCAATGAATGAGTTAATGGAAGCCCACGAGTTGGGCACTAAGGAGGTCAATGAAAGATTATATGCACAAAGGAGTTGTTCAACAAAGCTATGTAAGGGAAATCTAAGATTATATGCTCAAAGGACCCTCGAGTTTCATAACTTTAATGATACCTACACGTTTTTCATATACAGAATGGTAAACATTAGGGTTTTCTACAGATTGTTCCCAAGGATAAGGGGTTTACCTCTTCTCCCCCTGATACTGGCTCATCTGAGTCAGAATGAATAGGGATGGCCTCAGGGATGTCTTGGGATTCAATCTCTTCATCACCCTCGACTCGAAGCACCCCGGTGCACTCAAGGGGTAGAAGGGGTAGAGTACTTGACATGTCCAATACCTAAGTTATTAAAAATCAACTAAGGAAAAAGGAAAAGTTACTCGACAGGACAAGGACTCACTTTATTCAAATAAATACGAAGAAAGGAAAGACTGTTACCTTGACAAGAGGAGACAACTTCGAGGTTGCCTACACACAGCTGAAAGGAGACCTTCTAGGAGATTAGAGACTTCTAGAGGGAGAAAATTTCTTGAGTGAGAGAGTTATTGTGACGACCCAACTCGCTTAAACCGGCGCGGAAGAAATCGACGAGTCGAATTGTCGATCTAACAAACAATCTTACTTAAAATTTAAAACAAAACCTCAAAATTGTTATTACTATAACCCAAAAGTACAACACCCACAAGATTGTACAATACTAAACCTAAAATAGCAATACTAAAGGATAAACTCCAACACCATATCAGAGTTAGATTACACCAACTATACTACTAAAGTCCAAATCTAAAACAGAAATACAGACTACAAAACGAAAAGAACATCGGCACTCGCCCAACCCAAAGCTAAGCAAGACCGTCATCATCAGAGTTACTTGAAAATGAACAACAATCCACCGTCAGTGACGAGTAACATAACTGCCCCACCCTAACATGGATACACATGATCATAGAATAAATTAAATCACCAAATCAAACACCCAACATACGATCACGCAATATGACATATCATAATAATAATAATAACGAACAATATCAATGATAACAACAAAACAATACTCGACTAACTTCAAATACTCAATCTTAGTCTTATCTTTACTTAATCTTTGTCGCTATCATTTACATATTAGACCGGACTATGCACGTACGAACACCTCTTACGCGAACGAACTTTCCTACTATGCCAGGATTGAGAGAATCTTACTCCCAACCCCATGAAACCCATCTTTCGGGAAATTCATATCAGGAGGACGACATAGTGGTAATCACTATCCCAATACCGCGGTTAGGATAGGGGCAATGTTTTAACCCAAGTCTTAGAATCTTACTCTAAGCTTAGGCGTTTAATAACAAATTTCAAGCTAATCTTTACATCTTTACAACTTTGTTATTCTCAAGATCGCTTCTTTCGCCTTTTCTTGAGTTTAACCATAAACATTACCACTTCTTTAATCAATCTTTAACTTTCTTTAAACCTTTCTTTAACTTTCTTTGAACCTCTTTTAACCTCCTTTTAAACTTAACTTAACTCTCCTTAATCAAGACTATAGAATCCACACTTAAGACTACATAATCATGATAAAGAATCCAAGACTCATCATAAAATAATCAAGACACTTCAAGAATTCAAGAAACATAAAGAACTCATCAAGAATCATCATCATCAAAATCACACATGTCATCATTAAAGTTCAACAATAATTTCATCAACTTATATGCATCGAAACTTCATGGAACTTGAACATGATCATAAATAAACGTAAAACTATCATAATCAATCATAAAATACAAAGAAACAAGGCATGAACATCACAAAACAACCACCCAAATCAGCCCATATTCACGCATGGACATAGGGTCATAAACATCAACTTTTGGTCTAATTTAGTCACCTAATCTACCCTATGAATCAAAGTATACAAACTAGGATAAGATAGTATGTTACCTTATTGAAGATTAAACACAACACACTTAAAAACTCGCTGCCCAAAAAGAAGCACACAGCCCTAGCAATCACGCACATCCACACGGTCTTTAACACGAGCACGGCTTCACTGCACGACACCACCGCACGGCTGGACTCGAACCACCACTTGTGCACGGCCCTCACACGGAACAACCACACGAACCAGCTTCTAAATCCATACGAACCAAGACCCGAAACCAAACCCAAAAACCCAAGTCTTGAACAAGGCAATGAAGGCTACTTGTGAATTTAGTCACTTAAAGATCAATGGATGTTGAATCTTTAAGTTTGGATTGGAAATGGTGATGAACAAATGATGGGTGTTTTGGGAGGCCAAAATGGCGTGGAACTAAGGGCAAGGATGGAGAGAAAGTGTTTGGCTTTTGATTGTGGCAAGGGTGATTAAATGAACAAATGATCACAAAGCCTTACTAACTCTTCTATTTATAGAAGTTAGTTAAGTGTGAACATGAGGCAAGTGGCAAAACCAGCCACCAAAGAGAGAGAGAGGCCGATTATGGGCTAAGTAATACGAGCCAGGAAAAGGAGCGGCCGTGCAAACACGTGGAGCGACCGATCCTTTAGCGGAGCGCCCGTGCAAGCTTCTGGAGTGACCGCTCCTTTTCCTGGTGAAGTTTCTTACTAGTAAAAGGAGCGCCCGTGCAATTATTTGGAGCGACCGCTCCTTTTAGTGCACGACCGTGCAGGCTTAGCTTGCACGACTGTGCACGATCCAGAAGCATATTTTGGGCGTGCAAGATCGTGCACGATTATACTGCACGACCGTGCACGGGGAGCTGGACGCGAATTGCCTTTTGCTTTTCTCTCTTGTTTTGTTTAGTGACTTTCTAATCTTGGCCCTTGAATATTTTGAGGTTAATGGCCTAGATTAATAGTATTATTAGGATGAGTTTAGCTCTATAAATAGCCTTCTTACCTCATGTAAAAATCAGATTATGTTGAAATGAAAATTGGAGAGTTTTCTCTTTGTGAGTTCATTGTGAGCTTCCCTTCCTTGGTGGATGGCAAAATCTTGCAACCTTGGTGATTTTAAGTCTTTTTTTTTATTCTCTAACTTAGTGATTTTGAGTAGAAATTGTTTAGTTCATGATATAAGTCCTTAGTGAGCTTATTTTCATGTCCATATCCTTATTTTGATGAGTTTTTCATGTTCATATTTGAGGGTGTAGTTGGACCTACGAGTTTATGTTCTCTTGGGTGGGTTTTGTGTAGTTTTTGCTTGTCTTTGAGACCCCATCCTACATCAATTGGTATCAAGAGCCTAGGTTTCAATACCTCCAAAGATCTTGGTGATTTATTGCAAAAAAATTCAGATTTTTGTTGTTGTTGAACATTGCATAGAAGGTGTTTGATGAAATGCTTGAGTGGATTTTTTCTTCTTTAAACCCCATACTTCCTTGTCCAATCTTTAAAGGATATTGAGGTAAGCCTTAACTCCACAAAAAGTAGTATCCTCTTTCACCTAGCACCACAAAATTCTTGTTTGAAGTTGTGATTATTGATTGCACACTAGGTGTTTGCTAAAATGCCTAAGTGAATTTTTCTTCTTCAAACCCCATATTTCTTTATCCTATTTTCAAAGGATATTGAAATAAAGCCCTTAACACCACAAAAAAGTTTTCCTTCTTTACCTAGCACCACAAATTTCTAGCCTATTGTTATCTTTTGAAAATGGATTTATCTAAGAATAATTTTTCAATGAGGGAGATTAAGTATATGAAGGATGTGTGCAAACAAATGATTAACTCAATTGACCATATGATTGAGACAAAACAAAGATTGTCTAAGGAGTTTAGACCTCAAGAGTTTCAATCTAGATGTACGATTTTGGGTAGGGTTTGTAATTTCAAAGTTGACCCAAATGCTAGAGAGAACTTGGTTTCCCAATACATGGTTGATAAGCTTGAACTACATGTCTTGGGTTTTCATAAACAAGTGACCTTTCCTTTTTCTATTGGGAAGTCATACTTTGATGAGCTTACTTGTGTGGTGAGTCAAATGAATGATTGTCATATTATTTTTGGACAACCTTGGTTGATGAGAAGAAATGTCATCCATGATTCTTGTGAGAACACAATTTCATTCAAGTGGAATCAAGTGAAGCTTGTCCTAAAGCCTTTGCTTCCTAAAGAAGTGCAAGAGGTCATGGTTAATCACGAGGCTCCTATTTGCCATGAAGAGGTGTCCAAGGCACAAGATGAGGATTCGTTGCCTATGATTCATGGTGATCTTCAAAGCGAGGTAAAAGAACCCATTTCTCTTTTCTCCCCTTGTGATGAGGCTTTTGTCATTCATGTTGAAAAGAATTGTGATGATAGTATTAATGACCATGAATTCAGTGGAGATGAGAAAATAGATGATGTGTATGGAAATTTTTCTATTGTTGATCATGGTGACGGTGATGAGACTTCTTGGGTTAATAATGAATTGGAAATTTCTAGTGTGGTACATGATGATTCTCTTGGACCTAAACCTAGCATAGCATATTGTGAACTTGGCAATAGTGAATCGAGGCTAAGGTTTGAATGGAATTTCTTGCTCCTTGATGCTATGTTTGGTCTATCTTATGCTCATGGAGATTGTGGTGGGTCAAAAATTGATAAGGGTGTTCGTAATGATGTCTCACTTTCTTTGAGATATTCTTGCATTGGAAGAACTCCATTGGTTTCGATGTCATTGAGGTATGGATTTCTGAGGTGGCATGTTAGGTGCGCCCATGCTTTGCTTGCTTTGTTGTTTGATGTTTGTCGACTAGCATTGGTGGTGTTACTCGTTTTGGTAATAATGGTGTATGATCCGGGTGACCTATGATGGGTAATCGGAGTTTGTTTTGGTTATCTTTAGCTCTAACTACCGGCTTTAGTGGAATTGGGTCTTGCTTGTTGATGGTTGCCTTCTCTCCATTCCTTGTTGAAGGAGAGGATTTGAGGGCAAATCCTTTTTTAGAAGAGGAGTTTGATGCAGAACGGGATGGTCCCACGAGCGACTTCAACGGTCAACGACTTCAATTTTGTTCACTTTTACTTGGATAGTTTTGAACTCTTGTTTTTAGTTTAATTTCGTGTTTTTCGGGTTGTAATAAGTAGCCTAAACTCTCGTTTATTGCTTTAAGCTAGCATGTGTAACGGAGCTAGAAACACGAGCAAAGGAAGCGAAACGGAGCATGCACGACCGTGCATATGGTCGTGCAACATTCAGAAAGGGCTGGAAAGGACTGCACGACCGTGCAGTTATGTTCTGCACGACCGTGCAGAAGTCAGTGGCAAGATCCAGGCTTGCACGACCGTGCAGGCTAAAGCTGCACGATCGTGCAAGCACAAAGGATTTCGCCACGATCGTGCAAGTTAGGCTGCACGATCGTGCACGATCCAGTAGCTTAGCTTTGGGCGTGCACGACCGTGCACGGGTGCTGTACGCGAATTTCAGCTTTTGTTATTTTCTCTTGTTTTGTTTAGTGTCTTTCTAATCTTGGCCCTTGATTATTATGAGATTAATGGCCTAGATTAATAGTCTTATTAGGGTGTGTTTAGTCTATAAATAGTCTCTTTGCCTCATGTAAAAAATCATCTTTTGTTGAAATGAAAAAATCTGAGAATTTTCTCTCTTGTGTTCTTTGTGAGCTCAACTTCCTTTGTGGTTGCAAATCTTGCTAAACTTTGTGATTGGTAAGTCATCTTCTAGTCATTACCTTTGTGGTTTTGATTAGATTATGTTTTAGCTCTTGATTATTAGTCCTTAGGAGCTAGTTTTCAAGTCCATATCCTATCTTTGTGGTAGTTTTGGTGTTCATATTAAGAGCTTATTATAGACCTACGAATTTCTGAAATTTTTCTAGTTTTTGCTTGTTTTTGAGACCCCATCCTACATCAACTTGGGCCATTTGCACTAAATCATGACAAATCATGACTAATCATGATTAAATTCGCACTTGGCCCAAAACTAAATTAATTAATTAGAAAATTAAAATAAAATTCTAATTAATTAGAATAAAATAGAATAGAATAAAATAAATAATAAAACAATTAATCATCAAATCAAATAATCAAAATCAGTCAAACAATCAAAAATAAATAGTCCAAATAAATTTGGACCATACATAAAATGACATAAATACAAACAAATAAACAAGCAGTAAAATACCGAAAAACTGGGTCGTTACAGTGATTATGAAAAAATGATTAAGGGCTTGAATATATAGGAGGTAAAAAATGTGAAACGGTTTTTACCTCACCAGGGTAAAAAACCCTTGAAACGACATCACTAAATGAAATTAGAAGGTGAACAGTGTACAAAATCGCATTGACTTTTGGTCAAACCTTTCCACCTCACCAGGTGACATAAGCCCTATTCAACACAGGCATCCATCAAGGGAGATGGACTGGCTGGATAGGCACTCAAGTTCATGTGGCTCATTAGCCCCTTGGCTTTAATGAAAGCTCCTTAGGCCAAAATTAAGCCCTATTCAACATAGGCACCCATCAAGGCGGATGGGAAGCTGGATAGGTATCAACCATGTCTTGGGGCTCATTAGCCCCTGAGAGCCAGTTGATCACCTTAGACAAAAGCCCTATCCCTATTCAACATAGCTAGGTATCCATCAAGGGAGATAGAATGGCTGGACAGGCACTCAAAGTCCCTGGGGCTCATCAGCCCCTTGGCTCTGATAGTGCTCCTTAGGCCAACGATTAAGCCCTATTCAGCTGAACTATAATTAGTCTTGAAGTCAATCAAGCAAATAATTAGAGTTGAGAAGATAATGAAATAACTCAAAAGAATCACTCTTAAGAAAATATTCCCTACTAAATTCAGTAGAAAGAATCACTCTTACACTCAATTCAGGTTGATTAAATCACTTAGAGAATCACTCTCAAAGCTCACTAATCGGTTTAGAAAACTTGTAGTTAAAACTCCCAAGTAATCAATTCAAAGAAAGCTAAGTTACTTTAGCCTCAAGGATGAACAAAGTTCAAGTTTTTATAAAATTCAAAGTAGTTTACAAATGATACATCAAAGTCTACTTAAAGAAAGAAATGTACAATTATACGTATAATTATACGTATATTCGTACAATACGCAACCGAATACGTACAAACTATTATACGTATCAAGTATAATACAAGTATAATACTACATAAGGATATGCTCAAGCAATAAACAAAGGCTAAAGTAATGAAAATATCAAGCCAAAATCAGCCTCCTTAAGCAACTTGAGCTACTTGCACCCACTTGCACCAAAATAGACCAATGAGCTTCTCTTAGCCTTCATGACACTCCAAGCCTTTCATCATGACTCCCAAAGGTAGTATGACATCTAGCTAGGCTAGTAGATGACTAATCAAGGCTATTACTCAACTTGCAAGCAAAAGCAAAAATACCCATTAAGCAAAAACAAGCAGCTGAAACACGTAGCCAGGACAGAGCCTGGGTCGCGACTCGCGACCCATACTCGCGACTCGCGAGGCTCTACTTGAACCCCACTCCTTAGCCTTGCTCAAGTACGTAGCCAAGGCAGAACAAAGTCGCGACTCGCGACCCAAAACTCGCGACTCGCGAGAACCTACTGAACTCCAACTCCTTAGCCTTGCTCAAGTACGTAGCCAAGGCAGAACAGAGTCGCGACTCACGACCCAAAACTCGCGACTCGCGAGATCCTTCTGGACCATGCACCTGCAATGCTTCAAAGTACGCAGCTCAAGCCAAGTAGGCTCGCGACTCGTGGACAAAACTCGCGACTCGCGATTCACCTCTGAACTCTAAGTTCAATTCTCAACATTCAAGTCGCACCTTGTGACCCCTGCTTCAAAGATAGTGTAATCTACTACTTAATACAAACCAAAACAAATAAACTACGAGCTAAAGTTTTAAGTTTACAAACCGGACTAAACAGGACCAAGATTGGACATAAGTGATACAAAGGAACTAATAAAAGGACCATGAAAAGAACTAATCTCAAAGATGGGATTAGCACTAAGGAGTATCTCTTTCGTCGTTTCAAGATCAGGCACTGATCCTGGTTCATCCCCTCCCTCTTCAACAGGAATTGACCTCAATTCTAGCAGTTCATCATCTTCTAAATAAGGAGATAAGTCACCCACGTTGAAGGTTGCAGCAACTCCATAATCACCCGGAAGATCGATCTTATAAGCATTATCACCATAACGCTCTAAGACCTTAAAAGGACCATCTGCTCTCGGCATTAGCTTGTGTTTCCGCTTCCCCGGGAACCTCTCTTTCCTCAAATGAATCCACACCAAATCTCCTGGAGCAAAGATTTTTGGCTTCCTCCTCTTGTTGGCCTTTTTCTTGTACCCCTCATTAGCTTTCTCAATGTTTCCTCGGACCTCCTTGTGAATCTTCACCATGGCTTCGGCCTGAGCTCTAGCATCACCGTGAACATAAGAATCCCTAGGTAAAGCAATAAGATCAATAGGAACGTAAGGGTTAATGCCATAAACAATTTCAAATGGGGAGTGTTTTGTAGCATAAGTAGGTGTCCTGTTGTAAGCGAACTCAGCATGACATAGTTTCACATCCCAATCCTTGCCGGTTTTGCTCACTAGACCCCGAAGCAACGACCCCAATGTCTTGTTAGTCACCTCCATTTGCCCATCTGTTTGTGGATGATGAGATGTGCTGAATAGTAGTTTAGTTCCCATAAGCCTCCACAAAGTTCTCCAGAAGTAACTCAAAAACTTACTATCACGATCAGAGACAATAGTTTTAGGGACCCCATGTAAGCGCACCACTTCCCGGAAGTACAAGCAAGCGACATTCACCGCATCTTCAGTCTTGTGACATGGAATAAAGTGTGCCATCTTTGAAAATCTATCCACCACCACCATAACTGAGTCTCTCCCCCTTTGAGTTCTAGGCAGTGCCACTATAAAGTCCATGCTCACATCCTCCCACGGCCTTTCCGGAACTGGTAACGGGGTGTACGGCCCTTGTTGAAAAGAACTCTTCGACCTCTGACAAACCCCACATCGAGCCAATACAGCTTGGATTTCACCAACCATGCGTGGCCAATGAAAGTGCTCCTGTAGTAACTCAGTAGTTTTGTTGATGCCGAAATGACCAGCCAACCCACCTCCATGAGCCTCCCGAATCAATAACTCCCTAACCGGACATCTTGGAACACAGAGCTTGTTCCCTCTAAATAAGAACCCATCCACCAACTGAAAATTATTTTTTGAACCGGACTCACAATCAACAAACAAATCACGAAAATCACCATCGAGTGCATAGTATTCTTTTATCAATTCGAACCCAAGAACCTTGGTATCCACCGTTGTCAGTAGTGAATGTTTCCTGGAAAGAGCATCAGCAACAATATTTGCCTTTCCGGCTTTGTATTTAGCAACAAAGTCAAAAGATTGTAAAAATTCTACCCATTTAGCATGTCGTGCACTGAGCTTATGCTGCCCATGTATGTACTTTAACGACTCATGATCAGAATGTAAAACAAAGGAAGCAGGACGCAAATAATGACTCCAATGTCCTAAAGCTCTAACCATAGCATAAAACTCCTTATCATAAGTAGAATAGTTCAATCTAGCACCACTAAGCTTCTCGCTAAAATAAGCGATAGGCTTACCCGACTGAATCAAAACAGCCCCAACACCTGTCCCACTCGCATCACACTCAACCTCGAAAGGTTTAGTAAAATCAGGTAATGATAACACAGGTGCTTCACACATCTTAACTTTAATCAATTCAAAGGCCCTTTGAGCAGCAACAGTCCACTCAAATTTCCCATGTTTAGTACACTCAGTTATAGGAGCTAATAAAGTACTGAAATTTTTTATAAATCTCCTATAAAAAGACGCTAAACCATGAAAAGACCTCACATCAGTCACACATTTTGGAACCGGCCAAGTAGAAATGGCGTCTACTTTAGCAGGATCCGCCTTCACCCCTACATCAGAAATAATGAAACCCAGAAAACTAACTTCATTTTGCATGAAAGAACACTTCTCTAACTTCCCAAAAAGTTTATGTTTCCTTAGTGTTTCAAATAACTGACACAAATGATTCAAATGATCCTCCTTGTTAGCAGAATAAACAAGAATATCATCTAAATATACCACTACAAATTTGCCTAAAAATGGCCTAAGTACTTCATTCATCAATCTCATGAACGTACTTGGGGCATTTGTTAGACCGAAAGGCATGACAAGCCATTCATACAAGCCATATTTTGTTTTAAAAGCGGTCTTCCACTCATCACCCTCACGCATACAAATTTGATGGTACCCACTCCTAAGATCAATTTTAGAGAACAAATTAGACCCACTCAATTCATCTAACATGTCATCTAATCTAGGAATTGGAAACCTGTACTTGATAGTAATATTGTTAACAGATCGACTATCAATACACATCCTCCAAGACCCATCTTTTTTTGGGACAAGTAAGGCCGGAACAGCACACGGACTCATACTCTCCTTCACATATCCTCTCTCAATCAACTCACTTATTTGTCGTTGTAATTCCCTACTCTCCTCGGGATTACACCTATAGGATGGCTTATTTGGAATAGGGGCTCCGGGAATGAGATCAATCTGATGCTCAATTCCTCTTTTTGGTGGTAAACCAGGAGGTAATTCGTGAGGAAAAACATCCTGAAATTCATTTAAAACCTCCCCCAACTCAGAATCTGTAATCGCCACTCCCTCTATTTTTTCTTGACTTACTAACACAAACGCACACCCCTCTTGCTCAAACAACTTCTCGAATTCTTTTCTCCCTAATAACACACTCCCATTGTCCGAATTGGACTTTGATTTAGGCTTGGTGTTTAGGATTTTTGAGGGTGCTAAAGGTAACAAAGTTTTCATTTTTCCATCTTTATTAACTTTATAAGTGTTAGTTACACCATCGTGAATTACTCCCCGATCAAACTGCCAGGGGCGCCCAAGTAACAAGTGACATGCCGTCATTGGGATTACATCACACAAAATTTCATCGACATAATTACCAATGCTAAAATTAATCAAGACTCTATTCCGCACCTTAACCTCACTTTCATCATCTAACCATTTTAGTTTATAAGGATTAGGGTGTTTCATCAACGGCAGAGACAACTTATTCACCAATTCAGTGGACGCTACATTCGCACAACTACCCCCATCTACAATCAACGTGCATAATTTTTTTTGGATCAGACATTTCGAATGAAATATCGTCTCTCTTTGTTCACTTTCTTTTGCCACGTTGTTGGTATACAGATTTCTCCTAATAACCAGATTTTCCCCCTCTAATTCAGGTTGACAAAGTTCTTCTACATCCTCCTCTTCCTCTTTATCATGTTCATGAGCTAGAAGAGCTAATTTTTCTATTTCATCTATTTCTTCTATATCATGTAAGGTCATAATTCGGGCAGTAGGACAATTAGATTGGTAGTGACCATAACCTTGACACTTATAGCATTTTACTTTGTCATTAACAGTTCTAATAGGCACATTAGCTTTCTTATTCCTATCATGATCAGTACTAACATTAACATTGCTACTACTAGTACTAGGCTTAAAAGTTGAAGATCTAGTAAAAGGTTTAGCAATTGTACCACTCGATTTCTTCCTTTGACTCTCCAAAGTAGGCGCCATTTTGCAAGCTTCCGCATAAGTAAGGAAAGGAAACACTTCCAACTTCTCCCTCAAATCCGTGTTCAACCCACCTAGGAACCGTCCTAGTCTTTGTTCTTCGGATTCATCTATTTCACAAACCATGGCAAGCTTTTCGAATTCCTTGATGAACTCCAAAACCGGCATGGTTCCTTGCTTCAAAGTCGACCACCTCACATATTGGTGTTGCTTGTAGTTCGAAGGCACAAATCTCTTCCTCAATTGCTTCTTTAGCTTACTCCAGGTTTGGATTCTGGACTTGTTCTCCTTCTCCCTTTGTTTCTTCAACCCTTCCAACCATATTGAAGCATATTTTGTCAACTTCAAAACCGCCACCTTGTATTGCCTCTTCAAGTTTGCAGCAGCTTCATCACCCATGTTGAACTTAAGCTCTTGATACCACTTGAACTATAATTAGTCTTGAAGTCAATCAAGCAAATAATTAGAGTTGAGAAGATAATGAAATAACTCAAAAGAATCACTCTTAAGAAAATATTCCCTACTAAATTCAGTAGAAAGAATCACTCTTACACTCAATTCAGGTTGATTAAATCACTTAGAGAATCACTCTCAAAGCTCACTAATCGGTTTAGAAAACTTGTAGTTAAAACTCCCAAGTAATCAATTCAAAGAAAGCTAAGTTACTTTAGCCTCAAGGATGAACAAAGTTCAAGTTTTTATAAAATTCAAAGTAGTTTACAAATGATACATCAAAGTCTACTTAAAGAAAGAAATGTACAATTATACGTATAATTATACGTATATTCGTACAATACGCAACCGAATACGTACAAACTATTATACGTATCAAGTATAATACAAGTATAATACTACATAAGGATATGCTCAAGCAATAAACAAAGGCTAAAGTAATGAAAATATCAAGCCAAAATCAGCCTCCTTAAGCAACTTGAGCTACTTGCACCCACTTGCACCAAAATAGACCAATGAGCTTCTCTTAGCCTTCATGACACTCCAAGCCTTTCATCATGACTCCCAAAGGTAGTATGACATCTAGCTAGGCTAGTAGATGACTAATCAAGGCTATTACTCAACTTGCAAGCAAAAGCAAAAATACCCATTAAGCAAAAACAAGCAGCTGAAACACGTAGCCAGGACAGAGCCTGGGTCGCGACTCGCGACCCATACTCGCGACTCGTGAGGCTCTACTTGAACCCCACTCCTTAGCCTTGCTCAAGTACGTAGCCAAGGCAGAACAAAGTCGCGACTCGCGACCCAAAACTCGCGACTCGCGAGAACCTACTGAACTCCAACTCCTTAGCCTTGCTCAAGTACGTAGCCAAGGCAGAACAGAGTCGCGACTCGCGACCCAAAACTCGCGACTCGCGAGATCCTTCTGGACCATGCACCTGCAATGCTTCAAAGTACGCAGCTCAAGCCAAGTAGGCTCGCGACTCGTGGACAAAACTCGCGACTCGCGATTCACCTCTGAACTCTAAGTTCAATTCTCAACATTCAAGTCGCACCTTGTGACCCCTGCTTCAAAGATAGTGTAATCTACTACTTAATACAAACCAAAACAAATAAACTACGAGCTAAAGTTTTAAGTTTACAAACCGGACTAAACAGGACCAAGATTGGACATAAGTGATACAAAGGAACTAATAAAAGGACCATGAAAAGAACTAATCTCAAAGATGGGATTAGCACTAAGGAGTATCTCTTTCGTCGTTTCAAGATCAGGCACTGATCCTGGTTCATCAGCATAGGCACCCGTCGGGGTAGATGGGGGTTGGACAGGTATCAATCACGTCATGAGGCTTATTATCCCCTAAGAGTCAGTTGATCATCTTGGGCCAAAGCCCCACTCAATGTGGGCATCCATCAAAGGAGATGGACAATCAAAACATGTATTCCTCTCAAATACCTCCATCACTCTCGAGGTAGAAGGGAGACCCTCGAGGTTATCAGGGCAACCTTGTCCTTATACCTCTATCACAGTCAAGGTAAGGAGGGCCCTCAAGGTCATTAGGGAGGCTTTGCCCTACAACCTTCACCACACTTGAGGTAGGAAAGACCCTCAAGGTAAAGAGTATCAACCATGTCATAGGGCTCATTAGTCCCCAAGGCTCAGTGGATCACTTTGGGCTAAGTCCAATTCAGTATGGACAACCACTAAGGGAAGTTAAACAATCAAACACATCTACCTCTCAAATACCTCCATCACAGTCGAGGTATAAAGAGGACCCTCGAGGTCATCAGGGAGGTCTAACCTCCCACCTCCATCACAGTCGAGGTAGGAAGACCCTCGAGTTATTTAGGGTCACTTATGGTCGCGGAGGATTGAAATGGTGCAACACTTAGGATTTTTTTCAACATCAAATTCACATGAAAGAGTCCCTAACGGTCGCGGAGTAGCATTACCTCAATCACCTTGTTAGTCATTCTAAAGAATACTCTAAGAGCAATGCTTAAATTCAAGAGTAGAATTCTTTGATTACATCTATCACAGACGAGGTGGAGAGGATCCTCGAGTTTCTGGAAGGGGCCATCAACCTTTACCCCTACCGCGACCAAGGTAACTACGGTCGCGAAGGGCTGAAATAATACAAACACTTAGAAAATTTCAACATGAAGCTCAAATAAAGGAGTTCTTCACGGTCGCGGTGGATATAGTCACAGTCGCGGAAAGCCCTAACCAAATCACCTCGTTGGTCACCCCAGGGGTGTCTTAAGTGGGAAAACACATCTCACTTAAAGACACTACATTTTCCCTCATCATAATCCATCCTTGACACACCCCTCACAGTCGAGGCGAGGACTACCAACATGGTCGAGGTAGACATAACCCTCGAGGTAAAAGGCAAAAATCTCTCGGACTACCATCACAGTCGAGGTCCATTCATCTCGGTTGAGGATAAGGCGCGACGATCGAGCAAAGCCCCACGCGATCGAGGTTTCTTCCTTCCTCAAAACAAAAAGAAGCTTCAGACTAAAATCCATCACGGTCGAGGGTGCCATACGGACGAGGCAACCCCCTTCGAGGTAACAATTGGTAACACGTAAGGTGCGGCCTCACGGTCGAGATATCTCATGGTCGAGGTAACTCCAACTTGGTCAAGATATTCCTCTCACGGTGGAGATGGCTTTGTCATGGTGGAGTAACCCTTGATCATGGTCGAGGATGCCACCACACTCGAGGTAGGTACCCTCAAGGTGATTCCAAGGAATTTCTATAAGCCAAGTTAACATGAGGTGGCCATACAAACCACACGATCGAGGAATACACCTCATAATTGAGATGCCAACCTTCAAATTTGAAAGCCATGTTACCCACTTCCTACGGTCGAGATTGAGGCCCCACGATCGAGGTAAGGTTAAAATCGTTCAAGTATCCCCATAAATCCTCGACACGATCGAGGTGAACAAGCAACAGTCGAGTAGCTCCCCAGGTCGAGGAACGGGCCGTCTAGCTGATGGTCGTGTTGATTGAGACAAATCCTAATGGGTGAAGATGCCACCTTCATCAAGGTAAGAAGCCCTCACTCTCGAGGTAAAGACCGTCGAGGACAAGTGTTACCCCAATGCCAAAACTCTCAACAAGAATTTCCCCACGGTCGAGGAGTGCCTTCACGGTCGAGGGAGGTCGACCATGGTCGAGGTAGCCTACGCGATCGAGGTCGACCCCCCCTCGAGGTGATGTTAAAGGTCATCCTAAAGAAACTAACATGGTTGAGCTACCATCGAGGCAACATGATCAAGGGTTACCCCACGGTCGAGGGCCCCACCATCACGGTCGAGGGTCCCCTCGATCGGGGTAACAACCCTCGAGTGGTCGCCATCGAGATACCCAAAGTGATCGAGGTAACTCCCGTGCTTCATGCCTGTTGGCCCGTTTTCCGAGGAATTCCGCTCGGCATCCAACGTCCAAGGTTTTCCCGTTCCACGCCAAGCGTGGGGCTAATTGTTCTGGGCCCACCAAAGGGGTAGGCCCAAGATAAACGGACCCAAACCCTAGGCCCAGTTCTGCCAGGGTTATGGATACATCAGATATTCTAGGATGAATAATATGACACCACGTGTCATAGTCCAGGCCCACGCGTCAGCACGGGTGACTCAGAAAAACCATAACCGGGTAACTTACACCTATATAAGGATCAGTCCAGTCATTCTTTCAGGTACGCAATAAAAAACACCCAACTCACAATACTCTGACTCCTTATTCCCGAGATCATACTTAAGCATTAGAGGAGTGTTCCCGGGTTCCACCCCCGAGTTAGCAACCTTTGTCTGTTTTGCAGGACTCAATCCTAGTGAGGAGTATCTAGAGTCAACATCAGCACATCAAAGAGCATTGACTTTTCAGAAAAAGTTCCACAACATGAACATAACCTTATTTGTAGCAAAATATATATAACCATACTCATTATAACATGTATGACCTTAGCTTAGGATAAATATACATACACCTTAAATACTCATATTAAAAATACCAACTCAGAGACTAGTATACTAATCCCATAAAAATTAATAATCATCCAATTATTACCCATCAGGCCAAAACATACTCATACTCCAAATATTGATACACACTATAAAATAATCCAAATACTCCAAATAAAACTCCAATTTGAAGGAAATCCAATCTGTGGACAGTGGCCTTCCATTGCATTCGTTGACTACAGCTAAGCTGAAGGATACTAACTTGCTACAAACTTGGACTAAAAAAAATGTACAAGATGCCTAAATATAAGTTAATGAACTATGATCAAAGATGGACAATTAGTGGTTCTAATTACGTTTATTTTGTATTAGCTTAATAAGTACTTTAGATTAGTAGTTTAAGTTACTTTTGAATGTAATTTTTAATAGCTAGTAAAGCCCTTTTAGGTTGATAGCTTAATATGTAAGAAGGTGCAACTACGGAGCAAAATTGAACATTTGGGACAGTAGTGAGTCGCGAGTCGCGAGGGTGTAGTCGCGAGTCGCGAGCCTTAGGTTCTTGGCTACGTACTTTGGCTGAAACAGAGCTAGCCATTCCAGAAGCAACTCGCGAGGTGCGACATTTGGTCGCGAGTCGCGACCTAGCCACTTGCCTAAATACGAGTTTCAGTTGTTGCAAGAATTGTTGTGGGCTTTGTGTGTGGTCTTGCAAGTGGAGTAAGTAGCTTTGCTGCATCATCTACTAGCCTAGCTTTGTGTCATACAACTTGGTTGGAGCTTGACATAGCTTAGGTGAGTCATGGAAGCTACAACAAGCTTGAGTGGTGCTCATTTGATTCAACTTGTGCAAGTGGTGCAAGTGGACTATGGTGGCTGATTTTGCTTGATATTTTGGTTGTTTTAAAGCTTTGTTTATTGCTTTGAGTTTATCCTTAAGTTTTATATTACTTGTATTGTATTAGATATGTATAGTAGCTTGTACGTATTTTGAGCGTATTGTACGAATATACATATTTTATACGTATAATTATACGTAGCTCTATTTTGCTATAAATAGCTTGTAGTATGTACTAAGAAAATCAGACTTGAATGAAATTGAATTGAAAACTTTGTTTTCTCTCTAGTATTTTAAACTGTGTGTTTAAGAACTAACCTTGTTCGAAATTCTTGGATAGTTGTCTAACTACAAGATTTCACCAATTAGATTAATTGAATTAGGAGATTGACCCTCTTAGTTTAGTTGTCTAGGTTAATAGATTAGTAGATTGACCCTCTTAATTGAAGCTAACCATTCCGAATATTCAGATTTGAGAGTGATTCTCTTAGCTTTATATTCAATTTAGTCCATAGATTTGAGTGTATTCTTTCATCTATTCACTGAAATATCCATATTATTGTTGTTTTGAGTGATTTGTGAGAGTGAAATCTATAATCTTTCAAGCAATTATTTCTGATTATTATTGTTTGAGGTCCATTATAGTCCAAGTGGTATCCCAGCTTAAGTTCAAACATGGGTGATGAAGCTGCTGCAAATTTCAAGAGGGACGAAATGATTGAAGCCTTGTCCAAACAAAATGATGCCTTACATGAGATGATGAAGCAATTGACCCTTGAAGTTTTGAGAAACAAAAAGAGTGCAGAAGAGGAAAAAGGGACGAATGGTGATGATAGAGGTTTGAAGATTGAAGTGTCAGAATTTGATGGGACCATTGATCCAGAGTTGTATCTAAAATGGGAGAGATCTTTGGAGAGGTTCTTTGATTACAAGGGAACTCCAGAAGATAGGCAATACAAGATGGCGGTTGTCAAGCTCACCAAATATGCATCAATCTGGTTCGAAAACTTGAAGAAGCAAAGGGCTAAGGAAAACAAGTCCAAAATCCAAACTTGGGGTAAGCTTAAAAAACAATTAAGAAAACGTTTTTTACCTTCTAATTACATACAGAGTCAATATGTGAAATGGTCTACATTAAAACAAGATGGTTTGTCCATAGAAGAGTTCATTAAAGAGTTTGAAAAGCTATCCATGGTATGTGATATTGAAGAATCTGAAGAACAAAAATTGGGTCGTTTTCTAGGAGGTTTAAATTCTGATTTGAGGGAAAAAGTTGAGGTCTTTCCATACTTGACTTATAATGAAGCTTGCAAATTGGCACAAAAAATTGAAAAACAGAAGAAAAAGCCATTTGTGAATAAGTTTTATTCAAAGTCTTTTACTACTAATGATGCTAATGTCCATCCTAATGTTAGTAGTCTTGAAAAAGAGTCTAAATCTGAGTTCATGAAAAAAGATAAAGGAAAAGAATTAGAGGGTAGAGTGCTTAAAGTAAAGTGTTTTAGATGTCAAGGTTATGGCCATTATCAAGCAAAATGTCCAACAAGTAGAACTTTAACTATCCATGATAAAGAAGAGATTGATGAACTCATAAAACTTGAAGAAAAACTTGATTTAGGCATGGTGGAAATAGAAGAGAAGGAGGACGTGTGTAATCCAGAAATGGAGGGGGAAGTTTTGGTGTTAAGAAGGTCCTTGATCAATAGGGATATTGGTGTGGGGGATGAACAAAGAGGAATGATTTTTCAATCTAAATGTTTAGTCCAAAATAAACTTTGTACTTTGATAATCGATGGAGGAAGTTGTGTTAATGTGGCATCAAGTGAGCTAGTTGAAAAATTAGCACTACCAACCATGAATCATCCAATTCCATATACTCTGAAATGGCTTGATGAAGAGAGGAAGGTAAGGGTACGACATCAAGTATTGCTTTCATTTTCAATTGGTAATTATTTTGATGAAATACTTTGTGATATAATTCCCATGACTGCTTGCCATGTTCTACTAGGGCGTCCTTGGCAATTTGATGTGAAAACAAGATGAGGAACTTGTTCCCAAAGGATCCAGTTACAAGTTGAATTTAAGAATGAAACTTAGGAAGGACGAATGTCAAGAATCAATGTAGTTTTAGGGGAACTCTCACCCTTAACTTGAGGATATAACAATGAGGAACGCTCACTCACTTGTTTGGGGCAGAAGTGTTTAGGGAACTCTCACCTAACCAACAACTACAAGTCTTAGTTTTAGGAACTCTCACTAAAACGAAAACTCTTCAAATTGAGAAACACTCAAACTTGGAAAAACGACTCGACTTTACTTAGTCAAATTCGACATACGCTTGTGTATTTTTGGAGAAATTTCTGAATGCCTTTTATTGATCATTTTCACGCTATTTATAGATAGCTTTTACATCCAACCATTGCCTTTTACACACAAATTGCAATAAATGGGAAAAGACTGAAATTAAAAATAAAAGATAGATTAATTGGCTCATAATCGTCCAAATTAATCCCCATTACAACTATTAACTCTAATTTAAACAAGGAGCATAAAACAAGGAGAATTAAACTTCCATCCGGCCAGCCATAATGATTCAAAGCTATTCAAAACCACCATTCAAGTCACCCTTGATTCATGCCTCCAAATTAGCCTTGACTCATACCCTTGTGTCCGCCCAATTAAGTCCTCATTCAAGACTCTTTATTCAGCAAATAAATCTGAAGAAAACACCTAGTAATACTTCTTAAATGAGATTAAAAACCAGCTTGAAATTCCCCTTAAAATACGCCCCTCTTCACGCCTCTATTCAATAGGCTTGAATTGACCACTTTAAAGAGATCCAAACCATTTACTAGGTCCCATCATTGAAGTAATCAGCCACACTTAGCAAAGTGCAACCGGTTGAGGATTCACACGGACCATGCACGCCAAATTCCTTAGGAGCAATTTCGAAACAAGCTTTGGACAAATACAACTCCCTTGCATTGGACTCTTGGACGTGAACTTTTGAACCATTAGACTCCTGACCATTTTGGTCATCCTCCCCTTCTTCAAAAGGAATTGCCCTCAATTCTTCATCATCATAGTACGGTGCAAGGTCTCCCACATTGAACGTGCTTGAAACTCCATACTTCCCTCCCAAATCAACCTTGTAGGCATTGTCATTGATCTTCTCCACTACCTCAAAAGGACCTTCTGCCCGTGGCATGAGCTTGTTCTTCCTTTGATTTGGAAACCTTTCCTTCCTCATGTAGATCCATACCAAGTCACCAACCTCAAAGCTTCTCACGTTCTTGACTCGTTTATTTGCTTGCTTCTTGTAGATTTCATTGGCCTTTTCAATATTCTTACGTACCTCTTTGTGGATCTTGATCATGAATTCAGCTTGTTCCTTTGCACCTCCATGAACAAACTTGTCTTGTGGTAGAGCTATGAGATCAATTGGAACATAGGGATTCGAACCATATACCACTTCAAAAGGAGAATACTTTGTAGTAGTACTAGGAGTTCTATTGTAAGCAAACTCGGCATGAGCAAGCTTGACATCCCAATCTTTGGTGCTCTTACTAACCAAAGACCTAAGCAACGAACCAAGCACCCTATTCACCACCTCGGTTTGGCCATCAGTTTGAGGGTGATGTGATGTTCAAAACAGTAACTTAGTTCCCATCAAACGCCACAAAGATTTCCAAAAATGACTTAGAAATTTTGTGTCTCGATCAGAAACAATGGTTCGTGGAACACCATGGAATCGAACAATTCCATCAAAGTATAACTTGGCCACCTTCATAGCATCTTCAGTCTTGTGACAAGGAACAAAATGAGCCATCTTTGAGAAACGATCAACCACCACCATTATTGAGTCCTTACCCCTTTGAGTTCTAGGTAAAGCCACAATAAAATCCATGCTTATGTCTTCCCAAGGCCTTTCTGGAATTGGCAATGGCTTGTAAAGACCCTTATGAAACACCATCTTTGCCCTTTGACAAGTAGAACAACGACCTACAACATGGTGGACAGTAAATAACATGTTAGGCCAATAAAAGTGAGCTTGAAGAAGCTCCATAGTCTTTTGTATTCCGAAATGACCCGCTAGACCACCGCCATGTGCCTCCTGAATTAACAAGTTTTGAATTGGACATTTAGGAATACATAATCTATTTCCCTTAAAAAGAAAACCATTTTGTAAGGAAAACAAATCATAGACTCCATTCACGCACTTCTCCAAGATGGTTTTCAGTTCACCATCTCCCTTGTAGTACTCCTTGATCAACTCGAACCCAAGGACTTTAGCCTCCACGACCCCAAGTAAAGCATGCCTTCTAGATAAGGCATCCGCAACAACATTTGCTTTTCCACTCTTGTATTTTGATGAAAAATTAAATGTTTGCAAGAATTCCACCCACTTAGCATGTCTCGAATTCAGTTTCTTTTGCCCATGAATGAACCTCAAGGACTCATGATCAGAATGTAGTATGAATGGTTGTGGCCTCAAATAATGGGACCAATGATCTAGAGCCCTCACCATTGCATAGAACTCTTTGTCATAAGTGGAATAGTTCAGTTTGCCTTGACTTAATTTCTCACTAAAGTAGGCAATAGGACGCCCTTCTTGGATCAACACGGCACCAATCCCCTTCCCACTTGCATCACATTCAACTTCAAATGGTTTTGAAAAATCTGGAAGTGCTAGGATAGGCGTGTTGCACATCTTCTCTTTGACATCTTCAAACGCTTTTTGAGCTTGGGAAGTCCACTCGAATGAACCCTTCTTTGTGCATTCGGTTATAGGAGCCATGAGAGTGCTAAAATTGCGAATGAACCTCCTATAAAAGGAAGCTAATCCATGGAAGGACCGGACCTCCGTGAGTGTCTTTGGACTAGGCCATGATTGAATAGCCTCAATCTTGCTAGGATCAACTTTAACCCCATCACCTGAAATTATATAACTAAGAAAAGTGACCTCATATAGCATAAAATTACATTTTTCGAGTTTTCCATACAATTTTTGTTTTCTTAATACAGTGAAAACTTCATACAAATGTAACAAATGTTCATCTCCATTTTTATTATAAATTAGAATATCATCAAGGTACACCACCACGAACTTGCCAAGAAACGGTCTCAACACATCATTCATCAATCTCATAAAAGTGCTAGGTGCATTGGTGAGTCCAAATGGCATCACGAGCCACTCATACAAACCGTGCTTGGTCTTGAAAGCGGTCTTCCATTCATCCCCTTCTCTCATTGGCAATTTGATGGTAGCCACTCCTCAAATCAACTTTTGAAAAGATATTAGAACTACTCAATTCATCAAGCATGTCATCGAGCCTTGGAATTGGAAACCTATACTTGATAGTGATATTGTTAACAGCCCTACTATCAATACACATACGCCAAGTACCATCTTTTTTAGGAACCAAAAGAGCCGGAACAGCACACGGACTCATAGACTCACGCACATACCCCATACTCATCAACTCTTCAATTTGACGTTGTAACTCCTTAGGCTCCAAGGGATTACACCTATAGGCAGGTTTGTTAGGCAAAGGAGCACCGGGAATGAGGTCAATTTGGTGTTCAATTCCCCTTAAAGGTGGTAACCCATTTGGTAATTCATTAGGAAAAACATCCTCAAAGTCCTTAATCAATTGAGCCAATTTAGGGTTTTGACTCTCAAATTTTTCGTGGACTTCCTTAGAGTACAACAAGTACAACTCGTCCTCACCATCAATCTCCCTTTCAAATTCCTTAAGAGTAAGTAATGACACCTCTTTTGATTGTTTAACAATTTGAGAAAAACGTGGGGGTGGTAAGGGATGTAACTTTTTTTGTTTTCCTTGGTGAGTTATAGTGTAAGTATTATGGTACCCATCATGTTGAGATTTTCTATCAGTTTGCCAAGGTCTACCAAGTAAAATATGACAAGCATCCATAGACACGACGTCACACAATTGAGTATCATGATAAGACCCAATAGAAAAACTAACCATGCATTGTTTTCTAACCCCCGTGCTAGAACTAGATTCCAACCAACTCAATTTATAAGGATGTGGGTGATTAGTGGTGGTAAGATTAAGTCTAGTTACCAAGGTTTTGGAAACCGTGTTTGCCTCACTACCTCCATCAACAATTAAATCACATACCTCACCATTGACCTTGCACTTGGTGATGAAAACATGCTGCCTTTGTGGTGCTAAGGGCTCCTCCATGCGAGCTTGCAACGCCATCCTTACGACCAGATTGCTTTTGTCCTCCATTTCGGGATAACATTGATCCTCCTCCTCGACTTCTACAATAGGATTCACGTCCTCCACTTCTTCTAACTCGAAGTCCTCCCAACTAATGGTTTGATTAGCAATGAGCTTTACCTCTTGCATGGTCAAAGCTCTTGAATTAGGACAATCCTTCTTGAAGTGACCCCGTCCTCCGCATTTGTAACACACAATGTCACTAAGTTTGAAATCTTTCTTGTTGTCTTTCTTAGGCGGTTCGATGGTCTTAACAAACGAAGAACCATCCTTTATAGGGAAGGTTGGTTTTCGTGTCACTTGAGGGGTGACAACCGGCTTCTTCTTCTTCCTTTTTGAATCAAACTTGATCACCAATTTACAAGCTTCCACAAAGGTTAGATTGGTGTAACCTTCAAGTTTGTCTTGCAAGTCTTGGTCCAAACCAGCCACAAAACATCCCATCTTGAGTTCTTCATTCTCCGTGACTTCACACACAATCGCCAGTCTATCAAACTCCTTGATGTAGTCCTCGGCCGATGCTCCATTTTGTTGCAAAGTGCTCCACTTCACATACTGACTTTGTTTGTAATTGTGAGGAATAAAGCGATCCCTCATTCTTTTCTTCAATTTGCTCCAAGTAGCAATGGCGGCCTTGCCTTTAAGAGCTCGTCCCCTTTGCTCTCCTTGTAGCCAATTATCCCCATAGCCTTTCAACTTTACTTTGGCTATCTTGTACTTCTGGACTTCCTCTTGAACATCTTTGTATTCAAAGTACCTCTCCAAAGACTTCTCCCATTCTAAGTACTTTTCGGGGTCAAGTGTCCCATCAAAGGCTGGGATGTCCACCTTAAGACTTATATCCTCCCTCCTAGGTGGAGGTTCCTCGTCTTGCTCTTGCCTATCTTGATTGGCCATGAGTCTTGCCATCAATGTAGCAAGGTTCCCTTGTAGGTTGGCATTGGTTTCGGCCAACCTTTCCTGACTAGCAATGGACCGATTAAGTGCTTCCAAAGCTACTCTTAGATCTTGATTCTCTGCCATGGTTTGTAGTTGTTCGACCCCTTTGGAAGAATTTGAGAAAACTCTGTCCCTACCTGACGCGCCAAATGATGTGAAAACAAGATGAGGAACTTGTTCCCAAAGGATCCAGTTACAAGTTGAATTTAAGAATGAAACTTAGGAAGGACGAATGTCAAGAATCAATGTAGTTTTAGGGGAACTCTCACCCTTAACTTGAGGATATAACAATGAGGAACGCTCACTCACTTGTTTGGGGCAGAAGTGTTTAGGGAACTCTCACCTAACCAACAACTACAAGTCTTAGTTTTAGGAACTCTCACTAAAACGAAAACTCTTCAAATTGAGAAACACTCAAACTTGGAAAAATGACTCGACTTTACTTAGTCAAATTCGACATACGCTTGTGTATTTTTGGACAAATTTCTGAATGCCTTTTATTGATCATTTTCACGCTATTTATAGATAGCTTTTACATCCAACCATTGCCTTTTACACACAAATTGCAATAAATGGGAAAAGACTGAAATTAAAAATAAAAGATAGATTAATTGGCTCATAATCGTCCAAATTAATCCCCATTACAACTATTAACTCTAATTTAAACAATGAGCATAAAACAAGGAGAATTAAACTTCCATCCGGCCAGCCATAATGATTCAAAGCTATTCAAAACCACCATTCAAGTCACCCTTGATTCATGCCTCCAAATTAGCCTTGACTCATGCCCTTGTGTCCACCCAATTAAGTCCTCATTCAAGACTCTTTATTCAGAAAATGAATCTGAAGAAAACACCTAGTAATACTTCTTAAATGAGATTAAAAACCAGCATGAAATTCCCCTTAAAATACGCCCCTCTTCACGCCTCTATTCAATAGGCTTGAATTGACCACTTTAAAGAGATCCAAACCATTTACTAGGTCCCATCATTGAAGTAATCAGCCACACTTAGCAAAGTGCAACCGGTTGAGGATTCACACGGACCATGCACGCCAAATTCCTTAGGAGCGATTTCGAAACAAGCTTTGGACAAATACAACTCCCTTGCATTGGACTCTTGGACGTGAACTTTTGAATCATTAGACTCCTGACCATTTTGGTCACAATTTGATCGGAAATTCGTTCATAATGGCCTTACTAATGTATATACGGTGCATAAGGAGGGAAAAATCAAAACATTGTTACCCTTATCACCACCTAAAAAGGCTAATCATAAGCATAAACAAAACCAGAATTTACTTTGTGAGAAGGTGATTAGGGATCAAATCAGCTTGGGAAAGACGGAGAAATCACATAGGAAACGCCCACCTAGGACATTTACTTTGTGAACAATGTTCATATGCTAACTTCTTGAAATTTGTCTTAACTTTTGAAAGTTTTAAAGTGCTAAAATTGAGGACAATTTCTTTTTGTAGAAGGGGAAAGTGAACTATGATCAAAGATGGATAATTAGTGGTTCTAATTACGTTTATTTTGTATTAGCTTAATAAGTACTTTAGATTAGTAGTTTAAGTTACTTTTGAATGTAATTTGTAATAGCTAGTAAAGCCCTTTTAGGTTGATAGCTTAATATGCAAGAAGGTGCAACTACGGAGCAAAATTGAACATTTGGGACAGTAGTGAGTCGCGAGTCGCGAGGGTGTAGTCGCGAGCCTTAGGTTCTTGGCTACGTACTTTGGCTGAAACAGAGCTAGCCATTCCAGAAGCAACTCGCGAGGTGCAACATTTGGTCGCGAGTCGCGACCTAGCCACTAGCCTAAATAAGAGTTTCAGCTGTTGCAAGAATTGTTGTGGGCTTTGTGTGTGGTCTTGCAAGTGGAGTAAGTAGCTTTACTGCATCATCTACTAGCCTAGCTTTGTGTCATACAACTTGGTTGGAGCTTGACATAGCTTAGGTGAGTCATGGAAGCTACAACAAGCTTGAGTGGTGCTCATTTGATTCAACTTGTGCAAGTGGTGCAAGTGGACTATGGTGGTTGATTTTGCTTGATATTTTGGTTGTTTTAAAGCTTTGTTTATTGCTTTGAGTTTATCCTTAGGTTTTATATTACTTGTATTGTATTAGATACGTATAGTAGCTTGTACGTATTTTTAGCGTATTGTACGAATATACGTATTTTATACGTATAATTATACATAGCTCTATTTTGCTATAAATAGCTTGTAGTATGTACTAAGAAAATCAGACTTGAATGAAATTGAATTGAAAAATTTGTTCTCTCTAGTATTTTAAACTGTGTGTTTAAGAACTAACCTTGTTCGAAATTCTTGGATAGTTGTCTAACTACAAGATTTCACCAATTAGATTAATTGAATTAGGAGATTGACCCTCTTAGTTTAGTTGTCTAGGTTAATAGATTAGGAGATTGACCCTCTTAGTTTAGTTGTCTAGGTTAATAGATTAGGAGATTGACCCTCTTAATTGAAGCTAACCATTCCGAATATTCAGATTTGAGAGTGATTCTCTTAGCTTTATATTCAATTTAGTCCATAGATTTGAGTGTATTCTTTCATCTATTCACTAAAATATCCATATTATTGTTGTTTTGAGTGATTTGTGAGAGTGAAATCTATAATCTTTCAAGCAATTATTTCTGATTATTATTGTTTGAGGTCCATTATAGTCCAGCTTCACTTGATTCACCTTTTGGAATTTGCAAAACTTGACTAAACTGATTTCTAGTTAATTGATAATAATCAAGGATGATTAATTACCAAATAACTTACATACTTCCTAATTTAATTAAAAACCCAAAATATTCGACTATATATTAAAATCTGAAAATTTAAAATAACAACTTAAAATAAAAAAACAGACCGAAAGTAAATTAATAAACAAGGTTAAAATGGACTTGTGTTGGATGAAAAGTTAATCCAACCATGTCATGTAAGCCTTGAGTTACCATTGTCACAAGCTTACCATTTTGGATCATGGATGTTGGAGGTCGGATCACATCATTCTCCTCCTCTTTTGAGGAGTTTGCCCTCAAACTTGGCAACTCTTCAAATTCATCAAAATATGGGGTTAAGTCTTGCACATTAAAAGTGGATGACACTCCATAATCTCCATGCAGTTCCACCTTATAAGCATTGTCGTTCAACTTTTCCACTATCTCAAAAGGACCATCACTGCTTGGGCTGATCTTAGAACGTCTTTTTGAAGGAAAACGCTCTTTTCTCAAATGAATCCACACAAGGTCACCCTTTTTGAATTGTACTGATTTTCTCTTCTGATCAAAACGCTCCTTTCTCTTTGCATTAGCCCTTTCGATTTGCATTCTTACTTTCTCATGTATTGCCTTGATTTCTTTTGCTCGTTCACTAGCTTCATGGCTATACTTGTTTGGGTTTGGAAATGGAGCCAAGTCAATTGGAGTGCATGGATTGAAACCATAGACCACCTCAAATGGACTAAGGCTTGTTGTGCTGCTAGGAACACGATTGCAGGCAAACTCAGCATGAGGTAGCATTTCTTCTCATTGGCTAGGACTTTTTGTAGCTAAGGATCGTAGCAATGATCCCAAAGTCCTATTAGTGACTTCTGTTTGGCCATCATTTTGGGGATGACTTGATGTACTGAATTTGAGCTTAGTACCCATTTTGCGCCATAGAGTAAGCCAGAAATGACTTAAGAATTTGGTATCATCACTGACCATTGATTTTGGAAATCCATGCAATCGAACAATCTCTTGGAAATAGAGGGCAACAACACACTTGCATCATGAGTAGTGTGACATGGAATGAAATGAGCCATCTTTGAGAAACGATCAACAACCACCATGACTGAATCTTTCCTTGTTTTGGTTAAAGGAAGTCCAATCACAAAATCAAGACTTACATCTTCCTAAGGTGCTTGAGGTATGGGAAGTGGCAGAAGATACCCTTGAGGTAGTTGATGACTTTTAGCCTTTTGGCACTTGACCCATCTTTTGATAATGAATTCCACATCTCTTTTGAGCCGTGGCCAATAGAAATAATCACCAACAAGAGCATTAGTCTTCTCAATTCCAAAATGACCGGCCATTCCTCCTTCATGGAACTCCTTAATTAAGCTCTCTCTCAAACTGGATTTAGGAACACAAAGGTTGTTTCCTTTGAAAAGAAAACCATCCAAAATGTAAAAATCTTTGTGGGGGTGGTTTTTACACTTTTGAAAGATTTCTCCAAAATCAGAATCTTCATCATAACAACGCTTCAACTCTTCAACACCTATCACACGTGCATTGAGAGAATTAAGTAGCACATATCTCCTTGATAAAGCATCAGCTCCTTTGTTCATCTCTCCTTTCTTGTGTTTGATGACAAAATGGAATGATTGAAGAAATTCAATCCATTTAGCATGGCGTGTATGCAGCTTCTGTTGGCTTTGCAAGAACTTGAGTGCTTCATGATCAGAGTGAAGGATAAACTCCTTAGGCAGTAGGTAATGTCTCCAATGATCCAAAGCACGAACAAGAGCCAAGAACTCCTTGTCATATGTTGAATATCTCCTTTGAACATCATTGAGCTTTTCACTGAAATAGGCAATGGGACGTCTATTTTGAGACAGAACAGCTCCTATTCCAACTCCGCTAGCATCACATTCAACTTCAAACACATCATCAAAAGTTAGGTAAAACAAGAATAGGTGCAGTAGTAAGCATCTTTTTAACCTCTTCAAATGTCTTTTGAGCATTCAGATTCCATTCAAACTTGGAGAGCTTAGTAAGTTCAGTGATTGGAGCCATGAGAGTATTGAAATTTCTCACGAATCGCCTATAGAAGGAGGCTAATCCATGAAAACTTCTTACTTACTGGACTGATTGTGGCGTGGGCCACTCTTTGATTGCTTTCACCTTGCTTTCATCAACTTCAATACCATTACATGAAACTTTAAATCCTAAGAATGTTACATAACTAGAAAAGAAATGAAACTTCTCTAAATTACCATACAATTGTTCTTTGGACAAAACAGACAAAACATCTCTAAGATGTGATACATGCTCATCATCATCTTTACTGTAAACTAAAATATCATCAAAGTAAACAACTACACAATGACAAATAAAAGGTCTCAACACTTGGTTCATCAAACGCATGAAAGTGGAAGGTGCGTTTGTTAAACCAAATGGCATGACAAGCCACTCAAACAATCCTTCTTTGGTCTTGAAAGCAGTTTTCCACTCATCTCCTTTGAAAATACGAATTTGATGGTAGCCACTTTTAAGATCAATTTTTGAAAACACTTTAGCACCATGTAAATCATCTAACAAATCATTTAATCTCGGAATTGGAAACCGGTATTTGATAGTGATTTTATTGATTGGCCTACTGTCCACACACATACGCCATTCTCCATTTTTCTTTGGGACAAGAAGTGTAGGACATGCACATGGGCTTAAGGACTCACGAATCAGACCCTTTGACAACAACTCATTAACTTGTCTCCTTATCTCTTCTGTTTCCTTAGGATTAGTCCTGTAGGCAGGTTTGTTTGGCAATGTGGAGCAGGGATCAAGTCAATTTTGTGTTGTATGTCACGCTTAGGAGGTAGGGCATTTGGCATTTTAGTGGGAAAGACATGTGAGAACTCTTTAAGGAGGGAAGTGATTAGAGGGTGTAGGGGTTCTTTTGTGGTGGAAGGGTTGTCCTCAAGGCCGCATATAATAAGTCCTTTGTGAGACTTAATTTCATGATATTCGGACTTGATTAGGGTTATGAGGGTGGTTTGTGGGAGGATACTGTTTTTGTGAGGGACGGTTTTGTGGAGAGGTAAAGGGGTCAACGCAATTTTCTTTCCATCTTTGACAAATGAATATGTATTCTTAAAGCCATCATGCATAACTCTCCTATCAAGCAACCAAGGTCTACCAAGCAGTATATGACACGCATCCATGGGTATTAAATCACAATACAACTCTTCATTATATTTGTCACCAATGCTAAAGGAAATCAGAACTTGTTTATCAACTTGTATGCCTTTTCCTTGATTAAGCCACTGGATTACATATGGATTTTTGTGAGGAATTGTTTTTAGTCCCAATTTATCCACCATGTTCTGAGATGCCACATTTGTACAACTACCACCATCAATTATTAAATTACATACCTTGCCTTTGATGGTACAACGAGAATGAAAGATTGCCTCTCACTGCATATTCTCCTCTTAGCCTACCAAGTTGCTAAGGGCACGCCTTACAACTAGGCATTCTCCTTCATCGGGTCCTAGGAGCACTGCATTAGACTCCTGATCCGTATCTCCAATGTCACCATCTTCATAAACATTTTCATGTTCCTCATCGTCCAAATTTTCATATTCAACTAAAGAAACAACTTTCTTGTTGGGGCATTCAGTTGAAATATGACCAAAACCATGACAACGAAAGCATTTTCGAGGGGGGTTGGAATTTTGTGATTTAGGAGGGGGTTGGGCAGAATTACGGTTGGGTTGTGAAGGGTTTTCTGAGGTGTTTTTATGTGGGGCTTGGGAGTGGCGAGAAAATCGAGGGGGGGCTGTTTTAGAGAAGGGACGGAAGGTCTCCTTTCCTTTGGCTTTTTGTTGAGCTTCGACCTTGTGAGCTAGAATGACTAACTCTTCCAAAGTTGAATAAGGGTGTAATTCAACAACATGAGCAATTTTTGGATCTAATCCTCCAAGAAAATGAACCAAAGTTTGGGGTTCATCTTCCTCAACATCACACTTCATTGTTAGACCCTCAAAGTCTCTTGCATACTCCTCTACTGATTTTACACCTTGTTTCAAATTATGAAGTTTCTGAAAATTTTCTTGTGTGTAGTAAGTTGGTAAAAACTTACTTTTCATCAATTTCTTCATTTTAGGCCATGTTTTAACCTTTTCTTTGCCTTGCCTCTGTCTTTTTGCACAAACATTTGACCACCAAGTGGACGCATACTTTCTGAGTTTCAAAGCAACAATTTTTACCTTCTTGTTTTCTGGTGTGTTTTTGTAATCGAACACTCTTTCCACTGTGCTCAACCATTCAATGAACTCATCTGCATCAAGTCTTCCATCATATTCTGGAATATCAACTTTGATATCATTATTTGGTCTTGATCTCAAAGTTTCATCCTCATCTTCTTCTTCACTACTTTGATCACTATGAGGAGGTGTGCCTTCTCTTTGTCTAATGAGTCTTCTCATTAAATCTGCCATTTCGGTTTGCATGGTAGCCATTTGAGCCTTTAAGCTCTCCTTCTCTTCTTCATTTTTCTGTAAATATTCTTGCCAATTTGGAGGAGGGTTTGCCATTTTTTTTTTTTTTTTGGTTTTGAATGAAAGAACGGTGGGGCTGTTTTGGGGGTGTTTGGATGATTGGAGTTGATTTTGTGGAGGAGAAAGGTGGCTAGACCTGCATGGGCCACCAAATGTTGTAACCTTGTTGTAGCACAAGAAGATTACAAGGGACTAGCCACTAAAAAGGATAGATAGAAGCAAGCTCAAAGATGGATACAGAAATCACCACCACCTTCGATAACTTGGGCAGCAATTTGTCAACTTTGGATACAGAAAAATCACCACCAAATTCTTCAAATTGATTCCTAAGAACACAGCCTAATTTTGCCAAGAATTAGACAAGCAAAGGAGAAAGTTTTCGGATTTCTCAGAGAAATACCAAAGACAAGTTTTTTTTTTTTTCAGAATTCAAGTTGTTTTTCATTGGTGCTCAAGGCTCATATTTATAATACAACTTAAGGCTAGCAAAATCAGAATCTAAAGATAAGAGGATTACATTTTGATGGTGTAAAATCAACCATAGTAATCTAATCAGATTCTAAGGATAAGAGGATAATATTTTCATGGTGCTAAATCATCCTTATTAGTTACAAGATAAGATAGGGTTGATTGCTTGGCTCTTCTTGAAACTTGTTGCTCTTCATTAATTCTTTTGACTCTTTAGTTGCTTGATAATTTCAGCCTTAAATGCTTCACTTGATTCACCTTTTGGAATTTGCAAAACTTGACTAAACTGATTTCTAGTTAATTGATAATAATCAAGGATGATTAATTACCAAATAACTTACATACTTCCTAATTTAATTAAAACCCAAAATATTCGACTATATAATAAAATCTGAAAATTTAAAATAACAACTTAAAATAAAAAAACAGACCGAAAGTAAATTAATAAACAAAGTTAAAATGGACCTATGTTGGATGAAAAGTTAATCCAACCATGTCATGTAAGCCTTGAGTTACCATTGTCACAAGCTTACCATTTTGGATCATGGATGTTGGGGGTCGGATCACATCAATAAACTAATATGCAAAGCACTAAAATGCATTTGAATTTTCAAAACGGGAGCAGGACATGGAAATTGCCCCAATGACCTAAAAAAATTTATTACACCACACTATGAAACACAACCACAAGCAAGCACAAATCAAACATACCCCAAGAGAAGCTCCCCCAAGCTAGCTCCTCTATCCCAAGACCACGACTACGAGAACGCATAAGCGTTCTAAACCCCCAGGTTCACTTAAATACAAGTGAGAACTTACCTGTAGAGGACATGATTCGGTTTGTCGGGAAACATGTAGTCCAGGTGCACCATTGACACTATTAAAGTGCCTTTAATGCTACTGAAACAGTTTTAAAAAAAAATCCAAAAACAGTTTTTTTTTTTTTTAATAAAAAAATAAACAGTTTTTTATATAAAAAAGTAAAACATTTTTTTCTATTAAAAAATAGTTTTTTTTTTTTAAAGTTGTATAAGAAAAAAAAAACTGGATCCGGATACCCGGTTCCGTAAACCGAATTTACGGGTACCCGAATTATCCGGGTCAAAAAAATTATGACCCGAAAATCGGTTACCCAGTTTTTGGGTATCTGAAAATCCGGGTACCCGAATTCGCCCACCTCCAGCGGCTCGTATGCGCGTTTCGGGGCTCCAAAACGGGTCGGAAACTGGTTTCCCCTTTCCCAAGTGCATTTTGTGACCCAGGGAACCGCCGGAGAATATTTTCGAACATTTTCATGCCATGACCCTAGAGGCCCGCTACGGGCCGGTCTTCGGAGACAATCGGCAGCGGTTCGTATGCGCGTTTCAGGCCTCCAAAAGGGGGTCGAGAACTGGTTTCCCCTTTCCCAGCTGCATTTTTTGACCCAAGTAACCCCTGACAATATTTTCGACCATTTTCATCCCGGGACCCCGGAGGCCAGCTACAGGCCCGTCTTCGGGAATAACCTTCAGCGGCTCGTATGCGTGTTTCATGCTTTTTATTTTATAAGCATTAAATAATTTTTCTAGGTTAATTTGTTTTTATTATTTTTCATGCTTTTTATTTTATAAGCATTAGTTTCCGACCCGTTTTTGAGGCCCGAAACACACATACGAGCTGCTGACGGTTATTTCGTAAGACGGGCCTGTAGCGGGCCTCCGGGGTCCCGGGATGAAAATGGTCGAAAATATTCTCGGGGGTTCCTTGGGTCACAAAATGCACCTAGGAAAGGAGAAACAAGTTCCCAACCCCTTTTTGGAGGCCCGAAACGCACATACGAACTGCTGGCGGTTGTTCCCGAAGATCGGCCAGTAGCGGGCCTCCGGGGTCCGGGGATGAAAATTTTTGAAAATATTCTGTGGGGTTCCTTGGGTCACAAAATGCACCTGGGAAAGGGGAAACCAGTTCCCGACCCGTTTTGGAGGCCCAAAACGCGTATACTAGCTGTAATACCCCAAAGTTTTGGGCTATTTTAAATTGAATTTAATTAATTTATTTATTTATTTTTAGCACAATAGTAAGCCTCACTAGTAACCTTGGCCCAAATTTTTTACCTCATCCTAACAAAACCCAAGCCCAATGTCTCCCTCATGCTCACCCTATTGGCCCCCTAGTAATTTTCCATTTGTTTTATTTTCCTTTTATTCTAATTTATAACCCAAAAATACCAATCTACAACTATAGTTGACCTTACCTAAAAAACACACTTTTATCCTAAACTCACTACTAAAATTTAGGAAGATAGAACTCTCCTTGATGCATTAAACCACACGGCTACCTCAACAACAACAACAACTTGCTACAATATTTTTCTCTCTCAAAAACAAATCACAAAAACACCTCCAAATTCTTTCCATCAATTCAACTTTGAAAAGATTGAAGCAAGAGGATCAAAGAAATCCTAAGGAGACTCGTGAACCCCTCGACCCTCAAGCCTTTTCGAAAACTACACTTCTTGAAAGGTAATTAATTTGCTTCTATTTAATTAATAGGATAGATTAGTTACATAATTATTAAAATAAGTTTTGAACTTGGTAGAATTACTTAGAATCATGTTTATTGAACTTTGAATTACATGCTATTATATTACCATGAATGTCGAGTATGGTGGGGTTATTTCATGATATTTTTGATTAGTTTATTTCATGTTTTTATCCTAATCTATGCTTATTCCATGATTCTTGCCAATTAGATTTGTTGAATAATTATTTGAACAAGAACATAGATGTTGGACGAGTGCTACGGGAGTCACCCCCTATTGTTCCTGATGCTCACACAAGCAACTATGTCAGTGCAGGCTTACACTAATAAGTTTGCAGAACTATCTAGATTTTCTACTACAGTGATACCTTATGAAGCTGAATCCCCGCATCAGGGTGCACTGAAGAGGTACATTAAGAAGAGGTACATTAAGAAGCTGGATCCCCGCATCAGGGTGCACGTCATCAGTAGTGGTGCAACAACTTTTCAAAGAGCTTACAAGGTGGCCTTAGAGATTCATGCATCTTTGGCCGAGGAAGAAGCTTCCAAGAAGAGGGTCACTGTGAGCCAGCCACCGTCAGCAACAAAGAAGCCACGGTTCGAGCCACCCTAGAGGCCGTAGCAGCAGAGTAACTCAGCAAACAGATTTTAAGGAAACCGAGTCTGCAAGGGTTGCCAGAAGGAGCTACACCCAGGAAAGAAGTGTGATAGATCTGCAGTGGTATGCTATACGTGTGGTCAAGCAGGGAAAACGTCTTGGGCATGTCCGCAGAGCAAGCCAGCAACAACTGAGAACAAGGCACCGGTGAAGAACCGTATCAACTGCATGACTCAAGAGGAAGCGGATGCGCAGCCCGACGTAGTTACAGGTACATTTCTTGTTTATAATTTGTCAGCTTTAGTATTGTTTGATACGGGTGCTACTGTTTCCTTTGTTGCAAAGTCTTTTGTGTGTAAAGCTAATTTTCTGGGAGAGTCTCCCGTAAGATCTATTGTAAATCTACCTTCGGGGGAGGACTTTGCTTGTAACCATGAGTTCAAGGATGTTCCGATAGTCATAGCCAGTGAGCAATTAACGGCTGACTTAAAGGAATTTCCGATGATCGAGTTCAATGTGATCTTGGGAATGGATTGGCTATCCAAATATCAAGTGGCAAATTAGATGTCTAGATTAGGCAATCGTGCTATGTGGGCCTAAAGGGAAGCGTCAGCAATGAAGATGAAGAAACTTCACCAGAAAGGAGAGACAGTGTACTTATGTCAAGTGAAGGACGTCTCCAAAGAGGAGCAACTTGAAGCAATTCCCGTAGTTAAAGACTACGCAGATGTATTTCCCGAAGAGTTACCGGGAATACCTCCAGAGAGAGAAGTGGAGTTCAACATCGACTTGTTCCGGGAACGGCACCAATATCAAAGGCTCCGTATAGGATGGCGCCAGCAGAGCTTAAGGAGTTGAAGACTCAGTTGCAAGACTTGATCGACAAGGGTTTCATAAGACCCAATGTGTCTCCGTGGCGCGCTCTGGTGTTGTTCGTTAAGAAGAAAGATGGGAGCATGAGATTATGCATCAATTACCGGGATCTCAACAAAGTGATAATAAAGAACAAGTATCCTTTACCCAGAATTGATTATCTTTTCGACCAGCTGAAGGGTGCGGGCATATTTTCTAAGATTGATCTTCGATCAGGTTATCATCAAATTCCGGTGAAGGAAGAGGACATTCCAAAGACGGCATTCCGGACAAGATATGGGCACTATGAGTTTGAAGTGATGCCTTTTGGTCTGACTTACGCTCCAGCAGTATTCATGGACCAAATGTACCGTACTTTCCACCATCTACTCTATGTTTGCGTGGTGGTGTTCATAGATGATATTTTGATATATTCTAAGGATGAGCAGGACCACGAGAAACATCTATGTATGGTGATGGATGTGTTACGAGCTCAAAAGTGGTTTGCAAAGCTATCAGAGTGTGAATTCTGGCTCCAAGAAGTGGCATTTCTAGGACATGTCATTAGCAAGGATGGTGTCAAGGTAGATCCAGCAAAGGTTAAGGCCATTGTGGAATGGAGCAGCCCGAAGAGTGTGGCAGAAATCAGAAGTTTCCTTGGTTTAGCGGGTATTTAAATTGTCTCATTAAAGAAAGGTTAAAGTTTATTGCTTAACTAATTGAGTCTTGTAAAACATGTTTGTCTCTAACAGGGTATTATCGGAGGTTCGTGAAGGACTTTTCAAAGGTAGCCCAACCTATGACAAAGCTATTGCAGAAGGAAAGCAAGTTTATCTGGTCCGAGTAGTGTGAAAAGGTGTTCCAAACTTTGAAGCAGAGCCTTGTTGAAGCACTGGTCTTGACCCTGCCTAATGAAGGTATAGGGTATAAAGTCTACAATGATGCATCGAAGAATGGGCTAGGATGTGTGTTGATGCAGGAAGGAAAGGTGATAGCGTATGCTTCTAGACAGCTCAAGGTCCACGAGAAGAACTACCCTACTCATGACCTGGAGTTGGCAGCTATAGTGTTCGCCCTCAAAATTTGGCGACATTATTTGTATGGAGCAACTTGCAAAATGTTCATTGATCATAAGAGCCTCAAGTATATCTTCACACATAAAGAGCTCAACATGAGACAACGAAGGTGGCTAGAGCTTATCAAAGACTACGATTTGTCTCTGGATTACTGCGAGGGAAAGGCTAACTGTGTGGCGGGTGCTTTAAGCCGCAAGGAAAGACACTCTCCCAACCGTGTGCTCATGTTACCAAAGGCAGTTCATGCAGATTTACAGAGACTGGAAGTGTAAGTTGTGACACCGGGACATACTCGGGTGTACCTCAATGCTATGAGTGTGGAACCTGATCTTTATCAAGAACCTCGAGATAAGCGGAAGCAGGATCCTCAACTCGAGAAAATTCGTGAGGCCAAGCTTTAGGGGCAAGCGGAGGACTTCGTTATAGAGTCTGATGGGAGTTTGAAACTCCGAAACAGGTATATAACGCACTAATCAGATAAGCACCTGGGAAAGGGGAAACCAGTTCCGGACCCCTTATTGGAGGCCTGAAACGCGCATACGACCCGCTGCCGGTTACTCCCGAATACGAGTATGTAGCGGGCCTCTGGGTCCCGGGATGGAAAATGGTCGAAAATATTCTCGGGGGTTCCTTGGGTCACAAAATGCAGCTGGGAAAGCGGAAACCAGTTCCCGACCCCTTTAGGAGGCCGGAAACGCGCATACGACCCACTGCTGGTTGTTCCCGAAGACCGGCCTGTAGCGGGCCTCCGGGGTCCGGGGATTAAAATGGTCGAAAATATTCTGTGGGGTTCCTTGGGACCCAAAATGCATCTGGGAAAGGGGAAACCAGTTCCCGACCTGTCTTTGAGGCCCGAAACACGCATACGAGCCGCCGATGGTTATTCCCTAAGACGCGCCTTTAGCGGGCCTCCGGGATCCCGGGATGAAAATGGTCGAAAATATTCTCGGGGGTTCCTTGGGTCACAAAATGTACCTAGGAAAGGAGAAACCAGTTCTCGACCCGTTTTTGGAGGCCCGAAACGCGCATACGAACCGTTGGCGGTTGTTCCCGAAGACCAGCTAGTAGCGGGCCTCCGGGGTCCAGGGATGAAAATGGTCGAAAATATTCTTTGGGCTTCCATGGGTCAAAAAATGCACCTGGGAAAGGTGAAACCAATTCTCGACCCTATTTGGAGGCCCGAAACGCGCATACTAGCTGCTGACGGTTATTTCCGAAAACGGGCCTATAGCGGGCTTTCGGGGTCCCGAGATGAAAATGTTCGAAAATATTCTCGGGGGTTCCTTGGGTCACAAAATGCACCTGAGAAAGGAGAAACCCATTCGCAAACCCTTTTTGGAGGCCCGAAACGCGCATACGACCCGTTACCGGTTATTCCCGAAGACCGACCTGTAGCGGGTCTCAGGGATCCGTGTAGGGGTCGTTTTTACCCGGCCGCGTATGTCACGAGTCGTTTGAATGCTCGTTAACGCCGTAAGTGAATATGGACTAGTAGGAGTCGCCACCGTGCGTTTATACGGTCCACGGACACCGAAAAAGTACCGACAGCCAGGAGCAATCGGTCCCATTTGGTCGTGCACCAAAGTATGGGTTCGGGGACAGGTTACGAGCCAATCGTGCATTGAGCTCGCCCGCCTGTAAGTGGTCTCTACTAGGTCTCTTTTGTAAGATCATTGTTCAATTTCAGAGCAACAGAGATAACTCAATTTTAGCCCTAATTTGCGAATTACTAAGTCAGTTCAGATTAATGCACAAATTAGCCTAAAATTGTTTTGTGACCACTTTTGGAATTAATCAATATTATTATACTAGAATGAAGCCAAAAGAGTTCAAGATTCAATTCACATAAATCACAAAAAAAAAAAATCAACATAGTGACGGCACGAAAAAGTCAAATTGAAAGTGCGAACGTACCTCGAATCCCGTGCAATTAGATTATCAAAATAAATAATAAAAAAAGGCTACATGGAATGACATGAAAATTGTAAAACAAAAAGGTATGACATGGATTACGAATCGCACATAAAAAGAAGTTACATGAATTAATACATATCTGCGCGAACAGAACAACAAAATTCACATATTATCATGATCAACGCAAAGCATGGATTAAAATGAAAATTAAAAGAAAAGAAAGCATATTGACATTGAATAAAAAGGGGTCTCAGAAATGTGTACCGAAATGTGCGGCGGTCGATTACGGCTTTGAGATTAGCGTGCCAAATGCCTGGTTCGGTGATTGAAAATGCTTGGAATGTGTGTTTATATGTGCTTAGTATTGATTTTGACAGAGTTTTTGAATGATTTTTAGAGAGGGAATATGTATAATAGAGAGAGAAGTAGAAGTTATGAAGTTAGAATGTTCAAATGTGTTCTGAAAAGCCGGATAGAGGGTCGTATTTATAGGCAAACAGAGGCAAAAATCGACCCCGGGGGACACTAGACCTGCGCCTAGGCGCAGGTCCAGTTACATGACCTGCGTCTAGGCGCAGGTCCAGCTGTGTCCGGGTCGATTTTTTGCTTATTTTGCGCGTGATTCTCCGAGATATTATGCGATTATGATACGATTACGGGGATCATTATCTGATTACCGTAATATTATCGTAATATTTGAGATTCTGGAGATTCCGCGAGATTCCGGAATAATCCGGGCAATTCTAGACTGTTCGCGAACCGTTTTCGGGTTTTTCGGACTATTTTGAAAAGATACGATAAAAATGCCAAAAAATATGGAAAAATTCTAGAAAAATATAAATGAGTGAAAAGTGGAGAAAAAGTTGACTTAGGTGTAAAATTACTAAAATGCCCCTAATAATGGAAATTGTTTCCAAAATTCATAGAAAATAGATAAAAACTCAGAAAATTGTGAGAAAATTACCAAAAGTTCTAGAAAAAAGTAATTAACCTAGAAAAATTATTTAATACAATTTAAAATGACTAAAAAGCTCTTATAAAATAAATATGCATGAAAAATAATAAAAACAAATTAATAAAAATCCTAAAAAATGTCCGAAAAATCCTAAAACGAGTTTTGAACCTCTAAAATGCTTATAAATAGTGTGAGAGTGGTATGACTTATGAGAGGGGTAAAGAGGTGGCATTTTAGCATACTAGCTCAAGATCGGACCTGTGCGACAGGGTACATTCATCATAGACCGTTGGAGCTAACTGAGGTGCCAGAATTACGTGTCTACAATCCGGAAATGAAAATGGTCGACAATATTTTGCGGGGTTCCTTGGGTCACAAAATTCCCGAAGCACGCATACGAGCCGCTGAAGGTTATTCCCGAAGACGGGCCTGTAGCGGGCCTCCGGGGTCCCGGGATGAAAATGATCGAAAATATTCTCGGGGGTTCCTTGGGGCACAAAATGCACATGGGAAAGGGGAAACCAGTTTCCGACCCCTTTTGCAGGTCCAAAACGCGCATACGACCCGATGCCGGTTATTCTTGAAGTCGGGTCTGTAGCGGGCCTTCGGGGCCCAGGATGAAAATGATCGAAAATATTCTCGAGGGTTCTTTTGGGTTACAAAATGAACCTGGGAAAGGGGAAACCAGTTCCCGAACCCTTTTTGGAGGCCCGAAACGCGCATACGACCCACTGCTGGTTATTCCCGAAGACGGGCCTGTAGCGGGCCTCGGGGGTCCGGGGATGAAAATGGTTGAAAATATTCTCGGGGGTTACTTGGGTCAAAAAATGCAGCTGGGAAAGGGGAAACCAGTTCCCGACCCCTTTTTGGAGGCCTGAAACGCGCATACGAACCGCTGCCGGTTGTCCCCGAAGACGGCCCGTAGCGGGCCTCTAGGGTCATGGGATGAAAATTTTCGAAAATATTCTCCGGCGGTTCCCTGGGTCACAAAATGCACTTGGGAAAGGGGAAACAAGTTCCCGACCCGGTTTGGAGCCCCGAAACGCGCATACGAGTTGTTGGAGTTGGGCGAATTCGGGTACCCGAAAACTGGGTAACCGGTTTTTCGGGTCATAATTTTTTTGACCCGGATAATTCGGGTACCCGGAAATTCAGTTTAGGGAACCCGGTATCCGGATCCAGTTTTTTTTTTTCTTATGCAACTTTAAAAAAAAAAACTATTTTTTAATAAAAAAAAATGTTTTACTTTTTTATATAAAAAACTGTTTATTTTTTTATAAAAAAAAAAACTGTTTTTTGAAAAAAAATTTAAAACTGTTTTTTTTTTCAATCCACGTGTTTGCACGGTCGCTCCTTTGGCCGTGCCTGCAACTACCCCTTTTCAAGCTTCCCGTTCTTAGGCCAAAACCCACTTATGTCCTTAAGTACTTCCAAGCAAGCATCCAACACCCTAAAAACATGAAAGTAAGGCAAAAAAATGAAACTAAAACTAAACAAGTTAAATAGATATGGAAAGAGTCGTCGTTGACCGTTGAAGACGCATGTTTGACCATCCCGTTCTGCATCATTAGAGGAATTAGGGTAAGCATAAACCCGTTAAAAAAGATGATGAGGCCGTTGAGGCGGAAAAAATGTACAAGGAGGTGTGTGTATGATGAGAAGCCCCCGCTTTGACTGAGTCCGGAGAGACGAATGTTCTCGCAAGACGAAAGTCAAAGTATTATGGTTGGGGCGAGGCAATAGCATGTGTTGGCTGCATGAGCAAAGATATCAAGGAAAAATTGTACATAGCCATGTAGGCATATATAGGTTCATGACCAAGTTAATCAAGACAACAATCACATATAGTGATTCAAGGATTCAACAAAGATGGGTTCTAGCCTTGTGTGCTTTGTGCTCTGTGATGTGCGTATGTACAATGTGCATGATGCTTATGAATGTACGCATGAAATGATTATGATGCCCGATATGCTTGTGGTGCATGATGCATGATGTGATTGGTGTTCGTGAAATGTGGTGCATGTGGAATGATATGCTATGTATGACAAGGAAATGAATGACCAAGGGGATCGACCAATAGTATATTAATTAAAAATGGGGATGGAGCGGTCTCAATCCCCCAATCAATCAAAGACAGAGCCTTCGATCATATGCAAGCCCCCGGCCCGTTGGGAAAGCTATATTTGTGGTGAAGTAGCTAAATAGGTAGGGTAGCATGAATGAGAGATGATGGATAAGGCTTTTTGTGAATCTCAGGTTTGTGGTGGAGTAGATGGATAGGTAAGATGTGACGACCCGACTCATATAGATCGGCGCGGAAGAAACCGACGAGTCGAATTGTCGATCTAAGATACAAACATACTTAAAACTTAAGACAAAACCTCAAATTTTATTATTATAAAACCAAAATGTATAAAACCATAAGTTGTACATAACTAAGTCCCAAATAGTCAACACTAAAGAATTATCCAAACCAGATGTCAGAGTTAGAGTATGCAACATACTAACAGTCTAATGTCTAATAACAGAAAATCACAACTACAACTATAGATAGAAATTCGACACTCACCCGAACCTAAGCTAAGCATCAACATCACCATCAGAGTTACCTGAAAATGAACGTATATCCACCATCAGTGGAGAGTAACATAACAGTCCCACCCTAACGTGGACACATATGATCATAGAATAAACCAAACAACAAATCAGGCACTCAACCAAACAAACATGCAATTGTAAAGAAACAACAATAACAATAATAATAACAAATTGCTTAACCTTACTTGACTTAATCTTATCATAATCTTTGTCGCTATCATTTACATATTAGACCGGACTATGCTCGTACAAACGCATCTTACGCGAACGAACTTTCATACTATGCTAGGAATGAGAATCTTACTCCCAAACCCATGAACCCCATCTTACCGAAATCCATATCATAAAGACGACATAGCAAGTAATCACTATCTATCCCAATACCGCGGTTAGGATAGGGGCAACGTCTTAACCCAAGTCTTAGAATCTTACTCTAAGGTTAGGCGTCTAAAAGTAAATTCAAGCTATCTTTACATTCTTGGTTAATCTTAAGTTGCATCTTACACCTTTACTTATGACTAACTATAAAAACCATAATCTTGGAACCTCTTTAATCATTCTTTATAACTTTCTTTAATAATCTTTAATTACTTTTTATCCTTTCTTAAATCAAGACTACAAGATCTATACTTAAAGACTACGTAAATATAATAAAGAAAATCAAGATTCATCATAGCATAATCAAGAAACCTCAAGAACTCAAGAATCATCAAAGAACTCATCAAGATCATCAAGAATCATCAAAGAACTCATCAAGATCATCAAGAATTATCATCATCAATACAACCCAAAACACACGCATGACATGACTAACTTGCAACAACATAATCATCAATTCTAAGCATCGAAACTTTACGAAAATTAAACATGAAACTATCAAAATTGATCATAATATTCATAGAAACAAGGCAAGAACATCACATAACATCACTCAAAATCAGCCCAAATACACGCATGCTATTGATTAATTCCATCAACTTTCGGTCTAATTTAGTCATCTAATCTACCCTATGAATCGTTGTATACAAATTAGGATAGGATAGCATGTTACCTTATTGAGGTATAAACAAATCAACACACGAAAACTCGCTGCCCGGAAACCAAACCACATGGCCCAACACACACGGCCAACCACAGCTTCAACCACGGCTTCACACGGCACCACCCACGAACTTGCACGGCTTCAATGCACGAACCACACGAACCACCCCCTCAAACACAGCACCACCACTTGGCGAACCACGAACCACATGAACCCACTCAAAAACCGAAACCAAACTAGTGATCTTGAATGAAACTATTGGGGTTTAATTTGTGTTTTGATACTTAAAGATCAATGGAGGTTGAATCTTTAAGTTTGGGTTTGAAAAGATGGATGAACAATGGTTAGTGGTGAACAAACCAAAATGGCGTGTGGAATTTGATGGGCAAGGATGGAGAGAGTTTGTGTTTAAAAGTGGGCAAAGGATGATTAAATGGCAAATGAATCTTAAGCCTTACTACCACTTCTATTTATAGAAGTTGGTTAAGGTGTGAACACAAGGCAAGTGGCAAAACCAAGCCACACACATGAGAGGGGCCGGTTGGGCTAAGGGAAATGGGCCAAAAAGATCACTTGGGCCATTTGCACTTAAGCATGACTAATCATGTTTAAATTCGCACTTGGCCCAAAACTTAATTAATTAATTAGAAAATTAAAATAAAATTCTAATTAATTAAAATAAAATAAAATAAATAATACAACAATTAATCATAAAATAAAGTAATCATATTCAATGAATAAAACAAAATAAATAGTCCAAATAAATTCGGACCATACATAAAATAAACATAAATAGACAAATAAACATAGCAGAAAAATACCGAAAAACCGGGGCATTACATAAGCCCCCATCCTTTAGGGCAAGGATGGATGAAAGATCATTGTTAAAGCTATTTTGTGGATTGCATTAAAAGGCCAAAGCATTGAGAAAAGAGGCTATCTCAAGTCATGAACTTGAGTTAGATATGGATTGCCCAATTGATGAAGGTACGTCGCGCCCTAATAGAAGAAAAAAAGAGTCAAATCAAAGCTATGAGCTTAAGAGGAGTCAGAGAAAGCCCCCAGGGTGTGGAAAAGAGAAAGGCTGTCGGTGCAAGAAAAAGAAAGGCTAAAAATTTGTGACTGAAGGGTGATGATATAGGAAATTGATGTGGTTGGCTAAATTAATGTTGGTTCAAACTCGAGCCTATGACGGGTGGTGAACTAAGAATTTGTGCTTAAAACCCCAAGTTAATTGAAGGAGTAGACCTCAAAAATTCATATATTAATTGGGTCGAACCTCGAGAAGAGGCTTCCTACATATCCTTATGGAATTAGACCATCGTAGTTCTTGATGATTATTTGGACAATGCCTCAGGGGAGAGGGCTTTTGTGGTTGTAATGTTTGGCTAGGGTTGAGGGTTAATAAGGAAAAGGGAAAGAAGGCTCAAAGTTCCCAATTTAACCCCCCATGGTGCGCAGTGTGCTTTTTGACTCTTTTTTTCAATTGGATTGGACTGAGTCGAATTATTGGACTGGATTTATTGAATTGAGTTGGATTTATTGAATTGAGCTAGATTTATTGAATTGAACTGGATTCATTGAATTGAACTGGATTTATTGTATTGGACTGGATTTATTGAACTGAGTTAGATTTATTGAATTGAACTGGAAATTGAGATGAATTTATTGAACTGAACTAGCTTCATTGACTTTGGATGGACTTTTATTTGAACTTTTTTTTTGCATTTTTTTTTGTTTTCTTTTTTTTTTTAAGCACATGTCTTTTCATACGTACCATTTGATCCCATGGGTGAGGTAGGTGTGGGTAAGGAAAGAAAGTAAGCTTATATGTGCTTATGGCCCAAAGGGTTGCAAAGGATTGAATGAATACAGGTGATGGGAAAGGATTGATGATTTTTGTGGAGTTCAATAAAAGAAGCCCTCTCGGGCAATGTCCATTTATTAAGTACAATTTATTGATTATGAAAAATTGAGGTCATGATTTGTGTTAAGGTTAAAAGCACAAATTTAAATGGAGGCTAATAATGTAAGAAAAAAGAATTTTATTAATGTAAATGAAATTACAAGGTTAGAAGTGGAAAGAAAAATCCTAATGACATAGGTTCGAAAAAGAAAGAAAAGAAATGCAAACGTCTAGGTGGAGGGACTCTCCGACTCAACTTAATGACCCTGACTAACTCTTGACTAGGAGTGGGGCATGTTGACATTGATGTTGCAAACCATCCTCTATGGCTACTTCGATCTGATTGGCCTTTTCAATGGTGGTGAGGCTTAAGTACTTGGGGTGTTCGGGTTGTAGGCCATGGATATGGGCTTGAATAATATAGGCTTGGAATGTGGGCTTGAGTGATGGGCTCGAGTGATGTAGGTTGGGTATGGGCTTAAAGCTTTTTGGGTTTTGATGAGTTTGATTAAGGCTGGGGTAGTGTTTAAGTGAGGTGAGGTAAGGTAAGGTTGGATTGGGCTTAGGCTTGCTCAGACCTGGGCTATGCTTTGGATTGAATGTGAACTGTTTGGACAACACCGAATTGTTTTAAAAAAGAAACAAAACCTTGGTAAACTCCCTTGGTCATTGTGATATGGATGCAAATGCAGATGTATATGCATGTCCTAATTTTATGGTCATCTTCCCTAGAATGCATGAATGCAAGGTGCCCTTTCCATTTTTAAAATTTTTTTTTAATTTTTTTTTAATTTTTTTTAATTTTTTTTTTGAAATTATTTTTTTTTTATTTTTTTTATAGGACACCAAAAAAATATATGAAATATGCAATGTATGTGAAGAAAAGTGGTTATATGAGGAGTGGATCTAAGCCCATATAAAGGAATGCCTAAGGTTTTGGGCCAAAACCTATAGTCAAACTAAGGTCAAAGCCTATATGGACTACATGCAAGGACACTAAGGCCCAACATTGTGAACTAAAAACTAGACTATATGAACTAGAAGATGACCATAACTATATGAAGTGTGAGTGATTAGTGTAAAAAAAATTGGCTAGAGCCCATAAAAAAAATGCACACGTAGTAACACTAAAATGATACAACATGAGTGGTCTTCTATAAGGTCAGTCATGGGTGGTCACAAGGTACCATGGCTAAAGAGAAAACTGAACCGCTCTAGCCATTCTTCATGTTGAATGACAAACGATTAGGAATCTCTTATTATGATCTCATCGGGCATGAGGATCACGCGCCATGGCTGGGATGGGCCGGTTATGATTATTGAGTTCGGGCACCACAAGCAACCATAATCAAAGCCCCCCGGGGTCGGTCTCGAGCATAGAACACACTCATATGAGACAAGGTCCTATAGTGCGGCACCTATTTGTAGGGTCGCATGTAATATGCCTAAAAAATTCAAGAATGATAATAATAAGACCACGAGACTTTTCAAGTTTGTCCACACCACTAAGGAGTGATATTCCCCAGTGGAGTTGCCAAACTGTAGGGGTTGTTTTTACCCAGCCGCCTACGTCTCACGAGTTTGTTTGAATGCTCGTTAACGCCGTATGTGAATACGGACTAGTAGGAGTCGCCACCGTGCGTTTTATACGGTCCACGAACACCGAAGAAGTACTGACAGGAGCAATCAGCCCCATATCGTCGTGCACCAAAGTATGGGTTCGGGGACAGGTTACGGGCCAATAGTGCATTGGGCCCGCCCGCCTGTAAGCGGTCTCTACTAGGTCTCTTTTTGTCGTCATACTGTTATTATTCCCGAATTCATAAATATCCCATATTATACCCTAAAGAGCGCATATTACTAAGTGGGTTTAATTATTACATGTTAGGATTATTATTGTGACCACTTTGAATTAAGTCCGTATTAAATCCTAAGAAAATAAATCAAATAAAATATGAATAAAACATATAATAAAAGAAATAGAAAAAATACAAAAAAGTAAATAAATAAAAATAAATATATACAGATTCAAGAAAACACAATTAAAATGATGATAGTGACAAAAATATTCTTGTGCGATTTAACACTTTAATCAATTGACCACCGTATTCGGATTAATAACATTAATCGTCATCTTTATTATTTAATCAAAACCGATTTTAATGTATGACTCTCATGAACAATTTATTTATATAACATTTAATTACTTCAGAATTTCAATAATATAGCAATAATTTTGTAATATGTGATTTAATTGGCAAATTCATTTTTTTCTTAATCGAATTAAACGTAATTATTAAAATATTGATAACAACATTGTTGGAAAAGAAAATTTAACGATCATTTCATGAAACGAATTTCAATAAATCGAAATCATGTGATATAAATCGCATATGAAATAAACAAATTCAGCAATTATTGTCATTAAACCACTATTATTCAAATTGTGAAATGAGATCTGAAGAGTTATGTGAGAGTCGACATTGATATATGATTATGCAAGATGCGTTGATGAATTGATAATCATTACGCATATAAATTGAAAAATCAATACATTAAAGTTCAATAAGTTGATGAAGATTAAAGAAATCATGGCAACATTGTTATAGGATTGATTAAAGCATTAATTTGCACATATATATATGATCCGGATTAACCATTATCATAAATCATCATGTTAATTGATTTATAAATATAAAAATAAACTTAGAATGAATGGATTTAAAGTAGAGACTTCAGAAATTGTACCTTATAATACCTTTGATCAGAAACAACCAAGGAAAACCAACAACGATGAATGCAAGTGTTTGTTTTGAAGTTGACTGAGTTGATGATTTGTAGTGTGTTTGATGATGTTTTTGGGAGTATTTGATGGGATATGAGTGTTTAGAGTTGGAGTATTCAATGCAGAAGAGGGCTAAGAGTTGTTGGCGTATATTGAAAAGGTTGGAAGGGCGTGTATTTATAGGCCAGAAGGCGCAGGTCCTGGTCAGATACGGGTTGATTTTTTTGCTTGATTTTACGCGTGATTTTCAGGATTACGATCCGATTTTATTCGATTACGAAAATATTTTGTAATATTTTGATATTCCGGAATATTTTGGGATGTCCCGGGATGTTCCAGGATGTCCCGGAATGTTATAGAATGTGCCGGAATGCCCAAAACGTTCCGGAATGTTCTAGATTCCTCCAGAAGCTCCAAAAAATTACAGAAAAATTATGAAAAGTATAAAAAAAACACTAATATGCTTTGAGGAACAATTTTCAATTGGAAACGACAAAAATGCCCCTAAGCATGCAAAAATCCTAAAAAATCCATAAAAAGCTCTAAAAATATGATAAAAAAATATAGAAAAATATGAATAAATTATAAAATTATTTTTATGATTTTTTAAAATTTTTTTTATTATTAATATAAAACATTGAAAAATGCATGCAAAAATATAAAAAAAATATCTAAAAATGAAGAAAAATTACGAATAAATCCCGTAATCATCGAAAAACCTAACATTTGCTTCCAAGGCACTTTAAACACGGTTTAGGAAATTGGTTGAGGTATATTGTGCATTTTCATCGTCAATTCCCGTTAGTTGGACCTTATGGCAATGTAGTAGGTTCATCATTAGTCTCTACATTGGGGAGACACATTTAGGTGTTTACAATTAATAATTGATATTCAATTGAAAAACTAAAAAGAATAGATTGAGACCATAACTTACTATATTGCCTTTAATCTTCAAAGAGTCGGTCGTGTATTTCTTTTTAGGATCTCTTCACCTAGATGCAATATAGACCTTTGCTTGAGAAGGTTCTTGTTTTTCCGGATCTTCTTCTTGCTTTTTACAAGAAAAATGTATTTATGTATTAATTTACAAGTGGATTCATGTACACAATTATAACTCTAATATATTTAAAAGAACTCGGAGAGATTAAGTACACTTACCAACTTATGACGCAACATTGCATATGATCTTGGACCCATTGTGTGCATGTCATGCGCTAATTCCCTGTTTTTCTTATTTTTCTTACTTTGTTCCTATTATTATTCAAACACCAATTTAGTTGAGTTAGAACTGAAATCACAACAATTCATGGACCTTAAAGGTGAATAATCCCTAATTTTCTTACTTTGTTAGTAATGAAAAGATATAAGAATATACATTAACAGATGAACAAGCCCAATAATTTAAAAAATCTTCAAATTGAGGCTCGGATATAGTTGGTGGGCGCCATTTCCATCTTTCTTCATTAGTTTCATATGCGGTGTAGTGTTTTTCCTTCGTCCTACTTTTATATAAGCGCCAAAGGTAAACCTATGGTTCCCATCACCCACTTCCGTCCTTCTTCCGAAACCATGTACTTTTGCTACAATCAATAACATATAATGAGTGGAATAATAATGATAATAATAAAAATAATAGTAATTACAACAGCAATAACACCAATACATAGTCCCAAATTAAGCCATGTGTGGGCAACATTGGCCATCTCAAGTAATTAAGTGGCGCAAGCTCAGAATCCTTGGCTATAGTCCCCAAAAAACGAGAAAACTCCTCAGTTATCTCTTTTGTTGGACCAATCAGCTGCCCATATTTGTTGGGAATGATCATAGGACGTTCTTCCTTCGTGCGTGCATGAGCATGAGCAATTTTTGTTGGCCCTCGAAGCTTCTTGACTTTTAAAGCTCCTATATTATCCATTTCAACTTCAACCATGTCAAGTCCATCCATTCCATGTACATTAGCTAGTACATCATCTTCTTCATTGTTTCCTCTTATTTGTAGCCGACTTTCCGATTCAACTTGATTTGCATTATCACAATCCATCTGATCCTCAACTAGCGGATCTTCAGCGGAGGCATCTACGTTGGAATGAAACTCCGTGCTATTATTCGCATCTAAATTGGCGGATCTTCCATGTTGTTTTTACCGAAGTTTAGGATAGGCAGATAATGCACCCATAGAAACTAATTGCATTTGTTGTTGCTCTTTTTGTGATTGATTCTTCCCATGTTGAGTTTGAGCTTGATTTTCATGCAATTGGTTTGGAAGATACTTGGTTTGTGGTCGCACATGATGTTCCATTACTTTCCTTTGCTTGGATTGCTTCTTGTTAACAGATTCATTAGCTCCCTTGGTTGATGGTTGAACTCCATGCTGCAATCTTTGTTTTGTACTTGGCTACTTCAAATATTCACCCATGGAGACTGACTTGGTTGAAGATTGAGTCACTAAATGCTTGGACTAAGAGAAAATACACCAAAAACGTCAATGTTTTGTTCAAATCAAAACAAAATTGAGTCAACAAAACGTTTAGAACATTAGAGTGTGAGAATACCTTCATGTGGGACTTATTACTTTCACGAATGACATTCTCATCACCATCACGTTCTTCATGTGGTTGATACTCATCATCATCATCAGAAATCAAGTCCTCTTCCCTAGCATTTGCCAAATGGACTTCAGCATTTTGAAAAGAAATATTTCTTGCAACATTCTCGTGTCCTCTAGCTTTCATCACTTCTAAATTTTTCAACATCCTTTGTTGTTTTTGCAACTCATACTCGGGTATTTTCTTTTGATAAACACAACCTTTATCTTTACCCCCTTTCATCTGTAGATCATGAAATACCAATAACAGTTTTAGCAATATCATTGTAAAAGAGAAGTAAAAAAATTATGCAAAATAAACCATTACCATCAGATAATTCTCTAGGGTTGTTCTCAATAACATAATCCCATCCACATCTGGTGGGATTTGGTACATAAAAAACTTGGGATGCTTGAGATGCCAAAATAAATGGTTCTTCTTTGTAAATAATCTTATTCTTGTTAACTATAGTAAATTCATCATCGATTTCTGAGTGAAACCACACACACTTAAACAAGACGACACTAAAATGACCATGATAAGAAACCTCAATAATCTCTTCCAAGGATCCATGATAGTCAACGTTTCCTATCGAAAGATATTTATCCTTTCTACTTGCAAAGCTAGGTGTTAAAGCCATTAAAGTAACTCCACTATTTTGAGTCACACAATTTGCATCTCCAATCAATAATTTCCTTGCTATGACTACAAGCTAGGTGTTAAAGCCATTATCCATTTTCTTTTCCTACGGCAGCTAACATGGTTCTTATGCTCACTGTAAAAACGGATCATGTTAGTAATGGAAAATCATAAACCAAAAGAAAAGGATAAAAAAAATTAAGCGTGCTTACTTGATGTAATTCTCAACTTCCTCACAATTGCAATTGAATAAGATGTATCGATGCGCTTGACCCCATGTCAATCTATCAATCAGAACATCTAAATTCTTCTTCTTTGAAGTTTTCCCCTTCTCTTTAATGGGATGACCAACCTTTGGCAAAAATGGTTGAGAGTTATGACTTAAAACATCATTATCTTGTGCACCTTTAGATGGAAGTAGAAATCTAGCAATAAATTTAGCACATTCTTTTGCCCTATAACCTTCTGCCATTGAAGCCTCCGGACGACCCTTGTTACGAACATTGGATTTTAGTTCATGAAGATATCTTTCGATTGCATACATGCACCTACTTGCAACAGGACCACCAAGCTTGATTTCCTCCACAAAGTGAACCGGCAAATGAACCATAACATCGAAAAATGTTGGTGGAAAGATCTCTTCGAGCTGACAAAGAGTTTCAACTATATATTTTTGAAGATTATCAAGATCTTGTGGATTAATGTTCTTTTTCCAAAAACATTTAAAATGAGCACCATGACTCTTATAACCTATTATTTTCCCTTCATGAACTTGAACACATCGAGAAACATTTGAAGCATATCCCTATGGCAGCTTTGCATTTTCTATGGTTTGGCAAAATCGACGTTTTTGTTCCATTGTCATCCAAAACCATGATCTTGGGATTTCTTCGCTTCCATCATGTAGTTTCTTAGGTTGAAGATGTGGCAACTTGTTAAGTTTTACAAGATCTCTACGAGCTGCCACATGATCTTTAGTTCTTTTCGATGTTCAACAATGTTACAATAAGATTATCAAACACGTTCTTTTCGATGTGCATTACATCAAGATTATGGCGATTAGAACAGTTCTTCCAATAGGGAAACTAAGAAAAATAGGGAACCTCTTCCAAGGAATTGGATCATCTACATTTTGTTTGACCTTTTTTTGCTTCTTTCCAAACTCATTTGGAAAATCTTTTAATAGTTCCTTTATCTCAAATCCACTCAATCTTACAGGTGCATTTCTTTCATCTAAAAATCTATCATGACCAGAGTAGAAATACTTGTGAATATGGTCCAACCAAAGAGATTTAGTTTCATAGTGACAACAAGGACATGCTAGTTTCCCTTTTGTGCTCCAACCTGATAACATTGCATAAGCTGGAAAATCGCTAATTCTTGACACTAGAGCTACATGCATATCAAATCTTTGATTAGTCGAAGCATCATATGTTTCAAGCCCAAACTCCCACAGATCTTTTAAATCCTTGATTAGCGATTGTATATACACATGAATGTCATTTCCTGGAGATAAAGGTTCAGGAATAAACAATGATAACATTAGAAACTCGGGCTTTGTGGCCATCCAAGGTGGTAAATTATAGTTTACCAAAACAACTGGCCAAATACTATGCACAATGCTTATGGAATAAAATGGGTTAAATCCATCAACCGCTAACCCTAGTCTCATATTACGAGGATTTTCTGCAAATATTGGATACGCTTTGTCAAAGTCCTTCCAAGATCTGCCATCCACTGGATGTTGTTAAAGTTCGTCATCATTTCTCCTATTCGCATGCCAAGTTATGTATTTTGCTGTTTCTGAGCACATGTACAACCTTTGCAACCTTTTTTTAATTGGCAAATACCTCAAAATTTTTTTTTTGGAATCTTATGGTTTTTTCCATCGTTGTCTTCATCCTTTGATTTCCACCTTGGAGACCCACATATATGACAACTTGTTGCATCCGCAAATTCCTCCCAATACAGCATGCAATCATTTGGACATGCATCAATTTTTTGGTAGTCTAACCCCGAGTAGTTTAATTACTTTATTTGATTCATAGAAAAACTTGGGCAATTTTGCTTGCTCGGGTAACACTTCTCTAAGAATCTCTAACAAAGCGGAGAATGCAACATTGGTTAATTTGTAATCGCACTTGTAAGTGAATAATTGTATAATAAAAGAAAGCCTTGAAAAGTTTTTGCACACCGAATATAGTTCTTGTTGACCCTCCTCCACTAATTACAAAAACTTCTTTGCATCTTTATTTGGCCCCTCTCTCATAGTGTTAGCCAACAACTCATCTATGCCATCATTCACATTTGATGTTTCACCACTTTCAACCACATGATCTCTTTGGTTTTCGACCCCTAGTTGTGACAAATCATCTTCTTTAGGAAGAAAACCATTGCAAATCAGATGATCTCTAATAACATTCCTATGTTGCCAATAACGAAAATGACATACAATACAAGGGCAACGGATTTGGTTTACTTGAGACTTGATGGCGAATGCCTTCTCATTGTAGTCATCAACTCCTTTTTTCATACTCATGAGTCCATTTAGAAAACTCCCACCACGCTTTATTTCCTTCAACCATTATTTCCTAGAGGTAAATTATAAAAGAGGTAATGTATCCCAAACACACGCAATAATTTTTAGATTATCAATTTATATCTAGTGAACTAAACTAACCATACACCCAAATGGTGAAGCCAATTAAATCCAATACAAAAACGAGCATTAATCACATAGTGATGGAGTTGTTCAAAAGAAAATAATAGGCCTTTCGTACGGAGGAAAATATCTACACCTAGGTAATGTTTGGTTGATAAGGAATTAAATTCCCATAGTGATTTGTACTTCATTGGAATTTAATTCCTACATTGTATTTCCTATGGTTTATCAAAAGTTTGTTATTCATATGGGAATTTATAATTCTTATAAATCATGTGAATTCACTTACTAAGAGGAGGCTTGGTAAAATAATTCACATGTTTTGTAGGCATTTCAAATTCAAAGAAATTTGTATTTCTTCCATTTTATCAACTATTACGCAACCAATCAACTATCGCACATTACATTTGATTGCCCATGGGAAATACAGGAAACCAGACAATGCCCTAATCTATAATAACAATACCTTTAAATGACACATGTTTCTTTCCCTCACAATTGCACAATTTTTACTCTAATTTTAATTTGTTTATCCTATTTATGACGTGGGTATATGCCACATATATAAATGTATAATTTCTTTAGTCTTTCTTTTTGGGATAAAGCCGCGACCGCACATGGAGAGGATCATGCGCGCGCACGGAGCCAACCTTGCAAGGCCTTGTGCCAATAGGTTGCTAGTTGCTAGCCTTAGCCCAAGGCCTCTAAGCTCCAATCACGAGTTTAATCAAGCTACTAACTATGCTACTACAAGTCCAACTACATTATTACGGTTCAAAATGCAAGAAAATACATTAAAACAAATTCAAACTAGCCAACTAAAAGTAGAGGAAGAAATGAGGTCGCCACCATTGCTTGAAGGCTTCATTGACTCGGATGCTCCTGCATCTAATAAAGTTCTACCTGACTCTATAGAAAATGCATAGACTAATTAGGATAGAAGAAAATAGAAAGTGTTGACAAAGTGATTTTTTTTTTTTTTTATAAAAATAATAATCCCAATTACGCTAGGTACTCGGAATAGTCCGATAGCCTAAATAAATCGGTCTAGAAGTCAACCAAGCTATGTGATATTTGGCCGTCTATTTTTCCCCTTTTCTTTTCTTTTTTCTTTTTAGTTTTTGTGGGTTGTCTTAATTTGTAGTGCTCCACTTAACTTAGTTTTACCCTAAAAAAAAGATCCAAAGGCCATGATTTTTTTTTTTTTTGTAGTCATTGGCTGATGTGAAAGTGAAATTCTTCCCTAAGAATGGTTAGAAGTTTAACACTCAAAGAAAATGGGACAAAAATCGCACATAAAATCAGAAACAATCTGAACAGAAAATTAAAAGATAGATAAACCAAACCACAAGAACATACTCAATGATTTGGGGTCTTAGGCTGAGATAAGACACACTCAATCTCTCCTAATCTTGTCACTCAAGAACACACTCAAAGTAACAAGGAAAACACAAACTACCTTGGACAAACTCAAAGAAGTAATATGCTCAAACTCACGTTTTTTTTTTTGTATAATTCTGAATGCCTTTGATTAATCATAAGCTCTCCTTATATAGTGGAATGGAGCAGCAAAGAACACAAAAAGACTTCAAAATAACTCAAGAAAAACCGGCCAAACATAGGGAACCAAAGGCCAACAGTTTTCCTTGAATCAAGCATTCTACATAATGACTATTTTAATGCCATAAATCAGCTAGAACAACCTAAAATAAACTAGAACAAACTAATTAAAATTAGCAACATCACACGCCTTAACATCAGCAACATCACACGCCACATCACACGCCCAAAAGATGGGCCCAAACTAATTATCACTCTTTGGGCCTTCAATCAATCCATGAAATGCAACACTTGAATTCGGTCCTAGGAGATGATGAATAAAAGCCACGAGCTTCTAAGGCTAAATTAGTGACAATGGCGTTGACTTTGGATCATTGGCAGCCAATCCCCCTCTGCATACCCTACCTAACAAGTAACAACCATCATCCATCAAGTCATCAACAATGAACCACTTAACAACGTCAAGCAGCTCAATCGCCTCAAGTCAGCCATCTCATCTCCACTTGCCACACCACCAAAGGCGCCATCTCACTTACCTCGCCATTTCCATTCTCTCTAGCACCCTTTTCACTTAAGATTTTTCCAAAAACTCACCTGGAATCATTAAAAGCGGGGATGGCTAAATTACTTGTCACCTTTGAGAGGAATTTAGGCCATAGTCCTAGAATTCGACCACATGAGAGTGCCATAGGAGGAGAACTTGAAGTTGAGTAACCTAAGCGTCCAAATGATTGTGATATCACACTTGAACTTCCGGAATTTAATGGTAGCTTAGACCCTAATGATTTCTTTGATTGGTTGAGGAGCATTGAGAATATTTTTTAGTACAAGGGCTATGATGATGAAAATAAATACAAGTTAGCCATTGTGAAGCTCAAGAAACATGCATCAATGTGGTTTGAAAATTTGAAAAATCGAAGAAAGAAAGAGGGTAAATCAAAAATCACTTCATGGGAGAAATTAAAGAAGCACATGCAAAAGAAGTTTGTTCTTAGGGATTTCATTTAAAGTGCCTACCTCAAGATAATTCTCTCAAGCAAGGTTCTATGTCGGTTGAAAGCTACACAAGAGAATTTGAGAAGCTCTCAATCTTATGCAATGTTGATGAAGCTCCGGATCATAGAGTTGCTAGATACATCGGCGGGTTGGAAGGTAAATTGGGGAACAAAGTTGAGTTGCATGCCCATAACGACCTTGATGATGTGGTTCAACGTGCTCTAAGGTTGGAGAAACACTCCAAGAGGAAGAAAGAAGATCGCTCTCTTGTTGTTGATGACATGGTTGAGGAAGACAAGAAAGACAAGGGGAAAGCTCCTATGATTGCACCTTCCAAGAATGGGGATGAGAACCGCAAGAAGCCAATTTGTTTCAAGTGCCAAGGGTATGGACACATAACTTTGCAATGCCCAAACAAGCGGGCATTGGTGATTCGTGAAGCAAAAGAACCCAAAGGCGATCTTGTTGAGACATTGAGTGATGAGGGGGAAGAATCGTTAGTGGTTGATCCCGATGTTGGATGTGAGTGCTCTAGGCATGGTATGGATTTTCTTGGTGGTAGCATGCATGTTTTGAACTACTCTTGTGTTGCGGACTCAATGTTGACATCTATGGCATTGAGGTATGGATTTTCTTGGTGGTAGCATGCATGTTTTGAACTACTCTTGTGTTGGGGACTCAATGTTGGCATCTATGGCATTGAGGTATGGATTTTTGAGATGGCGGGTTAGGAGCGCCAATGCTTTTCTTGATTTGTTGGTTGTGGTATGTCGGTTGGCGTTAGTGTTGTTGCTCGTTTTGTTAATAAGGGTGTATGTCCCGGGTAGCCTATGATGGGTAATCGGAGTTTGGTTTGGTCTTCTCTAGCTCTAACTACCGGTTTTAGTGGAATTGGGTCTTGCTCATTGATGGTTATCTTCTTTCCATTCCTTGTTGAAGGCGAGGATTTGAGGGCAAATCCTTTTTTAGAAGAGGAGTTTGATGCAGAACGGGATGGTCCAACGAGCGACTTCAACGGTCAACGACTTCAATTTTGTTCACTTTTACTTGGATAGTTTTGAACTCTTGTTTTTAGCTTATTTTCGTGTTTTTCGGGTTGTAATAAGTAGCCTAAACTCTCGTTTTATTGCCCTAGTTAAGTTAGCATGTGTAACGGAGCTAGAAACACGAGCAAAGGAAGCGAAACGGAGCATGCACGACCATGCACGACCCTTGCACGACCATGCTAACCCATTTATCCCTCATTTTCTTTTTCAATTTCTCCCATGAGTCAATTTTATCTTTTCCTTCTCTCCTTCTACTTGCCTTGAGGTTTTCATACCACAAAGCAGCAAGTTTTGTGAGTTTTAGGACAGCCAATTTAAACCGTTTTCTATCATCAAAGCCCTTGTACTCAAAAACAGTTTCAATTTGTCGAAGCCAATCTAAAAACGCCTCACTATCATGTCCCCCATCGAATTCAGGCATGTCAATCCTTAGGCCCCTATCTTCATCAAATTGCCTAAGATTGTTACTACTATTTGCATCCTCATCCTCTAATTCATTTATTTTTCTAGTGGCTTGTAGGAGCATTTCAGACATGGCATCCATTCTATTATTTTGTTGTGCCCTCGAGACTTCACTTTCTTCTGTTTTTTTCTCCAAATTCTCTAGTTTTTGGGTGATCAATCTAAGCATATCATTGAGTTCCCCACTTCCAGCCATTACTTCACTATTTTGCTAGACTATTACAAGTACAATGTATAATCTGACAGTAAGTTTAAAGCTCTGAACGAGAATAAAAACTTCCTTGAGACTCTCAAGGGTTTACAAATTATTAAAATTCAGAAAATTTTAAGCAACTTAAAAAAAAGAAACACTTCAAAAGCTATCCGGATGAAGGAGATAACCTCTGCTAAAATCTGATGCGCTGGATTGGCTCTAATCTGCGCAACTTTCGAAAAACCTGCCCATTTTAATAGCAAATGATCTTCAAAAATTACGAAATTTTACAAGTGAAATCTACACAGAAAAACACCCAGATTCAAAAAAAATAATCGCTTCATTTAGACTCCTGAAGAGTGAGATATCGATCTTCAAAGTTGACTGAAAAACGGGATGAATTTCAGCGTTTCCTTTCCACCACCAAAGTGCGACTTTCTGCAATAATCTCGAACCAAGGCTCTGATACCAGATGATGTGAATGTGAAACTCTTCCCTAAGAATGGTTAGAAGTTTAACACTCAAAGAAAATGGAACAAAAATCGCACATAAAAACAGAAACAATTTGAACAGAAAATTAAAAGATAGATAAACCAAACCACAAGAACATACTCAATGATTTGGGGTCTTAGGCTGAGATAAGACACACTCAATCTCTCCTAATCTTGTCACTCAAGAACACACTCAAAGTAACAAGGAAAACACAAACTACTTTGGACAAACTCAAAGAAGTAATATGCTCAAACTCACGTTTTCTTTTGTATAATTCTGAATGCTTTGATTAATCATAAGCTCTCCTTATATAGTGGAATGGAGCAGCAAAAGAACACAAAAAGACTTCAAAATAACCTAGAAAAACTGGCCAAACATAGGGGATCCAAGGCCAACAGTTTTCCTTGAATCAAGCACTCTACTTAATGACTATTTTAATGCCATAAATCAGCTAGAACAACCTAGAATAAACTAGAACAAACTAATTAAAATCAGCAACATCACAAGCCTTAAAATCAGTAACACCACACGCCACATCACACCCAAAAGATGGGCCTTCAATCTTTGGGCCTTCAATCAACCCATGAAATGCAACACTTGAATTCAGTCCTAGGAGATGATGGATAAAACCCACGAGCTTCTAAGGCTAAATTAGTGGCTTCTTGAGACAATGGCGTTGACTTTGGATCAATTTTCGTGTTTGCTTATTTTCTCTTGTTTTGTTTAGTGACTTTCTAATCTTGGCCCTTGATTACTTAGAGATTAATGGTCTAGATTAGAAGATTCATTAGGGGTTGCTTAGCCTTTAAATAGCATGCTTTGCCTCATTTGTAATAATCTTTTGTTGAAATGAAAAATCTGAGATTTCTCTCTCTTGTGTTCTTTGTGAGCTCTTACTTCTTGGTGGATGCAAATCTTGCTAAACTTTGTGATTGGTAAGTCATCTTCTAGTCATTACCTTTGTGATTTTGATTAGATTATGTTTTAGCTCTTGATTATTAGTCCTTAGGAGCTAGTTTTCAAGTTCATATCCTATCTTTGTGGTAGTTTTGGTGCTCATATTTGGAGCTTATTATAGACCTACGAATTTCTGAAACTTGTCTAGTTTTTGCTTGTTTTTGAGACCCCATCCTAATCATTTACTCACTTTCCTTTTTGGGATTTTTTTTCAATTTACTCATTTCTTATATTTATTCTTCTACATTTATAAATTTATGATTCCCAAGTTCATTTTCCATACCCTCTCTCCTACTTTTGACTAAGTTTAATAAAATTATCCTCTTTTCCATACTATCTCTCTTACTTTTTATACAACTTTTAATCATCATTTATTCTTTTTATCCTACTCTCCATGATAGGTTTTGATAAAAACTCAAGTGAGTAAACTAAAAAAAAAAAGAGGGAGTAATAGTTTAATTTAGAATGTTTTGCAAAAAAAAAAAAAAAAAAAAAAAAAAAAAAAAAAAAAACCTTTTTAAATTTTCAATGTGCAAAAAAAAAAACCTATTTAAACATGATTTTTGTCAAGTGAAACCTTAATATAATATTTTGTTGTATGATCAAACCCAAAGACACTTTTCGGTGTTGGCTATTGTTTTTTTGATGTTTATAGCAAATTTTTTTTACTAATGACACCCCTTACACTCTTTTTTACCTCCAAAAGCCTCAAGTACAATACAACATTTACTCACTGTACACTATGTTCTCCAAAAACCTCATTCAAAAAAAGAAAAACGTAAATTTCATTCATTTCACTATGTTCATTTACTCACTATACACTTTCAATTAATTTACTTTAGTCTAAACATCACATCTACAATTACACAAGTAAGTTCTCCAAACTCTTGGGCATTTAATTTTATTTTTTTTGGGTGTTGCTAAACAAAGCCCCAATTTTACTTAGTAAAGTACCACTCTTGACATATTTGCCCTTAGCACTTAAAACATAACATTACAGTTATTATCTCACCTCCTTTCACACTCCCTCACCTTCTCAGCTCCTGTCCCGCAATGGCGTCGACACCACCGGTGTCACAACCTAGTCCGCCATTTGAGGTAATTTGTTGCATTATTTATTAAAAAAATAAATTGAGGGGTGGGGCACATGACCTATGCGCCTCAACCTAGGTGATGCAGAACGGGATGGTCCAACGAGCGACTTCAACGGTCAACGACTTCAATTTAGTTCACTTTTACTTGGATAGTTTTGAACTCTTGTTTTTAGCTTAATTTCGTGTTTTTCGGGTTGTAATAAGTAGCCTAAACTCTCGTTTATTGCCTTAGTTAAGTTAGCATGTGTAACGGAGCTTGAAACACGAGCAACGGAAGCGAAACGGAGCATGCACGACCATGCACGACCGTGCACGACCCTTGCATGACCGTGCATATGGTCGTGCAGCATCCAGTAGCAGGTGCAAAGCACTGCACGACCGTGCAGATCAACTGCACGATCGTGCAGAGGTCAGAAGTCAGTTTCAAACTTGCACGACCATGCAGGCTAATGCTGCACGACCGTGCAAGCACGTAACTTTTCGCCACGATCGTGCAAGTTAGGCTGCACGACCGTGCAACCCATGTTGCACGACCATGCAAGCTAATCCTGCACGACCGTGCACGTTCCAGAAAGGGGAATTTTGGCATGCACGACTGTGCATGGTTGTGATGCACGACCGTGCACGGCCCTGCACGTATAATTCGAATTTTGCTCTTCTTCTCTTGTTATGTTTAGTGTCTTTCTAATCTTGGCCCTTGATTGCTTAGAGATTAATGGTCTAGATTAGAAGCTTCATTAGGGGTAGCTTAGCCTTTAAATAGCATGTTTTGCCCCATTTGTAATCATCTTTTGTTGAAATTAAAATCTTAGATTTTCTCTCTTATGAAGTTCTTTGTGAGCTTGTCCATCCTTGGTGGTTGGTGAAACCTTGCAAACTTGGTGATTGTAAGTCTTTTTCTATTCTCTAACTTAGTGATTTTGAGTAAAAATTGTTTAGTTCATGATTATAGGTGCTTAGAGAGCTTATTTTCATGTCCATATCCTTGTTTTATTGAAGTTTTCATGGTGTTTAGGGTTTAGGGTTGCACGGTCGTGCAGCCTAACTTGCACGATCGTGGCGAAACGTTTGGGTAGGATTTGTAATTTCAAAATTGACCCAAATGCTAGAGAGAACTTGGTTTCCCAATACATGGTTGATAAGCTTGAACTACATGCCTTGGGTTCCTAAACAAGTGACCTTTCCTTTTTCTATTGGGAAGTCATATTTTGATGAGCTTACTTGTATGGTGAGTCAAATGGATGATTGTCATATTGTTTTTGGACAACCTTGATTGATGAAGAGAAATGTCATCCATGATTCTTGTGAGAACACATATTCTTTCAAATGGAATCGAGTGAAGATTGTCCCAAATCCTTTGCCTCCGATTGAAGTGCAAGAGGTCTTGGTCAAGCATGAGACTCCCATTTGTAATGAAGAGGTGTCCAAATCACAAGATGAGGGTTCATTGCCTATGGTTCATGATGATCTTCAAAGCAAGGTAAAAGAATCCACTTCTCTCTTCTTCCCTTATAATGAGGTTTTTGATTGTGATGATCAATTTAATGAGCATGAATTGGATGAAGTGATGAAAATGGATGATATGCATGGTAATGATTTTACTATTGTTGATCATGGTGATGGTGATGAGACTTCTTGGGTTAATAATGAATTGGAAATTTCTAGTGTGGTGTATGATGATTCTCTTGGGCTTAATTCTTGCTTAGCTTATTTTGAAGTTGGCATTAGTGAATCAAGACTAAGGTTTGAACGGAATTCTTTACTCCTTGATGCTATGTTTGGTCTATCTTGTGTTCATGGAGATTGTGGTTGGTCTAGAATTCATAAGGTTGTTCGTGATGATGTCTCATTTTCTTTGACATATTGTTGCATTGGAAAAACTCTATTGGTCTCGATGTCATTGAAATATGGATTTTTGAGATGGCGGGTTAGGAGCGCCAATGCTTTTCTTGCTTTATTGTTTGATGTTTGTCGATTGGCATTGGTGGTGTTACTCGTTTTGGTAATAATGGTGTATGATCCGGGTGGCCTATGATGGGTAATCGGAGTTTGGTTTGGTCGTCTCTAGCTCTAACTACCGGTTTTAGTGGAACTGCGTCTTGCTCATTGATGGTTGTCTTCTTTCCATTCCTTGTTGAAGGCGAGGATTTGAGGACAAATCCTTTTTTAGAAGAGGAGTTTGATGCAGAACGGGATGGTCCAACGAGCGACTTCAACGGTCAACGACTTCAATTTTGTTCACTTTTACTTGGATAGTTTTGAACTCTTGTTTTTAGCTTAATTTCGTGTTTTTCGGGTTGTAATAAGTAGCCTAAACTCTCGTTTATTGCCTTTGTTAAGTTAGCATGTGTAACGGAGCTAGAAACACGAGCAACGGAAGCGAAACGGAGCATGCACGACCATGCACGACCCTTGCACGACCGTGCACGACCCTTGCACGATCGTGCACGACCCTTGCACGACCGTGCATATGGTCGTGCAGCATCCAGTAGCAGGTGCAAAGCACTGCATGACCGTGCAGATCAACTGCACAATCGTGCAGAGGTCAGAAGTCAGTTTCAGACTTGCATGACCGTACAGGCTAATGCTGCACGACCGTGCAAGCACGTAAATTTTCGCCACGATCGTGCAACCCATGTTGCACGACCGTGCAGGCTAATCCTGCACGACCGTGCAGGCTAATCCTGCACGACCGTGCACGTTCCAGAAAGGGGAATTTTGGCATGCACGACCGTGCATGGTTGTGCTGCACGGCCCTGCACGTATAATTCGAATTTTTCTCTTCTTTTCTTGTTATGTTTAGTGTCTTTCTAATCTTGGCCCTTGATTGCTTAGAGATTAATGGTCTAGATTAGAAGCTTCATTAGGGGTAGCTTAGCCTTTAAATAGCATGCTTTGCCCCATTTGTAATCATCTTTTATTGTAATTAAAATCTGAGATTTTCTCTCTTATGAAGTTCTTTTTGAGCTTGTCCATCCTTGGTGGTTGGTGAAACCTTGCAAACTTGGTGATTGTAAGTCTTTTTCTATTCTCTAACTTAATGATTTTGAGTAGAAATTGTTTAGTTCATGATTATAGGTGCTTAGTGAGCTTATTTTCACGTCCATATCCTTGTTTTATTGAAGTTTTCATGGTGTTTATGTTGGGTTATTCATGACCTACGAATTTCATGTTCTCTTGGATGGATTTGAGTTGTTTTTGATTGTTTTTGACACCCCATCCTACATCACTAGGTCAGGGCGCATGGACCATGCGCCTTCACCTAGGGTCAGGCGCATAAGGCATGCGCCTTGACCTAGGTACAGGCACATAACTTATGCGCCTGGACCTAGGTCATGTCGCATTACTCATGCGCCCCTTACTTTCGAAAAAAACAAAAAAAAAACATACCTTGCTAGACGCCGCCATCGCCGCCGCTATGGCTGCTTCATCCTCCACGGTCATGTGCTCATTGCCTGATCTTTGTGACATGGTTAGAGAGTAGATGATTGGATGTGAGAGGTGTGTGGGAGATTGAAGGTTAGTGAGAGTGTGGGAGGTTGAAGGTGAGAGTATGGGTGAGGATATGTTTGTAGAGGGGAGGGGCAAATAAGTAAAAAGTGGTGCTTTACTAAGTAAAATTGGGGCTTAGTTTAGCAATTCACTTTTTTTTTCAACATTTTTCTTTGGGACTTATTATTTTCACTAAGTAAAATTGGGGCTTATTATTTTTATTTTTATTTTTATTTTTATTTTTGTAATACTTATTTTTTATGAGAAATTTAATACATGATTATATTTACTAAAATAATTATTATTATTATGATTATTATTATTAATAATTAATATTATTATTATTATTATTATAATTATTATTATGATAGCCCATTTCATTTCACCTCTTCATTCAAACTCACTCCAAAACTTCAAATAATAATATTAATACTAATAATAATACTACTACTACTAATAATAGTAGTAGTAGTAGTAATAATCACCGCCGAAAACCGTCGTCGGAAAATGTCGAGCGGAAAAACGATGCTAAAAAAAAAAAATAATAATAATAATAATTATAATAAAGAGTAATAATGTCTGATCTGATCTGATCTAATATGATCTGATCTGATTTGAGTTTGTCTGATCTGATCTGATCTGATTACTGTAGCTTTTAAGTCCAAAAGAACAGGGCCTAAGTCTGATCTGATCTGTCTGATTACTGTGGCTTTTAAGTCCAAAAGAACAGGGCCTAAGACTTACCATCTATTATCTCCATCCACACAACTTACCCCTTAGCTTGTCTCCATTTATCTTTCTACCTCTCACCAGCCCAACTCACCACCACCATCTTATCCTATCACCATCACAAGATCCACATGAGTCAAAGATCTAGCAAGGAAGTGGTGGGATGTACATCAAACAAGAGGACGAAGAAGACCACCGCCGCAATCGTCGCTCCGACCGCTGCCCCATCGCCTCCTCCAGTAAGGTAAAATTGATGTTCGAACGTTCGATCTAGACGCCCAAGCCATGGCTGGGACGTCTGATTGGGACGTCCCAATCATATCGTGGGCGTCCGTTCCAGCCATGGCATGGGTGTTTACTTTAGACGTATTCAATTTTTTTTATTATTTTGAATTTTGATTAAGTTTATATTTTAATGAGTTTTATGAAATTATTAATTAATCTTGATTAGTATTGTTAATTATATTATATTTTTGAAGTTTTATTGATTTTATTATTGTTGTGATTTTTGGAAAAATAATATAATTTCAAAGATTTTAATTATTAGTAGTGTACAATTATTTCCAGTAGTGTTAGGAACCTGTCGGGTGTTGTTAGAACTGTAAAAATGGATTTTAGGGACGTTTCGGAAGGGTTTTAAGTGTTTTTATCGGGGATGGAATTTTTGAATAAGCACGTCCACGTGATGTTTTATTTATTTATTTAAACGTCGGCATGGTATTTTATTTAAAGGGCACAAATTAAAAAAAAAAATTGGAATTAAAGGAAGGAGTTAGAATTTTATAGAAGCTGGAATTTTGTAATATGTACTTAGGATGACTTGAATATTTGAGGGTACTAATTAGTCCCATTGTTGCATTTGTAGGGGACTTTGAATTCGGAGAATTCAATTAAAAGTGGCTAGTCGTATTTACTATACTAGGTACGTATGTACTCGGGAGCTTGATTTCATGTAGTATCATGCTTAAGGGAAGTTTTGTGAACTATGTTTGATGGTATGAATGCGTGATGGTTTAATTTAAATGCATGTATGACACCTTCTGTTTAGTAGTTGAAAAGGAAGTTTTGTGAATATGTTGGTATCATGAGAACTATGCTCATTTTGAATTTAGTTATTATTCAAGCAAGTATTAGAAGGTAGCAATAAAAATTAATTAGTCAGATGTTGAGTTAATTTAAGAAGAGATTCCATTTATTTTACCACCTCGTGTGGGGCCAAGGGGCATTATTTATTTTACCACCTTGTGTGGGGCCAAGAGGCATTATTCTATATTTACCACCAAAGTGTGGGACCATGAGCACTAAAGGACTAATAAAATATATGATCACTAAACTAAACATAAATAAATTGGCAATTGTTTGACTATATGGATAAGTTCTTAGTGTAGTAAATGAATTCAGAATTTCATAAAACTTACTAAACACGTAAAGTGAAAGAGGATGCCCACCAAAACTCTTGGAACGTATATACCTTAAGTATGGAGACATGGGGGGAGCTGATTACGTGCTTTTGTGTGTCTTCTTTGATCATGGCCCTCGCCTTAATGACCCTGTGATGAACCAATTTATACACTTGTATTATTGGGGAGAAAAATTGCACAAGTTAGCTTGATGATGTGAAGTTCAAGTTTTTAGCATACGCATTGTCATGGGATGGGTGTGATTCGAGAGTTCATGGTTTTTCAGATTTGAACTTATTATAAAATGTTATTTCATTTATGTTATTTATTTCAAATACCAGTTGATTTCTAACTAAGGGCTTTAAAATTTTACTAGACTATAAGCATTAATTAATTAGTTTTATTTTGATATTAAGTTCGATTTAAGTTTTCTTCCGCTGCAAAATTCTGAATAAGCCGAAACGTTTTCACACGTGGCGGTAATACTTTGGAAATTTCTTTTCTAATATATTTTATGTCCTAATTTTGAATAATATTTACGTTTTTTAAATAAGGAATTTTCAGGGTATTACAGAAGGACTTTGTTAGTCCAAGCCTTCACGAACTTTTCTTTGTACCTTATCCATGTCCTATTATAAAAACGAATGAGTCTAGGAGACCAATGAAAAGTTTCCTGAAGTTGTATCCAAGCTCTAACAAAATCCACAACTATCCTAGCTTTTACCACTTTATCCCATTTTCCATCCCGAAATCTTTGGGCAGATTCATGGCATTTCTCGAGGTACTTTTACGCCTGCTTCTCCATATCTACACCAATATGCCACGTTCATAATAGATGAACGGCCTCAGGGAAAATATTTTCTATTGATTTCATTGAAGCTTGTTCTCGATCCGAGACAATAGCAGTCGGTTGTACTTGGAACCCGATCAGATTTTTCAACTTCTGAAGTACCCACCGATAACTAGCATGTGTCTCATCACTCATTAATGCCCAACCAATTAGGAAATTCTTGTTAGTTGACGTCATACCAATAATCTCCAATAGGGGCATACCGTATTTGTTTGTCTTGTACGTGGTATCTAAGGCAATGACATACGAAAAAGTACGCAGCAGTTTCACCGATGTGGTATATGCAACAAATGTGTGGATCACTATACTATCTTCAGAGGAATCTATCCAAAAAACATAGTTATGTAGCACCACTAGATGATGAAATTTTTTCACCGGATTTCTTCCTTCAGCCTTCTGTTTTCTCAACTGTGCTCTGCAATTGTAGATATGCCTTCTGTTTGGATTGAGATCGGGAAATTGTTGTTTAATGGCAGCTAAGATAGCATGCGACTTTTCTCGAGCATTTGACATGTCATGAACGATTTTCTTAGCTGCAGGGTTGAGGCCGCTAACTTGATGATGGCCCTCCATGTACACCATAAGTGGATGGTTGTAGAACCCTCGTTCATTCCATCCAACAATTACAAACCTACCTACTACTTGTACTACCTTTACCCTAAACTTGCATCCCACTCCTTTTCGACTTGTATTTCTTCGAACTGTATTTTCCAAATCCCTTGGTTTTTTTTTTCTTTCGCCGATCACAATCTAAGAAAATTTGGACTGTGCTATCTTTTCGAACTTTATGTGTGGATATCACCAAGAAAAATCCTAATCTTTTAGCCACCTCTCTCACCCAATCAAAATACCTCTTCCCGACTATTAAAGGCCTCGGAATGGACAAAATCTTCACAATAATTAATTCTATCGTCGTCATTCAAATCCTGTAAAATATAATGATTAATTAAATAATTAATTTATCTTGCAAAAAAAACAAATTAATGTACCAAAAAAAAAACGAAAAATGCAAAAAAAATTAAAGGTCGTCCTGATGTGGACTCCCCTACCATGGTATGGACGTCCTAGCCAAACGCTATGACCATTGTAGGGGCGTCCAAATTGGACGCCCCAACCATGGTAGGGGCGTCTGATTTGGACGCCCCAGCCATGGTAGGGGTGTCCTAACCAGACGACCATACCATGGTTGAGGCGTCCAGCTCAAACGTCCCTAACATGGTGGGGCATCTAGTTGGAACGTCCATCTAGACGCCCCGACATTATTGAATTTAAAAAAAATTCTACGCACATCTCGCGGAAGTGATGACACTTCTCCCGACATTATTGTTACCATTGTTGTTAAGCTGCTTCTGGTGGTGGTGGTGGTCGTAGTAGTTATGGTGGTAGTGGTCGTGGTAGTATTAGTTGTGGAGTTGGTGGTAGTAGTGGTAGTGGTGATGGTAGTAGTGGTGGTGATGGTGGTTGTGCCGAGGGGTGATGCTAGTTGAAGTGAGAGAGTGGGAGAGTGGAGTACGTGGAAGAGTGAAGGAGTGAGTGAAGTGGTGAAGCGGCGATTAGTGATAATAATAAGGGCAAGAAGGTAATTTCTATACAATGGGTGGGCAATTTTAAGTAAAAGATGGGTGATGTTTAGCGACCCACTTTTCTTTATATTCACCCTGATTTACAGTATTTCTTTTTCAATTTTTCTTGTTACATGTGTTGGACGAATTTTTATTTTCAATTTCTTTCAATCAATGGAAAAAAATATCAGTACATACTACATAGCAACTAAATGTTGCAAAATTAAAGAAACAATTTTTTTTTTTTTGAAGAATCAATGCTTTGTTGAGATCGTATTAAAAAGAAACTAGAATAATTGAAAGAATTTTGTAAAACCCTAATTTTTATCACCTTAGATATGGCTGAATTGAAGAGAGAAAGAGAGAACAAAAAGAATTTAGAATTTAGATTGGTATTTGAGAAGAGAGAGGCTATGTTAAGGGTATAAAGGAAGGAAAATTTAGCATCAATTTTAGGAAAACAGAGGGAAAATGACTGACAAAATCTCAATGTCATGTTCAGCATCGGAAAAGTCAATAGTCAAAACCAGAAAGTGTCTTTGGGTTTTATCGTACGATAAAAAATAATTTTAAGATTTCACTTCAAAAAAAAAAAAAAAGAATTAAAATTTTTTCTTTTGCAAATTGAAATTTTTTATTATTTTATTTTTTGGAAATTACAAGACTTGGTGTTATAAGTTATATTCAAAATGGCTTATTGGAACGATAACGTGGATATAATATAATATTATAATGGTTTGTTCAAAAAGAAAAACCTTTTAAAGCGGAAAGCAAATATAATATTCTTTCATTTAATATCGAACGATAATGTGGATATATACTTGGATTCTATGGACAATAAAACAACCAATAGGATAAAGCAAAAAATAAAAGAGTAAGTCCTTTATTAGTCCCATTTTATATAAAACCTTTTTTTTTAAAAATAAAAATATCTATCAAAATTAACTGATAATATTTTTTTTGCCTTTGGCAGAGAACTAAAGAATAGTAATGCAAAGTATAAATCCACACCAGGTGGTATTATAGAGTTGTTGACAACGCCAACTGTCAAAAAAAGAGTGTGACTTACTTCGATTGCCTCAAGGAGAAGTGTAAGCTACTGTCTAAGTTTGTACAAAAACTTGTTGGTGTGGATGATAACCAAGATAATAACGACGGATCATCAAAGGTTCAGGCTTGTATTTGTTATTTCATGTTACTAGGAAGGTAATAATTGTTATGGCTAAATTTTCATAAGCTGAATCTAGGTTCATAAGCTGAAGCTAGGTTCGTAAGCCAAAGACAGATTCATAAGCTGAATACAGGTTTGCAAACTAAACACATGCAAGTTTGTAAGCTGAATACATATACAGGTTCATAAGTTGGATACAGCTTCGTAAGCTAATTAAATACAGTTTCATAAGATGAATACAGGTTTATAAGTTGTCAAAAGCTACCAAACATCAACTTCCAACTACGGGCAAGGCTAAAGGTATAAAATATATTCAAAGAACAAAGATGAGCAAAACATCTCGAGGGAGTTGATTCCATATATGAATAAGCCTTGAAGAGCAAGTTATATTGACTAACAAACAGGTGCCAATGAAGTAGGAAGATTAATTCAAGTCTAAATAAACGTGCTTAGCAAAGTGGATCAAGTGCATAACTAATTCAGCAAGATTCTAGCAACAACCTCCTACAAATCACTACTGTATAAAGAAAGTAGAGAATTCACGGAATGACATGAAAAACCTGGCCTTCTCTCCTATTGTATTCAGGAAGATTAATTCAAGTCTAAATAAACGTGGTTAGCAAAGTGGATCAAGTGCATAACTAATTCAGCAAGATTCTAGCAACAACCTCTTACAAATCACTACTGTATAAAGAAAGTAGAGAGTTCACGGAATGACATGAAAAACCTGGCCTTCTCTCCTATTGTATTCTAAACTATTGTAAACATTTATACTTAATTATTTCTCGTTTTCAATTCATAGATCTAAGCTGCAAATATTTGCACCCATTGTACTTGTAATCGAAATCCAAACATAGTGGATTGTTGGACTCAAAGCCGCCCGCGGTTTCATACCCTGATTTAGGAGGGTTTTTCACATCACCATCCCTAGTAGCGGGGTGCGGTGTGGAGGTCAAACCGCACCAAACCGCAAAATTACGGATTGTCATTTTTTGAAATCGCACCGCATCGCAATTTATATCAACCCGCACCGCAAAATACGGTTTGGTGCAGTGCGGTTTAACCCACTTTTTAAATTTTTTTATTTTATAATTACTAACAAATAAGAAAAAATAAACCCTAGATTTATTTTTTGTTAGAGCCTTAAAGTGTTAGAGATGCCTTACATAGTTGCGGGTTTAAAAAACTAGATACGGCCCAAGAAAAAACAAAAGGCATAATTTCAATAGGGTAGTAGGCCAAATAAAAAGTAAGAAATTAGATATTTTACAACAATTTAAAAAATTAAGGTTTGCGGTTTGGTGCGGTTTCAAAATTTTTGGAAACCGCACCGCACCACAAAATTACGGTTTGGTAAAATTACAAACCAAACCGCACTTTTCAAACCGCAAACCAAACCAAACCGCACAATTGCGGTTTGGTGCGGTTCAGACCGCACTCTACTCAGCCCTAATCTCTGGTGTTCTCCCCTTTCCTTGCTTTCTTTTCATTTATTTTCTCTTTCTTTGACTTATTTGTTAGTTAATCTAGCTATAGCCACATCTAGCTAAGATTTGCTAGCTTAGGTGAATTTTAGCATAAACAATTTGGCGCCCACGGTGGGGCTATAGTTAGATATACAAAAAATCTGTCTTATTCTCTAAAAAAATAAAAGAAAGTATTTTGTTTGAAACTGATAGGAAGGCCATGGAAGAGATGAGGGCTTCATTGACAAAAGCCCATGAGGATCTTAGAAGGGATGTCGAAGAGAATAAGAGGATCTTGGTTGAGTTTCAAGCAACCAAGGAAACCGTCGAGAATCTCAAGGAGTTAGAATTCGTTAAGAGTTCTACAAAGTTTCGGAATCAAAATTTTAATGATATTCCAATTATGCAGGACCTTGACAAAGAAGAAAAAATTCTAGTGACTTTGAATAAGGGGAACACAACAATCATGAACATAACAACTTAGATAACCAGGTTCCAGCTTCCAAGACACTAACAATCTTTGAAAACCAAAACAAAAGATCCTAAAGCTGTTAACCAGGTTATTAGGGGCACCTATCCAGGTTTCTATAGAAGCTAGAGACGACTATGCTCAATCACCTTTCGTAGCTGAGATAGCAAAAGCTAGAATCCCAAGCAAGCTGAATATCCCTTCTTTGCCCAACTTGTATGATGGAAACACCAATTCAGTAGTAGCTCACATGGCCCAATTTAGGTAAAGAATCTGGCAGCTTTCTATTCCCTTTCATCTAATGGAAGCTGCCATGTGCAAGTCGTTTGGGGCAACCTTATGCAGTCCATCTCTGCAATGGTTGATCAATCTGAAGCTGGGATGTATGGCAGATTTCTCAAGTATAGTGAACAGGTTATTTAAGCAATTTGCATGTAGCAGAGCCATGAAGAAACAATTCAACTACTTGTACTAGTTAGTTCAGAAACCTGGAGAAGTAACACGGACTTAACTTAGACATGCCTACCACAATATAGTAATTTAGGAGAGGATTGTCCTATCCAATATAGTAATTTAGGAGAGGATTGTCCTATCCATCAAGCTTGTATTTGGATTTGACAAGGTATCCTTGCACAACGTTTGAAGAGGTTCAAACTAGGGAAATGGTCGAGGTTCGAGTTCAAGAAGATGAAGGTAGAACATGGGCTGACGTTCAAGTTGAAGGAGATGAAGCTTGAACGCATCAAACCTGAAGTTGGAACGCGTCAGTCCTGAAGCTATGTCGTTTCTAAGGCTGTAAGATGTACCTAACCTAGTTTGCTTTACTTATTATTTCTAGCCTTTAATAAATTAAAAATTGGAGGGCCGTTGGTGGTGACACAAACAATCAATCTGATGAAGGGTTTTTGGGCTCTTTCACCAAACAAATAAAACCCCCGTTGTAGTATAAGTGGGGGTGTCGAACACGGGGAACAAGTCGTGAATTGTGTTGCGCGATTTAGGTCGATTGAGGATCTTGGTTTTGTTGTTGAAATGGAAGCTAAAACTATTTCAGAAAATAAATGCGAAAAATATTAAACTAAATTCTAGGGTTGTCGGATCCGGGTTCAATTGATTTCGGGGGAATTACTTCAAAAAAGTCTAAAGAACGAACTAAATCAACGAAGGGGAATTAAACTCTAATAAGGTACCTAAACCTCCTCCCGGAGTGATTTAGGAGTTGACGCATGAATATAACAATAACGACTTCTCCCGAATAGACGTTATCAATACATTCAATGATCACAATTATACCAAGGTTTCACTAGAAGTAAATTCCTAGTTCGACTACCGACTCCCGTTGTAATAGTCTCACTAACAACATACCTAAAGTGGATTCCTAGCTTGACCACCGACTCCCGTTGTAATGATCTCACTAGCAACATTGGGCAATGAAAATCAAAGAATAATTAACTCATAGAAGCCCTATTATACTTCAAAAATACCAAGAAATCAACTATGGCCTTTAGCTAATCTCTATGCTCATTGACACCAACGTTAACCAACCACGAACACAATTCAACCAAAAACTATATGAAAACCCCGAAAGTCATGAACCCATCACCTTCAAAACCTAGAAATAAACTACTCACTAAACATGAACAAGAGCATTACACTAATGAACACGCACAAAAACATGAAATTAAACACTAAATCTACCAACAAAACAGAAAATAAACCAAGAAAACTTGAAATTGCATAATTTAAACACTATTCTAATTGCAAACATGGAATAAACAAGAATGAAACCAATGAAAAACTAGAACAACCAAAGTAAATGAGAGATTGAAAACTTATTGAATTGGTGAGCAAAATTTGTTGGATTGGCCTTGTCACTTGAACAATCCTTTAAAATCATTCATCTTCATCAACAAACTCTCAAAATCAAGAGCTAAAACTAGATCTAAAACTAAGGAAACAAGAAACTAAGCAAAAACCCTAAAAACTAAGGAGGAAGAGAGGGTTTCTCTCTCCTCAAACCCTAAGCAATGGGCTAAGCATAAAATGAAGCACGAGCCAAGCACAAACAGCACGAGAATCAGCAGAGCAGCACGCGAAAATAGAGCAACCGCGGGCCGCTCCCACGCGGACGACCGGTGGGGTGGTGCGGAAGCGTAGTGTAATACCCATAATTTTTCAAGAATTTTCAAAAAAAATAATATCTTTTATAAAGAGGTTTTATATTTTATAAACAAAAGCTTTTCGAATTATTTTTCAAAGGAATTTATTATAAACAAAGTATTTTGCCGTAATATTATTTTCCGGAAATAACAAATTATGTTTGAGGTTGGAATATTTTTAAAATAAATAAATATGTATTTACTATTTTCGAAAATATTATATATATATTGCGAAAATTATTTTATTTTATGGAAAAATATTTTTGGTAAATAAATATATTTTTATGGCTTAGAATTTTATTTTTAAAGGTCGTTTTATGCACGTCGTATTTTATTTGCCGCATAATTAAATTAATTAGTCATGAGTCATCAAGTAAAGCTTGACAACACAACTCCCGAGGCCACATCACCACCACTCACCCCCCTTATCTCCTCCCTCCCACACGGCCCTCACCACCACTACCCATTATTTGTCCCACATTGAAAATTTTACAACCTTCCTCCACCATTTCACCTATAAATAGCCTCCTTCACCATCCATCACTCCTCACAATTCTCTCTACCTTTCTTCCACTTCTCCTCTAAGAAAAGAGGAGTAACAAGTGAAAAGTTTTCACGGAAGGATAACCAAAAGAATTGAGTTTAATTTTTAGGGAGCGATCTTAAAGTAGACTTCCAGACGTTGAGGTATGCTTCGATGTCTACCGCTTTCTTTAGCCCCTAGGTTCTTGTATGCTTAGGATAGATTAGTTTCTTTTTACGCTTTTGTTTAGCATGCTTAGTTTTATGTCCTAGCGTAGTTTTAATGTTTTAAAGTTATATTTATTTATGCTTTAGTAGAAGTTATATGCATGCTTAAGTAGTTGTTTTAGTTATTGTTTTTAAGGTTGTTTTGATGACGTAAAATTATGATTATTTGTGTGCAAAGTAGTAGTGTTTCGTGTGGATGTATGGGCATTCAAGGAATGTTTTTAAGAGTGTTTTAGAGGGCTAATGTGATGATTTGAAGGGCATTTTATGCCAATTATAGTTGCTGTCCAGATTTTTGTAATAGCTTAATTACGCTTTCGTTTATTTTCAAAATCAAAATTAAAACTCGTTCTTGGACTAAGGGTTGTGTACATGTGTTTTAGACAATAGAATTTATGTACCAAATACCCATTAGAAGTCCAAAAGAAGCTTATATATTATAAATATAATTCTGGAATTTTCAAAAATATATTGTTATGGATTGAAATCGTTTTCTAATTTTCGAAAATACACTATGTATTTATATTGTGATTTTCGCAACTTAAAATTTCAAAATACGCTATGTAGTTTTACTTTCTTATTTTTGAAAATTACATAATCTATGTACATATGAATTTTCGAAATTATAATACTCTTTCTATTTTCGAAATTATCTTCTATGCATATGCTTTCAAAAAGTTTTGACGCTCTTGATAGGAGGGATTTTCTTACCAAATAAAAAACCCCCGTCGTAGTATGAGTGGGGGTGTCGAACACGGGGAAGGTACTTCGCACTAGCCTAGGCGTGAGCGTCGAACAAGCTAGGTCAAATAATGGTCGCGAGAGGCGAAGGGAACTAACTAAAACTACACTAAGGAAACAAAAACAAAAGGGACTAGGGTAAGAGATCCACAACTCATACCACCATGAATTGTGAGTCAATCGAACTTAGACTTAGGTCATGGATAAGGGGAGGTCGTTCTATGATTGTACCACTCTTTCGAGCTAGTACGATGACCGGAAAGACATATACAACTCACTTTCGTGCAGCGACACATCTAACGAGTCCTAAGCACAAAATCACGAAGACCGGTAACTTTCCCTTGATCGAAGGCCCAACTTTCGTGGTGCTTCCATCAATCGGGCAAAGGAAGTCATCACCCACGTTCACCTTTCGGTCCTTCGGTGGGGATTCTTCAATGAATCCTATGCTAGCTAAACATATGACTCAACATAACCGAATCCTAAGGTACCGACATAATCACAACCAAGCCTAAAAACAACTAAACCACAATCATGGAGGAATTGAGAAGTTTCACTCAAAACCCTAGAAATTAACTACTCAAACATAAATAAATAAAACATAATTAAAACTACAATTAAATACATAAACTAAACCTAAAACTAAGAACAACAAAAATAACAACTAAAACCTAGAAAACTACAAACTAAACTACTAAGAACAACAAGGAAATCAAAATAAACAACTAAACAAACATGAAAATGACAATAAAACTAACTAATTAAACAACAACGACAACTATTAACTACTAGAAATTAACAACAAACAACAAAGAACAAATAAAGAAAGCAATAAAATTACCTTGAAGAGGAGAACAAGAACAAGAACAAGAACTATACTACTTGCATAAATCAAGAACAAAATGTAAAATTACAAGAGAATTGAAGAAGAAAGCTCTTAAAACTAACCTAACCCTAATTTGAGCTTCTAACCTCAGCTCTTTTTCTGAAATGGGAAGAGGGGGGTATATATACAACCCCCCAAAAAGTCGAGCAAAACAAAAGAAAAGTAATAAAAAAAACGCAGAAAAGCACATCAGCGGGCGCTGAGGCGATGACAGCGCCCGCTGAACCCTATAATCCTAGGCTTGCAGGCTGGGAAGAAAAATGGTAGCGGGCGCTGAGTTGGGGTCAGCGGCCGCTGCCAGCCTTTGTGATGATACTGCCTAATACAGGGGAGGGGGACAGCGGGTGCTGAGTTGGGGTTAGCGGCCGCTGTTCTTCTATGTATACTAATATGCCCTGGTGACTGCAAAATCAGCGGCCGCTGGGAATCCATCAGCGGTCGCTGCCATGGCTAAGGGGGCTACTGCCTTATTTTCTCTAAAAGAATGCCTTGAACATATGGACCATCTCAGCGGACGCTGAGGAATTCTCAGCGCCCGCTGAGGCCTTCTTTTCAACATTGGCAAATGCTTCACCATTCACCAGGACTCATCCCAGCGGGCGCTGAGGGATTTCCAGCGCCCGCTGAGGCCTTTTCCAGCACCAACATGGCATAGAAGACTTGTGGTTTCCTCGAGGTTCTCGGTTCGCTTCCTCTGGTTTCGAAATCAACTCGGGACCTGCAAAAAGGGAAGAAAACGCAGAAACAAGGCAAAATAGAGGAAATCACATAGAAAAAGGGGAAGGGGACTACAAAAGTAAAACTAAGCTAAAAAGCCTAAAAACGCTAACGAAAGTTAAATAAAATAAGAAAATAAACTAATAAAAACTAAGAAAATAACTACCAAAATACCACTTATCAGCTCTCTAGCAAATCTTTGATTATCATTGTTTGATGAATTATTTACGTTGTGGAATTTGGGAATGGATTGGTGAATATTTGTGCTCGCTTTGATTTAAGAAGTATAAGTGATGTCTATGAATGAACGATAAGTCATTGAGTTGTTGGATTTGGATTGGCAAGTTGCCTTACGGTTTGATTTTCTCATGGAGAATTCTTAAAGTACTGAATTTTGGGATCATTGATTTATTTTGAGGTTATTGTTCTCACTCAAATGATTTTCAAAACCAAATGAACCTAAACTTAAAGTGAAACAATCTTTAAAGGGGAAGTAGCCCGAACGGTGACGACCTATTAGGGTGATGAACGGTGTCTCATTGGGGAGTACCCAATGTAACAGCCCTGATTTTATAGGTATTTTTGTCGTATGTTTATGTGTATTTATGTGATGTTATGTATGGTTCAAATTTATTTTTTGAACTATTTATTTTATTTTATATGAATAATTTCGATTTAATTCGAATTATTTTATTTTGAATTAGTTATTATTTATTTTTATTATTATTTAATTAATTAGAATTTAATTATTTAATTTTCTAATTAGTTATTTAATATTTTTGGGCTAAATCGAATTAAGCATGATTAATCATGCAATTATTGTAAATTAGCCCAATTGAACACGAGAGCCCATTTTGGCCCATTTTGCAAGGCCAAAACCGGCCCCCTTGTGTGCATGGCAAGGATTTGCCACTTGCCTCATGTTCACACCTTAACTAACCTTTATATATAGGAGGGTTAGTAAGGCTTGAGGATCCTTTTGCTCATTTGCCATCTCTTGCCATCAAAAGATCAAGCCAAAACACTCTCCCTTGCCTTTGCTTCCACACGCCATTTTTGGCTATAAACACCCAACAGTTGTTCATCTTTCATCCAATTCCAAAACTTAAAGATTAAACTTCTATTGATCTTTAAGTAACTTTAAACAGAAAAATCTCCTTAATTTCCAATCAAGATTTCTAGTTCGGGTTTGGATTTTGGGGTTGCTCGTGTGGGTTGTTCGTGGTTCAAGTGGTGGTGCACGGTGGTGGTTCGTGCTCGTGGGGTGATTCGTGTGTCGTGGCCGTGCAGCAGGGCCGTGGCCATGTGGTTCGAGTGGTGGCACGAGGTGAAGACGGTGGTGCAAGTGTGTGCAAGTCGTGGTGGTGCCGTGTCCGTGCCGTGGTGGACCGTGTGCTTGGAGCCGTGTGGGTAGTTTCCAGGCAGTAATTTTTTAGTGATTACCTTGTTAATCTTCATCAAGGTAACATACTTTCTCAAGTTAATTTTGGTATACTATGATCCATAGTATAGATTAAATGCATAAGATTAGTTTATATGAAGTTTTGATCATGTTTTTGAGTACGAATTGCAAATCTGATTTTGAAATGGTTTTATGATGATTTTATGGTTTAAAATGATGATTCTATGATTGATTATGTTAGTATCAAGTTTATGTTAATCATGTGCAAGTTTGGTGAATTTTGGATACTAGAAAGTGATGATTTCGTGTGTTGAATTGTTGGAAGTATGCGTGTAATTTGAGCATGTATGGATGAGTTCTTGATTCTTGGATGAGTTCTTGGTTGAAGTTCTTGAATCTTGATTGAGTTCTTGATTGAAGATCTTGAATCTTGGATGAGTTCTTGATGAGTTCTTTAAGGTTCTTTATGAGTTCTTGATTGAGTCTTTAAAGTTAAAGAAAGTTAAAGAAAAGGTTAAAGAAAGTGAAAAGATGTCGTAAGATGATTGGTTTACATGTTATTTTCTTAAGTCAAGGCGTAAGATGCAACTTAAGAAGTAACTAAGAATGTAAACTTCGGATTAAAGATGTTAAAGATTGTAAAGATTAGCTTGATCTCGTTACTAGACGCCTAATTCGTAGAGTAAGATTCTATGTTTTTGGGTTAAGACGTTGCCCCTATCCTAACCGCAGTATTGGGATAGTGATTACCAATATGTCGTCTTTGACATGGATTTCCAGTAAGATTGGTTTCATAGGGTTGGGAGTAAGATTCTCAATCCTGGCATAGCTGGAAAGTTCGTTCGCGTAAGATGCGTTTGTACGTGCGTAGTCTGGTCTAGTATGCGAATGATTGCGCCAAGGATAAGATTGGTTGAGTTAGTCGAGTCAAGTATGAGTATTTGCTATGATTCGCATGATTTGATATTATGATTTGGGTTGTTTGATTTATGCTATGTTCATGTGTATTCCCGTTAGGGTGAGACAGTTATGTTACTCGCCACTGACGGTGGACTGTTGTTGTTTTTCAGGTAATTCTGATGATGAGGTTCTTGCTTAGCTTTGGGTTGGGCGAGCGCCGATGTTGTTATATAGTTTTTATACTGTTGTTTTATGACTTTGATTAGTTTTGGACTATAGTTCTAGTACTTGTCTATTTTCGATAACTCTGACATGTATTTGGAGTTACGTATATTAGTAGTAGTAGTTTGACTTTTGGATTAGTAATGTACAAACTTGTGGGTATTTGTACTTTTTGGTTTAGTAATATAATCATTTGAGGTTTGTTTTTAAAATTTTAAGTATTTTAGTCTGTTAGTTCTGACTATTCGACTCGTTTGTTTCTTCCGCGCCGGTTTAAGTGAGTCGGGTCGTCACACCCAATGTGGGCCTATTGTCGTGGTGGACACGCAATAGGTCGGACATATGTTGAATCGTCGTTGAATCTTTGTAACCATTATAATCTTCTTTCGTCCTCCTTCTGAACTTCTGGCGGCGCACTTGCGGATATGCATTGGTTCTGTGAGGGGTGTATACACTCGGGACACTCTGTCGACAAGTTGCAGGCCAGGTCGAAAAGTCCGTGACGGGATGAAACAAGCCCTATCGCGTTCACTTTCCCAATTAATAATCTTGAATAATGATTGTTCTATAATTTGTGAATTGGATAAATATTGGTTCAGCTAATGTTTTATGTCTCTTGTGTGTCAATTGTTTTTAAACTAAAACCATTTTACGGGGTAGAGTCGATCATACTCAGTTTTTCTGATTTTTGTGTTATTGTTTGTTTGTTGTTTTTCCTTCGGGGTTTTGTGCAGGTAAGTAGTAAGGATGGCTTACTTGTTTAAGGCTGATGAGGAATCCCTGTTGGAATTAGCTAAACCCTTTGATCATAGGCTTTATGCTTTAGCAGAACATCTTGTAATGAATTATTTTAACTTTTAATGTTTTGGATTTAAACTTTGTACGGCTTTGGTATTTATGAATGAAATCCATTTTGGAATTTGAAAACATTACGATCCTGCTTTTACTTATTCGTATACCCATTTCTTATCAGAGGTGGGCGTACGAGTAGCAACTCTAGAAATTCGGGCTATGGTGTTTAGTAAAATTTAAGTTTTATAAAGGAAGGAAAAGGGTCCGAATTTCCGGGTGATGTGAGTCTAAATCCCCTCCCTAAAATCAGTTTGGAGAGTTTACACTCAATTCAAGGATCTTCCAACAAGAAAGAAGTCAGATTGCTCAATTGACTCAGAATGGATAGAATTGGACCAAACCACAAGAACACACTCAATGATTTGGGTTATTAGGATGAGATAAGACACACTCAATCTCTCCTAATCTTGCCACTCAAGAACTTACTCAAAGTAACAAGGATAACACAACATACTTTGGACAAACACAAAGAAGAGATGCACAACCACTTGGTTTTTTTAGGCTTTTCAATATATCAGTAGTTTTATCATGTGCTCTCCTTATATAATGGGTTGGAGCAGCAAAAGATAAGACAGAAAACACACCAAAAGACTCCAAAACACACTAGGGAAAACTGTCCAAAACAGGAAGCTAAAAGGCAACAATTTCCCTTGATTTAAGCTACTCACTTACCATAATTCAGCTAATGATGAATGTCCAAAGAGCGAGTCATTGCATTATTACAACTGGAAAATAAAACTAAAATAAACTAGCAACACACACATCCAAATCAGCAACTTAAATGGGCCCAAACGTGTAGCTTCTGGTGGACTTGATTCTTTGGACCTTCAATCAACTCTTGAGATGCAACACTTGAATTCGGCCCTTGCAGATAACGGATAAAATCCAAGAGTTTCCAAGACTAGTGCAACTGGTTCATTAGACAAGGTAGTAGACTTTGGATCATTCCCCTTTTCTTTCGAAGAGTTTGCCCTCAAACTTGAATCAACCAAGTATGGTGACAAATCCCTATATTGAAAGTAGCACTCACACCCATCAACTCATCTGGTAGTTCGATTTTGTAAGCATTGTCATTCACTCTTTCAAGTACTTTAAATGGACCATCAGAACGAGGCATGAGTTTGTTTTTGCGAAGCTTAGGGAACCTCTCCTTTCTCAAATGAAGCCAAACTAAATCCCCTCCCTAAAATCAGTTTGGAGAGTTTACACTCAATTCAAGGATCTTCCAACAAGAAAGAAGTCAGATTTCTCAATTGACTCAGAATGGATAGAATTGGACCAAACCACAAGAACACACTCAATGATTTGGGTTATTAGGCTGAGATAAGACACACTCAATCTCTCCTAATCTTGCGACTCAAGAACTTACTCAAAGTAACAAGGATAACACAACCTACTTTGAACAAACACAAAGAAGAGATGCACAACCACTGGGTTTTTTTAGGCTTTTCAATATCCTCGATCCGCTTCTTCACTTGCTCACATGTTCTTTGAAAGGTTTCTACCCTCTTTTTAGCGTCCTTTTCTCCCATTTCCCCCTTAGCCAATTGAATAAGATCAATAAGGACAAAAGGATTCACCCCATAAACTATTTCAAAAGGAGGACGCAAAGTAGTTAATGAATGAGCCCTATTGTAAGCAAATTCCGCATGGGCTAGTTTGATTTCCCAATCCTTCAGTGTTTTGCTTACAAGGCCACGCAACAAGGCACAAGGACTAAGGCTCTCTCTCACATAGCCTATCTCATTTAATTCATTCACTTGCCTTTTATGTTCCTTGCTCTCATCCGGATTACTCCTATAGGCTGCCTTATTGGGAAACGGTGCTCCAGGAATCAAGTTAATGGTGTGCTCAATGCCCCTTATAAGTGGGAGGTATTGGTAATGGCAGGAAACATAAGACTGAAATTAAAACTGAAATAAAAACAGAATTAAAAGAGATTAATCATGGACTACAACCGTCCAACTAACCCTATTACATGCCATTACTAAGCTTAATAAAAATAGCTTAAAACAAGGAGTGAAAACCGGCCAGCCATGATGAGCTCCAAAGTTGTTCAAAATCCTCATTCAAGCCACCCTTGATTCACGCCTATGCTTTAACTCCCATTCAATCAGCCTTTATTCAGTAGAAACAACAAATTAAACACTAATAATACTCCTTAATTAAGATTAAAAAACCAGCCTTAAAATCCCCTTAAAACACGCCCCAAGTTGAGCTCAGATTTAACTCCAACAATTGATTGCCATTTACTCCCTTATAACCGTGCATCCCCATGCATCATGCACGACCATTACCCTTCATTTAGGTAGCTACTTACACTTAGCAACGAGCACCCATTAGGAGATGTAAACGGACCATGTAAGCCAAACCCTAACGGACCAAAATCAGAACAAGACTTGGACAAGATTAATTCCTTTGTACTTGACTTTAGGACTTGAGCATTCGAACTATCAACCTCTTGACCATTTGGGTCATCCTCTTTGAATGAAAGCTTAGTAATGGCATGTAATAGGGTTAGTTGGACGGTTGTAGTCCATGGAATTCATTAGGAAACGGTGCTCCAGGAATCAAGTTAATGGTGTGCTCAAGGCTTACATCTTCCCAAGGAGCTTGGGGTATTGGTAATGGCAGAAGATACCCTTGAGGCAATTGATGGCTCTTAGCTTTTTGACACTTCACGCACCTTTTTACAATGAATTCCACATCTCTTTTCAACCGTGGCCAAAAGAAATATTCAGAAACAAGAGTATAGGTCTTCTCTATTCCAAAATGGCCAGCCATTCCTCCTTCATGCAACTCCTTGATTAAGCTCTCTCTCAAACTAGATTTGGGAACACAAATGCTGTTTCCTTTGAAAAGAAAACCATCCAAAATGTAAAAGTCTTTATGGGGATGGCTTTTACACTTTTGAAAGATCTCTCCAAAATCAGAGTCTTCATCATAGCATTGTTTCATTTCTTCAACACCTATCACACGTGTGCTCAAAGAATTAAGCAACACATATCTCCTCGATAAAGCATCGGCACCTTTTTTCATTTCTCCTTTCTTGTGTTTGATGACGAAATGAAAGGATTGAAGAAATTCAACCCATTTGGCATGGCGGGCATGGAGCTTTTGTTGGCTTTGCAAGAACTTGAGTGCTTCATGATCAGAATGAAGGATAAACTCCTTAGGCAGTAGGTAATGTCGCCAATGATCCAAAGCACGAACAAGAGCCAAGAACTCCTTGTCATATGTTGAATATCTCCTTTGAACATCATTGAGCTTTTCACTGAAATAGGCAATGGGACGCCTATTTTGAGATAGGACAACTCCTATTCCAACGCCACTAGCATCCCATTCAATTTCAAATACATCATCAAAGTTAGGTAAAACAAGAATAGGTGCAGTAGTAAGCATCCTTTTAACCTCTTCAAATGCCTTTTGAGCATTTGGATTCCATTCAAACTTGGAGAGCTTGGTGAGTTTAGTGATTGGAGCCATGAGAGTACTGAAATTTCGCACGAACCTCCTATAAAAAGAGGCTAAACCGTGGAAGCTTCTGACTTGTTGGATCGATTGTGGCGTGGGCCACTCATTGATTGCCTTCACCTTGTCATCATCGACTTCAATACCATTACATGACACTCTCCTTACTCACCTTGTCATCATTGATCTGCTTGCCAAATGATGTAATTCGTCCTCCAAGCTCCTTGGTTCGAAATGGCAAGCTAGTGGCAATGGTTCGAGATGGCATTCATAGCATTCATAACATAGTTGGATTAACTATCCATCCAACTCAAGTCCTTTTTACTTTTGTTTATTGAGTTTTACTTTGTTTTAATTGTAATTTGGGTTCGGTCCTAGTATGTGTAAGTCGAACCTCTTTTGTTTAAGTTGTTTAAGTTAAGTCAAGATAGTTTAATCAAAGCAAATAAATGAAGCAATGAGGCAGCTTTGATGCTCAAGGACTGGCAGCCTTGAAGTTCCAAAGATGGCAGCCTTGAAGATCCAAAGATGGCAGCCTTGAAGGTCCAAAGATGGCAGCCTTGAAGATCCAAAGTTGGCAGCTTTGAAGCTCCAAAACCAGCTGTTTGGGCTAAACTGGCCAAAAATGGCTCGTGATGCCATTTGGGCTTACTAACGCACCTAGCACTTTCATGAGATTGATGAACGAGGTGTTGAGGCCTTTCCTTGGCAAGTTCGTGGTGGTGTACCTTGATGATATCCTTATTTACAGTAAAAATGGGGATGAGCATTTGAAGCATTTACTTGAAGTTTTCACTGTTTTGAGAAAGCAAAAATTGTATGGAAAACTTGAGAAATGTAATTTTATGCTATATGAGGTCACTTTTCTTTGTTATATAATTTCAGGTGATGGCGTTAAAGTTGATCCAAGCAAGGTTGAAGCAATCCAATCATGGCCTAGTCCAAAAACGCTTACGGAGGTCCGGTCATTCCATGGATTAGCTTCCTTTTATAGGAGGTTCATTCGGAATTTTAGCACTCTCATGGCTCCCATAACCGAGTGCACAAAGAAGGGCTCGTTTGAGTGGACTCCTCAAGCCCAAAAGGCGTTTGAAGTTCTCAAAGAGAAAATGTGCAACACACCAATCCTAGCACTTCCAGATTTGTCAAAGCTATTTGAAGTTGAATGTGATGCAAGTGGGAAAGGAATTGGAGTCGTGTTGATTCAAGCAGGGCGTCCAATTGCTTACTTTAGTGAGAAGTTGAGCCAAGGCAAGCTGAATTATTCCACCTATGACAAAGAGTTCTATGCGATGGTGAGGGCTTTGGATCATTGGTCACATTATCTGAGGCAACAACCGTTCATACTTCACTCCGATCATGAGTCCTTGAGATTTATTCATGGGCAAAAGAAGTTGAGTTCAAGGCATGCCAAATGGGTGGAATTCTTGCAAACATTTAACTTTTCGTCCAAATACAAAAGCGGAAAGGCAAATGTTGTTGCGGATGCTTTATCTAGAAGGCATAACTTGCTTGGGGTCGTTGAAGCCAAGATCCTTGGGTTCGAATTGATCAAAGAATACTACAAACAAGATGATGATTTCAAGCCCATTTTGGAGAGATGCGTGAATGGAGTTTATGATTTATTTTCCTTACAAAATGATTTTCTTTTTAAGGGAAATAGGTTATGCATTCCTAAGTGCCCAATTTGGAGTTTGTTAATCCATAAAGCGCATGGAGGAGGGCTAGCAGGCAATTTCGGAGTTCAAAAGACTATGGAGCTTCTTCAAGCTCATTTCTATTGGCGTAACATGTTGTCTACTGTCCATCATGTGATTACACGTTGCTCTACTTGTCAAAGGGCAATGATGGTGTTTCATAAAGGTCTTTACAAGCCATTGCCAATTCCGGAGAGACCTTGGGAAGATATAAGCATGGATTTTATTGTGGCTTTACCTAGAACTCAAAGACGTAAAGATTCAATCATGGTGGTTGTTGATCGATTCTCAAAGATGGCCCATTTTATCCCTTGCCATAAAACCGAGGATGCTATGAAAGTGGCGAGGCTGTATTTCGAGGAGGTGGTTCGTTTCCATGGAGTCCCACGCACCATTGTTTCTGATCGAGATACAAAGTTCTTGAGTCATTTTTGGAAGTCATTATGACACCTAATGGGAACTAAGTTGCTGTTTTCTACCTCACATCACCCACAAACTGACGGTCAAACCGAGGTGGTGAATAGGGTGCTCGGTTCTTTGCTTAGGACCTTGGTTAGTAAAAGCACCAAAGATTGGGATGTCAAGCTTGCTCATGCCGAGTTTTCTTATAATAGAACTCCTAGTGCTACTACAAAGTATTCTCCTTTTGAAGTAGTCTATGGTTCTAACTCGTATGTTCCAATTGACCTCATAGCGTGAACCAGAATAAGTGTACCAAAGTATGGTGATTAGTAGTATTAGATTTTGTAATAAATTTGTAGTAGCTTAGTTTCAATTATGCCTATATGTATTAGCTACTACTTAGTCTAATGCTTTCGTTTTGTTTTGTAATAGTTTAATTAGTACTTTAGATGAGTAGTTTTAGTTATTTTGGAATGTATTTTGTAATAGTTAGCAAAGCTCTTTTAGTTTGATAGCTTAATATGCAAGTAGGTGAACTACGGAACAAAATTGCACAAACGAACCAGTAGCAAGTCACGAGGTGTGAGCCTAGGTCACGAGTCATGAACCCAGGGACCCAAGAAGGTCGCGAGTCGCGACCCAATCTCACGAGTCGCGAGTTAGCCCTGCCTAGCTTCTACGTAATTCAGCTGTTGCAAGTTGGCTTGTGGGCTTTGTGTGTGGTCTTACAAGTTGGTTGAGTAGCCTTGCTGCATCATCTACTAGCCTTGCTTGGTGTCATATAACTTGGTTGGAGCTTGACATAGCTTAGGTGAGTCATAGAAGCTACAACAAGCATGCATGGTGCTGAATTGTTTCAACTTGTGCAAGTGGAACAAGTTGCTCAAAATGGCTGCCAAAGAGGGGGGACGTATGGGGGTGTTTAAGCTTGATATTTTGGCTTTCTTTGCTTTGTTTATTCATATAATAGTAGTAGTAGCCTTAGCTTTAGTTTTATTATAAATAGCTTGTACTAGTTATGTAAAAATCAGAATTGGTTGAATGAAAAATGGTTTGAAAACTTTGTGTTTTCTTTCTTTAGTTTTTAAGTTGTGTGCTTAGAAGCTAGCATGGTTTGAAGTTCTTGGGAGTTGTCTAGCTACAAGACTTCGTGCTAGATGAATGATTAAGAGGCCAAACCTGTTAATTAGTTATCTAGGCTATTAGATTAAGAGGTCGACCCTCTTAGTCGAAGCTAGCCAAACTGATTAATGACTTCGAGAGTGATTCTCTTAGGAGTTAGTCAGATTTGATTGTTGAGTTTTGAGAGCGATTCTCTTAACTCGGTAGTTTATTTAGCGGTAGATTCAAGAGCGATTCTTCCATCTATTAGCTAAAATATCCCATTTGGAAATTAGTGATCCTAATCTCTAAAATATCCCCTTTATTTTTTTCGGTTTAGTTTTATTTTAGTGTAGCCTAATTACCGGCTACTGATTTTGTTACCCCTAAATTAAGAGCTAAGAGTGATTCTTTTAAGTCTTAATTTAGAGATATAAGATTGTTCTGAATGGAGTTTTGGAGCTTTCTTGTATTCATAGTAGTTTTAGCCTAAATTGAGTGTTAAGAGTGATTCTTTTCATTTGGTTTAGACTATACGAGTTTGTCCACAAAGTGAGCTACAAAATTGCGTGTTTTTTAGTTTGTTCGTAGATGAATTCGTAGGCATAATCGATCCGGGAACTTGTTCCTCGATTCGATATGTTCCATTCGGTATCAGTTAGCCTTGATCGACATGGACCATCCTTGATTTAAGTTCTAAAATTGAGGACAATTTTTTTTGAAGAAAGAGAATGTGAACCAGAATAAGTGTACCAAAGTATGGTGATTAGTAGTATTAGATTTTGTAATAAATTTGTAGTAGCTTAGTTTCAATTATGCATATATGTATTAGCTACTACTTAGTCTAATGCTTTCGTTTTGTTTTGTAATAGTTTAATTAGTACTTTAGATGAGTAGTTTTAGTTATTTTGGAATGTATTTTGTAATAGTTAGCAAAGCTCTTTTAGTTTGATAGCTTAATATGCAAGTAGGTGAACTACGGAACAAAATTGCACAAACGAACCAGTAGCAAGTCACGAGGTGCGAGCCTAGGTCACGAATCACGAACCCAGGGACCCAAGAAGGTCGCGAGTCGTGACCCAATCTCGCGAGTCGCGAGTTAGCCCTGCCTAGCTTCTACGTAATTCAGCTGTTGCAAGTTGGCTTGTGGGCTTTGTGTGTGGTCTTGCAAGTTGGTTGAGTAGCCTTGCTGCATCATCTACTAGCCTTGCTTGGTGTCATACAACTTGGTTGGAGCTTGACATAGCTTAGTTGTGTCATAGAAGCTACAACAAGCATGAGTGGTGCTGAATTGTTTCAACTTGTGCAAGTGGATGCAAGTGGAACAAGTTGCTCAAAATGGCTGCCAAAGAGGGGGGACGTATGGGGGTGTTTAAGCTTGGTATTTTGGCTTTCTTTGCTTTGTTTATTCATATAATAATAGTAGTAGCCTTAGCTTTAGTTTTATTATAAATAGCTTGTACCAGTTATGTAAAAATCAGAATTGGTTGAATGAAAAATGGTTTGAAAACTTTGTGTTTTCTTTCTTTAGTTTTTAAGTTGTGTGCTTAGAAGCTAGCATGGTTTGAAGTTCTTGGGAGTTATCTAGCTACAAGACTTCGTGCTAGATGAATGATTAAGAGGCCGAACCTGTTAATTAGTTATCTAGGCTATTAGATTAAGAGGTCGACCCTCTTAGTCGAAGCTAGCCAAACTGATTAATGACTTCGAGAGTGATTCTCTTAGGAGTTAGTCAGATTTGATTGTTGAGTTTTGAGAGCGATTCTCTTAACTCGGTAGTTTATTTAGCGGTAGATTCAAGAGCGATTCTTCCATCTATTAGCTAAAATATCCCATTTGGAGATTAGTGATCCTAATCTCTAAAATATCCCCTTTATTGTTTTTCAGTTTTGTTTTATTTTAGTGTAGCCTAATTATCGGCTACTGATTTTGTTACCCCTAAATTAAGAGCTAAGAGTGATTCTTTTAAGTCTTAATTTAGAGATATAAGATTGTTCTGAATGGAGTTTTGGAGCTTTCTTGTATTCATAGTAGTTTTAGCCTAAATTGAGTGTTAAGAGTGATTCTTTTCATTTGGTTTAGACTATACGAGTTTATCCACAAAGTGAGCTACAAAATTGCGTGTTTTTTAGCTTGTTCGTAGATGAATTCGTAGGCATAATCGATCCGGGAATTTGTTCCTCGATTCGATATGTTCCATTGCATTTCCTCAAGATAAGTTCGTTCATGGAGGTGCCAAGGAATAAGCTGAGTTCATGGTGAGGAAAAACATTGAAAGGGCTAATGAAATCTACAAGAAGCAAGCCAACAAGAAAGTCCGAAACGTGAGAAGCTTTGAGTTTGGTGACTTAGTGTGGATTTACATGAGGAAATAAAGGTTTCCTAACCAAAGGAAAAACAAGCTCATGCCTCGAGCTGAAGGACTATTTGAAGTGGTGGAAAAGATCAACGACAATTCCTACAAGGTCGATTTGGGAGGTAAGTATGGCGTTTCAAGCACGTTCAATGTGGGAGATCTAGCACCGTACTATGATGATTAGGAATTGAGGGAAATTCCCATTGAAGAAGGGGAGGATGACCAGAATGGCCAAGGTTCGAATAGTCCAAATATTCCAGTCCAAGAATCCAACGTTAGGGAGTTGATTTTACCCAAGTCTTTATTCGATGTTACTTGATGTGAATGTGAAACTCTCCCCTAAGATTGGTTAGAAGTTTAACACTCAAAGAAAATTGATGTGAAAACAAGATGAGGAACTTGTTCCCAAAGGATCCAGTTACAAGTTGAATTTAAGAATGAAACTTAGGAAGGACGAATGTCAAGAATCAATGTAGTTTTAGGGGAACTCTCACCCTTAACTTGAGGATATAACAATGAGGAACGCTCACTCACTTGTTTGGGGCAGAAGTGTTTAGGGAACTCTCACCTAACCAACAACTACAAGTCTTAGTTTTAGGAACTCTCACTAAAACGAAAACTTTTCAAATTGAGAAACACTCAAATTTGGAAAAACGACTCGACTTTACTTAGTCAAATTCGACATACGCTTGTGTATTTTTGGAAAAATTTCTGAATGCCTTTTATTGATCATTTTCACGCTATTTATAGATAGCTTTTACATCCAACCATTGCCTTTTACACACAAATTGCAATAAATGGGAAAAGACTGAAATTAAAAATAAAAGATAGATTAATTGGCTCATAATCGTCCAAATTAATCCCCATTACAACTATTAACTCTAATTTAAACAATGAGCATAAAACAAGGAGAATTAAACTTCCATCCGGCCAGCCATAATGATTCAAAGCTATTCAAAACCACCATTCAAGTCACCCTTGATTCATGCCTCCAAATTAGCCTTGACTCATGCCCTTGTGTCCGCCCAATTAAGTCCTCATTCAAGACTCTTTATTCAGCAAATAAATCTGAAGAAAACACCTAGTAATACTTCTTAAATGAGATTAAAAACCAGCTTGAAATTCCCCTTAAAATATGCCCCTCTTCACGCCTCTATTCAATAGGCTTGAATTGACCACTTTAAAGAGATCCAAACCATTTACTAGGTCCCATCATTGAAGTAATCAGCCACACTTAGCAAAGTGCAACCGGTTGAGGATTCATACGGACCATGCACGCCAAATTCCTTAGGAGCAATTTCAAAACAAGCTTTGGACAAATACAACTCCCTTGCATTGGACTCTTGGACGTGAACTTTTGAACCATTAGACTCCTGACCATTTTGGTCATCCTCCCCTTCTTCAAAAGGAATTGCCCTCAATTCTTCATCATCATAGTACGGTGCAAGATCTCCCACATTGAACGTGCTTGAAACTCCATACTTCCCTCCCAAATCAACCTTGTAGGCATTGTCATTGATCTTCTCCACTACCTCAAAAGGACCTTCTGCCCGTGGCATGAGCTTGTTCTTCCTTTGATTTGGAAACCTTTCCTTCCTCATGTAGATCCATACCAAGTCACCAACCTCAAAGCTTCTCACGTTCTTGACTCGTTTATTTGCTTGCTTCTTGTAGATTTCATTGGCCTTTTCAATATTCTTACGTACCTCTTTGTGGATCTTGATCATGAATTCAGCTTGTTCCTTTGCACCTCCATGAACAAACTTGTCTTGTGGTAGAGCTATGAGATCAATTGGAACATAGGGATTCGAACCATATACCACTTCAAAAGGAGAATACTTTGTAGTAGTACTAGGAGTTCTATTGTAAGCAAACTCGGCATGAGCAAGCTTGACATCCCAATCTTTGGTGCTCTTACTAACCAAAGACCTAAGCAACGAACCAAGCACTCTATTCACCACCTCGGTTTGGCCATCAGTTTGAGGGTGATGTGATGTTGAAAACAGTAACTTAGTTCCCATCAAACGCCACAAAGATTTCCAAAAATGACTTAGAAATTTTGTGTCTCGATCAGAAACAATGGTTCGTGGAACACCATGGAATCGAACAATTCCATCAAAGTACAACTTGGCCACCTTCATAGCATCTTCAGTCTTGTGACAAGGAACAAAATGAGCCATCTTTGAGAAACGATCAACCACCACCATTATTGAGTCCTTACCCCTTTGAGTTCTAGGTAAAGCCACAATAAAATCCATGCTTATGTCTTCCCAAGGCCTTTCTGGAATTGGCAATGGCTTGTAAAGACCCTTATGAAACACCATCTTTGCCCTTTGACAAGTAGAACAACGACCTACAACATGGTGGACAGTAGATAACATGTTAGGCCAATAAAAGTGAGCTTGAAGAAGCTCCATAGTCTTTTGTATTCCGAAATGACCCGCTAGACCACCGCCATGTGCCTCCTGAATTAACAAGTTTTGAATTGGACATTTAGGAATACATAATCTATTTCCCTTAAAAAGAAAACCATTTTGTAAGGAAAACAAATCATAGACTCCATTCACGCACTTCTCCAAGATGGTTTTGAGTTCACCATCTCCCTTGTAGTACTCCTTGATCAACTCGAACCCAAGGACTTTAGCCTCCACGACCCCAAGTAAAGCATGCCTTCTAGATAAGGCATCCGCAACAACATTTGCTTTTCCACTCTTGTATTTTGATGAAAAATTAAATGTTTGCAAGAATTCCACCCACTTAGCATGTCTCGAATTCAGTTTCTTTTGCCCATGAATGAACCTCAAGGACTCATGATCAGAATGTAGTATGAATGGTTGTGGCCTCAAATAATGGGACCAATGATCTAGAGCCCTCACCATTGCATAGAACTCTTTGTCATAAGTGGAATAGTTCAGTTTGCCTTGACTTAATTTCTCACTAAAGTAGGCAATAGGACGCCCTTCTTGGATCAACACGGCACCAATCCCCTTCCCACTTGCATCACATTCAACTTCAAATGGTTTTGAAAAATCTGGAAGTGCTAGGATAGGCGTGTTGCACATCTTCTCTTTGACATCTTCAAACGCTTTTTGAGCTTGGGAAGTCCACTCGAATGAACCCTTCTTTGTGCATTCGGTTATAGGAGCCATGAGAGTGCTAAAATTGCGAATGAACCTCCTATAAAAGGAAGCTAATCCATGGAAGGACTGGACCTCCGTGAGTGTCTTTGGACTAGGCCATGATTGAATAGCCTCAATCTTGCTAGGATCAACTTTAACCCCATCACCTGAAATTATATAACCAAGAAAAGTGACCTCATATAGCATAAAATTACATTTTTCGAGTTTTCCATACAATTTTTGTTTTCTTAATACAGTGAAAACTTCATACAAATGTAACAAATGTTCATCTCCATTTTTGCTATAAATTAGAATATCATCAAGGTACACCACCACGAACTTGCCAAGAAACGGTCTCAACACATCATTCATCAATCTCATAAAAGTGCTAGGTGCATTGGTGAGTCCAAATGGCATCACGAGCCACTCATACAAACCGTGCTTGGTCTTGAAAGCGGTCTTCCATTCATCCCCTTCTCTCATTGGCAATTTGATGGTAGCCACTCCTCAAATCAACTTTTGAAAAGATATTAGAACCACTCAATTCATCAAGCATGTCATCGAGCCTTGGAATTGGAAACCTATACTTGATAGTGATATTGTTAACAGCCCTACTATCAATACACATACGCCAAGTACCATTTTTTTTAGGAACCAAAAGAGCCGGAACAGCACACGGACTCATAGACTCACGCACATACCCCATACTCATCAACTCTTCAATTTGACGTTGTAACTCCTTAGGCTCCAAGGGATTACACCTGATGGGGCACAATGCACCCCATTAATTTTTGGGCCAGCCACATGCAAAGCTAAGGCCCAGTCCAACACTCAACAAACCACGGAGTTCCCTCATAATGAAGGCCCACAAAGGATCAGGTCCTGGTATAGGACAAAGTCCATACAAGGGCCCCTGATCACCTAAAATCCACGCTCAAGCACTTGCCTGGTCCAGATCATATCTACCAGGCCCTGACGACAGCAACCTGGTCCAGGTCCAGCCTACCAGGTCAAGAGAACGTCCACCAGGTACAGGGTTACTGACCAGGTCCAGCCCAGCCTGCCTAGCACAGTTCAACCTACCAGGGGCAGTTCTCCAACACAGTCTCAGGGTACTATAAATAGTCCCTCCCCATACACATGCCAAGGTATCCAAAAAATACAAAACACACCTCAAACTTCTCCCTCACTCTCTCTCTCTCTACAATCTCTACTCTCACACTTACTGACTTGAGCGTCGGAGGGCCGTTCCCCGGTAACACCTCCGGGGGTAGCTCACGTTTGTTCATTTTGCAGATTCAAGCCCATTTCGTGGAATTTGGACTAGCTCTTAAACCCACCAAAAATAAATTACATTGTTGTGACCTCAAAATCACCTCAACAATTTGGCGCTAGAAGGAGGGTCTCGAGTGCCATATTCAGTTCATTTTCCATTTCCTTAACACCTTCACAATGTCTCAGCAAGGTAACGCCGGTAACCATCTCAGCAAGAAATCACAGCGCTCGAATCAAGAGAGGAGCGCCAACGCCCACGTTCCTAGGGGCTCTCGCAGCAACCGGAGTGCGAACGCACCAACCAAATCTCAGGTTGAGGAGGCGCTCCGGGTCCTTCGAGCTGCCTCCCTGCTGAACAAGGAGTCAGGCGAGAGCAAGCAGGAGGTCAGTGAACGATCAGAGGATGAGGGTGAGTCATCGGATGAGGACTACACAGTGTCCTCACCACGACCACCCTCCTCTATCGGAACAAAGAGGCCATCCGCATCGAAGACTCCAACAGAGGGCTACGAGCCACCCCGTGTGCAGAGAAAACTCAACTACACGCGGGGGTCAGGCAGTCAAAAGGTTTCGACCAACCAACGCAAGCCCACTCCTCCCCGGTCACTTCCAGGGGAGCGGGAAGAAAGTGAATGGGATACAATGAGGGAAGCAAGAAACCACCCAAGTTGGTTCTCGTCCTCAAGCAAAACAAAAATAGTGGACAACACCATCCAAGAAACTCGCAAAAAGGCGAGACGAAACCACAGGCGATCTCCAACGCCTCATACCACTGTCCGGGAGGAAGCTAACACGGTGCCTTCCTACCGGACCGCAGTGTATGACAGGCAGAGCGAGAGAAGGCCGGTACACGAAAGATTAGGACCACCTGCAACGGTCCATGACAGGTTGGGGGGACCTATAACTGTTAAAGACAGGTTAGGCCCATCCCCAATAGCCAGAACGGGCCTGGAGTCAACCCAACAAGAGACTCCAGGACCGTCAACAAGCCTGCGAGCAGGTAGGCCGCCGAGGCCTGAAGTAAGGACACCCACAAAGTCACCTTTTCATGCCTCGGTGATATTCGAGCCCACTCAGAGGGTGAAACTACCTGGTCATATCAGATATGACGGGACAGGGGACCCCAACGATCACATCCAGCTGTATGAAGGTCACATGTACCTGGGCCCCTGCACGGACGCTACCTGGTGCAAATATTTCCCCACCACCTTGACAGGCCTGGCCCAATCATGGTTCCAAAGCCTACCACCAGGTACCATATACGACTTTAACCAGCTCACCGAGCAGTTCACTGGCCACTTCATCAGTGGACGAAGACGAGAAAAGAGTTCCATGGAGCTCATGAGCGTTAAACAGAGCAGGGAAGAGAGCCTGCGTGAGTACTTAGCAAGATTCAGCAGGGAGGCAATTGCTGTGTCTCCCCTGAAACCAGATATAATAATGATGGCCCTGAAACATGGCTTACAGCCAGGAACCTACAGGGACCATCTGGTCAGGGAAAACATCTCCACCCTCACCGAGGCCATGCAAGAGTCTGACAAGTTCATCAGGACAGAGGAGTTCAACAGAGCACTAAGAGCTCCCCCTGGTGAAAAAGGAGGACAGCCTGAAAAGAGGGAGGACAAAGGGAAAAGAGGGCGAAAGGACCCCAGGAAGCATGATTTTCCAACCTTCGACTCCTACACCCCCCTGACCGTGTCGGTGGCTGAAATCTACGCCACCCACAAGAATGAGGATAAGTGGCGAAAGCCACCCCCCATGAAGACAGCTGGTCGAGAGAGGGACCTGTACTGTGACTTCCATGACTGCCCTGGTCATGCGATAGAAAAGTGCAGATCCCTGCGCGACAACATTGAAGACCTGATTAACAGAGGCTACTTCAAGCAATACAAAGACTGGAAGGCTGCGCGAGAAAAGAGTGACCCTGCTCACGAGAAAAAGCGTGACAAGGAGTCACCAAAGAAGAAGGCCCCGGAGCAGCCCTACAACATCATAGCGGTCATCTTCGGGGACCAGCCCTCCAGCAGCTCATTAAGGGCAGAGCTGCGCGCCATGGGATCTGGTAGGTCGTACTCAACCAGAGACCTGCCAAATACCAGGCCCTCCGCTCTACCCACCATTTCATTCGGACCAGGGGACTGTGAGGGAGTATCTTACCCCCACAATGACCCCCTGATCTGCTCTATACAGATATCTCACAGCCTGGTGAGAAGAGCCCTGATCGATGGAGGTAGCTCCATCAACATTTTGTATGCTGAATGCTTCCACAAAATGGGTTTGAAAGACAACATGTTGGTCCCCTCCCCTGGCTCAATATCAGGCTTTATGGGCGAATCGATAGTGCCCAGGGGAGAAATCAACCTTCCTGTCAAACTGGGACAGGACAATTCAGAAAGAATCTGCATGGTAAAATTCCATGTGATAGATGCGCCCTCACCGTACAACGCCATCCTTGGCAGGACATTCATGGATCAGTTCGAGGGCGTAGCATCCACCTTTCACCTATGCTTCAAGTACGTGACTGGTACTGGGGGGGTAGCCACCCTAAGGGGATCTCAAGAAGCTGCCAAAAGCTGTAACCTGACCCAGATCAGGCAATCCAGGCCTGAAGAAGTGGCCAGAACCAGGAGAATGGCTCAGGAGCTGTCTGAGCTGGCCAGGAGCAGCCCCAACAAAGTCCGCCTAACAGGGGATGAGCACCCCCAACCAAACAAAATCTTCACCACCAGTCACGGCACCCCCAGCACATCGTTGGGAACAGATCAATACCTGGACCCTGAAACCAGGCCAACTGAGGAACAAGACAGGGACCAGGCCATCCAACCTGGTCAGACGACAGAAGAAATTCAGTTGGAAGAAGGAGCAGGCAGGACGGTCATCATAGGCACAGAAATGAACAGAGAGGAGAGATGTAACCTGATCGCTCTTCTCAGAACGAATCATGATATCTTTGCCTATGAAGCAAGTGACATGCCAGGGGTAGACCCGGGTCTCATCTCCCACCATCTGAGTGTGCTCCCAGAAGTAAAACCCATCAAGCAGAAGAGGAGAAATTTCTCTGCTGAAAAGAATAAAGCTGTCGAGGCAGAGGTCAACAAGTTGATCAAAGCAGGTTTCATCGAACCCTGTGACTACCCTGAATGGTTAGCCAATGTGGTTATGGTGAAGAAGTCTAACGGAACATGGAGGATGTGCGTGGACTTCACAGATCTGAACAGGGCCTGTCCCAAAGATTTCTATCCCTTGCCAAGGATAGACCAGCTAGTAGACTCAACCAGCGGACACGCGATGTTGAGCTTCATGGATGCATACTCTGGATACCACCAAATATTCATGCACCCTGCAGACAAGCACAAAACAGCCTTCATCACCAGCTGTGGAGTGTTCAACTACGTCATGATGCCTTTTGGCCTAAAAAATGCAGGGGCCACATATCAAAGAATGGTGGACGGAGTCTTTAAAGACCAGAGAGGTAGGAACCTCGAAGTGTATGTAGATGACTCTATAGTCAAAAGCGTACACACAGTAGACCACGTCAAAGACCTCCAGGAGACCTTTGATAACTTGAGGAAGCACAACGTAAAGCTGAATCCCAAGAAATGTGTGTTCGGGGTCAGATCAGGCAAGTTCCTGGGTTTCCTGGTTAGTCAAAGAGGAATTGACGCGAACCCCGATAAGGTGAAAGCAGCCCTGGACCTGCCAGAGCCTAAGTCAATCAAAGACATCCAAAGACTGACTGGGCGTATGGCAGCCCTGTCCAGGTTTATTGCCAAGTCCTCGGAAAAAACACAGCCCTTTTTCAAGGTCCTCAAAGGCAATAAACAATTTGCTTGGGGAGAAGAACAACAAGAGGCCTTCAAACAACTGAAGAGCCACCTCACAAAACTTCCAACCCTGGCCAGGTCTGTGCCAGGTGAAGCCCTGTACCTGTACATTGCTATGTGCCAAGCAGCCATCAGCGCAGTGCTCCTTCGAGAAGAAGGAAAAATTCAGCAGCCAATCTATTTTGTAAGTCATGCCCTAGTCTCAGCTGAGACCAGGTACCCCCTGATTGAGAAGGCAGCTTACGCAGTGGTCCTGGCAACCAGAAAACTCAGGCCCTACTTTGATGCTCATGAAGTAGTGGTCCTATCAGACATGCCCCTGGAAAAGTCATTAGAAAAGCTGGACAGGTCAGGCCGAATATCCAAATGGGCACTGGAGCTGACTGCTTTTGGCATCAAGTTCCAGCCACGCCATGCCATCAAGGCACAGGCCCTGGCTGATTTTCTCGCTGAGTGCTCTTACCATGAGGAGAACATAGGGGCCCCAGGCCCATGGATCGTTTACTCAGATGGATCTGCTCAACAACAGGGTTCAGGGGCAGGGGTTGTCATGATCTCACCTGAAGGTGACGTAATCGAATATGCCTTGCGATTTCAGTTCATTGCAACCAATAATGAGGCAGAGTACGAGGCGGCCCTAGCAGGTCTCCAACTATGCTCAACGATGAAAGCCACTAAGGTTCACCTGTTCACAGACTCGCAACTGGTTGCCAACCAATTTAACGGATTATATGAAGCAAGGGAACCAGCCCTGATCGAGTATCTGAAAGTGATGAAGGATCGATCCTCTAAATTAGAGGAATTCGTGGTACAATTGATCCCCAGGGAGGAAAACACACAGGCAGATGCACTGGCAAAGCTGGCCAGCTCTACCTTACAGGAGCTGACCAGGAAGATTTTTGTGGAAATCCTACCCACGAAATCCATTGAGCAACCAAGAGAGCACACCTATCAGGTGAACTCAACAACAAGCTGGATGAGTGGGATCATTCTCTTCAAAACTACCGGCCAGCTCCCAGCTGAGAAGGATCAGGCCAGGAAAATAAGGAGAAAGGCCACCGGGTACACCCTGGTTGACGGAGAACTTTACAGAAAGTCATTTACAGACCAGCCCCTACTGAAATGCGTCGACTACGATGAGGGCAACTACGTATTAAGGGAGGTCCACGAGGGCATCTGTGGCCACCACATGGGAGGAAGAACCCTTGCCCACAAAGCCCTCAGAGCTGGGTATTACTGGCCAACCATGATGGCAGACTCGAGGGCCCTGGTCAAAAAATGTTCAAAATGCCAGAGGTTCTCACCAACCATATCTCAACCAGCAAACGACCTCTGTCCCATCCTCAACCCTATTCCGTTTGCTCAATGGGGCACGGACCTGCTAGGTCCCTTCCCCACTGCCCAGGGGGGGAAGAAGTGGTTGATAGTCAGCATTGACTATTTCAGCAAATGGATAGAGGCAGAGGGACTGGTCACGATCACGGAAGGCAATGTCAGGCAGTTTATTTGGAAGAACATCATAACCAGATATGGAGTGCCAAGGTGCATGGTTTTCGATCATGGGAAGCAGTTCGACAACGAACCTCTCAGAGACTACCTCACCAAATTTCACATCAAATTCGCCTACTCCGCCGTGTGCCACCCCCAGTCCAATGGTCAAGCTGAAGCAGCCAATAAGCAAATTCTAAATGCATTAAAAAAGAGGCTGGATGACAAAAAGGGAAGATGGTTGACAGAGCTTCCCAGCACATTGTGGTCACTGAGGACTACCTCCAAAGAATCCACCGGCAGGACACCATTTAACCTTGTCTTTGGTACTGAATCCCTGCTCCCAGTAGAAGTTGGAAGCAGCTCTCTAAGGGTCCACCTCTACGAAGCAAAAGCCAATGACCAGGTCCTCTCTGAGAACCTGGACCTGCTCGATGAGGTCAGGGAAGAAGCTGCAGTCAGGCTAGCTGCTTATCAAAATAGGATAAGCAAGTACTACAACAGAAAAGTTAAGAACAGGCCCATCAAAACAGGTGACCTGGTCTTAAGAAAAGCTGCAGCCGTGCAAAAAGATAGAATCCATGGCAAGTTATCAGCAACCTGGGAAGGCCCCTACCAAGTCTACGAAGAGCTGTCCACATCGACATTTCGCCTCATGGACCTGGAAGGAAATCAGCTACCCAGCATATGGAATGCTGACCAGCTCAAAAAGTACTATGCCTAGATTTATCTTAATTTTTACTTCAACTACTGTAAGTCAATTATGTAGAAAAGCAAAGTTTGCAGCATGAATATGAAGTTCAGATTTACTCCTACAAGTCTTTCTACTGAAAAAATTCAAAAGTTCTGGTCTCACTCCTAGCCCAGTCCATGCATCTCTTCGACCCAAGGTCACACAAGGGTGCATGCACCAAAAGTTCTGGTCTGGTGGACCAGGTGAAAAAGGCTTGCCTGGCAAGCGCACCTGGTTCCATTCCTAGCCCAGTCCATGGATTTCTTTGACGAAAAGTCATACACAAGTCCATGCCTTAAATGATCTGGTTTTGGGTGGACAGGTGCGAAAGGCCGGAGGCACACCTGCCCATATACCCTGGCCAGTCCATACATTTGTTGGCTTAAGGCCAAGGGTGCATGCATCAAAAGTTCTGGTCTGGTGGACCAGGTGAAAAAAGGCTTGCCTAGCAAGCACACCTGGTTCCATTCCTAGCCCAGTCCATGCACTTGTTGGCCTAAGGCCAAGGGTGCATGCTCTAAACGATCTGGTCTGGTGGGGGCAGGTGGAAAACGTTTGCTAAGCAAACACACCTGGTCTCATTCCTAGCCCAGTCCGTGTACTTCTTCGACCCAAGGTCACACAAGAGTACATGCTTTAAACGATCTGGTCTCAGGGGGACAGGTGCTAAAAGCGGAGCGCACACCTGCCCATATACCCTGGCCAGTCCATGCACCTCTTCGACCCAAGGTCGTACGAGAGTGCGTGATCCAAACGATCTGGTTACAGGGGGACAGGTGCGAAAGGCGGAGCGCACACCTGCCCATATACCCTGGCCAGTCCATGTGTTTATGTGACCAGTTGATCACACATCCAAAAGGTACGAAACACTTACAAATCCAAAGTAAACTCATTTACCTAACCTCTGGTCACACAAAAGCACATGCATTCACAAAAAGCAAGAAGTACAAGATCTACAAATCAAGCACAAGCAGCTCAACCACCTGTTCAAACCACTACAACCTATCTCTGGTCTGAAAGTCATTCTATCACCTTCAAACCAGGGGGGGCAGAGAGTGTACACAACATATATATAGCACATATATATAGCACATATAAATATAAATATTTGCAGAGACAAAAATTCAAAGTCCAAGCAAAAATCACACTCATACAAACAAAGTGTCAACTGAACATTCAAAAAGCAGCACGAGGCACATCCACCCCATGGTGGATGGTAAAAATGTTAAGGGATTACATAAATTTTACAAAAGCAGGGTCGACGACCACCTGGCTCTAAAATGCCCAAGCAGAGGCCAAAAGAAATTGTTCTTAAAGTAACAGAAAGACAATTTAAAAGCAAAAAGAGAGAGCTTCGAGGGCACAAGAGGGTACCACTAGCATGCTCCAGAACAGGTCAACCAAAGGCATGACCAGAGGTGCTAGAGCAGGAAGAGGCATCCTCCTGATGACCAGGTGATCGCCAAACTTCCTAGGCAGGGGGGGACCCCCTGTCATCCTGCACAACAGGAGCACCCCGGTCATCCTCTGAAACAACCCTGTCCTGGTCAACTGCCCCGCCACTCACTTCCACCTCAACAGGATGGATGTTTGAACTATGAGCAGCACTGTGGAGGGTACCTCCCTGTGCAGGTTGAAGGGAAGCAGGATCAACAGTAGAAGTCCCAGGCTGAGCAAGCTCCTCAGCAACAACAGGCTGAGCAGGAGAAGGAACAGGAGCATCCTCAGGCATTGGAGTAGCAGGTGTTTCAGGAGTCAAGGGATGCAAGTACTCCTGAATAGAGGAAGGAAGAACTTCACCAACCAGGGGCATTGAACCCTGACCAGCTCTGTAACCTTCCTCTACCACCCCCCAGTCCACGTCAGGATACGCGTGCTTCACACACCTGAAGGCAGACAGCCAGACATCAAAGAAATAATCATTGAAGTCCTGGTCCGTCCTGGTGAGGTGAGCCCTAGACTCCAGTTCATCCTCAAGCTCCACCAGTTTAGTCCTCATGTTCTCAGCACTGCCCCTAAGGGCCTCGAGCTCCCCAGCCTGGGTGTGGTTCCTCTCTTCAAGCTCAGCTATCTTCTCACCCCTGCTCTTTCCAACCTCCTCCAGGTCCTCAACCCTGGATTGGAGGTCCTCCCTGACCTGGTCAACCCTGGTCCTCTCCTCAGCAGCCCTAGCCTCAGACTGCTCGACCTGTCCCCTGGTCTCCACAAGCTCCTCCTGGACTTCCTTCAGCCTTTCCAGGGCCTCATCCCTGGCCTCCTCAGCAGCTGCTATCCTCTCATGGAAAGCCTCGAAAGCCTGAGTCTGCTCTGCAAGAACTGCCAGGTACTTCTGCTTCACGGAGACCACCTCTTCTTGAAGGTTGTTGATTCTTTCCTCGGCGTGAGTCAGGTAGGGCAAGCCAAAGGTCAGGAACTCGCTGGCCAGCACCCCATACTTCACCACCTGCAAAAGGAAAACAAATTACAAATCTCAGTTGAAAGCACAGCAAGGTAGCAAAAGCAGAAGAAAGTAAAGAATTCATACCAGTCCGATCACCCATCTCAAGGTAATCCCAGGGTCGGCCACTGAACTGGATGGCCTGTCCTGAGGACGCAAGACGCTGTGCAGCATCCCCCTGATATATCTATCAGAGGCCACACCTGGGGCAGCATCAAAACTTCCCTCCTCAGGCGTAGGGAACTCAGAGTTGAACAAGGCTGCCAACTCAGGGGGAAGATTATAGGAGGGCAATAAATTCTGTGCTTCTGCTGCTGCTGCTGTTGCTGTTGCTGCTGCTGTTGGTGCTGTTGCTGGTGTTTTTGTTTTTGTTGTTGTTGTTGGTGTTGTTGCTGGTGTTGTTGTTGTTGTTGTTGCTGTTGCTACTGTTGTTGTTGCTGTTACTGTCATTGTTGTTGTTGGTAGTGCTGCTGTAGTTGTTGTTGTTGTTGATTTTGTTGCTGCTGTAGCTGCCTGCCCCCCCAAGAAGGAAGAACCAGGCACTTCCGAAACTGAGCTGACAGGCCCTGCCATCTCCGCAGACCTCCCGCTCCAGTTAGAAAGCTGGGAGTAAGAAGGCATGCCAGAAAAGCCAGCCCTGTCAGAGGGATGACTCCCCAGAAGGAATTCATCTCCCCCCACAGAAGAGTCCAAGCCAGCCTGGGCCAGGTCATCCTCATGGATGGCCATGGCAGCCTGACATCCAGCCTGCTCCTGGACCCTCCTCCTCCTCTTGAGCCTCAGAGGCTCCTCATCATCATCATCATCCTCATCATCATCATCGTCCAAGGTGACCACCTCCTTGCCCTTCAAGGTGGCCTCCCCAAGGTCTGAAGACCTAGGCCTCTTCCCACCTTCAGTGATAACCAGGGAAGACCCCTGGTGCCTAGTCATTGCAACCCTGGCGCTTCCGACCACAGGAGGGGTCAGCCCTGCACTCCTCCTGGACCTCCTAACTGGCCCAGTTGCTATCCTCGAGGCGATGGAAGGAGGAGCCTCTACATCTGTTCTCGGTCTGGGAGGCAGCCTGCCCTGGTTACTCCTGACAGCATCAGGGTTGAAAGGAACAAATCTAGGAGCAGGCCTCAGAGGGAGACTCTTGTCATTCTCCAACAGGATGAACTTCATCCTGGTTGGAGGCTCCAGGGGGATGGCCCTGGAAGGCCTCCTCTGATCATCTACTCCCAGTTTATCCCAGTCCACCCTCACCTGGGCCTCAGCTGCCAAAAAACAGGTCAAAAAGGGTGAGACCAAACTGCTATTCAAGACGATCAAGGTGGAAAAAACAAAAACAAAACAAATAAAAGAGAAAATACCTCTAGTCATCTTACAGCTGAGATTAGACAGAGCCAGATAGGCCTCGTTCCTAATCAGGTCCAGGTGTGGGAGCCACACCACAGGGGTAGCACTCCCAATGCTGCTGGTAGGGGGATGAGCAACAAACTCTCTGACCACTGCCTGGTCAGCAGCAGACAGCGTCTCAAACCCTACCCACTCCGTATTCCTGGGCCTGGCCCACTCCGTCCTGGGCAGGTACACGTTGGGTTCGCTGCTTCTCAAGGGGACCGTCAGCCACAAGAACTCATAATACCAGTGCCCCATCTCCCTAGGCTTGGGGTAGGTGGTAGCATAGGTCTCATTGTCACGCCTCAGGACCTCCACGGTCCACCAACCCTTGGGCACATTGGACCCCCTGTACGGCTTCAACCTGTACATCGTCCGGAAGACCCTGGAGCTCATAGGAAGACCCCTGAACTCACAAACCCAGATAAACCCGATCAGCCTCTGGATGGCATTGGGCACTAACTGGGACAGGCAGACATTCCACTCATCCAGCATTTCCACGATGAAGGGGTGCAAGGGGAACCTCACCCCAGAATTCAAGTGGGCAAGGAAGACGGGGATGTGCCCTGGTTCAGAATCCCAGGCACAAGAATTTGCAGAAGGCTGAAAAAACTGGTACCCATCCAGGCCAGGTGCCAGGGCAAGAATGTTGGCCCTGGACACCAGGCTCAACTGGTGAATCTTCCCCAGAAACGCAGTGGACGGTCTAATCTGCATGACCCCCTGGAGGGCCTCGGAGTCCTCCCACCTTATGGAGACCCACCGTCCTTCACTGTCCAGGTAGTGGTCACCACCAGCGGGACCACCTACCCAGGTCCGGACCCTCAGGTCCTCATTCCGAACTACCAGAGCCCTGCTCTGGTCAGGCTCCTCCTCTTCTGGCAACTCCCTCTCCGCCTCCTGGAGCTGAGCCGCAATAATGGCGTCACTACTGACATCTGGGTCCTCTTGAAAGATTTCATCCCCAGGTTCGTTCAAGGTTAAAGAAAAATCTGAGTTGCTCGCTTGATCCGCCATTGTTAAAGAGGTGAACTAAAAATGCTTTGAGGAAAAGAGGAAACCGAGACAAAGAACTGAAGGGTGAAAGAGAGAGAGAGTTTGGGGGTGAGAGAAAGAAAATTTTTGAATAAAGGTTCGAAAAACTCCTCAGCTCCCCCTATAAATACATCTCCCACTCTCTGGCGGCCCACTAGGCACGACGGTTAGTGGAGCAATTAAGGCAGCTATAACTACTGCCCCACGTCAAAAAAAAAAAAAAAAAGAAAAAACTCTTCAAATTCAAAAGAAGAAGAGGGCTGTCCACGACGTCCTGCTACCAGGACCAGGGCCCACTCGACACAATCCACAAAAATTATTACTCAATTTTTATGGACTTGGGGGGGCAAATTGATGGGGCACAATGCACCCCATTAATTTTTGGGCCAGCCACATGCAAAGCTAAGGCCCAGTCCAACACTCAACAAACCACGGAGTTCCCTCATAATGAAGGCCCACAAAGGATCAGGTCCTGGTATAGGACAAAGTCCATACAAGGGCCCCTGATCACCTAAAATCCACGCTCAAGCACTTGCCTGGTCCAGATCATATCTACCAGGCCCTGACGACAGCAACCTGGTCCAGGTCCAGCCTACCAGGTCAAGAGAACGTCCACCAGGTACAGGGTTACTGACCAGGTCCAGCCCAGCCTGCCTAGCACAGTTCAACCTACCAGGGGCAGTTCTCCAACACAGTCTCAGGGTACTATAAATAGTCCCTCCCCATACACATGCCAAGGTATCCAAAAAATACAAAACACACCTCAAACTTCTCCCTCACTCTCTCTCTCTCTACAATCTCTACTCTCACACTTACTGACTTGAGCGTCGGAGGGCCGTTCCCCGGTAACACCTCCGGGGGTAGCTCACGTTTGTTCATTTTGCAGATTCAAGCCCATTTCGTGGAATTTGGACTAGCTCTTAAACCCACCAAAAATAAATTACATTGTTGTGACCTCAAAATCACCTCAACAACACCTATAGGCAAGTTTGTTAGGCAAAGGAGCACCGGGAATGAGGTCAATTTGGTGTTCAATTCCCCTTAAAGGTGGTAACCCATTTGGTAATTCATTAGGAAAAACATCCTCAAAGTCCTTAATCAATTGAGCCAATTTAGGGTTTTGACTCTCAAATTTTTCGTGGACTTCCTTAGAGTACAACAAGTACAACTCATCCTCACCATCAATCTCCCTTTCAAATTCCTTAAGAGTAAGTAATGACACCTCTTTTGATTGTTTAACAATTTGAGAAAAACGTGGGGGTGGTAAGGGATGTAACTTTTTTTGTTTTCCTTGGTGAGTTATAGTGTAAGTATTATGTTACCCATCATGTTGAGATTTTCTATCAGTTTGCCAAGGTCTACCAAGTAAAATATGACAAGCATCCATAGACACGACGTCACACAATTGAGTATCATGATAAGACCCAATAGAAAAACTAACCATGCATTGTTTTCTAACCCCCGTGCTAGAACTAGATTCCAACCAACTCAATTTATAAGGATGTGGGTGATTAGTGGTGGTAAGATTAAGTCTAGTTACCAAGGTTTTGGAAACCGTGTTTGCCTCACTACCTCCATCAACAATTAAATCACATACCTCACCATTGACCTTGCACTTGGTGATGAAAACATGCTGCCTTTGTGGTGCTAAGGGCTCCTCCATGCGAGCTTGCAACGCCCTCCTTACGACTAGATTGCTTTTGTCCTCCATTTCGGGATAACATTGATCCTCCTCCTCGACTTCTACAATAGGATTCACGTCCTCCACTTCTTCTAACTTGAAGTCCTCCCAACTAATGGTTTGATTAGCAATGAGCTTTACCTCTTGCATGGTCAAAGCTCTTGAATTAGGACAATCCTTCTTGAAGTGACCCCGTCCTCCGCATTTGTAACACACAATGTCACTAAGTTTGAAATCTTTCTTGTTGTCTTTCTTAGGCGGTTCGGTGGTCTTGACAAACGAAGAACCATCCTTTATAGGGAAGGTTGGTTTTCGTGTCACTTGAGGGGTGACAACCGGCTTCTTCTTCTTCCTTTTTGAATCAAACTTGATCACCAATTTACAAGCTTCCACAAAGGTTAGATTGGTGTAACCTTCAAGTTTGTCTTGCAAGTCTTGGTCCAAACCAGCCACAAAACGTCCCATCTTGAGTTCTTCATTCTCCGTGACTTCACACACAATCGCCAGTCTATCAAACTCCTTGATGTAGTCCTTGGCCGATGCTCCATTTTGTTGCAAAGTGCTCCACTTCACATACTGACTTTGTTTGTAATTGTGAGGAATAAAGCGATCCCTCATTCTTTTCTTCAATTTGCTCCAAGTAGCAATGGCGGCCTTGCCTTTAAGAGCTCGTCCCCTTTGCTCTCCTTGTAGCCAATTATCCCCATAGCCTTTCAACTTTACTTTGGCTATCTTGTACTTCTGGACTTCCTCTTGAACATCTTTGTATTCAAAGTACCTCTCCAAAGACTTCTCCCATTCTAAGTACTTTTCGGGGTCAAGTGTCCCATCAAAGGCTGGGATGTCCACCTTAAGACTTCTATCCTCCCTCCTAGGTGGAGGTTCCTCGTCTTGCTCTTGCCTATCTTGATTGGCCATGAGTCTTGCCATCAATGTAGCAAGGTTCCCTTGTAGGTTGGCATTGGTTTCGGCCAACCTTTCCTGACTAGCAATGGACCGATTAAGTGCTTCCAAAGCTACTCTTAGATCTTGATTCTCTGCCATGGTTTGTAGTTGTTCGACCCCTTTGGAAGAATTTGAGAAAACTCTCCCCCTACCTGACGCGCCAAATGATGTGAAAACAAGATGAGGAACTTGTTCCCAAAGGATCCAGTTACAAGTTGAATTTAAGAATGAAACTTAGGAAGGACGAATGTCAAGAATCAACGTAGTTTTAGGGGAACTCTCACCCTTAACTTGAGGATATAACAATGAGGAACGCTCACTCACTTGTTTGGGGCAGAAGTGTTTAGGGAACTCTCACCTAACCAACAACTACAAGTCTTAGTTTTAGGAACTCTCACTAAAACGAAAACTCTTCAAATTGAGAAACACTCAAATTTGGAAAAACGACTCGACTTTACTTAGTCAAATTCGACATACGCTTGTGTATTTTTGGACAAATTTCTGAATGCCTTTTATTGATCATTTTCACGCTATTTATAGATAGCTTTTACATCCAACCATTGCCTTTTACACACAAATTGCAATAAATGGGAAAAGACTGAAATTAAAAATAAAAGATAGATTAATTGGCTCATAATCGTCCAAATTAATCCCCATTACAACTATTAACTCTAATTTAAACAATGAGCATAAAACAAGGAGAATTAAACTTCCATCCGGCCAGCCATAATGATTCAAAGCTATTCAAAACCACCATTCAAGTCACCCTTGATTCATGCCTCCAAATTAGCCTTGACTCATGCCCTTGTGTCCGCCCAATTAAGTCCTCATTCAAGACTCTTTATTCAGCAAATAAATCTGAAGAAAACACCTAGTAATACTTCTTAAATGAGATTAAAAACCAGCTTGAAATTCCCCTTAAAATACGCCCCTCTTCACGCCTCTATTCAATAGGCTTGAATTGACCACTTTAAAGAGATCCAAACCATTTACTAGGTCCCATCATTGAAGTAATCAGCCACACTTAGCAAAGTGCAACCGGTTGAGGATTCACACGGACCATGCACGCTAAATTCCTTAGGAGCAATTTCGAAACAAGCTTTGGACAAATACAACTCCCTTGCATTGGACTCTTGGATGTGAACTTTTGAACCATTAGACTCCTGACCATTTTGGTCACAAAGTCTACTTAAAGAAAGAAATGTACAATTATACGTATAATTATACGTATATTCGTACAATACGCAACCGAATACGTACAAACTATTATACGTATCAAGTATAATACAAGTATTATACTACATAAGGATATGCTCAAGCAATAAACAAAGGCTAAAGTAATGAAAATATCAAGCCAAAATCAGCCTCCTTAAGCAACTTCAGCCACTTGCACCCACTTGCACCAAAATAGACCAATGAGCTTCTCTTAGCCTTCATGATACTCCAAGCTTTTCATTATGACTTTCAAAGGTAGTATGACATCTAGCTAGGCTAGTAGATGACTAATCAAGGCTATTACTCAACTTGCAAGCTAAAGCAAAAATACCCATTAAACAAAAACAAGCAGCTGAAACTCGTAGCCCGAACAGGGCCTGGGTCGCGACTCGCTACCCATACTCGCGACTCGCGAGGGCTCTCTGGAAGAATGCACCTGCTTCAGCCTAAGTACGTAGCCAAGACCACGAATGGCTCGCGACTCGCGACTTGCTACTGGAACATGTACTCTGTTTCAGCTCAAATACATAGCCAAGACCACGAAGGCTCGCGACTCGCGAAGAAAACTCGCACCTCGTGACCCCTGCTTCAATGTTAGTGCAATCTTCGATACAAACCGAAACAAATAAACTACGAACTAAAGTTTAGGTTTACAAAACGGACTAAACAGGACCAAGATTAGACATAAGTGATACAAAGGAACTAATAAAAGGACCATGAAAAGAACTAATCTCAATGATGGGATTAGCTCTAAGGAGTATCTCTTTTGTCGTTTCAAGGTCAGGCACTGATCCTGGTTTATTTAGCTCCTCAGCACTATTCTTAACATAGACAAGTCTAGCTTCTTCAAAAGGCATGTTTCTCCTAAACCCATCCGCTCTACTTCTTTCATCATCCATAGTGTATGAATGTATGGCTAGAAATTTGTGGACTAGGTAAGGGAGGATGCTTCTTTTGAGGAGTTAAGGCTTACTTCAATGTCCTATTATGAATAGAAAAGGAAGTATGGGTTTAGAGCAAGAAAAGACCACCTAGACAATTTATCAAACACCTTGTGTGCACAAAAACACCTACAAAAATTTCAGAATTTTTTTTTAATGAATAACCCAAGGATCATGAAGGTATTGAAACCTTAAGCTCTAGATACCAATTGATGTAGGATGGGCTACTCAAAAACAACAAAAGCTATGCAAAAATTCGTCCATCCATACTCAAGCTCAACAAACACCATAAACATGAACATGAACATAAACAAGGGATATGAACTTGTAGATCAAAGCTAAACAATAATCAACAAGAGCTAAACTAAATCCAATCACAAACACAAAGAAATAAAGGATTTAGACTTACCTATCACCAAGTTAAGTAAGATTTTTTTTCCACCAAGGAATAGAGCTCACAAAGGGCCACAAGAGAGAATAATCTGCACGATCGTGGCGAAAAGTTACGTGGTTGCACGATCGTGCAGCATTGCCTGCATGGTCGTGCAAGCCAAAAAAAATTGCTACTGACTTCTGCACGATCATGCAGTTGACATGCACGATCGTGCTGTACCTTGCCACTACTACTGATCTCTGCACGATCGTGCAGCATATAACTGCACGGTCGTGCAGTGCTTTTCTTCAACTTCTGACCCTTGCACGACCCTCTGCACGGTCGTGCCATTCTTCTACAAGGTCGTGCACGACTTCCTTTGCCTCCTTTGTTTGTATAACTAGCTCCAATACAAATGCTAACTTAGGAAAAGCATAAAACAAACATAGTTCATAGTTTACTACTTTATTACAACCCAACAAAGCAAATTAGACTAAGTAAAGCAAGGTGAGGAACAATGGTGCTTCTAGATTGCCCGGTCCTCCATTGGCCAAGGATGTTGTAATGACATGAGGTGCCTCATCTTGAAAGTCAACACTTGCTCCTGCATCAATTACCAAATAACTTACTTACTTCCTAATTTAATTAAAACCCAAAATATTCATCTATATAATAAAATCCGAAATTCAAAATAACAACTTAAAATAAAAAAAGACCGAATGTAAGTTAATAAACAAAATTAAAATGGACTTGAGTTGGATGAAAAGTCAATCCAACCATGTCACTTAAACCTTGAGTTACCATGGTCACAAGCTTACCATTTTGGATCAAGGATGTTGGGGGTCGTATCACATCACCTGGGGAAATATCCCTTTTCTTTTTGCTGAATTTGAGTCTGTTTTGGGGGGTTTAATGCTGACATGAAGAATGCTGATGAACTAAAGTTGCTAGGTTACATTTTAATTAAGTAATGCACTTGAGTTGGAAAAGCTTTGCATATTTATCTGTTTGTAACATATGTGGAAGACTACAGAATTCAAGTAGATATTGTAGGTCCTTGTTTCGGCTACCAAGGGGCTCCTCAACTTGTGAGAACAAGGAATTCAAGTAGATATTAAAGCATCAAGCAATGACTATGTCAAACAAGGACCACTTAAATGTGAAAACTTTATTGTCAAACTATATATGCTATATAATATGGAGCTTCTAGTCTATTACTATTCCAAAATCCAGGCCACCATCTTTCAGTATTCCAAACTTGTTATTTTTCCAATTTGGTGTAAGTATAACATTTGCATTAAGTTATTTGTCAAACTATATTTATTAGTGTCTTTTTTTTTTTTATTTGGTTCCTTATATATGCATGTCCTACTTCTTTTTTCTAGTACAATGCTTAGTCCAGGCCTTACACAATATTTAGCTCTTCCTACACTTTCTTGCTCTTCCTCTCATGACACTTACACTTTTTCTCTTAGATTAAGTTTGGATTGTAATTATGGGATATATATGAAAATGAAACTAGGAAGTTTTAGAATAATTTTTCTCTTATATTAAGTGGTCTATAATACTTTGAACTTCTACTTCCTCTCATGGCACTTTTACTATTAATGCTAAATTTGAACTTAATCTTATATTTCTACAAGAATTAATGACTTAAATAATGTATTTGATATGATAAATGCCTATTGCGTAGATAGTAATGGATAAAAGTTGGATATCAAGTAAGCGTAACACACCCGAATTTCGCAAAGGAGTTGAGGATTTTATTCAATTCGCGGTTGCACATCAAAAGGAAGGGGAACATCTTTGTTGCCCTTGTAAGAGTTGTGGTAACATGGATAAAGTGCTTACTGTTATTTAACTAAGAAATCATATCTTATGTAATGAATTTTTAAGAAACTACACAGAATGGATATGGCATGGTGAAGGTAGTATTGGTACTTCACAAAATGAAAATGAGGAACATAGAGAAGCCTCACATGATAATAATGCTTATGAAAATGACCAATTGGATGATATGTTAGGAGAAGCTTTATTTTTTGATTCGTTAGGCGGTGGATATGAAAATGTGCAAGTCAAAGGATTCTTGTATGTGTAAGTATTTGTTTTTTCTTTTAATGTAGTGATCTATAAAGATCTATTTTGTTGATAGCTTGCCAAATATCTGGCATGATGCATTTGGGTATCTGTATCTCTGTTTGACTTTTTTTGTGTATCTGTTTTCAATGATGGTGAATTAATTACCATTCTCACATGTATTGTGAGGGGCATTTGTCCATTATTAGGGGAGATGCTGCCAAAATTTACCCAATATTTTTTATGTCACGTTCCTTTCTTAGCTTGCTAATAATTTTGCTTTGTTTTATTACATGGTGTATAGGGCATATAGGATTCTAAACCTTGGCTACACGGCTAGAAAAAGCTTAAGGTGGGAAACTGTTGAGGTGAGTTTATATGATATTTAGATTGTGTTATCTTCCTTATTAATCAGTTTTTTTTCTCTTTTATCATACCTTAAATTTCCAGTTTTCTAATTTCTTTTTATGAATTCTTTGTAGTGCCCTCGACAACCGGGAGAAGTTTGGTGTGGTTATTATGTGATGATGTATATGCATCAAATAATCACTCTTATATCACAAAATGAAACTAATTTGCAAAAAAGTAATTAATTAACTTAATCATCTATATCTCCATTTATGTATAATTTATATCTAATTAATGTTGTGATTTTAATTTTAATTTATAAGCTTCATATATCTGTCCTTAATCTAATTTTAATTTTATTTTTTGCATTTTGTTCTTGAATGTGTAGCATTTTTCTTCAGCTGGTTATTCCCAAGATGTTATTGATGATGTTCGCGAAACATGGTGCAGATTTTTCATTGACTATTGTGTTTAGGTTAACTTTTGTTATCCTTATTAGTTTGGATGGATGTTTATTAAGTAAAAATGGATATATGGATTTGTAGTGTTTGAGTATTTGGATTTGTAGTGTTATCTTTACATTTTAAATTTGTAGAGCTATTAAATAACTGTAGTTGACATTTTAAATATTTTAATTGAGTGAATTATCTTCTTTAGTATTTTATCTAATTTTTAAATTGAATTATCCAATAAATAATAATAATAAAATTTGCGTCGCTTGTTATACTAAAAAGAGATGCGTTAGATACTAAATACTAATATAAAAGACAACCTATCGCGTCGCCTCTAATGTAGTAGGAGACACAATAGCTTTGTTTGTTTAACACAATTGTTCTACCGCGTCGCTTCATACAAATGAAGGGACGCAATAGCTTTGTTTTTTTAACACAATTGTTCTACCGTGTCGATTCATACAAATGAAGGGATGCAATAGCTTTGTTTTTTTAAACACAAATTTTCTACCGCGTCACTTCATACAAATGAAGGGATGCAACAACTTTTTTTTTTTACATAATTGTTCTATCGCGTCGCTTTATAGAAAGGAAGGGACGCAATAGCTTTTTTTTTTTACATAATTGTTCTACCGCGCCACTTCATACAAATGACGCAATAGCTTCCTTTTTACCCTTTGAAAAAGATCTATCGTGTCGCTTTTTATAACTGAGGGGGCGCGATAAACTATCTATCGTGTCGCCTCCAAAGTGACGCGATAAGTATGGCACCTATCGTGTCCGTGCCTATCGCGTCTGCCCAAATGAGACGCAATAGGTCATTTAGAGGAGACACGATAGGTGTTTTTTGTACTAGTGTAAGTATAAACCCGTGAGAAAGGTAGGTGAATTAAGGGTAGGCATAAACCCTTAGATGAACTTTTGTAAGATTAGGGTAAGCATAAATCCTATGAGGAAAGTGCTTGTGAGTGATGTCGTTAAGGTGGGAAAATGTGTATAGAAAAACATATACGTCTGATGATGAGAAGCCCCCACTTTGACTGAGTATGGACAGACGAATGTTCTCGAAATACGAAAATCAAAGTATTATGGCTGGGAAATTAAGGGTAAACCGTTAGAGGGAATAGGGTAAGCATCAAACCGTGAGAAAGGTAAGTGAATTAAGGGTAGGCATCAACCCATAGAGGAATTTTTGTGAGATTAGGGTAAGCATAAACCCTGTGAGAAAAGTATTTGAATTAAGGGTAGACATAAACCCTTAGAGTGATACTTGTGAGTGATGGAAAAGGAAGCGCGTGTTTGATGAGAAGACCCCACTTTGACTGAGTCTGGAGAGACGAATGTTCTCGCAAGACGAGAGTCAAAGTATTCTTGCTGGGGAATTAAGGGTAAACCCTTAGATGATGTAGAATGGGGTCTCAAAATCAAACAAAAACTACCAAAATTTCCCAAGAGCAGTAGAAATTCGTAGGTCTAACTCAAGCCCCAAACATGAACATGAAAAACTCATTAAAACATGGATATGGACATGAAAATAAGCTCACTAAGGACCTATAATCATGAACTAAACATAATCTAATCTAAATCACAAAGGTAAAGAATAGAAAATGACTTAAAATCACAAAATTTGCAAGATTTTCCAACCACCAAGGATGGGTGAGTTCACTAAGCACTCCAACAAGAGAAAACTCTCAATTTTCATTTCAACAAAATCTGATTTTTACATGAGGTAAGAAGGCTATTTAAAGAGCTAAACTCATCCTAATAAGACTATTAATCTAGGCCATTAATCTCTAAATATTCAAGGGCCAAGATTAGAAAGTCACTAAACAAAACAAGAGAGAAAAGCAAAAGGCAATTCGCGTCCAACTCCCTGTGCACAGTTGTGCAGTATAATCGTGCACGATCGTGCACGCCCAAAAATATGTTTCTGGATCGTGCATGGTCATGCAAGCTAAGCCTGCACGGTCGTGCCCTAAAAGGAGCAGTCGCTCCATATAATTGCACGGGCCCTCCTTTTACTAGTAAGAAACTTCACCAAGATAAAGGAGCGGTCACTCCAGAAGCTTGCACAGGCGCTCCTATAAAGGAGCGGTCGATCCACGTGTTTGCTTGGCCGCTCCTTTGGCCGTGCCTGCAACTACCCCTTTTCAAGCTTCCCGTTCTTAGGCAAAAACCCACTTATGTCCTTAAGCACTTCCAAGCAACTATAAAGTAACTAAAACAGTTTTAAGCTACTTATTACAACCCGAAAAACATGAAAGTAAGGCAAAAAAAATGAAACTAAAACTAAACAAGTTAAATAGATATGGAAAGAGTCGTCGTTGACCGTTGAAGACGCATGTTTGACCATCCCGTTCTGCATCAAACTCCTCTTCTAAAAAAGGATTTTCCCTCAAATCCTCGCCTTCAACAAGGAACATAGTGAGGACAACCAACAACGAACAAGGTCCAATCCACTAACCCGGTAGTTATAGCTAGGAAAACCGAATCAAAATTTCCATTGTTCATCGGATACCCACCCGGATCAAACACCCAAACAAGGAGGACGAGTAGCACAACCAATAAAAACCGATGGACATCAACCAAGAAATCAAGCATAACATTGGCGCACTTAACCCACCACCTCAAAAATCCATATCTCAATGCCATTGACAACAACATTGAGTTTCCAACACAATAAGATCTTAAAGAGAGTGAGATATCATCATGCATACCCTTATCCAATATGGACCAACCACAACCTCCATGAGCATAAGATAGATCAAACATAGCATCAAGGAGTAAATAATTCCGATCAAACCTTAGTCTTGATTCACTAATGATGTAATTTGTCCTCCAAGCTCCTTGGCTCGAAATGGCAAGCTGGTGGCAATGGTTCGAGATGGCATTCATAACATTCATAACATGGTTGGATTAACTATCCATCCAACTCAAGTCCTTTTTACTTTTGTTTATTGAGTTTTTACTTTGTTTTAATTGTAATTTGGGTTCGGTCCTAGTATGTGTAAGTCGAACCTCTTTTGTTTAAGTTGTTTAAGTCAAGATAGTTTAATCAAAGCAAATAAATGAAGCAATGAGGCAGCTTTGATGCTCAAAGACCGGCAGCCTTAAAGGTCCAAAGATGGCAGCCTTGAAGATCCAAAGATGGCAGCCTTGAAGGTCCAAAGTTGGCAGCTTTGAAGATCCAAAGATGGCAGCCTTGAAGATCCAAAGTTGGCAGCTTTGAAGCTCCAAAACTGGCTGTTTTGAAGTGCAAGACTGGTAGCCTTAGGGAGGTTCAAAACTGGCAGCCTTAGGGCAATTAAGAGAGCACTTACGAGGAGACCAAGCATTCATGAAGGCATTAAAGAAGAGCTTGAAAACCGGATGGGTGCTCCTCCTTTAGTTCTGATTTGTTATCTTCAAGGATAGGATTCTCTTTTAGATTACAAATCCACCACTTGTTCTGATTTTATCTCATCTTTAGGATAAGCTTTGTAATCTTAATATGCACCTCTAATTCTGATCTTAGGATAGGATTAGATTTCCTAATTATCTTTAGCTTATCCTTGGATGTAACTATAAATAGTGGCTTTGAGCATCAATGAAAATCAGAACTTTGAATCAAAAAAACAAACACTTGAATTTGTCTTGGTTTTTCTTAAGAAATCCGAAACAACTACCCTTTGCTTGTCTAATTATTGGCTCAATTAGGCTGTGATCTTAGGAACCTAATTTGTAGAATTTGGTGGTGAATTCTGTATCCAAGTTCAACGAATTATAGCCCAAGTTTTCGAAGTTGGTGGTGATATTCTGTATCCATCTTTGAGCTTGACCTATCCTTTCCTTTAGTGGCTAGTCCCTTGTAATCTTCTTGTGCTACAACAAGGTTACAACATTTGGTGGCCCATGCAGGTCTAGCCACCTTTCTCCTCCACAAAAACAACCCCTTTCTTTTCCTTAACCCCACGTCAAAAAAAAAAAAAAAGAAACACACAATGTCGAACCCTCCTCCAAATTGGCAAGAATATATCCAGAAAAGTGAAGAAGAGAAGGAGAGCTTAAGGGCTCAAATGGCTACTATGCAAGCCGAAATGGCGGATCTAATGAGAAGACTCATTAGGCAAAGAGAGGGCTCACCTCCTCAAAGTGAACAAAGCAATGACGTAGAACTTGAAGATGAAACTTCGAGATCAAGACCAAACAATGATGGTATCAAAGTTGATATTCCAGAATATGATGGCAAGATTGATGCCGATGAGTTCATCGAATGGTTGAACACTGTGGAAAGAGTGTTCGATTATAAGAATACTCCGGAGGACAAGAAAGTGAAAATTGTTGCCTTAAAACTCAGAAAATATGTGTCCACTTGGTGGTCGAATGTAAGTGCAAAAAGGCAAAGGCAAGGCAAAGAGAAGGTCAGAACTTGGCCTAAAATGAAGAAGTTGATGAAAAGTAAGTTCTTACCTACTTACTACATACAAGAAAATTTTCAGAAGTTCCACAAGTTGAGGCAAGGAGTTAAATCAGTGGAAGAATATGCTCGAGAATTTGAAGGTCTAACCATGAAATGTGATGTAGAAGAAGATGAACCCCAAACTTTGGTTCGTTTTCTTGGAGGGTTAGATCCCAGAATAGCAAATATTGTTGAATTACACCCTTACTCAACTTTAGAAGAGTTAGTCATTCTAGCTCATAAGGTTGAGGCCCAACAAAAGGTCAAAGGAAAAGAGACCTCACGTCCCTTTTCTAAAACAGCCCCTTCCCCATTTAACCGCCCATATCAAACCCCACTCAAAACAACCTCCCCTAATCCTCCTAAACCACAAAATCAGGCCTCTAACCCTTCTAAACCACAAAATTCAGCCCAACCTAGAAAGTGTTTTCGATGTCATGGCTTTGGACATATTTCAACCGAGTGCCCAAATAAGAGAGTAATCTCTTTGGTTGAGTATGAACGAGAGGAGCTAGAAGATGATCATGATGATGCTGATCTTGGAGAACCGGATCAGGAGCATGATGAAGTGTTCCTAGGACCCGATGAAGGAGAGTGTCTAGTTGTAAGGCGTGCCCTTAGCAGCTTGGTTGGTAAAGAAGAGAACTTACAACGAGAGGCAATCTTTCACTCCCGTTGTGCCATCAAAGGCAAGGTATGTACTTTAATTATTGATGGTGGTAGTTGTACAAATGTGGCATCTCAGAATATGGTGGATAAATTGGGACTAAAAACAACTCCTCACAAAAATCCATATGTAATCCAATGGCTTAATCAAGGAAAAGGTATACAAGTTGATAAACAAATTCTGATTTCATTTAGCATTGGTAACAATTATCAAGAAGAGTTGTATTGTGATGTTATACCCATGGATGCATGTCACCTACTACTTGGACGACCTTGGCTGTTTGATAGGAGAGTTATACATGATGGATTTAAAAATACATATTCATTTGTAAAGAATGGAAAGAAAATTGTGTTAACTCCCTTACCACCACCCAAAACCGCCCCAAAACAGAATAATAATCCTTTACCAACTACCCTTACTACCCTTATCAAGTCTGAATATCATAAGTTTAAATCCCATAAAGGACTCATTTTATGTGGACTTGGAGACAGCCCTTCCCCTCCAAAAGAACCATCCCATCCCCTACTTAATTCCCTCCTCCAAGAATTCTCATATGTTTTTCCCTCTGAAATGCCCAATGCCCTACCTCCCAAACGTGACATCCAACACAAAATTGACTTGATTCCCGGTTCTACATTGCCAAATAAACCTGCCTATAGGACTAATCCTAAGGAGACCGAAGAGATAAGGAGACAAGTTGATGAATTGTTGTCAAAGGGTTTGATCCGAGAGTCCTTGAGCCCATGTGCATGTCCTACACTTCTTGTTCCAAAGAAGAATGGTGAATGGCGTATGTGTGTGGACAGTAGACCTATTAATAAAATCACTATCAAATATCGATTTTCAATTCCAAGATTGAATGATTTGTTAGATGATTTACATGGTGCTAAGGTGTTTTCAAAGATTGATCTCAAAAGTGGCTATCATCAAATTCGAATTTTCGAAGGAGATGAATGGAAAACAGCTTTCAAAACTAAAGATGGATTATTTGAATGGCTTGTCATGCCTTTTGGTTTAACAAACGCACCTTCTACATTCATGCGTTTGATGAACCAAGTGTTGAAACCTTTCATTGGTCGTTTTGTAGTTGTCTATTTTGATGATATTTTAGTTTATAGTAGAGATGATGATGAGCATGTATCACATCTTAGAGAAGTATTTTCTGTTTTGTCTAGAGAACAATTGTATGGTAACATAGATAAGTGTGATTTCTTTTCTAGTTTTGTAACCTTTTTAGGATTTAAAGTGTCATATAATGGTATTGAAGTCGATGATGACAAGGTGAAGGCAATCAATGAGTGGCCCACGCCACAATCGATCCAACAAGTCAGAAGCTTCCACGGTTTAGCCTCTTTTTATAGGAGGTTTGTGCGAAATTTCAGTACTCTCATGGCTCCAATCACCGAACTCACCAAGCTCTCCAAGTTTGAATGGAATCCAAATGCTCAAAAGGCATTTGAAGAGGTTAAAAGGATGCTTACTACTGCACCTATTCTTGTTTTACCTAACTTTGATGATGTATTTGAAATTGAATGTGATGCTAGTGGCGTTGGAATAGGAGCTGTCCTATCTCAAAATAGGCGTCCCATTGCCTATTTCAGTGAAAAACTCAATGACGCTCAAAGGCGGTATTCAACTTATGACAAAGAGTTCTTGGCCCTTGTTCGTGCTTTAGATCATTGGAGACATTACCTATTGCCTAAGGAATTCATCCTTCATTCAGATCATGAAGCACTCAAGTTCTTGCAAAGCCAACAAAAGCTCCATGCCCGCCATGCCAAATGGGTTGAATTTCTTCAATCCTTTCATTTCGTCATCAAGCACAAGAAAGGAGAAATGAACAAAGGTGCCGATGCTTTATCGAGGAGATATGTGTTGCTTAATTCTTTGAGCACATGTGTGATAGGTGTTGAAGAAATGAAACAATGCTATGATGAAGACTCTGATTTTGGAGAGATCTTTCAAAAGTGTAAAAGCCATCCCCATAAAGACTTTTACATTTTGGATGGTTTTCTTTTCAAAGAAAACAGCATTTGTGTTCCCAAATCTAGTTTGAGAGAGAGCTTAATCAAGGAGTTGCATGAAGGAGGAATGGCTGGCCATTTTGGAATAGAGAAGACCTATACTCTTGTTTTTGAATATTTCTTTTGGCCACGGTTGAAAAGAGATGTGGAATTCATTGTAAAAAGGTGCGTGAAGTGTCAAAAAGCTAAGAGCCATCAATTGCCTCAAGGGTATCTTCTGCCATTACCAATACCCCAAGCTCCTTGGGAAGATGTAAGCCTTGACTTCGTGATAGGGCTTCCTCTAACTAAAACCAGAAAAGATTCGATCATGGTGGTTGTTGATCGATTTTCAAAAATGGCTCAGTTTATCCCATGCCATACTACTCATGATGCTAGTCGTGTGGCTGACCTCTATTTCAAAGAAATTGTTCGTTTGCATGGAATTCCCAAATCAATGGTTAGTGATCGAGACACCAAGTTTCTAAGTCATTTTTGGCTTACCTTATGGCGCAAGATGGGAACCAAGCTGAAATTCAGTACTTCAAGCCATCCTCAAACAGATGGTCAAACCGAAGTCACCAATAGGACTTTAGGGTCCTTGCTGCGATCCCTTGCAACAAAGCGTCCTAGTCAATGGGAAGATATGCTACCTCATGCTGAGTTTGCCTACAACCGAGTTCCTAGTCGTACAACAAGTCTAAGTCCATTTGAAGTTGTTTATGGGCTCAATCCGTGTACTCCAATCGATTTGGCCCCATTTCCGACTCCAACCAAATACAGCCAAGAAGCTAGTGAACGAGCAAAAGAAATCCAAACCATTCATGAGAAAGTTCGAGGGCAAATAGAACGAGCTAATGCAAAGATGAAAGAGTATTATGATAAGAAGAGAAGCTCGGTGCATTTCAACAAAGGAGATCTGGTATGGATTCATTTGAGAAAGGAACGATTTCCCACCAAGAGGCGTTCTAAAATCAGTCCCAGAAGTGATGGACCATTCGAAATAGTGGAAAAGTTGAATGACAATGCTTATAAGGTCGAATTACCCGGGGATTATGGAGTATCATCTACCTTTAACGTGCAAGACTTGTCCCCCTATTTTAATGAGTTTGAAGAATTGCCTAGTTTGAGGTCAAACTCTTCCAAAGAAGGGGAGAATGATGTAATTTGTCCTCCAAGCTCCTTGGTTCGAATTGGCAAGCTGGTGACAATGGTTCGAGATGGCATTCATAACATTCATAACATGGTTGGATTAACTATCCATCCAACTCAAGTCCTTTTTACTTTTGTTTATTGAGTTTTTACTTTGTTTTAATTGTAATTTGGGTTCGGTCCTAGTATGTGTAAGTCGAACCTCTTTTGTTTAAGTTGTTTAAGTCAAGATAGTTTAATCAAAGCAAATAAATGAAGCAATGAGGCAGCTTTGATGCTCAAAGACCGGCAGCCTTAAAGGTCCAAAGATGGCAGCCTTGAAGATCCAAAGATGGCAGCCTTGAAGGTCCAAAGTTGGCAGCTTTGAAGCTCCAAAGATGGCAGCCTTGAAGATCCAAAGTTGGCAGCTTTGAAGCTCCAAAACTGGCTGTTTTGAAGTGCAAGACTGGCAGCCTCAGGGAGGTTCAAAACTGGCAGCCTTAGGGCAATTAAGAGAGCACTAAAGAGGAGACCAAGCATTCGTGAAGGCATTAAAGAAGAGCTTGAAAACCGGATGGGTGCTCCTCCTTTAGTTCTGATTTGTTATCTTCAAGGATAGGATTATCTTTTAGATTACAAATCCACCACTTGTTCTGATTTTATCTCATCTTTAGGATAAGCTTTGTAATCTTAATATGCACCTCTAATTCTGATCTTAGGATAGGATTAGATTTCCTAATTATCTTTAGCTTATCCTTGGATGTAACTATAAATAGTGGCTTTGAGCATCAATGAAAATCAGAACTTTGAATCAAAAAAACAAACACTTGAATTTGTCTTGGTTTTTCTTAAGAAATCCAAAACAACTACCCTTTGCTTGTCTAATTATTGGCTCAATTAGGCTGTGATCTTAGGAACCTAATTTGTAGAATTTGGTGGTGAATTCTGTATCCAAGTTCAACGAATTATAGCCCAAGTTTTCGAAGTTGGTGGTGATATTCTGTATCCATCTTTGAGCTTGACCTATCCTTTCCTTTAGTGGCTAGTCCCTTGTAATCTTCTTGTGCTACAACAAGGTTACAACAACTAATGCCAACGTAAAAAAATGCTAAGCAAGAATTAAGCCCAAGAGAATAATCATGCACCACACTAGACATTTCCAATCCATTACTAACCCAACAAGTCTCATCACCATCACCATGATCAACAATAGAAAAATTATTACCATACATATCATCCATTTTCATCACTTCATCCAATTCATGCTCATTAAATTGTTCATCATGATCAAAAACCTCATTGCAAGGGAAGAAGAGAGAAGTGCATTCTTGTACCTCGTTTTGAAGATCACCATGAACCATAGGAAATGAACCCTCATCTTGTGCTTTGAAAAACTCTTCATTACGAATTGGAGTGTCATGCTTGAACGAAACCTCTTGCACTTCATTAGGAGGCAATGGATTTAGGATAATCTTCACTCGATTCCACTTGAAGGAATATGAGTTCTCACAAGAATCATGGATGACATTTCTTCTCATCAACCAAGGTTGCCCAAAAACAATATGACAATCATCCATTTGACTCACCACACAAATAAGCTCATCAAAGTATGACTTCCCAATAGAAAAAGGAAAGGTCACTTTTTTAGGAAAACCCAAGGCATGTAGTTCAAGCTTATCAACCATATATTGGGAAACCAAGTTCTCTCTAGCCTTTGGGTCAACTTTGAAATTACAAACCCTACCCAAAACCGTACATCTAGATTGAAACTCTTGAGGTCTAAACTCCTTAGACAATCTTTGTTTTGTCTCAACCATTTGGTCAATTGAGTTAATCGTTTGCTTGCACACATCCTTCATATACTTAATCTCCCTCATAGAAAAATTATGTTTAGACAAATCCATACTCAAAGATGACAATAGGCTAGAAATTTGTGGTGCTAGGTAAAGGAGGAAAACTTTTTTGTGGTGTTAAAGGCTTTATATCAATATCCTTTGAATATAGGATAAAGAAATATGGGGTTTGAAGAAGAAAAATTCACTTAGGCATTTTAGCAAACACCTAGAGTGCAATCAATAATCACAACTTCAAACAAGAATTTTGTGGTGCTAGGTGAAAGAGGATACTACTTTTTGTGGAGTTAAGGCTTACTTCAATATCCCATAAAGATTGGACAAGGAAGTATGGGGTTTAAAGAAGAAAAAATCCACTCAAGCATTTCATCAAACACTTTCTATGCAATGTTCAACAACAACAAAAATCTAAAATTTTTTGCAATAAATCACCAAGATCTTTGGAGGTATTGAAACCTAGGCTCTTGATACCAATTGATGTAGAATGGGGTCTCAAAATCAAACAAAAACTACCAAAATTTCCCAAGAGAAGAAGAAATTCGTAGGTCTAACTCAAGCCCCAAACATGAACATGAAAAACTCATTAAAACATGGATATGGACATGAAAATAAGCTCACTAAGCACCTATAATCATGAACTAAACATAATCTAATCTAAATCACAAAGGTAAAGAATAGAAAATGACTTACAATCACAAAGTTTGCAAGATTTTCCAACCACCAAGGATGGGTGAGTTCACTAAGCACTCCAACAAGAGAAAACTCTCAATTTTCATTTCAACAAAATCTGATTTTTACATGAGGTAAGAAGGCTATTTAAAGAGCTAAACTCATCCTAATAAGACTATTAATCTAGGCCATTAATCTCTAAATATTCAAGGGCCAAGATTAGAAAGTCACTAAACAAAACAAGAGAGAAAAGCAAAAGGCAATTCGCGTCCAGCTCCCTGTGCACAGTTGTGCAGTATAATCGTGCACGATCGTGCACGGTCGTGCAAGCTAAGCCTGCACGGTGGTTCCCTAAAAGGAGTGGTCACTCCATATAATTGCACGGGCGCTCCTTTTACTAGTAAGAAACTTCACCAAGATAAAGGAGCGGTCACTCCAAAAGCTTGCACGGGCGCTCCTATAAAGGAGCGGTCGATCCACGTGTTTGCTTGGCCGCTCCTTTGGCCGTGCCTGCAACTACCCCTTTTCAAGCTTCCCGTTCTTGGGCAAAAACCCACTTATGTCCTTAAGCACTTCCAAGCAAGCATCCTGCACCCTGACAAGCTAAACTAGAAACTATAAAGCAACTAAAACAGTTTTAAGCTACTTATTACAACCCGAAAAACATGAAATTAAGGCAAAAAAATGAAACTAAAACTAAACAAGTTAAATAGATATGGAAAGAGTCGTCGTTGACCATTGAAGACGCATGTTTGACCATCCCGTTCTGCATCAAACTCCTCTTCTAAAAAAGGATTTGCCCTCAAATCCTCGCCTTCAACAAGGAACATAGTGAGGACAACCAACAACGAACAAGGTCCAATCCACTAACCCGGTAGTTATAGCTATGAAAACCGAATCAAAATTTCCATTGTTCATCGGATACCTACCCGGATCAAACACCCAAACTAGGAGGACGAGTAGCACAACCAATAAAAACCGATGGACATCAACCAAGAAATCAAGCATAGCATTGGCGCACCTAACCCGCTACCTCAAAATCCATATCTCAATGCCATTGACAACAACATTGAGTGTCCAACACAATAAGATCTTAAAGAGAGTGAGATATCATCATGCATACCCTTATCAAATTTGGACCAACCACAACCTCCATGAGCATATGATAGATCAAACATAGCATGAAGGATTAAAGAATTCCGATCAAACCTTAGTCTTGATTCACTAATGCCAACGTCAAAAAACGCTAAGCAAGAATTAAGCCCAAGAGAATAATCATGCACCACACTAGACATTTCCAATCCATTATTAACCCAATAAGTCTCATCACCATCACCATGGTCAACAATAGAAAAATTATTACCATGCATATCATCCATTTTCATCACTTCATCCAATTCATGCTCATTAAATTGATCATCATGATAAAAAACCTCATTGCAAGGGAAGAAGAGAGAAGTGCATTCTTTTACCTCGTTTTGAAGATCACCATGAACCACTGGCAATGAACCCTCATCTTGTGCTTTGAAAAACTCTTCATTACGAATTGGAGTGTCATGCTTGAACGAAACCTCTTGCACTTCATTAGGAGGCAATGGATTTAGGACAATCTTCACTCAATTCCACTGGAAGGAATATGAGTTCTCACAAGAATCATGGATAGCATTTCTTCTCATCAACCAAGGTTGCCCAAAAACAATATGACAATCATCCATTTGATTCACCACACAAATAAGCTCATCAAAGAATGACTTCCCAATAGAAAAAGTAAATGCCACTTTTTTAGGAAAACCCAAGGCATGTAGTTAAAGCTTATCAACCATGTATTGGGAAACCAAGTTCTCTCTAGCATTTGGGTCAACTTTGAAATTACAAACCCTACCCAAAACCGTACATCTAGATTGAAACTCTTGAGGTCTAAACTCCTTAGACAATCTTTGTTTTGTCTCAACCATTTGGTCAATTGAGTTAATCATTTGCTTGCACACATCCTTCATATACTTAATCTCCCTCATAGAAAAATTATGTTTAGACAAATCCATACTCAAAGATGACAATAGGCTAGAAATTTGTAGTGCTAGGTAAAGGAGGAAAACTTTTTTTTTTTGGTAAATAGAGAAATTTTATTACCAAAAGGAATAAAGATACAGACCCCCAAAAACTCCACAAAACTACACAAATCCCAGATGCTAACGCCCCACGATAAGACCATGACCACCTTCTAGGAAGGGTCCCATAGTCTCAACAAATCACTGGCAGCAGCATACAGCGGAGAACACAACTAAACACACATCACTAGCAACCTTCTACCTGCATCATCACAACGACAAGCAGCTAAGAAAATGACCTCCCTAACAATAGCTATCAATAGACCTTACAGACCCTCTAAAAATTACATTATTTCTGTAAAGCCAGATAACATATACAACCTTAGTAAAAACAATAGCTAAGGTCTTAGCTTTACATCTGCCCCGCTTCATAATGAAGCACAACCACCTAACCAGATCCGAGAAAGAAAAGAGTCGGGTTCTTGGTTTCACCACATCTAGCAACCTCCACCAAACCTGCATGGAAAAACTGCAATCGAAAAACAAATGGGAAATAGACTCCACAACCAAACCACACAAAGCACAGTTCGGATCATCTATATGACCCTAATTAAAAAGCCTATCCCTAGTCAACAAACCATCATGAAGAGCTAACCAAAGAATAAAGATACTCTTTGGGGAAGCTCCATTATGACACACAAGACTCCTCCAAGGAACTACCTGCATCTGAGGGCGAAGAAGCCTATAAACATGTTTAATTTTAAAAACCCCATGATGAAGAACCCGACTCCACCCCCCAAGCTGATGTAAAATAGCACGACATTTTAACACCTTTTTCAACACCCACGAACACTTAGCGGGGGTAGGAGAATCCCACCATTCCCCTCTTCTGAAATAATAATTATGCACCCATTTCACCCAAAGAGAGTCTGCCTTACTAGCAAGGTCCCAAAGTAACTTCGAGATAGCTGCTTTGTTCCAATCTGCAAGAGCTAACACATTCCAACCACCACTAACCTTAGGGAGACATACCTGCTTCCAGGCAACAAGAGCCCTCTTACATCTATCAGCTCATCCCGTCCATAAGAAAGCCTGGAAAATCGCCTCAATATCTAAGAGGATCTTCTTAGGAAGCATGAAGATCTGCGCTCAATAGGTCTGAATGCCAAAAAGAACACTTTTGATCAGTTGAAGCCGCCCCGCATATGAAAGATGCCTCGAAGCCCAACTTCTAACTCTACCAGTAACCCGAGCCACTAAAGGAAAGCATCGAGCCACCGTCAGCTTCTTAGAAGAAAGAGGAACTCCAAGATATCTAAAAGGTAACACCCCCTGGGAGACCCCGACCATAGTCCTCAAAGACTCCTGCTCAAGAGAAGGAATGCCACCAAAAAAAATCTCAGTCTTATCAAGATTAGCAGAAAGACCAGAAGCCACTGAAAATTTATGAAAAGCATCAAATAGCATCCGAAGAGAACTATGATCCGCTCTACATAACAATAGGAGATCATCAGCAAACATAAGGTGAGTAAGAAGTAATCTCTCACACCTCGGATGGAAGTTAAAATTGTGATCATCCTGCAAATCACCAAGACAACGAGAAAGATATTCCATGCCAATCGCAAACAAAAAAGGAGACATAGGATCTCCTTGCCGCAATCCCTTCCTCGCAGGAAAGGGAACAGTGGGAAAACCATTAATCAAAATAGAGTAAGATACCGAAGAAACGGCACCCATCACCCATTTAACAAAAAGTGGAGGAAACCCCAACTCATAAAGCATAGTCTCAAGAAAACTCCATTCTATAGAATCATAGGCCTTTTTAAGGTCTACCTTGACAACACATCGTGGAGAAATATATTTATGAGAATACCCCTTCATGAGCTCTGTGGCCAACATAATATTATCTCCAATATGCTTCCCATGAATAAAACCTGCTTGGGAATCATTCACAACATCTCCAATTACTCTAGCCAACCTGCAGGTGAGAATCTTAGAAATAATTTTATAAAGCACAGTACAACAGGCAATAGGCCTATGCTCTTTCACATACTGAGGATTCTGAACTTTTGGGACCAAAGTGACAGAAGTACAGTTCCATTGCTTAGACATAACACCTGTAGTAAAGAACTCCTGAATAGCACTATGAACATCATCCCTGAGAATGGGCCATGCCTTCTTAAAGAAGAAAGCATTGAAACCATCAACCCCCGGGGCTTTAGAATCATCAATTGCCTCCAAAGCATCATCTATCTCTCCATAAGAAACCTGTCTGACCAAAAGAGATCGAGCATCATCACTGAGCTTAGGCCCCCGCCGAACAGCCCGCACATCAACATGAGGAAGCACCGAAGCACTAGACCCAAGTAGCCGCTTATAGAATCCCACAACTTCCTGCTCTACTTCCGAAGTCTCCGCAAGAACACGACCATCATCAGAAAGAAGTGAATCAATCCTGTTCGAATTCTGCCTCTGCTTCATGAAAGAGAAGAAGTATTGAGAATTAGAGTCCCCGAGCTTCACCCACCGAACCCTGGACTTTTGATGAAGAACACTCTCATGAAGAGAGCTCCAGTGCCTGAGCTGAAGAGAAGTAATTCGTTCTTTACATTGAAGATCATAATCACCAGGATTAACACCCAAAAGAACCTGAACATCTTCTAACTCCTGCTACTTCTCCTGAATATGAGCCTGAATATTCGAGAAATGCTGAATATTGAGATGCTTGAGCTCCTGCTTAACAAATTTCAACTTCTCCCAAACCACCTTCAACTAAGAACCAGTAGTATGAAGGCCCCAACTATGCCGCACAATATCCAAGAAATCCTTGTGAGTAGCCAAACTATTCTTGAATGAATAACATCTTTAACTAAGCGTAGAAAGAGTGGGTGGGCGATTTTTTCTTCTGTGCTTCGACATTCTTCTCAGCTTGGCAATGTTGCTTGGATGAGTGGCTTTCTTCACCATTTTAGCTCATTTTCATGGCAAAAAAGAAGAAATCTAATACTCCTTCCCTTCAATCTCATGGAAATCTTGATCATCTTGCTAACCCTAGGTCGTTTGGAGGGGGTTCGAATGTTGCAAGCTCAGCTGAGGGTGATACGGTGGTTAGGGTTGCTCGTGATGCTGAGTCGGTGCCTCTAGTGGGGGCTGCTGCTGGCGTGGGGTCTCCGGTGCTGGGGGTTGTGTTTGCGGTGGATGTGAGGCAGGCTGCGAGGGTGGAGGTTGAGGGGCTGGCTCAGAACGTGGCTGAGGAAGTTCAAGGCGTGGCTGGGCAGGCTTGTGGTGGTGATAGCTCTTGGTCTAATGTGGTCAAGCAGCCATTCTCTTCAAAAGGTATGACTCAAGTTTATTTCTCCTTCTTTGCAAGATGATAAACTTGTTGCTAGTCTTGATGTTGATGAAGTTGCTAAGGGTACTAGACTTTGGGCTAATTCATTGATTTTTTATGTGATTGGTGCTAAAATAACTCATACCGCGGTGTCTAATTTTGTTGCTAAGAGTTGGAATCATGTGTCTAAACTGGAAATTTTTCTTCATGGAGATGGGTATTGTGTGATTCGGTTTATGTTTTGATGACATGAATGCGGTTCTTTGTGGAGGTCCTTATATGTTTTTTGTGAAGCCAACGGTGGTTAAGCTTTGGTTTCCAAAGTTTAATTTCCATGATGAGGTGCTACGCACTGTTCCGGTTTGGATTAGACTTCATAATTTGCCATTGAATTGTTGGGCTTTTGATTCTTTGTGTCGGATTGCTAGTCTTGTTGGTGTGCCGGTTTATGCGGATGAGTGTACTTCGAATCAATTGAGAATATCGTTTGCTAGAATTATGGTGGAAATTGATATTACTAAGCTGTTGATGGGGCTTTGTTTGAGCAACATGTCTTGTATGAATTTGTGCCTTCATATTGTGTGAAGTGCTCTAAGATGGGGCATGATTGCTCTAAAAATCAACAAAAGAATCAAGATAAGCAAGGTAAGCAACATTGGGTTCCCAAAAAGCAAGGGAACGTGCAGGGGGTTGCTGCCACGGGTCAGGGGGCTGATGGTGATGCTGCTGCCACTTCAGGGCAGGTTTCTGCTGGGGATGGTGGTCTGAATGATGCTGTAGGGGCTACTACTGATGGGGTTGCTTCAGTGGCGATAGGGGCTGCTGTGTTCTCTGCTTCTACTGCTACTTCTGCCTCTGCTACAGCTTCTGTCTCACCTGTTGGTGTGTCTGGCACTGAGTTCAGGTCTGCTTCTGCTGCTACTTCTACCTCTGCTACTGTTGCTGGTGCGTCAGTCACTGTTGCAACAGCTTCTGCGTGTGGGTCTGAACCTCTGCGGGGGGGGGGGGGGCTGGTGGTAGGCAGGCAGCTAGGGAGGCTGCTACAGTGCAAGGGGTGCTGAGGACTTCATGTGAATGTGAAACTCTTCCCTAAGAATGGTTAGAAGTTTAACACTCAAAGAAAATGGAACAAAAATCGCACATAAAATCAGAAACAATTTGAACAGAAAATAAAAAGATAGATAAACCAAACCACAAGAACATACTCAATGATTTGGGGTCTTAGGCTGAGATAAGTCCCCAACATTAAAGGTAGCACTTACCCCTGTCATCTCATCAGGTAGCTCTATCTTATACACATTATCATTGAATTTCTCAACTCGAAAAGGACCATCTGAACGTGGCATAAGCTTGTTCTTGCGAAAGTTAGCAAACCTCTCCTTTCTCAAAAGTAACCAGACCAAGTCTCCAGGTTTGAATATTGTTGGTTTGCGTTTCTTGTTTGCTCTCTCTTGGTATTTCATATCCTCGATCCGCTTCTTCACTTGCTCACATGTTCTTTGAAAGGTTTCTACCCTCTTTTTAGCGTCCTTTTCTCCCATTTCCCCCTTAGCCAATGGAATAAGACAATAGGGACAAAAGGATTCACCCCATAAACTATTTCAAAAGGAGGGCGAGAAGTAGTCAATGAATGAGCCCTATTGTAAGCAAATTCCGCATGGGCTAGTTTGATGTCCCAATCCTTCGGCGTTTTGCTTACAAGGCCACGCAACAAGGCGCAAGGACTAAGGCTCTCTCTCACATAGCCTCTCTCATTTAATTCATTCACTTGCCTTTTGAGTTCCTTGCTCTCATCCGAATTACACCTATAGGCTGCCTTATTGGGAAACAGTGCTCCAGGAATCAAGTTTGGCGTGCTCAATGCCCCTTATAGGTGGGAGGCCATTGGGCAAGTCATCGGGAAACACATCTTTGTACTCTTCTAATAACTCATTGAGTGGAGATGAGTCATTACAAGTAGTACTAAGATCATCTTTGGTTCTTACAACCAAAGCATACCCTCCCCCATTTTCTTCCACTATTTTCTCAAATTCAATACAAGTTACAAGATAGTTGCCTTTTTCTTTCTTCTTAGCAACTTGTGGGGGTAAGGGAAGTAATTTAACTTTTCTACCTTCTCTAGTAGTTACAAGATATACATTTGTTTTGCCTCTATGCTCAGAATCATGATCAAATTGCCAAGATCTTACAAGTAGAAAATGACATGCATCCATAGGAAGAATGTCGCACCACCTCTCATCTTCAAACCCTCCAATGGAATAGGACACCAAGGCTTGCTTCTTCACTCGAACACCCGTACCATCATTTAACCAATTCAACTTGTAAGGCTCATCATGGTCTCTAGTAGCAGGTTTTAACTTACTTACAGCTTCAGAAGAGATGACACCTGTTTGGGCTCCACCATCGATAATTACATTGCATGTTTTCTCACCAATTTTGCATCTAATGTGGAACAAATTATTTCTCTGTCTCTCATCAACTTGAGGTTCACTAAACAAAAGTTTACGAACCACCATCATGTTAAACTCACTTTCTGGAGGAATTTCTTCATCATATTCGTCTTCCTCATGACCCTCTTCCTCTTGGACAACAAAGTTAGACAATGGTTCTTCCTCATCCATAATGGCGCATTGTTGGGCTGTCAAGACATTCTTACTAGGACATTGGCTAGCAATATGACCTCTACCATGACATTTGAAACACTTTCTCCTAGTATCAAGTTCATTAGGTGAAACTGCAGCCTTCTCCTTCCCCTTATCATTCTTTGAATTAGATGAAAAAGGCCTTATTTTGAAAGTTACCCCCCTTTTGTTGAAAAGGAGTAAATTTCGAGGTCCCCTTAAAAGGTATGTTTTTAGGTTTCTCCTTTTCCCTTTCTTCTTTAAGTTGAGACTCAAACTTCAAAGCTAGCTTGCATACATCGCTGAAAGTAGCATAATGAGTGACTTCCACCTTCCTATTAATTTCTTTGGACAACCCCTTAACAAATCTAGCAATTTTGTAAGCCTCCTTTTCTTACAAATCACAAGTCAAACCTAACCTCTCAAATTCCTTTATGTAACCCTCCACAATCATGTTTTCTTAATTTTAAGTATTGCTCCTGCTTTCTTTGCTAACCCATTTATCTCTCATTTTCTTTTTTAATTTCTCCCATGAGTCAATCTTATCTTTCCCTTCTCTCCTTCTACTCGCCTTGAGGTTTTCATACCACAAAGCAGCAAGTTTTGTGAGCTTTAGGACAGCCAATTTAAACCGTTTTCTATCATCAATTCCCTTGTACTCAAAAAAAGTTTCAATTTGTCGGAGCCAATCTAAAAACGCCTCACTATCATGTCCCCCATCAAATTCAAGCATGTCAATCTTTAGGCCCCTATCTTCATCAAATTGCCTAAGATTGTTACTACTATTTGCATCCTCATCCTCTAATTCATTTATTTTTCTAGTGGCCTTTAGGAGCATATCAGACATGGCATCCATTCTATTATTTTGATGTGCCCTCGAGACTTCACTTTCTTCTGTTTTTTTTTTCCAAATTCTCTAGTTTTTGGGTGATCAATCTAAGCATATCATTGAGTTCCCCACTTCCAGCCATTACTTCACTATTTTGCTAGACTATTACAAGTACAATGTATAATCTGACAGTAAGTTTAAAGCTCTGAACGAGAATGAAAAATTCCTTGAGACTCTCAAGGGTTTACAAATTATAAAAACTCAGAAAATTTTAAGCAATTTAAAAAAAAGAAACACTTCAAAAGCTATCCGGATGAAGGAGATAACCTCTGCTAAAATCTGATGCGCTGGATTGGCTCTATTCTGCGCAACTTTTGAAAACCTGCCCAGTTTAATAGCAAATGATCTTCAAAAATTACGAAATTTTACAAGTGAAATCTACACAGAAAAATACCCAGATTCAAAAAAATAATCGCTTCATTTGGACTCCTGAAGAGTGAGATATTGATCTTCAAAGTTGACTGCAAAACGGGATGAATTCCAGCGTTTCTTTTCCACCACCAAAGTGCGATTTTCTGCAATAATTCTCGAACCAAGGCTCTGATACTAGATGATGTGAATGTGAAACTCTTCCCTAAGAATGGTTAGAAGTTTAACACTCAAAGAAAATGGAACAAAAATCGCACATAAAATCAGAAACAATTTGAACAGAAAATTAAAAGATAGATAAACCAAACCACAAGAACACACTCAATGATTTGGGGTCTTAGGCTGAGATAAGACACACTCAATCTCTCCTAATCTTGTCACTCAAGAACACACTCAAAGTAACAAGGAAAACACAAACTACTTTGGACAAACTCAAAGAAGTAATATGCTCAAACTCACGTTTTTTTTTTTTTTTTTGTATAATTCTGAATGCCTTTGATTAATCATAAGCTCTCCTTATATAGCAATAAAAGTGCAGCAAAACACACCAAAAGACATGGGAAAAACTGCCCCTTATGGCAAGCGAAAAGCCAAGAGTTTCCCTATAGTTAAACTAAGCATTAAATTCCCTATTTAACTAGTAATAAAAGCTGAAATATACTAACTAGAAACCAGCCAGAATTAAACCACTTTAGGAGTGACTTATATGGCTTTATTACAAGCATTTAAACAAAATAAAAGCTAAAACCATATGCCCAAATCTGCACCAATTTTGGGCTAAAATCGTTTTCTCTCGGGCTTTACTTGGGCTTTAATTCTCCCATAAAATGCAACAAAGAAATTCGAGCTTGAATGTAAAAGGAGCAAACCCAAGTGTTTCTAAGACTAGAGCAACCGGTTCTTGATCCACAGAGTTTTGAATTGGACCGTTTGCGTTTGGTTCAGGACTGATGGTGGATTGGTTGGTAGGGGGCTGGATGAGGTTGGTTCAAATGCTTTGGTTTCCTTTGCTACTCCTATTCCTCAACCTTTGGGAATCGATGATTCTAGTGCTTGGAAGGTGGTGACAAAAAAATCTTCTACGGTGAGTAAAAGGGATGTTCCTTCTCAAATTAAAACCGGGAATATTTATTTGTCGCTCATTGAGGAGGGTGATTGTTGTAACCTTGTTGTAGCACAAGAAGATTACAAGGGACTAGCCACTAAAGTAAAGGATAGATCAAGTTTCAAAGATGGATACAGAAATAACACCACCAACTTCGAGGACTTGGGCTTTAATTCGTGAACTTGGATACAGATTTCACCACCAATTTCAACAAATTAGGTTCCTAAGATCACAGCCTAATTGAGCCACAAATTAGACAAGCAAAGGATAATTGTTTCGGATTTCTTGAGGAAAAACCAAGACAAATTTAAGTGTTTGTTTTTTGATTCAAAAGTTCTGCTTTTTCATTGATATGCAAGCCACTATTTATAAGTACAATTAGGATAAGCTAGGGTAATTAGAAAGTCTAATCCTTATCCTAAGAAATCAGAAATGGTGGTTGCAAATGAAGATAATAAATCTGAATTTGAGAAGCTTGGGCAGCCGGCCTTTAAGCACCATTTTAATGCCTTCTTAATTGCTTTGTTTCTCCTTTTAATTGCTCTTTTAATCTTCTTGCTTGGCAGCTGAATTCTGGAAGCTTCTTGTAGCTTGATTGTATTGATGACCTCTTGTATTCCCCTTAGGGACTGTCGGTTTCAAAACTTCGAAGGGGGCTGCCGGTTTTGCACTTGAGGCTGCCACCTTACCATCTTTGGATGCCATCTTGAAGCTGCCATCTTTGGATTTTAAGGATGCCATCTTGGAGCTGCCATCTTTGGACTTCCAATACTGCCGGCTTTGGGCTTCAAAGCTGCCGGTTTTTTTTGGGGTTTCAAGGCTGCCAGTTTTGCTTCTTAGATCTCCTTGCAAGCCGCCGGTTTATTGCTAGCCTTAATTAAATAACTACTTGACTGAATTTAAAAATAACTCAAACAAATTAAAAGGGGTTCGATTTATACTAACAAGGATCGAACCCTACTAAACACAAAATTTAATAAACAAAACTAAATAGGATTTGAATAGGTTGGATAACTAATCCAACCATGTCATGGATGCAAGTTCGAACCATGGTGACTATTTTACCACTCTGAACTAAGGAGTTGGGAGGCCGGATCACAACATCCTCCCCGGCTTTTGAAGAGTTTGACCTCAAACTTGGCAATTCTTCAAATTCATCAAAGTAGGGAGACAAGTCTTGAACATTGAAGGTAGAAGAAACTCCATAGTTCCCAGGCAATTCAACCTTATAGGCATTGTCATTCACTTTCTCCTTGATTTCGAATGGACCATCACTCCTTGGACTGATTTTAGAACGCCTCTTAGTTGGAAAACGTTCCTTCCTTAAATGAACCCACACAAGGTCACCTTCCTTGAAATGCACCGAGCTTCTTTTCTTGTCATAGTACTCCTTCATCCTTGCATTAGCTCGTTCAATCTGACCTCGAACTTTCTCATGAATGGATTGGATCTCCTTGACTCGTTCACTAGCTTCATGACTATATTTGGTTGGAGTTGGAAATGGGGCCAAATCAATTGGAGTACATGGATTGAACCCATAAACAACTTCAAATGGGCTCAAGCTTGTGGTACGGCTAGGAACTCGGTTGTAAGCAAATTCAGCATGAGGTAGCATTTCTTCCCATTGGCTAGGACGCTTTGTTGCAAGGGCTCGTAGCAAGGACCCTAAAGTCCTATTGGTGACTTCGGTCTGACCATCGGTTTGAGGATGGCTTGACGTACTGAATTTGAGCTTTGTTCCCATCTTGCGCCATAAGGTAAGCCAAAAATGACTTAGGAACTTGGCGTCTCGATCACTAACCATTGATTTGGGAATCCCATGTAAGCGAACAACCTCTTTGAAGTAAAGATCAGCCACACGGCTAGCATCATGGGTTGTATGACAAGAGATGAAGTGAGCCATTTTTGAGAATCGATCAACAACCACCATGATCGAGTCCTTTCTGTTTTTGGTGATGGGAAGTCCTACCACGAAATCAAGACTTACATCTTCCCAAGGAGCTTTCGGTATGGGTAAGGGCATGAGATACCCTTGAGGCAATTGATGGCTCTTAGCTTGTTGACACTTCACGCACCTCTTAACAACAAAGTCTACATCTCGTTTCAATCGAGGCCAAAAGAAGTATTCAAAAATGAGAGTGTAGGTCTTCTCAATTCCAAAGTGACCAGCCATTCCTCCTTCATGGAATTCTTTAATTAAGCTTTCTCTCAAGCTAGATTTAGGAACACAAATGCTATTCCCTTTGAAAAGAAAACCATCCAAAATGTAAAAGTCTTTATGGGGATGGCTTTTACACTTTAGAAAGATTTCTCCAAAATCAGAGTCATCATCATAGCATTGCTTCATTTCTTCTACACCTATCACACGTGTTTTCAAAGAATTAAGCAACACATATCTCCTGGACAAAGCATCGGCACCTTTGTTCATTTCTCCTTTCTTATGCTTGATGACGAAGTGAAAAGATTGAAGGAATTCAACCCATTTGGCATGGCGAGCATGGAGCTTTTGTTGGCTTTGCAAGAACTTGAGTGCTTCATGATCTGAATGTAGAATGAATTCTTTAGGCAATAGGTAATGCCTCCAATGGTCTAAAGCACGAACAAGAGCCAAAAATTCTTTGTCATAGGTTGAATATCTCCTTTGAACATCATTGAGCTTTTCACTGAAATAGGCTATGGGCCGCCGGTTTTGAGATAGGACAGCTCCTATTCCAACACCACTAGCATCACATTCAATTTCAAATACATCATCAAAGTTAGGTAATACAAGAATAGGTGCAGTAGTAAGCATCTTCTTAACCTCTTCAAATGCCTTTTGAGCATTTGGATTCCATTCAAATTTTGAAAGCTTTGTGAGTTCGGTGATTGGAGCCATGAGAGTACTGAAATTTCTCACGAATCGCCTATAGAAAGAGGCTAACCCATGAAAACTTCGCACTTGTTGAACTGATTGTGGCGTGGGCCACTCATTGATCGCTTTTACCTTGTCTTCATCAACTTCAATACCATTACATGACACTTTAAATCCTAGAAAAGTTACAAAACTAGAAAAGAAATCACACTTATCTAGATTACCATACAATCGTTCTCTTGCTAAAACAGAAAATACTTCTCTAAGATGTGATACATGCTCATCATCATCTCTACTATAAATTAAAATATCATCAAAATAAACTACTACAAAGTGACCAATAAAAGGTTTCAGAACTTGATTCATCAAACGCATGAAGGTAGAAGGTGCGTTTGTTAAACCAAATGGCATGACAAGCCACTCGAACAATCCATCCTTGGTTTTGAAAGCTGTTTTCCATTCATCTCCTTCGAAAATTCGAATTTGATGATAGCCACTTTTAAGATCAATTTTCGAAAATACTTTAGCACCATGTAAATCATCTAACAAATCATTCAATCTTGGAATCGGAAATCGATATTTGATAGTGATTTTGTTAATAGGCCTACTGTCCACACACATACGCCATTCACCATTTTTCTTTGGAACAAGTAAAGTAGGGCATGCACACGGGCTCAAGGACTCTCGAATCAATCCCTTAGACAACAACTCGTCAACCTGCCGTCTTATCTCCTCGGTCTCCTTAGGGTTGGTTCTATAGGCAGGTTTATTTGGCAAGGTAGAACCGGGAATCAAGTCAATTTTGTGTTGGATGTCCCTTTTGGGAGGTAATGCACACGGCATTTCAGAGGGGAAAACATTAGGGAATTCTTGAAAGAGGGAACTAAGTAAGGGATGGAGAGGTTCTTTGGGAGGTGAGGGGCTGTCTTCAAGTCCACTTAAAATGAGCCCTTTATGGGGTTGGAACTCATGATATTCAGACTTGATGAGGGTAGTAAGAGTAGTGGGTAAGGGGGTATTGTTCTGTTGTGCGGCAGTTTTGGGTGGTGGTTGTGCGGCAGTTTTGGGTGGGGGTAAGGGAGTTAATACAATTTTCTTGCCATTTTTAATAAAGGAATAAGTGTTTTTATATCCATCATGATTAACTCGCCTATCAAACATCCAAGGTCTTCCAAGCAACAAATGACACGCATCCATGGGGATTACATCACAATACAACTCTTCTTGATAATTGTTACCAATGCTAAATGAAATCAGAATTTGTTTATCCACTTTAATTCCTTTCCCTTGATTAAGCCATTGGATTATATAAGGATTTTTGTGGGGAGTTGTTTTTAGTCCCAATTTATCCACCATATTCTGAGATGCCACATTTGTACAACTACCACCATCAATAATTAAAGTACATACCTTGTTTTTGATGGTACAACGGGAGTGAAATATTGCCTCTCGTTGCAAGTTCTCTTCCTTGCCGACCAAGCTGCTTAGGGCACACCTAACAACTAGACATTCACCTTCATCGGGTCCTAGGAACACTTCATCTTGCTCCTGATCCGATGCTCCAATATCATCATGATCCTCTTCTGATTCTTCTCTTTCACATTCAATCAAAGAGATTACTCTCTTATTTGGACACTCGGTTGCAATATGGCCAAAGCCATGACAACGAAAACATTTCCGGGGTTGGGCGGAATTTTGGGGTTTAGAAGGATTAGAGGGCTGATTTTGTGGTTTGGGGGGATTAGAGGGGGTTACTTTGAGGGGTGTTTGGTATGGACGGTTGAATGGGGAAGGGGCTGTTTTGGAAAAGGGACGTGAGGTCTCTTTTCCTTTGGCCTTTTGTTGGACTTCAACCTTGTGAGCTAGAATGACTAACTCTTCCAAAGTTGAGTAGGGGTGTAGTTCGACAACATTGGCAATTCTAGGATCCAAACCGCCAAGAAAACGAACCAAAGTTTGGGGTTCGTCCTCTTCAACATCACACTTCATGGTTAATCCTTCGAATTCTCTTGCATACTCCTCTACTGATTTCGTTCCTTGTCTCAATTTGTGGAACTTCTGAAAATTCTCTTGAATATAGTAAGTAGGTAAGAACTTACTCTTCATCATTTTCTTCATTTTAGGCCAAGTTCTGACCTTGTCTTTGCCTTGCCTTTGCCTCTTTGCATTTATATTCGACCACCAAGTGGACGCATATTTTCTAAGTTTCAAGGCAATGATTTTCACTTTCTTGTCCTCCGGGGTGTTCTTATAATCGAACACTCTTTCCACCGTGTTCAACCATTCGATGAACTCGTCGGCATCTATCTTGCCATCATATTCTGGAATATCAACCTTGATATCATTGTTTGGTCTTGTTCTTGAAGTTTCATCTTCGAGCTCTAGGTCACTGCTTTGTTCACTCCGAGTGGGTGAACCTTCTCGTTGTCTAATGAGTCTCCTCATTAGATCCGCCATTTCAGTTTGCATGGCAGCCATCTGAGCCTTTAAGCTCTCCTTCTCTTCTTCATTTTTCTGAATGAACTCTTGCCAATTGGGTGGGGGATTCGACATTTTGTGTGTTTTTTTGTTTTTTTTTTTTTTTTTTTTTTTTTTGACGTGGAGGTAAAGGAAAGAAAGGGGTTGTTTTTGTGGAGGAGAAAGGTGGCTAGACCTGCATGGGCCACCAAATGTTGTAACCTTGTTGTAGCACAAGAAGATTACAAGGGACTAGCCACTAAAGTAAAGGATAGATCAAGTTTCAAAGATGGATACAGAAATAACACCACCAACTTCGAGGACTTGGGCTTTAATTCGTGAACTTGGATACAGATTTCACCACCAATTTCAACAAATTAGGTTCCTAAGATCACAGCCTAATTGAGCCACAAATTAGACAAGCAAAGGATAATTGTTTCGGATTTCTTGAGGAAAAACCAAGACAAATTTAAGTGTTTGTTTTTTGATTCAAAAGTTCTGCTTTTTCATTGATATGCAAGCCACTATTTATAAGTACAATTAGGATAAGCTAGGGTAATTAGAAAGTCTAATCCTTATCCTAAGAAATCAGAAATGGTGGTTGCACATGAAGATAATAAATCTGAATTTGAGAAGCTTGGGCAGCCGGCCTTTAAGCACCATTTTAATGCCTTCTTAATTTCTTTGTTTCTCCTTTTAATTGCTCTTTTAATCTTCTTGCTTGGCAGCTGAATTCTGGAAGCTTCTTGTAGCTTGATTGTATTGATGACCTCTTGTATTCCCCTTAGGGACTGCCGGTTTCAAAACTTCGAAGGGGGCTGCCGGTTTTGCACTTGAGGCTGCCACCTTACCATCTTTGGATTCCATCTTGAAGCTGCCATCTTTGGATTTTAAGGATGCCATCTTGGAGCTGCCATCTTTGGACTTCCAATACTGCCGGCTTTGGGCTTCAAAGCTGCCGGTTTTTTTTGGGGTTTCAAGGCTGCCAGTTTTGCTTCTTAGATCTCCTTGCAAGCCGCCGGTTTATTGCTAGCCTTAATTAAATAACTACTTGACTGAATTTAAAAATAACTCAAACAAATTAAAAGGGGTTCGATTTATACTAACAAGGATCGAACCCTACTAAACACAAAATTTAATAAACAAAACTAAATAGGATTTGAATAGGTTGGATAACTAATCCAACCATGTCATGGATGCAAGTTCGAACCATGGTGACTATTTTACCACTCTGAACTAAGGAGTTGGGAGGCCGGATCACAACAGTGATGAAGATGGGGAGGAGTTGAGTGGAGAGGGGGATGGCTGTACCCCTTTTCAGGCGGATTGTTAGTTGGAATGTGAGGGGTCTAAATTACCCTACTAAGATAGCTTCAGTCAAAAAATTATTGCAAAATCATAATATTGAAGCTATTGGTATTGTGGAGACTAAGGTGAAGCAGCATAAAGCTCCGGGTATTCAAAAGAAATTCGGAAAGGATTCAGCTTGGTGTGCTAATTATGGGTTTTCGAGGAGAGGTAGGATTTGGGTTGGATGGAGGCTTGATAGGGTTGTGGTGAAGGTGCTTGTTACTCATGGGCAATTCATTCATTGTGAGATCAGGACTCGTGATGGTAGCCTTGCTATCGCTTGCACCTTTGTTTATGGCCTCAACACAGTGGAAGAAAAACGAGCTCGATGACAGGTAATCTGCCTTGGCTTTTACTTGGCGATTTTAATTCTATTCTTTCTCAGGAGGATAGGTTGAATGGTAGACCTGTTATGTATGCTGAGACTAGGGATTTTAACATGTGGATGAACAACCTTTCCCTTTGCCCTCTTGGGGCTAGAGGTAGTTTATTTACTTGGTCTAATAAGTCTCTTGGTGATGGTAGAATTTATAGTAGGATTGATTGGGCGTGTGGTAATGAGGAGTGGTTAGATACTTTCCCTCAAGTTGAGGCGAGTTATCTTCCCCCTGCCCTGTCAGATCATTATCCGGTTCTTGTGGAGTGTGTTCGGTTTGTTCCAGGTAAAGGAGGAAAACTTTTTTGTGGTGTTAAAGGCTTTATATCAATATCCTTTGAATATAGGATAAAGAAATATGGGGTTTGAAGAAGAAAAATTCACTTAGGCATTTTAGCAAACACCTAGAGTGCAATCAATAATCACAACTTCAAACAAGAATTTTGTGGTGCTAGGTGAAAGAGGATACTACTTTTTGTGGAGTTAAGGCTTAGTTCAATATCCCATAAAGATTGGACAAGGAAGTATGGGGTTTAAAGAAGAAAAAATCCACTCAAGCATTTCATCAAACACTTTCTATGCAATATTCAACAACAACAAAAATCTAAAATTTTTTGCAATAAATCACCAAGATCTTTGGAGGTATTGAAACCTAGGCTCTTGATACCAATTGATGTAGAATGGGGTCTCAAAATCAAACAAAACCTACCAAAATTTCCCAAGAGAAGAAGAAATTCGTAGGTCTAACTCAAGCCCCAAACATGAACATGAAAAACTCATTAAAACATGGATATGGACATGAAAATAAGCTCACTAAGGACCTATAATCATGAACTAAACATAATCTAATCTAAATCACAAAGGTAAAGAATAGAAAATGACTTACAATCACAAAGTTTGCAAGATTTTCCAACCACCAAGGATGGGTGAGTTCACTAAGCACTCCAACAAGAGAAAACTCTCAATTTTCATTTCAACAAAATCTGATTTTTACATGAGGTAAGAAGGCTATTTAAAGAGCTAAACTCATCCTAATAAGACTATTAATCTAGGCCATTAATCTCTAAATATTCAAGGGCCAAGATTAGAAAGTCACTAAACAAAACAAGAGAGAAAAGCAAAAGGCAATTCGCGTCCAGCTCCGCGTGCACGGTTGTGCAGTATAATCGTGCACGATCGTGCACGCCCAAAAATATGTTTCTGGATCGTGCACGGTCGTGCCCTAAAAGGAGCGGTCGCTCCATATAATTGCACGGGCGCTCCTTTTACTAGTAAGAAACTTCACCAAGATAAAGGAGCGGTCACTCCAGAAGCTTGCACGGGCACTCCTATAAAGGAGCGGTCGATCCACGTGTTTGCTTGGCCGCTCCTTTGGCCGTGCCTGCAGCTAACCCTTTTCAAGCTTCCCGTTCTTAGGCCAAAATCCACTTATGTCCTTAAACACTTCCAAGCAAGCATCCAACACCCTGACAAGCTAAACTAGAAACTATAAAGCAACTAAAATAGTTTTAAGCTACTTATTACAACCCGAAAAACATGAAAGTAAGGCAAAAAAATGAAACTAAAACTAACAAGTTAAATAGATATGGAAAGAGTCGTCTTTGACCGTTGAAGACGCATGTTTGACCATCTCGTTCTGCATCAAACTCCTCTTCTAAAAAAGGATTTGCCCTCAAATCCTCGCCTTCAACAAGGAACATAGTGAGGACAACCAACAACGAACAAGGTCCAATCCACTAACCCGTTAGTTATAGCTAGGAAAACCGAATCAAAATTTCCATTGTTCATCGGATACCCACCCGGATCAAACACCCAAACAAGGAGGACAAGTAGCACAAACCAATAAAAACCGATGGACATCAACCAAGAAATCAAGCATAGCATTGGCGCACCTAACCCGCCACCTCAAAATCCATATCTCAATGCCATTGACAACGACATTGAGTTTCCAACACAATAAGTTCTTAAAGAGAGTGAGATATCATCATGCATACCCTTATCAAATTTGGACCAATCACAACCTCAATGAGCATAAGATAGATCAAACATAGCATCAAGGAGTAAAGAATTCCGATCAAACCTTAGTCTTGATTCACTAATGCCAACGTCAAAAAATGCTAAGCAAGAATTAAGCCCAAGAGAATAATCATGCACCACACTAGACATTTCCAATCCATTATTAACCCAATAAGTCTCATCACCATGATCAACAATAGAAAAATTATTACCATGCATATCATCCACTTTCATCACTTCATCCAATTCATGCTCATTAAATTGATCATCATGATCAAAAACCTCATTGCAAGGGAAGAAGAGAGAAGTGCATTCTTTTACCTCGTTTTGAAGATCACCATGAACCATAAGCAATGAACCCTCTTCTTGTGCTTTGAAAAACTCTTTACGAATTGGAGTGTCATGCTTGAACGAAACCTCTTGCACTTCATTAGGAGGCAATGGATTTAGGACAATCTTCACTCGATTCCACTTGAAGGAATATGAGTTCTCACAAGAATCATGAATGACATTTTTTCTCATCAACCAAGGTTGCCCAAAAACAATATGACAATCATCCATTTGACTCACCACACAAATAAGCTCATCAAAGTATGACTTCCCAATAGAAAAAGGAAAGGTCACTTTTTTAGGAAAACCCAAGGCATGTGGGTCAGGCTTATCAACCATGTATTGGGAAACCAAGTTCTCTCTAGCATTTGGGTCAACTTTGAAATTACAAACCCTACCCAAAACCGTACATCTAGATTGAAACTCTTGAGGTCTAAACTCCTTAGACAATCTTTGTTTTGTCTCAACCATTTGGTCAATTGAGTTAATCGTTTGCTTGCACGCATTCTTCATATACTTAATCTCCCTCTTAGAAAAATTATGTTTAGACAAATCCATACTCAAAGATGACAATAGGCTAGAGATTTGTGGTGCTAGGTAAAGGAGGAAAACTTTTTTGTGGTGTTAAAGGCTTTATTTCAATATCCTTTGAATATAGGATAAAGAAATATGGGGTTTGAAGAAGAAAAATTCACTTAGGCATTTTAGCAAACACCTAGAGTGCAATTGTAACGACCCGACTTTTATAGGCTGTCGATTTACGAAGGAAATCGACATTTGGATCATTACGAAAACATTTATTAACAAATATTATTAATATCAAGGTTCATTATTCCATTATTTAGCTAATAATAAGATAAATAGTCTCAAAATCCTTAAATGAATCCAAATTACAACTCAGATTGTCTTTCCCAACAGGCTAGGCAGGACTAAATAATAAAGAAAGTAAATAACATAAGATAGACTCGGGGTTCTCTCTATAAAACTTAACCAAGCACACAATCCGAACCAAACGTAAGCCCACTTATGCGTCTGCATCATCACCTGAAATGGGGGGGTCCACCGTCAGTAGCGAGTAACTAGGCTGTCCCGCTTAAATGAGGGACCATTAACCATATAATATCATACAATTATTCCAAGAAAATCATACAAAAGTACATGAAAATACGCATAGTAATACATACGAGATACATACAAAATACGTATAAAAATACATACAAAATACGTATGAAAATACATACAAAATACGTATAAAAATACATACGAGATACGTATAAGAATACGTACGAAATACGAATGGAATACGTATAAAATACGTATACAGTACCTGTAGAAACACGTATAGAAATACATACGTGTACGTATGAATACGTATAGAAATACCTGTAGAATACATATAGGGATACATATACATATACATATATTCGTACTTAAATACATACATAGATACATTCTTAAAGACTTACTCATTACATACTTATCAGACGTACGCAGAGGTAGACTTAACTTAACATACTTATACAATACGTAGATTTATATACATAAATACATTGTCATATACATATTCATATCCTATAAATTACTTATCCTTCATATTATAATTATCTTAAATCTTTCTTTTAACCATCTTCTTAACTTTATGGACCGGTCATTATAGTTCGTAAGGATACTTTCCTAAAACACGCCGGGGAGAACCCGTGTATTCTACCTGTAGCTCTCCTTTGCAAGAACTAAGCCTAAGTTATGGCCATAACTCCTAAATAGTAGCCCGTGTACTACTACTTAGACGACTACGCATCTTAAGATCCAGAACTGCCCAGAGACCGCAGTGGCTTCGACTTAACCTAATCTGGTGACCCGTGTATCACCAAACAGGCGTCCGTTTCTTATCTTATCTTATCTTGTCTTATCGACATGGCCATCGTGAGACCAATACTTATTATCATCTTATAACCTTATCCTTATTATTATATTATTCCTTTCCTTCATATTGTAACTTATCTTATTATTTCCCTTTTTAATTCCTTTAATCATATTAATTCCTAAAATTACAATCTAAAATATTATAAGCCAAAAACTAAACTAAATTGATCATAATCATATTAGAACTTATTCGACATTTTTTAATAACATAATAACAATTAAATTATTTCATCAATTAATCATATAAACAATTAAATAAACCATTTAAATTAACAACTAATCATATAAATCAAGGATCATCAACAAGATTACTTAAAACATGATAAAAATCCTACTTTTATTATTTGGAGTCACTCGACATACATATATATACATACCAAAATTAATACTTTAAATTAATTAAATGCAATTATCAATAAACAATTATATAAACTTAACAATAAACAATAAAATCATGCTTTAAACATTAAATCATCTAATTTAGACTAAAACAAGATTAAATTCATCACTTTGTAGTACACGAATCACACGGCCTTCATGGCTTTAAAATAATATCAAGATTAATTTCAAGAATTCATAATATCATGCTTATATTAAAGATTTAATCATGGTTATCAATAATAATTCAAGAATTGTCAAGATTCAACATTAAAAATTAGATTTTTAATTTCCTTTAGCATCTTATTCCACTCGACAATTTTGATAATATGAACAAAATAATAAGTTTAATTTACGGCTTTAATTTAACAATTAAATAATTAAGTTCACAAATTTTATTCAAGAAAATATCATGAATTTATCATCAAAATTTATATTATACTACTCGACATATATTCGAACTTCTAAGAACAAGAATCGAAAATTATCATGCATTTATTCAAGCAATTATACAATTAAAGCAATTATTTCATGCATAGAATTAATTATAACAATCAAAGATTCATAAAGGTTGCATAAAATATCAAGAAAATAGCATGATCAACTTATCATATAATTCGAACCATACTAACCTAACATGACACTAATTCTATTTTCTTAGTTTAATCCTAATTAACTATATGGAAAACTATACCTAATCTAAGAAGGATAGTTTAGTTACCTAGATTAGGAAGAAAATTAAGAAAAGTTGCTCCTTGGGCACCCGAAAATACACAGCCACCAAGAAGGGTTTTTAAGGTTCTTTTGAGAGTTAGATTGTATAGAAATATATGTAAAACAGGTTATGAGCTTGTTCCCTATTTAAATATAAAGAACAAAAGAATAATAATAAAAGAAAATAAAATATCAATAATTTAGGAGGGGGGCCGTGAATATGGAGAGGGAGTAGGGTTGTTGAGCTAATTTGGGGGACTTAGTATAAGGTAGGTACACTTAGGGTTTTTTAATTAGATAATTAGTTATGGGCTTACCTAAATAACAATAACCCAAAATAAAATAAAAAGAATTAACCCTTGGCCATGATTAGAGGGGCCAGCCAAGAGGGATAGATTTGGGTCAATGGGCCAAAATTTAAGTCAAGGTAAAAGAAATAAGAATAACAGTCCAAGTTATTGGGCCCTTTGGACTTAGAAAAATAAAATAATATAAATAAACCGCGAAATTTTCTGGCCCTAAATTCCGGGTTATTACAGCAATTAATAATCACAACTTCAAACAAGAATTTTGTGGTGCTAGGTGAAAGAGGATACTACTTTTTGTGGAGTTAAGGCTTACTTCAATATCCCATAAAGATTGGACAAGGAAGTATGGGGTTTAAAGAAGAAAAAATCCACTCAAGCATTTCAACAAACACCTTCTATGATCCAAAGTCAACGCCATTGTCTCAAGAAGCCACTAATTTAGCCTTAGAAGCTCGTGGGTTTTATTCGTCATCTCCTAGGACCGAATTCAAGTGTTGCATTTCATGGGTTGATTGAAGGCCCAAAGATTGAAGGCCCATCTTTTGGGCGTGTGATGTGGCATGTGATGTTGCTGATTTTAATTAGTTTGTTCTAGTTTATTCTAGGTTGTTCTAACTGATTTATGGCATTAAAATAGTCATTAAGTAGAATGCTTGATTCAAGGAAAATCGTTGGCCTTTGGTTCCCTATGTTTGGCCGGTTTTGCTTGAGTTATTTTGGAGTCTTTTTGTGTTCTTTGGCTGCTGCATTCCACTATATAAGGAGAGCTTATGATTAATCAAAGGCATTCTGAAATATACAAAAAAACGTGAGTTTGAGCATATTACTTCTTTGAGTTTGTCCAAAGTAGTTTGTGTTTTCCTTGTTACTTTGAGTGTGTTCTTGAGTGACAAGATTAGGAGAGATTGAGTGTGTCTTATCTCAGCCTAAGACCCCAAATCATTGAGTATGTTCTTGTGGTTTGGTTTATCTATCTTTTAATTTTCTGTTCAAATTGTTTCTGTTTTTATGTGCGATTTTTGTTCCATTTTCTTTGAGTGTTAAACTTCTAACCATTCTTAGGGAAGAGTTTCACATTCACATCATCTGGTATCAGAGCCTTGGTTCGAGATTATTGCAGAAAGTCGCACTTTGGTGGTGGAAAGGAAACGCTGAAATTCATCCCGTTTTTCAGTCAACTTTGAAGATCGATATCTCACTCTTTAGGAGTCCAAATGAAGCGATTTTTTTTGAATCTGGGTTTTTTTCTGTGTAGATTTCACTTGTAAAATTTTGTAAATTTTGAAGACCATTTGCTATTAAACTGGGCAGGTTTTCGAAAGTTGCGCAGAATAGAGCCAATTCAGCGCATCAGGTTTTAGCAGAGGTTATCTCCTTCATCCGGATAGCTTTTGAAGTGTTTCTTTTTTTTAAGTTGCTTAAAATTTTCTGAATTTTAATAATTTGTAAACCCTTGAGAGTCTCAAGGAAGTTTTTATTCTCGTTCAGAGCTTTAAACTTACTGTCAGATTATACATTGTACTTGTAATAGTCTAGCAAAATAGTGAAGTAATGGGTGGAAGTGGGGAACTCAATGATATGATTAGATTTATCACCCAAAAACTAGAGAATTTGGAAAAAAAAAGAAGAAAGTGAAGTCTCGAGGGCACAACAAAATAATAGAATGGATGCCATGTTTGAAATGCTCCTACAGGCCACTAGAAAAATAAATGAATTAGAGGATGAGGATGCAAATAGTAGTAACAATCTTAGGCAATTTGATGAAGATAGGGGCCTAAGGATTGACATGCCTGAATTCGATGGGGGGCATGATAGTGAGGCGTTCTTAGATTGGCTCCGACAAATTGAAATTGTTTTTGCGTACAAGGGATTTGATGATAGAAAACGGTTTAAATTGGCTGTCCTAAAACTTACAAAACTTGCTGCTTTGTGGTATGAAAACCTCAAGGCAAGTAGAAGGAGAGAAGGAAAAGATAAACTTGACTCATGGGAGAAATTGAAAAGGAAAATGAGGGATAAATGGGTTAGCAAAGAGTATGAGCAGGAGCAATACTTAAAATTGACTCACCTATCACAAGAAAACATGAGTGTGGAGGGTTACATAAAAGAATTTGAGACGTTAGGTTTGACCTGTGATTTGCAAGAAAAGGATTACAAAATTGCTAGATATGTTAAGGGATTGTCCAAAGAAATTAATAGGAAGGTGGAAGTCACTCATTATGCCACTTTCAGTGATGTATGCAAGCTAGCTTTGAGGTTTGAGTCTCAACTAAACGAAGAAAGGGAAAAGGAGAAACCTAAAAACATACCTTTTAAGGGGACTTCAAAATTTACTCATTTTCAACAAAAGGGGGGTAACTTTCAAAATAAGGCTTTTCCATCTAATTCAAAGAATGATAAGGGGAAGGAGAAGGCTGTGGTTTCACCTAGTGAACTTGATACTAGGAGAAAGTGTTTTAAATGTCATGGTAGAGGTCATATTGCTAGCCAATGTCCTAGTAAGAATGTCTTGACAGCCCAACAATGCGCCATTATGGATGAGGAAGAACAATTGTATAACTTTGTTGTTCAAGAAGAAGAGGGTCATGAGGAAGACGAATATGATGAAGAAATTCCTCCAGAAAGTGAGTTTAATATGATGGTGGTTCGAAAACTTTTGTTTAGCGAACCTCAAGTTGATGAGAGACAGAGAAATAATTTGTTCCACACTAGATGCAAAATTGGTGAGAAAACATGCAATGTTATTGGGCAAGTCATCCTTCATATACTTAATCTCCCGCATAGAAAAATTATGTTTAGACAAATCCATACCCAAAGATGACAATAGGCTAGAAATTTGTGGTGCTAGGTAAAGGAGGAAAACTTTTTTGTGGTGTTAAAGGCTTTATTTCAATATCCTTTGAATATAGGATAAAGAAATATGGGGTTTGAAGAAGAAAAATTCACTTAGGCATTTTAGCAAACACCTAGAGTGCAATCAATAATCACAACTTCAAACCAGAATTTTGTGGTGCTAGGTGAAAGAGGATACTACTTTTTGTGGAGTTAAGGCTTACTTCAATATCCCATAAAGATTGGACAAGGAAGTATGGGGTTTAAAGAAGAAAAAATCCACTCAAGCATTTCATCAAACACCTTCTATGCAATGTTCAACAACAACAAAAATCTGAAATTTTTTGCAATAAATCACCAAGATCTTTGGAGGTATTGAAACCTAGGCTCTTGATACCAATTGATGTAGAATGGGGTCTCAAAATCAAACAAAAACTACCAAAATTTCCCAAGAGAAGAAGAAATTCGTAGGTCTAACTCAAGCCCCAAACATGAACATGAAAAACTCATTAAAACATGGATATGGACATGAAAATAAGCTCACTAAGGACCTATAATCATGAACTAAACATAATCTAATCTAAATCACAAAGGTAAAGAATAGAAAATGACTTAAAATCACAAAGTTTGCAAGATTTTCCAACCACCAAGGATGGGTGAGTTCACTAAGCACTCCAACAAGAGAAAACTCTCAATTTTCATTTCAACAAAATCTGATTTTTACATGAGGTAAGAAGGCTATTTAAAGAGCTAAACTCATCCTAATAAGACTATTAATCTAGGCCATTAATCTCTAAATATTCAAGGGCCAAGATTAGAAAGTCACTAAACAAAACAAGAGAGAAAAGCAAAAGGCAATTGGCGTCCTGCTCCCCGTGCACGGTCGTGCAGTATAATCGTGCACGATCGTGCACGCCCAAAAATATGTTTCTGGATCGTGCACGTTCGTGCCCTAAAAGGAGCGGTCGCTCCATATAATTGCACGGGCGCTCCTTTTACTAGTAAGAAACTTCACCAAGATAAGGAGCAGTCACTCCAGAAGCTTGCATGGGAGCTCCTATAAAGGAGCGGTCGATCCACGTGTTTGCACGGCCGCTCCTTTGGCCGTGCCTACAACTACCCCTTTTCAAGCTTCCCGTTCTTAGGCCAAAACCCACTTATGTCCTTAAGCACTTCCAAGCAAGCATCCAACACCTTAACAAGCTAAACTAGCAACTATAAAGCAACTAAAATAGTTTTAAGCTACTTATTACAACCCAAAAAACATGAAAGGCAAAAAAATGAAACTAAAACTAAACAAGTTAAATAGATATGGAAAGAGTCGTCGTTGATCGTTGAAGACGCTTGTTTGACCATCCCGTTCTGCATCATTAGAGGAATTAGGGTAAGCATAAACCCGTTAAAAAAGTTGATGAGGCCGTTGAGGCGGAAAAAATGTACAAGGAGGTGTGTGTATGATGAGAAGCCCCCACTTTGACTGAGTCTGGAGAGACGAATGTTCTCGCAAGACGAAAGTCAAAGTATTATGGTTGGGGCGAGGCAATAGCATGTGTGGGCTGCATGAGCAAAGATATCAAGGAAAAATTGTACATAGCCATATAGGCATATATAGGTTCATGACCAAGTTAATCAAAACAACAATCACATATAGTGATTCAAGGATTCAACAAAGATAGGTTCTAGCCTTGTGTGCTTTGTGCTCTGTGATGTGCGTATGTACAATGTGCATGATGCTTATGAATGTACGCATGAAATGATTATGATGCCCGATATTTTTTTTTTTGGCAAATAAACTGAGAATATGATACCAAAAGATGTGTTTAAAAACACCAAAAAAAGTCACAAAATAACATGATCTAAGTATACCTAGACCTATACAAAAGCTTCATAACCAACACCCCAAAACTACCTAGAAGGCAGAAACCAAAAAATTACATCAATAACAGTTGTTTTAAACTGTCTTCACATCTAGTTGAAACTCTGAAAACTATGTTCCTAATAGCCTTATTTACAGTCATACATTAATTAGAAAAGATCGTTGAGTTTCTTTGTTGCCAAATTACATAGATGGTTTTAGCAAAGCACATTGAGATTATCTGTTGTTTCCCCTTTGTCTTCCTGCTTTGACTGGTAATCCACTTAACTTCATCCTGCCATCTTAGAATTCTCCTGTTGCACTTCAAAATCTTCATGAAAAATTCCCATATTTCTTTGAAGTAGTTGCGTTCAAAGAAAAGGTGTTGAACTGTCTCTTGCTTTTGGTGACAAAACACACATTGAGGATCACAGTTCAATTTCCATTTCATCATTCTATCTTTAGTGTAAAGTCTATTGTGAAGGGCAAGCCAAGTGATAAACACGCTTCTAGGGCTTCCTTGATTGTTGATGATGATTTGGGTCCAGCTGACTTCATCTGCAGTTGGGATGAGATGTTGATACATGCTTCTTATATGATATTTGCCATGTTTGAGGTAGCAAGCCCGATATGCTTGTGGTGCATGATGCATGATGTGATTGGTGTTCGTGAAATGTGGTGCATGTTGAATGATATGCTATGTATGACAAGGAAATGAATGACCAAGGGGATCGACCAATAGTATATTAGTTAAAAATGGGGATGGAGCGGTCTCAATCCCCCAATCAATCAAAGACAGAGCCTTCGATCATAAGCAAGCCCCCGGCCCGTTGGGAAAGCTATATTTGTGGTGAAGTAGTTGAATAGGTAGGGTAGCATGAATGAGAGATGATGGATAAGGCTTTTTGTGAATCTCAGGTTTGTGGTGGAGTAGATGGATAGGTAAGCTGTGACGACCCGACTCATATAGATCGGCGCGGAAGAAACCGACGAGTCGAATTGTCGATCTAAGATACAAACATACTTAAAACCTAAAACAAAACTTCAAATTTTATTATTATAAAACCAAAACGTACAAAACCACAAGTTGTACATAACTAAGTCCCAAATAGTCAACACTAAAGAATTATCCAAAATAGATGTCAGAGTTAGAGTATGCAACATACTAACAGTCTAAAGTCTAATAACAGAAAATCACAACCACAACTATAGATAGAAATTCGACACTCGCCCGAACCCAAGCTAAGCATCAACATCACCATCAGAGTTACCTGAAAATGAACATATATCCACCATCAGTGGAGAGTAACATAACAGTCCCACCCTAACGTGGACACATATGATCATAAAATAAACCAAACAACAAATCAGGCACTCAACTAAACAAACATGCAATTGTAAAGAAACAACAATAACAATAATAATAACAACTCGCTTAACCTTACTTGACTTAATCTTATCATAATCTTTGTCGCTATCATTTACATATTAGACCGGTCTATGCTCGTACAAACGCATCTTACGCGAACGAACTTTCCTACTATGCCAGGAATGAGAATCTTACTCCCAAACCCATGAACCCCATCTTATCCATATCATAAAGACGACATAGCAAGTAATCACTATCTATCCCAATACCGCGGTTAGGATAGGGGCAACGTCTTAACCCAAGTCTTAGGATCTTACTCTAAGGTTAGGCGTCTAAAAGTAAATTCAAGCTATCTTTACATTCTTGGTTAATCTTAAGTTGCATCTTACGCCTTTACTTAAGACTAACTATAAAAACCATAATCTTGGAACCTTTTTAATCATTCTTTATAACTTTCTTTAACTTTCTTTAATAAACTTTAATTACTTTTTATCCTTTCTTAAATCAAGACTACAAGATCATCAAGAACTCATCAAGATCATCAAGAATCATCAAAGAACTCATCAAGATCATCAAGAATTATCAAAGAACTCATCAAGATCATCAAGAATTATCATCATCAATACAGCCCAAAGCACACACATGACATGACTAACTTGCAACGACATAATCATCAATTCTAAGCATCGAAACTTTACGAAAATTAAAAATGAACATTAAACATGAAACTATCATAATTGATCACAATATTCATAGAAACAAGGCAAGAACATCACATAATCATCACTCGAAATCAGCCCAAATACACGCATGCTATTGATTAATTCCATCAACTTTCGGTCTAATTTAGTCATCTAATCTACCCTATGAATCGTTGTATACAAATTAGGATAGGATAGCATGTTACCTTATTGAGGTATAAACAAATCAACACACGAAAACTCGCTGCCCGAAAACCAAACCACACGGCTCAACACACACGGCCAACCACGGCTTCACATGGCACCACCCACGAACTTGCACGGCTTCAATGCACAGACCACACGAACCACCCCCTCGAACACGGCACCACCACTTGGCCAACCATGAACCACACGAACCCACTCAAAAACCGAAACCAAACTAGTGATCTTGAATGAAACTATTGGGGTTTAATTTGTGTTTTAATACTTAAAGATCAATGGAGGTTGAATCTTTAAGTTTGGGTTTGAAAAGATGGATGAACAATGGTTAGTGGTGAACAAACCAAAATGGCATGTGGAATTTGATGGGCAAGGATGGAGAGAGTTTTTGTTTAAAAGTGGGCAAAGGATGATTAAATGGCAAATGAATCTTAAGCCTTACTACCACTTCTATTTATAGAAGTTAAGGTGTGAACACAAGGCAAGTGGCAAAACCAAGCCACACACATGAGAGGGGCCAGTTGGGCTAAGGGAAATGGGCCAAAAAGATCACTTGGGCCATTTGCACTTAAGCATGACTAATCATGTTTAAATTCGCACTTGGCCCAAAACTTAATTAATTAATTAGAAAATTAAAATAAAATTCTAATTAATTAAAATAAAATAAATAGTAAAACAATTAATCATAAAATAAAATAATCATATTCAATGAATAAAACAAAATAAATAGTCCAAATAAATTCGGACCATACATAAAATAAACATAAATAGACAAATAAACATAGCAGAAAAATACCGAAAAACTGGGGCGTTACATAAGCCCCCAACCTTTAGGGTAAGTATGGATGAAAGATCATTGTTAAAGCTATTTTGTGGATTGCATTAAAAGGCCAAAGCATTGAGAAAAGAGGCTATCTCAAGTCATGAACTTGAGTTAGATATGTGTAACGACCCGACTTTTTAAGACTGTCGATTTACGAAGGAAATCGACAAATGGATCATTACTAAACATAAATGTAACAAAAATAACATATTCTAAGTATAATTGATCTTTTATTAATTAAAGGCATAACTACTAGTCTCGTAAACCAAGAGTAAACTCTAAGGTACATATTGAAATATTGTTTAATCCCAACAGGCTGGGATAAATACTTAATAAATAAGAAATAAATAACATAAACTAAACTAAGGGTTCTCTATCACTCAAACAGATCAGACATCCCGATCCACCGCAAGCCCACTTACGTCTCTGCGTCTTCACCTGAAACTGGGGGGGGGTCCACTGTCAGTGGCGAGTAACTAGGCTGTCCCGCTTAAATGAGGGACCGCTAACCACATAATAGCATAGAATCAACCATGAAAACCACACATAAATATATAACAATACGTACGAAAATACATACAGGATACGTATAAAAATATGTACAAAAATACGTATACCTTTCGTATGGAAATACCTGCAAAATACGGTTAGAGTACATACAAAATACGTATACAATACAGGCACAAAATACGTACGACATACAATTTCATATATGCGCACATGTATACACAAATACTTACAACGTACAAATACGTATTCATACTTATACATATACAGACGTACACAACGGAAGACTTATACATATCATTTTAAACATTCCATTTTATTCTTATCTTATCGTAAATGACTTCATATAACACATAGACTATCATATCTTAGCTAACTTTATATCTTATCATAACCTATCATAACATATCATATCTTGGTGTAACATAATCATATCATAGCTTCTTAACATATCATAACATCTTATCTTCTTAACATATCATCTTAACTTCTTGGCGGACCGGTCTTTATAACTCGTAGTGAACCTTTGCGTCCACAACTTTCCTAAAACATGCCGGGGTGAACCTTTGCGTCCCACCCGTAGCCCTCCTTTGCGAGAACTAAGCCTAAGCTATGGCCATAACCCCTAAATAGTCCTCCTTTGCGAGAACCACCTAGACGACTACATATCCTAGAATCAAGAACTGCGCAGATACCGCGGTCTGGCAGTGGCAACGACTTAACCCGATTGATGACCTTTGCACCATCGCAGGGGCGTCCTATCTTATTAACCCGATTAATGACCTTTGCGTCATCGCAGGGGCGTCCTTAACTTATTAACTTTCTTATACTTGGAAGTACTAGGTGACCGTAATCGGGAATGAAATGTTCGAAGTCCCAGGAAAGAGAGGTGCGGCACGTATATTGGCCACCTTAAATACCAAGTCTTTCCTAGCCAGAGATCGAAACAAATCAATAACCTTTTACTTTGTTTCCTTTCCTTCCCTATTAATATCTTATTGTACTTTCCTTCCTATTGCAACTTATCCCTACTGACTCCTTGAATAATAATAATAATAATAATAATAAATATAATAATAATTATCCCTGAAATCCTTTTCATTATTATCATGTTGTAATTTACCCTTTTCGTCATATTATTATTTCCCTTCATATTGTCACTTATCCCTGATAATTCCTTTAATTATGACAATTATAATAATTCCTAAAATTACTTTCTAGTGTTATTATAAGTCAAAAATCAAACTTAAATTGATCAAAACAAAATAGGACCATTTGACATAAATAAATAATTACATAAAAATTAAATAGGTTCATAAATTCAACACATAATTAATTAAATAAATTAGATAGAACAACAATTAACAACATAAATTACTTCAAACATGCTAATAATACTACTTCTCAAAATTCATGGCACTCGACATTTTTGGGGATTAATTACCAAAATTAATCAATTAAACTAAATAATTGCAAACAACGATAATTAATTAAATTAGCTAAACAATAATTAAAAATATACTTCAACATAGAATCATCAAGATTAGCAAGAACAAGATCAAGAAAATCATCTTTAACATACATGATACACTCGGCAATATGGCATATTAAAATTATCAAGAATAAATCCAAGAATTCAATAATAACATGTTTTAATAATTTAATCACACTATTTTACACAATCTGATTTTAAAGAATTAAATTAAGTACCACCATTAAAAGGTCTCGAATAATCTGGAAATTTTGATGGAAGCTGGATGTAGGTTCAAGGTTTAACGTGCATAAATTTCGACCAAAAATAACGTCATTTACTATTTTTAAGTGATTTTATAACTAACAAATCAGATTAGACTGAATTCAGTTTCAGATTTTTCTGCCATAGCAAACGATCTTTAAAAATTACGAAAATTTAACACAAGCTGTAAAACACTATTACTGATTTCCACCTTAAATTTCGTAGCCATCCGAATTGATTAGTTGTCTTGATTAATTCGTAAACTAAATCTGGATAGTTTTACCGGTTTGAAAGATTAAATTATTATAAGAAATAAGAAGACGAATTTTGTCACGAAATAAATCATGGTTCATAATAAAACAGTAAAGAAACTCCCACGAAAAATTCATCATGAAATAACAAGATTTGTTTAAGAAATAAATTCATACAAATAATTATTAAACAATTAAAGATTTCAAGAAACTACATAAAATGATCAAGAAAATTTCATAATAATTCATCACATGGTTCGAAATTCTTAACCTTAACATGATACTAATTCCTTTAATTTTCCTAACCATTTTCATGATTTAATCCTAATTAACTATGTAATTAACTAACCCAAATCTAAGAGGAAAAGTCTAGTTACCTGATTCGCTATAAAATTCCAAGAAAAATCTCCTTGGCTTACACGAAAACACACGGCTAGGGCTAGATGGTTTTTATAGTTTTTGAGAGCTTTGGAAAATAAGTAAAGAAAAAGAATACAATTGTTGTTCTTTTAAATTTAAAAGAACAAAAATAACAAAAATTAAAATAAATAAAAAAAATAAAATAAAAAACAAGCTGGCCGTGGAAAATGAGAATGAGTAGGAAGGGGGAGAAAAATTAGGATGACCAAGCTTAAGGTTTGACTAGGTTTAATAATTAAAATGGATTATTAATTATTAATTAATTAAATAATAAAATTATCTAATTAATAAATAATTACAAAGAAGAATATGTGATGGCCATACATGGGGGGGGGGCCGTGTATGTGGATAAAAGAGGGGTAGGACTAGGTTTAAGGTAGTTGCAACAAATAAGCTTTCAAAGTTAATTAAATAATTAATTAAATAATTATCTAATGGAATAATAAAAGAAAATGAATACCCTTTTACTATCAAAGGGGGCCGGCCAAAAGAGAATAAAAATGGACTATGGGACCCGGCTCCCGGATAAGATTGATGAAATAAAAATAAACAGTCCAAATATATATAGGGTTCATGGCCCCCTAAAGATCAGTAGAAAAATTAGGAGAACGAAGGTAGGGTTTCTAAATGGGATCCATAATCAATATAGTTTAGTACAGATTAAATAAAGCAAATGAATGAATTGATTGGAAGGAAAATAAATGAAGGAACCATGTAAATAGAATGAATAATAGAGAGTTAGTTGGTTCCTAAAATTTAGCAGTCAAAATGGGAAACAAAATAGGCTTAGTCAAAATAGATAAAGGTATGATAATAATATCGATTAAAAAGAAATAGAGTAATTAATAAAAAGAAAGATAAGATGAACCGTGCAACACAAATTCAAAGGAAATAATTTGGCTTGGGTTTTGGCAAGATAAAATGAAAAGGTTAAGGCCATGCTCAAAATGATTAGATTGCTACACAAAATAATAATTAATTAAACAATAATCAGTTAAATAGTTAATTAATTATACATTTAATTAATTAATAAAAATTTTAAAATATCCCAAATTTTCGGGGTATTACAGTCACCCCTCCTTAAGAAAATTTCGTCCTCGAAATTTTCAAAAGGAAGCACACGTAAGAAAACAATGAAACATAAGAAACACCGAAAACATAAAACAATCAGATCGAGACGGAGTCCGTACCCATAGTTACGTCGGTCGCGCGTCCGCCTCTTCTTGGTCATGTAGTAGACTCGATTCTTCACTGGTACTCGGCTCACCGTTGCTGCCGCTTTATTCTTGGACACGCCTCAGACTTATGCCCTCCTTGACCGCACACGTGACACACTATCGTAAACCCGTCGCACCTCTTCCCGGGATGACGTTCCTTCTTGCATCCTCTGCAAACCAGGGTCTCCGGAACGTTGGTTGCTTGCCCGTCCTGCGATTGCGGCTCCTGGAATGGTTCGATTCGTGGTCTCTTCTCGACTGCGGGCGGCTGGCTTTCCTTGATTCTCTTCTTTGTAGTCTCTTCCTCCTCGAGCAATGCTTGAATCTCTAAATCTGTCTCGTACGCGTTCTGGAACGTTGCTGGCCTGTTGCCGATGACGTGTACCCGAATGCGAGGATTCATCTTTTTGATATACCGCTTCAGCTCCTCGGCTTCCGATGGAAATACTGCAGCAGCAAATCTGGACAGCTCCGCGAACTTGTCGGTATATGCCTGAAATGGTCCCCTGAGTGAGCGTCAGGAACTCCTCTTGCTTTTGCCACCTAAGTTCGTCGGGATAGATACGTTCTTGTAGCTTGGAGGTGAATTCTTCCTAGGTCATGCTCTTCACCGCTCTTCCCTGCGGGTGAACTGTTATCCACCAGTTGTCTGCTTCTAGTCGAAGATAGTAGCTAGCGATCCGAACTCGTTCATCATCCGAACAATCGGTTGCATTGAATAGTTTCCCCATCTCCCGAATCTAGCTCTCGAGCACCACGGGGTCAGACGTGCCATCATTGGTAGGAGGTCGATGGCGAGAAATCCGGTCCTGGGACCTGTGGGTTATGGGCTCACCACACTTCCGCTGCGCCACTCTGATATACAGTGCCGGTCACGGCCACTAAGTGATGGTTCCGGACTTGCCATTCTTCAAAACAATGCACAGGTTATGGAAATCAAAAGACAATCTAAACTTAAATCCGATCATCGCAAAAGAACGTAAAATGACTTATCCCATAGCTCTACCCAAGGCTTCACTCACTTAGGTTTTCCATTTTAGGCTAACTTTCACTCGTGGTTCATAAAGCACTCATCTTACGAAGTTACTTATGAAGAAGTAACTTTAGGGTCAAACCTATGGCTCGGATACCAACTGTAACGACCCGACTTTTTAAGACTGTCGATTTACGAAGGAAATCGACAAATGGATCATTACTAAACATAAATGTAACAAAAATAACATATTCTAAGTATAATTGATCTTTTATTAATTAAAGGCATAACTACTAGTCTCGTAAACCAAGAGTAAACTCTAAGGTACATATTGAAATATTGTTTAATCCCAACAGGCTGGGATAAATACTTAATAAATAAGAAATAAATAACATAAACTAAACTAAGGGTTCTCTATCTGATGTGAATGTGAAACTCTTCCCTAAGAATGGTTAGAAGTTTAACACTCAAAGAAAATGGAACAAAAATCGCACATAAAAACAGAAACAATTTGAACAGAAAATTAAAAGATAGATAAACCAAACCACAAGAACATACTCAATGATTTGGGGTCTTAGGCTGAGATAAGACACACTCAATCTCTCCTAATCTTGTCACTCAAGAACACACTCAAAGTAACAAGGAAAACACAAACTACTTTGGACAAACTCAAAGAAGTAATATGCTCAAACTCACGTTTTCTTTTGTATAATTCTGAATGCTTTGATTAATCATAAGCTCTCCTTATATAGTGGAATGGAGCAGCAAAAGAACACAAAAAGACTTCAAAATAACCTAGAAAAACTGGCCAAACATAGGGGATCCAAGGCCAACAGTTTTCCTTGAATCAAGCACTCTACTTAATGACTATTTTAATGCCATAAATCAGCTAGAACAACCTAGAATAAACTAGAACAAACTAATTAAAATCAGCAACATCACAAGCCTTAAAATCAGTAACACCACACGCCACATCACACCCAAAAGATGGGCCTTCAATCTTTGGGCCTTCAATCAACCCATGAAATGCAACACTTAAATTCAGTCCTAGGAGATGATGGATAAAACCCACGAGCTTCTAAGGCTAAATTAGTGGCTTCTTGAGACAATGGCGTTGACTTTGGATCATTCCCCCCGTCTTCAGAAGAGTTTGCCCTCAAACTAGCATCGTCTAGGTAAGGCGACAAATCCCCCACATTGAAGGTAGCGCTGACACCCATCAACCCCTCGGGAAGTTCAATTTTGTAGGCACTGTCATTTACCCGCTCGAGTACTCTAAATGGACCATCAGAACGTGGCATGAGTTTGTTTTTGCGGAGTTGAGGAAACCTTTCCTTTCTCAAGTGTAGCCAGACTAAGTCCCCTGGTTGAAAAACAGGTTGCTTGCGGTTCTTATTTGCTCTCTCTCGGTATTTTTTATTCATCTCCTCAATTTTGTTCTTCACTTGCTCACAATTTTTTTGAAATGTTTCTATTCGCTTCCTTGCATCTTTTTCCACTTTTTCCCCTTTAGCCAAAGGAATAAGATCAATTGGGAGAAATGGATTCACCCCATAAACGACTTCAAAAGGAGAACGCGAAGTAGTCAATGAATGCGCCCTATTGTAAGCAAACTCCGCATGGGCTAGTTTCATGTCCCAATCCTTCTGCGTTTTGCTCACAAGACCACGCAACAAAGTACCCAAAGTTCTATTAGTAACCTCAGTTTGCCCATCTGTTTGGGGATGATGAGACGTACTAAATAGTAACTTGGTACCCACAAGTTTCCATAGTGTCCTCCAAAAGTGACTGAGGAACTTGGAATCTCTGTCAGACACTATACTTCGAGGAATGCCATGATGTTTGACGATTTCCTTGAAGTACAGTTCAGACACCTTCACTGCATCATCAGTTTTATTACATGCTACAAAGTGTGCCATTTTAGAAAATCTATCTACAACTACCATAATGCTATCTCTACCCCTCTGTGTCCGTGGCAACCCCACAATGAAATCCATACTAACACTTTCCCATGGAGTATCGGGAACCGGCAATGGAGTGTAGAGCCCTTTTGTGAAGTGACTCTTGGCCCTTTGACACGTAGCACATCTTTCCACAACATGAGTTACATCCTTGATCATTCTAGGCCAATAGAAATGTTCGCCAATAATATCAAGAGTCTTCTGAATTCCAAAACGACCAGCTAGACCACCACTATGCACCTCACGAACCAGCAATTCTCGAACTCCACTCTTTGGAACACAAAGCTTGTTACCCTTGAATAAGTAACCTTCCTGCCACACTAACTCCTTGTTGGTTTGTCAACCCCAAAAGAAAAATCAGGATCTTCTTTATAGTACTCCTTGAGTTGTTCAAAACCCAATATCTTCGTATCCACCATAGTAAGCAAGTAAGTTCGCCGTGACAAAGCATCCGCAACTACATTACTCTTCCCATCTTTGTATTTGGAGATAAATGTGAATGATTGAAGAAACTCAACCCATTTAGCATGTCTTTTGTTGAGTTTTTGTTGGCCATGTATGAATTTTAGTGCCTCATGATCAGAATGTAGAACAAATGGCTTTGGCCTAAGGTAGTGAGACCAATGGTCAAGTGCTCTAACTATGGCATAAAACTCTTGATCATAGGTGGAATAATTCAGCTTCGCTCCACTCAACTTTTCACTAAAGTAACTCACAGGCTTCTTCTCTTGAATTAAAACGGCACCTATCCCAATCCCACTCGCATCACACTCCACCTCAAACACTTTGTTGAAATCGGGAAGCATAAGAATAGGAGCATTGCAAAGCATATCTTTGACCTTCTCAAAGGCCCTTTGAGCGTTCTCTCCCCATTCAAATTCTCCCTTCTTGGTTAATTCAGTGATCGGAGCCATGATAGTAGAGAAGTTTTTAATGAACCGCCTATAGAAGGAGGCTAGCCCATGAAAACTTCTAACTTCGTGCACATTAGTTGGAGTCGACCAAGTCTGGACCGCCTTCACCTTCTCTGGATCTACATGTACCCCCTCTCTAGTTACAATGTATCCTAAGAATACAACACTATGAGTCATGAATACACATTTCTCAAGCTTACCATACAACTTCACCTCCCTCAATTTTTCAAACAACCTCCTCAAATGAATTACATGATCTTCATTGTTTTTACTATACACAAGAATATCATCTAAGTAAACGACAATAAAATCATTAAGAAAAGGACGGAGGACTTCGTTCATCAATCTCATGAAGGAGCTTGGGGCGTTGCAAAGCCCAAACGGCATTACCAACCACTCATACAACCCTTGCTTTGTTTTGAAAGCCGTTTTCCATTCATCCCCTTCCCGAATTCTCATTTGATGGTATCCACTTCTTAGGTCAATTTTGGAAAAGACCAACGAACCACTCAACTCATCTAACATATCTTGCAAGCGAGGCATGGGGAAACGATATTTGATCGTTATATTGTTTATGGAACGACTATCAACACACATTCTCCAAGTACCATCTTTCTTTGGTACTAAGAGTGCGGGAACGGCGCAAGGACTAAGGCTTTCTCTCACATAGCCTCTCTCAATTAATTCATTCACTTGCCTTTCAAGTTCCTTACTCTCCTCCGGATTACACCTATAGGCTGCCTTATTGGGCAAAGGTGCTCCAGGAATCAAGTCAATGGCGTGCTCAATGCCCCTCATAGGTGGGAGGCCATTGGGCAAGTCATCGGGAAACACATCTTTGTACTCTTCTAATAACTCATTGAGTGGGGATGAGTCATTACAAGTAGTACTAAGATCATCTTTGGTTCTTACAACCAAAGCATACCCTCCCCCATTTTCTTCCACTATTTTCTCAAATTCAGTACAAGTTACAAGATAGTTGCTTTTTTCTTTCTTCTTAGCAACTTGTGGGGGTAAGGGAAGTAATTTAACTTTTCTGCCTTCTCTAGTAGTTACAAGATATACATTCATTTTTCCTCTATGTTCAGAATCATGATCAAATTGCCAAGGTCTTCCAAGTAGCAAATGACAAGCATCCATAGGAATAATGTCGCACCACCTCTCATCTTCAAACCCTCCAATGGAATAGGACACCAAGGCTTGCTTCTTCACTCGAACACCCGTACCATCGTTCAACCAATTCAACTTGTAAGGTTCATCATGATCTCTAGTTGAAAGCTTCAACTTACTCACTGCTTCAGAAGAGATGACATCTGTTTGGGCTCCACCATCGATAATAACATTGCATGTTTTCTCACCAATTTTGCATCTAGTGTGGAACAAATTATTTCTCTGTCTCTCATCAACTTGAGGTTCGCTAAACAAAAGTTTTCGAACCACCATCATATTAAACTCACTTTCTAGAGGAATTTCTTCATCATATTCGTCTTCCTCATGACCCTCTTCTTCTTGAACAACAAAGTTATACATTTGTTCTTCCTCATCCATAATGGCGCATTGTTGGGCTTTCAAGATATTCTTACTAGGGCATTGGCTAGCAATATGACCTCTACCATGACATTTAAAACACTTTCTCCTAGTATCAAGTTCACTAGGTGAAACCACAGCCTTCTCCTTCCCCTTATCATTCTTTGAATTAGATGGAAAAGCCTTATTTTGAAAGTTACCCCCCTTTTGTTGAAAAGGAGTAAATTTCGAAGTCCCCTTGAAAGGTATGTTTTTAGGTTTCTCCTTTTCCCTGTCTTCTTTAAGTTGAGACTCAAACTTCAAAGCTAGCTTGCATACATCACTGAAAGTGGCATAATGAGTGACTTCCACCTTCCTATTAATTTCTTTGGACAATCCCTTAACAAATCTAGCAATTTTGTAAGCCTCCTTTTCTTGTAAATCACAGGTCAAGCCTAACCTTTCAAATTCTTTTATGTAACCCTCCACACTCATGTTTTCTTGTGATAAGTGAGTCAATTTTAAGTATTGCTCCTGCTCATACTCTTTGCTAACCCATTTATCCCTCATTTTCTTTTTCAATTTCTCCCATGAGTCAATTTTATCTTTTCCTTCTCTCCTTCTACTTGCCTTGAGGTTTTCATACCACAAAGCAGCAAGTTTTGTGAGTTTTAGGACAGCCAATTTAAACCGTTTTCTATCATCAAAGCCCTTGTACTCAAAAACAGTTTCAATTTGTCGAAGCCAATCTAAAAACGCCTCACTATCATGTCCCCCATCGAATTCAGGCATGTCAATCCTTAGGCCCCTATCTTCATCAAATTGCCTAAGATTGTTACTACTATTTGCATCCTCATCCTCTAATTCATTTATTTTTCTAGTGGCTTGTAGGAGCATTTCAGACATGGCATCCATTCTATTATTTTGTTGTGCCCTCGAGACTTCACTTTCTTCTGTTTTTTTCTCCAAATTCTCTAGTTTTTGGGTGATCAATCTAAGCATATCATTGAGTTCCCCACTTCCAGCCATTACTTCACTATTTTGCTAGACTATTACAAGTACAATGTATAATCTGACAGTAAGTTTAAAGCTCTGAACGAGAATAAAAACTTCCTTGAGACTCTCAAGGTTTTACAAATTATTAAAATTCAGAAAATTTTAAGCAACTTAAAAAAAAGAAACACTTCAAAAGCTATCCGGATGAAGGAGATAACCTCTGCTAAAATCTGTTGCTCTGGATTGGCTCTATTTTGTGCAACTTTCGAAAATCCTGCCCAGTTTAATAGCAAACGATCTTCAAAAATTACGAAATTTTACAATTGAAATCTACACAGAAAAACACCCAGATTCAAAAAAAGAATCGCTTCATTTGGACTCCTGAAGAGTGAGATATCGATCTTCAAAGTTGACTGAAAAACGGGATGAATTTCAGCGTTTCCTTTCCACCACCAAAGTGCGACTTCCTGCAATAATCTCGAACCAAGGCTCTGATACCAGATGATGTAAATGTGAAACTCTTCCCTAAGAATGGTTAGAAGTTTAACACTCAAAGAAAATGGAACAAAAATCGCACATAAAAACAGAAACAATTTGAACAGAAAATTAAAAGATAGATAAACCAAACCACAAGAACATACTCAATGATTTGGGGTCTTAGGCTGAGATAAGACACACTCAATCTCTCCTAATCTTGTCACTCAAGAACACACTCAAAGTAACAAGGAAAACACAAACTACTTTGGACAAACTCAAAGAAGTAATATGCTCAAACTCACGTTTTCTTTTGTATAATTCTGAATGCTTTGATTAATCATAAGCTCTCCTTATATAGTGGAATGGAGCAGCAAAAGAACACAAAAAGACTTCAAAATAACCTAGAAAAACTGGCCAAACATAGGGGATCCAAGGCCAACAGTTTTCCTTGAATCAAGCACTCTACCTAATGACTATTTTAATGCCATAAATCAGCTAGAACAACCTAGAATAAACTAGAACAAACTAATTAAAATCAGCAACATCACAAGCCTTAAAATCAGTAACACCACACGCCACATCACACCCAAAAGATGGGCCTTCAATCTTTGGGTCTTCAATCAACCCATGAAATGCAACACTTGAATTCAGTCCTAGGAGATGATGGATAAAACCCACGAGCTTCTAAGGCTAAATTAGTGGCTTCTTGAGACAATGGCGTTGACTTTGGATCACTATCACTCAAACAGATCAGACATCCCGATCCACCGCAAGCCCACTTACGTCTCTGCGTCTTCACCTGAAACTGGGGGGGGGTCCACTGTCAGTGGCGAGTAACTAGGCTGTCCCGCTTAAATGAGGGACCGCTAACCACATAATAGCATAGAATCAACCATGAAAACCACACATAAACATATAACAATACGTACGAAAATACATACAGGATACGTATAAAAATATGTACAAAAATACGTATACCTTTCGTATGGAAATACCTGCAAAATACGGTTAGAGTACATACAAAATACGTATACAATACAGGCACAAAATACGTACGACATACAATTTCATATATGCGCACATGTATACACAAATACTTACAACGTACAAATACGTATTCATACTTATACATATACAGACGTACACAGCGGAAGACTTATACATATCATTTTATACATTCCATTTTATTCTTATCTTATCGTAAATGACTTCATATAACACATAGACTATCATATCTTAGCTAACTTTATATCTTATCATAACCTACCATAACATATCATATCTTGGTGTAACATAATCATATCATAGCTTCTTAACATATCATAACATCTTATCTTCTTAACATATCATCTTAACTTCTTGGCGGACCGGTCTTTGTAGCTCGTAGTGAACCTTTGCGTCCACATCTTTCCTAAAACATGCCGGGGTGAACCTTTGCGTCCCACCCGTAGCCCTCCTTTGCGAGAACTAAGCCTAAGCTATGGCCATAACCCCTAAATAGTCCTCCTTTGCGAGAACCACCTAGACGACTACATATCCTAGAATCAAGAACTGCGCAGATACCGCAGTCTGGCAGTGGCAACGACTTAACCCGATTGATGACCTTTGCGCCATCGCAGGGGCGTCCTATCTTATTAACCCGATTAATGACCTTTGCGTCATCGCAGGGGCGTCCTTAACTTATTAACTTTCTTATACTTGGAAGTACTAGGTGACCGTAATCGGGAATGAAATGTTCGAAGTCCCAGGAAAGAGAGGTGCGGCACGTATATTGGCCACCTTAAATACCAAGTCTTTCCTAGCCAGAGATCGAAACAAATCAATAACCTTTTACTCTGTTTCCTTTCCTTCCCTATTAATATCTTATTATACTTTCCTTCCTATTGCAACTTATCCCTACTGACTCCTTTAATAATAATAATAATAATAAATATAATAATAATTATCCCTGAAATCCTTTTCATTATTATCATGTTGTAATATACCCTTTTCGTCATATTATTATTTCCCTTCATATTGTCACTTATCCCTGATAATTCCTTTAATTATGACAATTATAATAATTCCTAAAATTACTTTCTAGTGTTATTATAAGTCAAAAATCAAACTTAAATTGATCTAAACAAAATAGGACCATTCGACATAAATAAATAATTACATAAAAATTAAATAGGTTCATAAATTCAACACATAATTAATTAAATAAATTAGATAGAACAACAATTAACAACATAAATTACTTCAAACATGCTAATAATACTACTTCTCAAAATTCATGGAACTCGACATTTTTGGGGATTAATTACCAAAATTAATCAATTAAACTAAATAATTGCAAACAACAATAATTAATTAAATTAGCTAAACAATAATTAAAAATATACTTCAACATAGAATCATCAAGATTAGCAAGAACAAGATCAAGAAAATCATCTTTAACATACATGATACACTCGGCAATATGGCATATTAAAATTATCAAGATTAAATCCAAGAATTCAATAATAACATGTTTTAATAATTTAATCACACTATTTTACACAATCTGATTTTAAAGAATTAAATTAAGAACCACCATTAAAAGGTCTCGAATAATCTGGAAATTTTGATGGAAGCTGGATGTAGGTTCAAGGTTTAACATGCATAAATTTCGTCCAAAAATAACGTCATTTACTATTTTTAAGTGATTTTATAACTAACAAATCAGATTAGGCTGAATTCAGTTTCAGATTTTTCTGCCATAGCAAACGATCTTTAAAAATTACGAAAATTTAACACAAGCTGTAAAACACTATTACTGACTTCCACCTTAAATTTCGTAGCCATCCGAATTGATTAGTTGTCTTGAATAATTCGTAAACTAAATCTGGACAGTTTTACCGGTTTGAAAGATTAAATTATTATAAGAAATAAGAAGACGAATTTTGTCACGAAATAAATCATGGTTCATAATAAAACAGTAAAGAAACTCCCACGAAAAATTCATCATGAAATAACAAGATTTGATTAAGAAATAAATTCATACAAATAATTATTAAACAATTAAAGATTTCAAGAAACTACATAAAATGATCAAGAAAATTTCATAATAATTCATCACATGGTTCGAAATTCTTAACCTTAACATAATACTAATTCCTTTAATTTTCCTAACCGTTTTCATGATTTAATCCTAATTAACTATGTAATTAACTAACCCAAATCTAAGAGGAAAAGTCTAGTTACCTGATTCGCTATAAAATTCCAAGAAAAATCTCCTTGGCTTACACGAAAACACACGGCTAGGGCTAGATGGTTTTTATAGTTTTTGAGAGCTTTGGAAAATAAATAAAGAAAAAGAATACAATTGTTGTTCTTTTAAATTTAAAAGAACAAAAATAACAAAAATTAAAATAAAAAAATAAAAAAAAAACAAGCTGGCCGTGGAAAATGAGAATGAGTAGGAAGGGGGAGAAAAATTAGGATGACGAAGCTTAAGGTTTGACTAGGTTTAATAATTAAAATGGATTATTAATTATTAAATAATAAAATAATAAAATTATCTAATTAATAAATAATTACAAAGAAGAATATGTGATGGCCATACATGAGGGGGGGCCGTGTATGTGGATAAAAGAGGGGTAGGACTAGGTTTAAGGTAGTTGCAACAAATAAGCTTTCAAAGTTAATTAAATAATTAATTAAATAATTATCTAATGGAATAATAAAAGAAAATGAATACCCTTTTACTATCAAAGGGGGCCGGCCAAAAGAGAATAAAAATGGACTATGGGACCCGGCTCCCGGATAAGATTGATGAAATAAAAATAAACAGTCCAAATATATATAGGCCTTTGGACTTAGAATAATAAAATAATTAAGAAAATGAATAAAGGGGCCGTGAACATTGAAGAGCAAAAGGGTTGATGGCCCCCTAAAGATTAGTAGAAAAATTAGGAGAACGAAGGTAGGGTTTCTAAGTGGGATCCATAATCAATATAGTTTAGTACAGATTAAATAAAGCAATTGAATGAATTGAGTGGAAGGAAAATAAATGAAGGAACCATGTAAGTAGAATGAATAATAGAGAGTTAGTTGGTTCCTAAAATTTAGCAGTCAAAATGGGAAACAAAATAGGCTTAGTCAAAATAGATAAAGGTATGATAATAATATCGCTTAAAAAGAAATAGAGTAATTAATAAAAAGAAAGATAAGATGAACCGTGCAACACAAATTCAAAGGAAATTATTTGGCTCGGGTTTTGGCAAGATAAAATGAAAAGGTTAAGGCCATGCTCAAAATGATTAGATTGCTACACAAAATAATAATTAATTAAACAATAATCAATTAAATAGTTAATTAATTATACATTTAATTAATTAATAAAAATTTTAAAATATCCCAAATTTTCGGGGTATTACAATATGGATTTCCCAATTGATGAAGGTACGTCGCGCCCTAATAGAATAACACAAGAGTCAAATCAAAGCACTGAGCTTAAGAAGAGTCAGAGAAAGCCCCCAGTGTGTGGAAAAGAGAAAGGCTGTCGGTGCAAGAAAAAGAAAGGCTAAAATGTGACTGAAGGGTGATGATGTAGGAAATTGATGTGGTTGGCTAAATTAATGTTGGTTCAAACTCGAGCCTATGAAGGGTGGTGAACTAAGAATTTGTGCTTAAAACCCCAACTGAATTGAAGGAGTAGACCTAAAAAATTCATATATTCATTGGGTCGAACCTCGAGAAGAGGCTTCCTACATATCCTTATGGAATCAGACCATCATAGTTCTTGATGATTATTTGGACAATGCCTCAGGGGAGAGGGTTTTTGTGGTTGCAATGTTTGGCTAGGGTTGAGGGTTAAGAAGGAAAAGGGAAAGAAGGGTCAAAGTTCCCAAATTAACCCCCCATGGTGCGCAGTGTGCTTTTTGACTCTTTTTTTTAATTGGATTGGACTGAGTCGAATTATTGGACTGGATTTATTGAATTGAGTTGGATTTATTGAATTGAGCTAGATTTATTGAATTGAACTGGATTCATTGAATTGAACTGGATTTATTGCATTGAACTGGATTTATTGAACTGAGTTAGATTTATTGAATTGAACTGGAAATTGAGATGAATTTATTGAACTGAACTAGCTTCATTGACTTTGGATGGACTTTGATTTGAACTTTTTTTCTTGCATTTTTTCTTGTTTTTTTTAAGCACATGTCTTTTCATACGCACCATTTGATCCCATGGGTGAGGTAGGTGTGGGTAAGGAAAGAAAGTAAGCTTATATGTGCTTATGGCCCAAAGGGTTGCAAAGGATTGAATGAATACAGGTGATGGGAAAGGATTGATGATTTTTGTGGAGTTCAATAAAAGAAGGCCTCTCGGGCAATGTCCATTTATTAAGTACAATTTATTGATTATGAAAAATTGAGGTCATGATTTGTGTTAAGGTTAAAAGCACAAATTTAAATGGAGGCTAATAATGTAAGAAAAAAGAATTTTATTAATGTAAATGAAATTACAAGGTTAGAAGTGGAAAGAACAATCCTAATGACATAGGCTCGAAAAAGAAAGAAAAGAAATGCAAACGTCTAGGTGGAGGGACTCTCCGGCTCAACTTAATGACCCTAACTAACTCTTGACTAGGAGTGGGGCGTGTTGACATTGATGTTGCAAACCATCCTCTATGGCTACTTTGATGTGATTGGCCTTTTCAATGGTGGTGAGGCTTAAGTACTTGGGGTCTTCGAGCTGTAGGCCATGGATATGGGCTTGAATAATGTAGGCTTGGAATGTGGGCTTGAGTGATGGGCTCGAGTGATGTAGGTTGGGTATGGGCTTAAAGCTTTTTGGGTTTTGATGAGTTTGATTAAGGCTTAGGCTTGCTCGGACCTGGGCTATGCTTTGGATTGAATGTGAACTGTTTGGACAACACAGAACTGTTTTAAAAAAGAAACAAAACCCTTGGTAAACTCCCTTGGTCATTGTGATATGGATGCAAATGCAGATGTATATGCATGTCCTAATTTTATGGTCATCTTCCCTAGAATGCATGAATGCAAGGTGCCCTTTCCATTTTTGAATTTTTTTTTTTGAATTTTTTTTTTTTTTTTGAATTTTTTTATAGGACACCAAAAAATATATGAAATATGCAATGTATGTGAAGAAAAGTGGTTATATGAGGAGTGGATCTAAGCCCATTTAAAGGAATGCCTAAGGTTTTGGGCCAAAACCTATAGTCAAACTAAGGTCAAAGCCTATATGGACTACATGCAAGGACACTAAGGCCCAACATTGTGAACCAAAAACTAGATTATATTTACTAGAAGATGACCTATAAGAAGTGTGAGTGATTAGTAAAAAAAAAATTGGCTAGAGCCCACAAAAAAAAATGCACACATAGTCACACTAATATGATACAACATGAGTGGTCTTCTATAAGGTCAGTCATGGGTGGTCACAAGGTACCATGGCTAAAGAGAAAACTGAACCGCTCTAGCCATTCTTCATGTTGAATGACAAACGATTACGAATCTCTTATTATGATCTCATCGGGCATGAGGATCTCACGCCATGGCTGGGATGGGCCGGTTATGATTATTGAGTTCGGGCACCACAAGCAACCATAATCAAAGCCCCCCGGGGTCGGTCTCGAGCATAGAACACGCTCATATGAGACAAGGTCCTATAGTGCGACACCTATTCGTAGGGCCGCATGCAATATGCCTAAAAAATTCAGGAATGATAATAATAAGACCACGAGACTTTTCAAGTTTGTCCACACCACTAAGGAGTGATATTCCCCAGTGGAGTCGCCAAACTGTAGGGGTCGTTTTTACCCGGCCACCTACGTCTCACGAGTTTGTTTGAATGCTCGTTAACGCCGTATGTGAATACGGACTAGTAGGAGTCGCCACCGTGCGTTTTGTACGGTCCACGAACACCGAAGAAGTACCGACAGGTGCAATCAGCCCAATATGGTCGTGCACCAGAGTATGGGTTCGGGGACAGGTTACGGGCCAATCGTGCATTGGGCCCGCCCGCCTGTAAGCGGTCTCTACTAGGTCTCTTTTTGTGGTCATACTGTTATTATTCCCGAATTCATAAATATCCCATATTATACCCTAAAGAGTGCATATTACTAAGTGGGTTTAATTATTACATGTTAGGACTATTATTGTGACCACTTTGAATTAAGTCCGTATTAAATCCTAAGAAAATAAATCAAATAAAATATGAATAAAACATATAATAAAAGAAATAGAAAAAATACAAAAAAGTAAATAAATAAAAATAAATATATACAGATTCAAGAAAAACACAATTAAAATGATGATATTGACAAAAATATTCTTGTGCGATTTAACACTTTAATCAATTGACCATCGTATTCGGATTAATAACATTAATCGTCATCTTTATTATTTAATCAAAACTGATTTTAATGTATGACTCTCATGAACAATTTTATTTATATAACATTTAATTACTTCAGAATTTCAATAATATAGCAATTATTTTGTAATATGCGATTTAATTGGCAAATTCATTTTTTTTCTTAATCGAATTAAATGTAATTATTAAAATATTGATAACAACATTGTTGGAAAAGAAAATGTAACGATCATTTCATGAAGCGAATTTCAATAAATCGAAATCGTGTGATATAAATCGCATATGAAATAAACAAATTCAGCAATTATTGTCATTAAACCACTATTATTCAAATTGTGAAATGAGATCTGAAGACTTATGTGAGAGTCGACATTGATATATGATTATGCAAGATGCGTTGATGAATTGATAATCATTACGCATATAAATTGAAAAATCAATACATTAAAGTTCATTAGGTTGATGACGATTAAAGAAATTGATGCAGAACGGGATAGTCCCACGAGCAACTTCAACGGTTAACGACTTCAATTTTGTTCACTTTTACTTGGACAGTTTTGAACTCTTGTTTTTAGCTTATTTTCGTGTTTTTCGGGATGTAATAAGTAGCCTAAACTCTCATTTTATTGCCTTAGTTAAGTTAGCATGTGTAACGGAGATAGAAACACGAGCAAAGGAAGCGAAACGGAGCATGCGCGACCATGCACGACCCTTGCATGACCGTGCATATGGTCGTGCAGCATCTAGTAGCAAGGGAAAAGACTTGCACGACCGTGTAGGCTTAATCTGCACGATCGTGCAGAGGTCAGAAGCCAGTTTCAGGCTTGCACGACCGTGCAGGCTAATGCTGCACGACCGTGCAAGCACGAAGGTTTTCAACACGATTGTGCAGGCTAATCCTGCACGACCGTGCACGTTCCAAAAAGGGGAATTTTGGCATGCACGACCGTGCATGGTTGTGCTGCACGACCGTGCACGGCCCTGCACATAGTGTTTATATTTTTGCTCTTTTCTCTTGTTTTGTTTACTGACTTTCCAATCTTGGCCCTTGATTGCTTAGAGATTAATGGTCTAGATTAGAAGCTTCATTAGGGGTCGCTTAGCCTTTAAATAGCATGCTTTGCCCCATTTGTAATCATCTTTTGTTGAAATTAAAATCTGAGATTTTCTCTATTTGTGAGTTCTTTGTGAGCTTGTCCATCCTTGGTGGTTGGTGAAACCTTGCAAACTTGGTGATTGTAAGTCTTTTTCTATTGTCTAACTTAGTGATTTTGAGTAGAAATTGTTTAGTTCATGATTATAGGTCTTTAGTGAGCTTATTTCCATGTCCATATCCTTGTTTTATTGAAGTTTTCATGGTGTTTATGTTGGGTTATTCATGACCTACGAATTTCATGTTCTCTTGGATGGATTTGAGTTGTTTTTGATTGTTTTTGAGACCCCATCCTACATCAATTGGTATCAAGAGCTTAAGGTTTCAATACCTTCATGATCCTTGGGTTAAACTTTGAAAAAATTTCTGAAATTTTTGTAGTGTTTATTTGCACATAAGGTGTTTGATGAAATGTCTAGGTGATATTTCCTTGCTTTAAAACCCATACTTCCTTGTCTAATCATACTAGGACATTGAAGTAAGCCTGACTCCACATAAAGTAGTATCCTCCTTCACCTAGCACCACAAAATTTTATGTTTGAAGTTGTGATGATTGATTGCACTCTAGGTGTTTGATAAAATGCCTAAGTGAGTTTTTCTTCTTCAAACCTCATATTTCTTTATCCTATCTTCAAAGGATATTGAAATAAATCTTTTAACACCACAAAATAAGCTTTCCTTCTTTACCTAGCACCACAAATTTCTAGCCTATTGCCATCTTTTGAAAATGGATTTGTCTAGCAACAATTTTTCAATGAGGGAGATTGAGTATATGAAGGATGTGTGTGCAAACAAATGATCAACTCAATTGACCAAATGGTTGAGACAAGCAAAAATTGGCTAAGGAGTTTAGACCTCAAGAGTTTCAATCTAGATGTACGGTTATGGGTAGAGTTTGTAATTTCAAGGTTGACCCAAATGCTAGATATAACCTGGTTTCCCAATACATGGTTGATAAGCTTGAACTACATGCCTTGGGTTTTCCTAAACAAGTGACCTTTCCTTTTTCTATTGGGAAGTCATACTTTGATGAGCTTACTTGTGTGGTGAGTCAAATGGATGATTGTCATATTGTTTTTGGACAACCTTGGTTGATGAGAAGAAATTCCATCCATGATTCTTGTGAGAACTCATATTCCTTCAAGTGGAATCGAGTGAAGATTGTCCTAAATCCATTGCCTCCTAATGAAGTGCAAGAGGTTTCGGTCAAGCATGACACTCCCATTCGTAATGAAGAGTTGTCCAAAGCACAAGATGAGGGTTCATTGCCTATGGTTCATGGTGATCATCAAAATGAGGTAAAAGAATCCACTTCTCTCTTCTTCCCTTGCAATGAGGTTTTTGATTGTGATGGTCAATTTAATGAGCATGAATTGGTTGAAGTGATGAAAATGGATGATATGCATGGTAATAATTTTTCTATTGTTGATCATGGTGATGGTGATGAGACTTATTGGGTTAATAATGGATTGAAAATGTCTAGTGTGGTGCATGATGATTCTCTTGATGTAACGACCCGACTCGCTTAAATCGGCGCGGAAGAAACCGACGAGTCGAATAGTTATAAACTACAACTCAAATACTTAAGAAATTAAAACTAATTCCTCGAGAATATTATTAATCAACCAAAAACGTACAAATACCCACAAGTTTGTACATACTAGTCCAAAAGTCAAACTAAGAATACTAAAATACGAGTAACTCCAACCACACGTCAGAGTGTAAAACAACGTATAAAGAGACAACAATAACGTATAAAGTCTATACAATACGCCAATACTATCTATAAACAACAGAAATAGAAAATACATCAAACAACAGAAATAGTAAACGTCGCTCGCCCAACCCAAAGCTAAGCAAGAGTATCGTCATCAGAAATACCTGAAAGAAAAACATACAACAGTCCACCATCAGTGGCGAGTAACATAACTGACTCACCCTAATGGGAATACACATGCACATAGCATAAATCAAATAATCAACATTAACAATCAAAGTACGAGAACAACCCAAAAACGTGAACTCGACTTAAACCAAACTAATCAACTATCTTTGGTGCAATCATTCATATTCTAGACCGGACTGTGCTCGTACGAACGCATCTTACGCATTCGAACTTTCTACTATGCTCGGATTTGAGAATCTTACTCCCAAACCCCATGAAACCAATCTTACTGGAAATCCATGTCCCGTGAAACCAATCTTACTGGAAATTCACAAAGATCACATAGTATGACTCCAACTATCCCAATACCGCGGATGGAATAGGGGCAACGTCTTAACCCAAATACAATGAATCTTACTCAAAGTATCAGGCGTCTAAAAATGAAATCAAGCTAATCTTTAATTAAATCTTTTAATCATCTTAATCATATTATTCATTTAATTATCTCAACTTAACTAAATTACAATCAAGAATTGCCTCAATGCCTAGATTCTTGAAGATAACTAGTTAAAATATCGAAGTTATTCTCAAGAACTGCCTCTAGCCTTAATCTTGAGTCTAACCAATCATAATCCAACATTCAATAATCATTCTTTAATCATATTAGACACTTTTTTTTAACTTCCTTTATCATTTAAACCATTTTCTTTAACTTTCAAGATTCAACCAAGAACTCATAAAGACTCGTCAAGAACTCATAAAGAACTCAAAGAACTCATAAAGAACTCATAAAGAACTCATTCAAGATTCAAGATCTTCAATCAAGAACTCAATCAAGATTCAAGAACTTCAATCAAGAACTCATCCAACTTACATAAACCACACGCATGAATTGAAATATAACCATGAAATTATCAACTTACTAGTATCCGAAATTCGTCAAATTTTAACATGATATTCATGATCATAAACCGACACATAATCAATCGTAAAATCATGAAAAATCATCATCAAAACACCATGTAAACATATAAAAATCAGATTACGAAATCATACATAAAGTCATGGATATTCATCAACAATCAACCCAAACATGCATTTAATTCATACTATAAACATAGTATACCAAATAGGTTGAGAAAGTATGTTACCTTAATCACGATTAACCCCAAAAACGTACCAAGAACTTGCTGCCCGGAACGAGTCTTGCACGGTCATCCAAACATGCACGGCACGGCACAAAACACGGCTGCCCAGCAGCACCTACACGAGCACGAACTGCATGGCTTCACTGCTGCACCTGCACGGCCCTCTGCTGCACTTTGCACGGCCTACTGCTGCTGTCCCCTCTGCACACACGGCCACCTTCACTACGCAAAAGCACCGCCACTTGAAGCACGAACACGAACCCAAAACCACCCTGAACTAGTGATCTTGAATGATATTGTTGGGGTTTGAATTATGTTTTAATACTTAAAGATTAATGGATGAAGGATCTTTAGGTATGGGTTTAGAAAAGGTGATGAACAATTGATGGGTTTGGGGCACCAAAACGGCGTGGGAAAAGTAAGGCAAATGGAGAGAGTGTTTGCCTTTAAAAAGAGATGGCAAGAGATGAGCAAATGATAAAAGAATCATCATGCCTTACTAATACTTCTATTTATAGAAGTGAGTTAGGTGTGTATGCATGGCAAGTGGCAAATTAAGCCACTAAAAGGGAGGGAAATCCGGCCATGGGCTTACTAAAATGAGCTCAAAGTTCACTTGGGCCATTTGCACTAATTCATGACTAAACATGATTAATTTTGCACTTGGCCCAAAACTAATTAATTAATTAGAAAATTAAATAATAAAATTCTAATTAATTGAAATAAAATAAAATAAAATAAAGAATTAAGAATTAATAAACCATTAAATAATAATGGTTACACTCAAACATTAAAAATAGTCTAAAAATAAATTTAGACCATGCACCGATGCAAACTAATTACAAGAAATTAAACACGAAACTAGCCCAAAATCTGGGGCGTTACACTTGAGCTTAATCATCTTTTGTTGAAATTAAAATCTGAGATTTTCTCTCTTTGTGAGTTCTTTGTGAGCTTGTCCATCCTTGGTGGTTGGTGAAACCTTGCAAACTTGGTGATTGTAAGTCTTTTTCTATTCTCTAACTTAGTGATTTTGAGTAGAAATTGTTTAGTTCATGATTATAGTTCCTTAGTGAGCTTATTTCCATGTCCATATCCTTGTTTTATTGAAGTTTTCATGGTGTTTATGTTGGGTTATTCATGACCTACGAATTTCATGTTCTCTTGGATGGATGTGAGTTGTTTTTGATTGTTTTTGAGACCCCATCCTACATCAGAAATCATGGCAACATTGTTATAGGATTGATTAAAGCATTAATTTGCACATAAATATATGATCCGGATTAACCATTATCATAAATCATCATGTTAATTGATTTATAAATATAAAAATAAACTTAGAATGAATGGATTTGAAGTAGAGACTTCAGAAATTGTACCTTATAATACCTTTGATCAGAAACAACCAAGGAAAACTAACAACAATGCATGCAAGTGTTTGTTTTGAAGTTGAATGAATTGATGATTTGTAGTGTATTTGATGATTTTTTGGGAGTATTTGATGGGATATGAGTGTTTAGAGTTGGAGTATGCAATGCAGAAGAGGGCTAGGAGTTGTTGGTGTATGTTGAAAAGGTTGGAAGGACGTGTATTTATAGGCCAGAAGGAGCAAAAATCGACCCCGGAGTACACCAGACCTGCGCCTAGGCGCAGGTCCAGTAACATGACCTGCTTCTAGACACGGGTCAGTATTTGTGACCTGCGTCTAGGCGCAGGTCCTGGTCAGATACGGGTTGATTTTTTTGCTTGATTTTGCGCGCGATTTTCAGGATTACAATCCGGTTTTATTCGATTACGAAAATATTTTGATATTCCGGAATATTCTGGGATGTCCCGGGATGTTCCAGGATGTCCCAGAATGTTCTAGAATGTGCCGGAATGCCCAAAACGTTCCGGAATGTTCTAGATTCCTCCAGAAGCTCCAAAAAATTACAGAAAAATTATGAAAAAATATGAAAAGTATAAAAAAAAAACACTAATATGCTTTGAGGAACAATTTTCAATTGGAAACGACGAAAATGCCCCTAAGCATGCAAAAATCCTAAAAAATCCATAAAAAGCTCTAAAAATATGATAAAAAAAATATAGAAAAATATGAATAAATTATAAAATTATTTTTTTGATTTTTTAAAAATATTTTTATTATTAGTATAAAGCATTGAAAAATGCATGCAAAAATATAAAAAAATATCTAAAAATGTAGAAAAATTACGAATAAATCCCGTAATCATCGCAAAACCTAACATTTGCTTCCAAGGCACTTTAAACACGGTTTAGGCAATTGGTTGAGGTATATTGTGCATTTTCATCGTCAATTCCCGTTAGTTGGACCTTATGGCAATGTGGTACGTTCATCATTAGTCTCTACATTGGGAGACACATTTAGGTGTTTACAATTAATAATTGATATTCAATTGAAAAACTAAAAAGAATAGATTGAGACCATAACTTACTATATTGCCTTTAATCTTCAAAGAGTCGGTCGTGTATTTCTTTTTAGGATCTCTTCACCTAGATGCAATATAGACCTTTGCTTGAGAAGGTTCTTGTTTTTCCGGATCTTCTTCTTGCTTTTTACAAGAAAAATATATTTATGTATTAATTTACAAGTGGACTCATGTACACAATTATAACTCTAATATATTTAAAAGAACTCGGAGAGATTAAGTACACTTACCAACTTATGACGCAACATTGCATATGATCTTGGACCCATTGTGTGCACGTCATGCGCTAATTCCCTTTTTTTCTTATTTTTCTTACTTTGTTCCTATTATTATTCAAACACCAATTTAGTTGAGTTAGAACTGAAATCACAACAATTCATGGACCTTAAAGGTGAATAATCCCTAATTTTCTTACTTTGTTAGTAATGAAAAGATATAAGAATATACCTTAACAGGTGAACAAGCCCAATAATTTAAAAGATCTTCAAATTGAGGCTCGGATATAGTTGGTGGGCGCCATTTCCATCTTTCTACATTAGTTTCATATGCGGTGCAGTGTTTTTTCTTCGTCCTACTTTTATATAAGCGCCAAAGGTAACCTATGGTTCCCATCACCCACTTTCTTCCTTCTTCCGAAACCATGTACTTTTTCTACAATCAATAACATATAATGAGTGGAATAGTAATGATAATAATAAAAATAATAGTAATTACAACAGCAATAACACCAATACATAGTCCCAAATTAAGTCATGTGTGGGCAACATTGGCCATCTCAAGTAATTAAGTGGCGCAAGCTCAGAATCCTTGGCTATAGTCCCCAAAAAACGAGAAAACTCCTCAGTTATCTCTTTTGTTTGACCAATCAGCTGCCCATATTTGTTGGGAATGATCATAGGACGTTCTTCCTTCGTGCGTGCATGAGCATGAGCAATTTTTGTTGGCACTCGAAGCTTCTTGACTTTTAAAGCTCCTATATTATCCATTTCAACTTCAACCATGTCAAGTCCATCCATTCCATGTACATTAGCTTGTACATCATCTTCTTCATTGTTTCCTCTTATTTGTAGCCGACTTTCCGATTCAACTTGATTTGCATTATCACAATCCATCTGATCCTCAACTAGCGGATCTTCAGCGGAGGCATCTATGTTGGAATGAAACTCCATGCTATTATTCGCATCTACATTGGCGGATCTTCCATGTTGTTTTTGCCGAAGTTTAGCATAGGCAGATAATGCACCCATAGAAACTAATTGCATTTGTTGTTGCTCTTTTTGTGATTGATTCTTCTCATGTTGAGTTTGAGCTTGATTTTCATGCAATTGGTTTGGAAGATACTTGGTTTGTGGTCGCACATGATGTTCCATTACTTTCCTTTGCTTGGATTGCTTCTTGTTAACAGATTCATTAGCTCCCTTGGTTGATGGTTGAACTCCATGTTGCAATCTTTGTTTTGTACTTGGCTACTTCAAATATTCACCCATGGAGACTGACTTGGTTGAAGATGAGTCAACTAAATGCTTGGACTAAGAGAAAATGCACCAAAAACGTCAATGTTTTGTTCAAATCAAAACAAAATTGAGTCAACAAAACGTTTAGGACATTAGAGTGTGAGAATACCTTCATGTGGGACTTACTACTTTCACGAATGACATTCTCATCACCATCACGTTCTTCATGTGGTTGATACTCATCATCATCAGAAATCAAGTCCTCTTCCCTAGCATTTGCCAAATGGACTTCAACATTTTGAAAAGAAATATTTCTTGCAACATTCTCGTGTCATCTAGCTTTCATCACTTCTAAATTTTTCAACATCCTTTGTTGTTTTTGCAATTCATACTCGGGTATTTTCTTTTGATAAACACAACCTTTATCTTTACCCCCTTTCATCTGTAGATCATGAAATACCAATAACAGTTTTAGCAATATCATTGTAAAAGAGAAGTAAAAAAATTATGCAAAATAAACCATTACCATCAGATAATTCTCTAGGGTTATTCTCAATAACATAATCCCATCCACATCTGGTGGGATTTGGTACATAAAAAACTTGGGATGCTTGAGATGCCAAAATAAATGGTTCTTCTTTGTAAATAATCTTATTCTTGTTAACTATAGTAAATTTATCATCGATTTATGAGTGAAACCACACACACTTAAACAAGACGACACTAAAATGACCATGATAAGAAACCTCAATAATCTCTTCCAAGGATCCATGATAGTCAACGTTTCATATCGAAAGATGTTTATCCTTTCTACTTGCAAAGCTAGGTGTTAAAGCCATTAAAGTAACTCCACTATTTTGAGTCACACAATTTGCATCTCCAATCAATAATTTCCTTGCTATGACTACAAGCTAGGTGTTAAAGCCATTATCCATTTTCTTTTCCTACGCCAGCTAACATGGTTCTTATGCTCACTGTAAAAACGGATCATGTTAGTAATGGAAAATCATAAGCCAAAAGAAAAGGATAAAAAAAAACAAACTAAGCGAGCTTACTTGATGTAATTCTCAACTTCCTCACAATTGCAATTGAATAAGATGTATCGATGCGCTTGACCCCATGTCAATCTATCAATCAGAACATCTAAATTCTTCTTCTTTGAGGTTTTCCCCTTCCCTTTAATGGGATGACCAACCTTTGGCAAAAATGGTTGAGAGTTATGACTTAAAATATCATTATCTTGTGCACCTTTAGATGGACGTAGAAATCTAGCAATAAATTTAGCACATTCTTTTGCCCTATAGCCTTCTGCCATTGAAGCCTCCGGACAACCCTTGTTACGAACATTGGATTTTAGTTCATGAAGATATCTTTCGATTGCATACATGCACCTACTTGCAACAGGACCACCAAGCTTGATTTCCTCCACAAAGTGAACCGGCAAATGAACCATAACATCGAAAAATGTTGGTGGAAAGATCTCTTCGAGCTGACAAAGAGTTTCAACTATATATTTTTGAAGATTATAAAGATCTTGTGGATTAATGTTCTTTTTCCAAAAACATTTTAAAAAATTACACAATCTTAATATTGGAGTGGCAACATCTTTATCAAATGTTGTCTTCACAGCAATTGGAAGCAAGAAAGGCATTATAAAATCAGCATCATGACTCTTATAACCTATTATTTTCCCTTCATGAATTTGAACACATCGAGAAACATTAGAAGCATATCCCTATGGCAGCTTTGCATTTTTTATGGTTTGGCAAAATCGATGTTTTTGTTCCATTGTCATCCAAAACCGTGATCTTGGGATTTCTTCGCTTCCATCATGTAGTTTCTTAGGTTGAAGATGTGGCAACTTATTAAGTTTTACAAGATCTCTACGAGCTACCACATGATCTTTAGTTCTTTTCGATGTTCAACAATGTTACAATAAGATTATCAAACACGTTCTTTTCGATGTGCATTACATCAAGATTATGGCGATTAGAACAGTTCTTCCAATAGGGAAACTAAAAAAAACAGGGAACCTCTTTCAAGGAATTGGATCATCTACATTTTGTCTGACCTTTTTTTGCTTCTTTCCAAACTCATTTGGAAAATCTTTTAATAGTTCCTTTATCTCAAATCCACTCAATCTTACAGGTGCATTTCTTTCATCTAAAAATCTATCATGACCAGAGTAGAAATACTTGTGAATATGGTCCAACCAAAGAGATTTAGTTTCATAGTGACAACAAGGACATGCTAGTTTCCCTTTGTGCTCCAACCTGATAACATTGCATAAGTTGGAAAATCGCTAATTCTTGACACTAGAGCTACATGCATATCAAATCTTCGATTAGTCGAAGCATCATATGTTTCAAGCCAAAGCATCATATACACATGAATGTCATTTCCTGGAGACAAAGGTCCGGGAATAAACAATGATAACATTAGAAACTCGGGCTTTGTGGCCATCCAAGGTGGTAAATTATAGTTTACCAAAACAACTGGCCAAATACTATGCACAATGCTCATGGAATAAAATGGGTTAAATCCATCAGCCGCTAACCCTATTCTCATATTACGAGGATTTTCTGCAAATAATGGATACGCTTTGTCAAAGTCCTTCCAAGATTTGCCATCCACTGGATGTTGTTAAAGTTCATCATCATTTCTCCTATTAGCATGCCAAGTTATGTATTTTGCTGTCTCTGAGCACATGTACAACCTTTGCAACCTTTTTTTAATTAGCGAATACCTCAAAATTTTTTTTGGAATCTTATGGTTTTTTCCATCGCTGTCTTCATCCTTTGATTTCCACCTTGGAGACCCACATATATGACAACTTGTTGCATCCGCAAATTCCTCCCAATACAGCATGCAATCATTTGGACATGCATCAATTTTTTGGTAGTCTAACCCGAGTAGTTTAATTACTTTATTTGATTCATAGAAAAACTTGGGCAATTTCGCTTGCTCGGGTAACACTTCTCTAAGAATCTCTAACAAAGCGGAGAATACAACATTGGTTAATTTGTAATCGCACTTGTAAGTGAATAATTGTATAATAAAAGAAAGCTTTGAAAAGTTTTTGCACCCCGGATATAGTTCTTGTTGACCCTCCTCCACTAATTACAAAAACTTCTTTGCATCTTTATTTGGCCCCTCTCTCATAGTGTTAGCCAACAACTCATCTATGCCATCATTCACATTTGATGTTTCACCACTTTCAACCACATGATCTCTTTGGTTTTCGACCCCTAGTTGTGACAAATCATCTTCTTTAGGAAGAAAACCATTGCAAATCAGATGATCTCTCATAACATTCCTATGTTGCCAATAACGAAAATGACATATAATACAAGGGCAACGGATTTGGTTTACTTGAGACTTGATGGCGAATGCCTTCTCAATGTAGTCATCAACTCCTTTTTCATACGCATGAGTCCATTTAGAAAACTCCCACCACGCTTTATTTCCTTCAACCATTATTTCCTAAAGGTAAATTATAAAAGAGGTAATGTATCCCAAACACACGTAACATTTTTTAGATTATCAATTTATATCTAGTGAACTAAACTAACCATACACCCAAATGGTGAAGCCAATTAAATCCAATACAAAAACGAGCATTAAGCACAAAAGAATCAAACATACGAATAAAAATTAACATAAAATGATAACATTTTTAATTTGTAAATCATAAACTGCCCCCATACCACCTTGCCCTGCCCCCATGCCCCTTATGCAGCCCCTCCTCCCCGCCGCCCCCCACTGCCCACCCTATCTAACCCCCCTTCCCCCTACTGCCCCCCATACCACCATGCCCTGACCCCCATCCCCCTTATGCAACCCCTTCCCCCATGCCACAGCCCCCCCACCCTCCCCCCACAGCCCCCCAGACCCTTACAGCACATAACAACCCCCTAGCCCCCCACTGCCCAAAGCAGCCCCCCCCCCCCCCAAAGCCCCCACTGCCCAAAGCCGCCCACCCATCCCCCCACAGCAGCCCTCAACTCCCCTAAACAGCCCCCTAGTACACCCAACTACCCCCAAACAGACCCCCTCCACCAACACCCCCACAACCACACAACAACCCCCACGACAGCCACAATTTAACATAATTTTATGAAAATGATTGGCCAATTACTAATTATTCAAAACAAAGAAAAATTACCTAAAAGATTTTGAAAATTATTCAAAATCTAACAAAAATAAATTAAAGAAACAATTAAACAACATATAAAAATCAACCTAATTAGCTATATACTAATAAAAATTAAAGAAGAAGGAAGAATGAAACAATTACCTCAAACTCCTAGCTGCGTGCGAATTGAAGCTGGACAAATGAAGGTGATGGACGAACGAAGGTGCTGGCGAAGGACGAACAACGAAGGTTGGGGATGGAAAATTGAAGCAGAAGGGCGAAGGACAAGGACGAAGAACATTCTTTTTTTCAGTTTAGGGATTTAGGTTGGGGATGGATAAATGAAGCAGAAGTAATTTTTTGAGTTTAGGGATTTAGTTTCAATAATAATTTTGAGTTTTAGAGCCAAAATTTTAGAAAAGGCGCCATATGATACTTAAAATCATGGATCTATTTTAATTATTTTGGTATACGGCCCTAATGCAACGTTTTTTTTTTTTTAATCACCCCTAATATATAAGACCCTAATGCAATGGTTTTATAATGCATCCCCTAATGCAATGCTTTTTTATAATTAATTTTTAGTATTTCCCTAATGCAACGGTTTTTATGAGGTATAATTTTTGGATATTCCGGCCTAATGCAACGGTTTTTCTAAAAAACGTTGCATTAGGCGTTTTAGGTGTTGCAAACATAAGGCTAATGCAACGTTTACTACTAATTGTTGCAAATAATCGTTGCATTAGACTAAATTGTTGCATAAAACCGTTGCACTGGACTAAACTGTTACAAGTAAGGCTATGTTCTTTAGGACTGATCTGGTCTGATCTGATCTGATCTGATTTAAGTTTGTCTGATCTGATCTGATCTGAACTGATCTGATCTGATCTGATTTGAGTTTGTCTGATCTGATATGATCTGAACTGATCTGATCTGATTTGAATTATTTTAATTTTAATTTTAATTTTAATTTTAATTTTATTTTTATTTTTATTTTTATAATTGTAATACTTATTTTTTTATGAGAAATGTAATACATGATTATATTTACTAAAATAATAATAATAATTATTATTATTAATAATTAATATAATTATTATTATTATTATTATAATTATTAATATTATAATTATTATTATGATAGCCCATTTCATTTCACCTCTTCATTCAATCTCACTCCAAAACTTCAAATAATAATAATAATAAAGAGTAATAATGTCTGATCTGATCTGATCTGTTCTGATCTGATCTGATTACTGTAGCTTTTAAGTCCAAAAGAACAGGGCCTAAGTGTTGCATTAGATATAAGCGTTGCATTTTAAGTGTTGCATTAGGCTTTTATTGTAGTAGTGTTTGTCTGTAAATAAATTTGTGGGTTATATTAAGGAGTTGAAAAATTGAGGAGCATTAAAGCATTGGATTTTTCTAACAATTTTCTTCTTGGTGGGATGCTCAAGGATTTTGAAAGGTTAGCTAAATTGAAAGATTTTCATGTGTGTGGTAATAAGTTGAATGATTCAATTCCTAAATCGGTTGGGAATTCAACCAATTTTAGGGTTTTTGCTGCTTATGAGAATAATTTAATTGATGAAATCCTTGAAAATATAGCTTCTAATTCTTCAAAGTTTGGAAGAATAACGAAACAAGCAAGGGAGAATAAGTTTTTTGGTGGTTTTTGTCATAAATTAGAGTAATGTGATTTTTGGGAATAAAATTTGAGTGTAAAATACATTTTATTAGCTAAAAAATAATTAAAATTGTTTTATTTCGATGTGTTGCACACGCACAAGAGTGATCAGATTTTTTTTTTCTAATTTTATGGTGTAAATATCGTTGGAGGTTATTTTTATTACCAAATTGTCGACGGGGTGAGTATTTTTCGCAGATTGTCTACTTAAGCATATTTTTTTTACCAATCTATTCTCTCTGTCCCTATAAGGTCCCATCTACTTTCTCTCATCTCCCGAAACACATATCTTAAGATACGTATAATAAAAAATTATAAGCATTACATATTAAAAAAGTACACATTGTGATGTAGGATGGGGTCTCAAAAACAATCAAAAACTCATAAAATTTCAGAAATTCGTAGGTCTATATTAAGCTCCAAAAATGAACACCAAAACTAACATAAAATTGGGATATGAACTTGAAAATTAGCTCACTAAGTACTAATAATCAAGAGCTAAACATAATCTAATCAAAATCATAAATGACTAGAAGATGACTTACCAATCACAAAGTTTAGCAAGATTTGCATCCACAAAGGAAGTTGAGCTCACAAAGAACACCATAGAGAGAAAATCTCATATTTTAATTCATCAAAAGTTGATTACAAATGGGGCAAAGCATGCTATTTAAAGACTAAGCAACCCCTAATGAAGCTTCTAATCTAGACCACTAATCTCAAAGCAATCAAGGGCCAAGATTAGAAAGACACTAAAAATAACAAGAGAAGAAGAGCAAAATTCGAATTATACGTGCAGGGCCGTGCACGGTCGTGCAGCACAACCATGCACGATCGTGCAAGCCAAAAATCATGATTCTGGAACGTGCACGGTCGTGCAGGATTAGCCTGCACGGTCGTGCAGCATGGGTTGCACGGTCGTGCAGCATGGGTTGCACGGTCGTGCAGCATGGGTTGCACGGTCGTGCAGCCTAACTTGCACGATCGTGGCGAAAAGTTATGTGCTTGCACGGTCGTGCAGCATTAGCCTGCACGGTCGTGCAAGTCTGAAATTGGCTTCTGACCTCTGCACGATCGTGCAGTTGATCTGCACGGTCGTGTAGTGCTTTACACCTGCTACTGGATGTTGCACGACCATATGCACGGTTGTGCAAGGGTCGTGCATGCTCCGTTTCGCTTCCGTTGCTCATGTTTCTAGCTCCGTTACACATGCTAACTTAACTAAGGCAATAAACGAGAGTTTTGGCTACTTATTACAACCCGAAAAACACGAAAATAAGCTAAAAACAAGTGTTCAAAACTATCCAAGTAAAAGTGAACAAAATTGAAGTCGTTAACCTTTGAAGTCGCTCGTTGGACCACCCCGTTCTGTATCAAACTCCTCTTCTGAAAAAGGATTTGCCCTCAAATCCTCGCCTTCAGCAAGGAATGGAAAGAAGACAACCATCAATGAGCAAGACCCAATTCCACTAAACCCGGTAGTTAGAGCTAGAGACGACCAAACCAAACTCCGATTACCCATCATAGGCCACCCGGATCATACACCATTATTAACAAAACGAGCAACAACACCAACGCCAACCGACATACCACAACCAACAAAGCAAGAAAAGCATTGGCGCTCCTAACCCGCCACCTCAAAAATCCATACCTCAATGCCATAGATGCCAACATTGAGTGTTGTAACCTTGTTGTAGTGAACCAGGATCAGTGCCTGATCTTGAAACGACGAAAGAGATACTCCTTAATGCTAATCCCATCTTTGAGATTAGTTCTTTTCATGGTCCTTTTATTAGTTCCTTTGTATCACTTATGTCCAATCTTGGTCCTGTTTAGTCCGGTTTGTAAACTTAAAACTTTAGCTCGTAGTTTATTTGTTTTGGTTTGTATTAAGTAGTAGATTACACTATCTTTGAAGCAGGGGTCACGAGGTGCGACTTGAATGTTGAGAATTGAACTTAGAGTTCAGAGGTGAATCGCGAGTCGCGAGTTTTGTCCACGAGTCGCGAGCCTACTTGGCTTGAGCTGCGTACTTTGAAGCATTGCAGGTGCATGGTCCAGAAGGATCTCGCGAGTCGCGAGTTTTGGGTCGCGAGTCGCGACTCTGTTCTGCCTTGGCTACGTACTTGAGCAAGGCTAAGGAGTTGGAGTTCAGTAGGTTCTCGCGAGTCGCGAGTTTTGGGTCGCGAGTCGCGACTTTGTTCTGCCTTGGCTACGTACTTGAGCAAGGCTAAGGAGTGGGGTTCAAGTAGAGCCTCGCGAGTCGCGAGTATGGGTCGCGAGTCGCGACCCAGGCTCTGTCCTGGCTACGTGTTTCAGCTGCTTGTTTTTGCTTAATGGGTATTTTTGCTTTTGCTTGCAAGTTGAGTAATAGCCTTGATTAGTCATCTACTAGCCTAGCTAGATGTCATACTACCTTTGGGAGTCATGATGAAAGGCTTGGAGTGTCATGAAGGCTAAGAGAAGCTCATTGGTCTATTTTGGTGCAAGTGGGTGCAAGTAGCTCAAGTTGCTTAAGGAGGCTGATTTTGGCTTGATATTTTCATTACTTTAGCCTTTGTTTATTGCTTGAGCATATCCTTATGTAGTATTATACTTGTATTATACTTGATACGTATAATAGTTTGTACGTATTCGGTTGCGTATTGTACGAATATACGTATAATTATACGTATAATTGTACATTTCTTTCTTTAAGTAGACTTTGATGTATCATTTGTAAACTACTTTGAATTTTATAAAAACTTGAACTTTGTTCATCCTTGAGGCTAAAGTAACTTAGCTTTCTTTGAATTGATTACTTGGGAGTTTTAACTACAAGTTTTCTAAACCGATTAGTGAGCTTTGAGAGTGATTCTCTAAGTGATTTAATCAACCTGAATTGAGTGTAAGAGTGATTCTTTCTACTGAATTTAGTAGGGAATATTTTCTTAAGAGTGATTCTTTTGAGTTATTTCATTATCTTCTCAACTCTAATTATTTGCTTGATTGACTTCAAGACTAATTATAGTTCAAGTGGTATCAAGAGCTTAAGTTCAACATGGGTGATGAAGCTGCTGCAAACTTGAAGAGGGATCAACTGATTGAAGCTTTGTCCAAGCAAAATGATGCTTTGCATGATATGATGACCCAATTAACATTGGAAGTATTGAAAAACAAATGAAGAACAGAAGGAATCATATGGGGATGATAGGGGTTTGAAAATCGATGTTCCTGAATTCGATGGTACTACTGATCCAGAGGTGTACCTTGAATGGGAAAGATCCTTGGAGAGGTTTTTTGAGTACAAAGAAACACCAGAAGAGAGGCAATACAAGGTGGCGGTTTTGAAGTTGACAAAATATGCTTCAATATGGTTGGAAGGGTTGAAGAAACAAAGGGAGAAGGAGAACAAGTCCAGAATCCAAACCTGGAGTAAGCTAAAGAAGCAATTGAGGAAGAGATTTGTGCCTTCGAACTACAAGCAACACCAATATGTGAGGTGGTCGACTTTGAAGCAAGGAACCATGCCGGTTTTGGAGTTCATCAAGGAATTCGAAAAGCTTGCCATGGTTTGTGAAATAGATGAATCCGAAGAACAAAGACTAGGACGGTTCCTAGGTGGGTTGAACACGGATTTGAGGGAGAAGTTGGAAGTGTTTCCTTTCCTTACTTATGCGGAAGCTTGCAAAATGGCGCCTACTTTGGAGAGTCAAAGGAAGAAATCGAGTGGTACAATTGCTAAACCTTTTACTAGATCTTCAACTTTTAAGCCTAGTACTAGTAGTAGCAATGTTAATGTTAGTACTGATCATGATAGGAATAAGAAAGCTAATGTGCCTATTAGAACTGTTAATGACAAAGTAAAATGCTATAAGTGTCAAGGTTATGGTCACTACCAATCTAATTGTCCTACTGCCCGAATTATGACCTTACATGATATAGAAGAAATAGATGAAATAGAAAAATTAGCTCTTCTAGCTCATGAACATGATAAAGAGGAAGAGGAGGATGTAGAAGAACTTTGTCAACCTGAATTAGAGGGGGAAAATCTGGTTATTAGGAGAAATCTGTATACCAACAACGTGGCAAAAGAAAGTGAACAAAGAGAGACGATATTTCATTCGAAATGTCTGATCCAAAAAAAATTATGCACGTTGATTGTAGATGGGGGTAGTTGTGCGAATGTAGCGTCCACTGAATTGGTGAATAAGTTGTCTTTGCCGTTGGTGAAACACCCTAATCCTTATAAACTAAAATGGTTAGATGATGAAAGTGAGGTTAAGGTGCGGAATAGAGTCTTGATTAATTTTAGCATTGGTAATTATGTCGATGAAATTTTGTGTGATGTAATCCCAATGACGGCATGTCACTTGTTACTTGGGCGCCCCTGGCAGTTTGATCGGGGAGTAATTCACGATGGTGTAACTAACACTTATAAAGTTAATAAAGATGGAAAAATGAAAACTTTGTTACCTTTAGCACCCTCAAAAATCCTAAACACCAAGCCTAAATCAAAGTCCAATTCGGACAATGGGAGTGTGTTATTAGGGAGAAAAGAATTCGAGAAGTTGTTTGAGCAAGAGGGGTGTGCGTTTGTGTTAGTAAGTCAAGAAAAAATAGAGGGAGTGGCGATTACAGATTCTGAGTTGGGGGAGGTTTTAAATGAATTTCAGGATGTTTTTCCTCACGAATTACCTCCTGGTTTACCACCAAAAAGAGGAATTGAGCATCAGATTGATCTCATTCCCGGAGCCCCTATTCCAAATAAGCCATCCTATAGGTGTAATCCCGAGGAGAGTAGGGAATTACAACGACAAATAAGTGAGTTGATTGAGAGAGGATATGTGAAGGAGAGTATGAGTCCGTGTGCTGTTCCGGCCTTACTTGTCCCAAAAAAAGATGGGTCTTGGAGGATGTGTATTGATAGTCGATCTGTTAACAACATTACTATCAAGTACAGGTTTCCAATTCCTAGATTAGATGACATGTTAGATGAATTGAGTGGGTCTAATTTGTTCTCTAAAATTGATCTTAGGAGTGGGTACCATCAAATTTGTATGCGTGAGGGTGATGAGTGGAAGACCGCTTTTAAAACAAAATATGGCTTGTATGAATGGCTTGTCATGCCTTTCGGTCTAACAAATGCCCCAAGTACGTTCATGAGATTGATGAATGAAGTACTTAGGCCATTTTTAGGCAAATTTGTAGTGGTATATTTAGATGATATTCTTGTTTATTCTGCTAACAAGGAGGATCATTTGAATCATTTGTGTCAGTTATTTGAAACACTAAGGAAACATAAACTTTTTGGGAAGTTAGAGAAGTGTTCTTTCATGCAAAATTGATCCAAAGTCAACGCCATTGTCTCAAGAAGCGACTAATTTAGCCTTAGAAGCTCGTGGGTTTTATCCATCATCTCCTAGGACCGAATTCAAGTGTTGCATTTCATGGGTTGATTGAAGGCCCAAAGATTGAAGACCCATCTTTTGGGTGTGATGTGGTGTGTGGTGTTACTGATTTTAAGGCTTGTGATGTTGCTGATTTTAATTATTTTGTTCTAGTTTATTCTAGGTTGTTCTAGCTGATTTATGGCATTAAAATAGTCATTAAGTAGAGTGCTTGATTCAAGGAAAACTGTTGGCCTTGGATCCCCTATGTTTGGCCAGTTTTTCTAGGTTATTTTGAAGTCTTTTTGTGTTCTTTTGCTGCTCCATTCCACTATATAAGGAGAGCTTATGATTAATCAAAGCATTCAGAATTATACAAAAGAAAACGTGAGTTTGAGCATATTACTTCTTTGAGTTTGTCCAAAGTAGTTTGTGTTTTCCTTGTTACTTTGAGTGTGTTCTTGAGTGACAAGATTAGGAGAGATTGAGTGTGTCTTATCTCAGCCTAAGACCCCAAATCATTGAGTATGTTCTTGTGGTTTGGTTTATCTATCTTTTAATTTTCTGTTCAAATTGTTTCTGTTTTTATGTGCGATTTTTGTTCCATTTTCTTTGAGTGTTAAACTTCTAACCATTCATAGGGAAGAGTTTCACATTCACATCATCTGGTATCAGAGCCTTGGTTCGAGATTATTTCAGAAAGTCGCACTTTGGTGGTGGAAAGGAAACGCTGAAATTCATCCCGTTTTTCAGTCAACTTTGAAGATCGATATCTCACTCTTCAGGAGTCCAAATGAAGCGATTATTTTTTTGAATCTGGGTGTTTTTCTGTGTAGATTTCACTTGTAAAATTTCGTAATTTTTGAAGATCATTTGCTATTAAACTGGGCAGGTTTTTCCAAAGTTGCGCAGAATAGAGCCAATCCAGCGCATCAGATTTTAGCAGAGGTTATCTCCTTCATCCGGATAGCTTTTGAAGTGTTTCTTTTTTTTAAGTTGCTTAAAATTTTCTGAATTTTAATAATTTGTAAACCCTTGAGAGTCTCAAGGAAGTTTTTATTCTCGTTCAGAGCTTTAAACTTACTGTCAGATTATACATTGTACTTGTAATAGTCTAGCAAAATAGTGAAGTAATGGCTGGAAGTGGGGAACTCAATGATATGCTTAAATTGATCACCCAAAAACTAGAGAATTTGGAGAAAAAAACAGAAGAAAGTGAAGTCTCGAGGGCACAACAAAATAATAGAATGGATGCCATGTCTGAAATGCTCCTACAAGCCACTAGAAAAATAAATGAATTAGAGGATGAGGATGCAAATAGTAGTAACAATCTTAGGCAATTTGATGAAGATAGGGGTCTAAGGATTGACATGCCTGAATTCGATGGGGGACATGATAGTGAGGCGTTTTTAGATTGGCTTCGACAAATTGAAACTGTTTTTGAGTACAAGGGCTTTGATGATAGAAAACGGTTTAAATTGGCTGTCCTAAAACTCACAAAACTTGCTGCTTTGTGGTATGAAAACCTCAAGGCAAGTAGAAGGAGAGAAGGAAAAGATAAAATTGACTCATGGGAGAAATTGAAAAAGAAAATGAGGGATAAATGGGTTAGCAAAGAGTATGAGCAGGAGCAATACTTAAAATTGACTCACTTATCACAAGAAAACATGAGTGTGGAGGGTTACATAAAAGAATTTGAGAGGTTAGGCTTGACCTGTGATTTACAAGAAAAGGAGGCTTACAAAATTGCTAGATTTGTTAAGGGATTGTCCAAAGAAATTAATAGGAAGGTGGAAGTCACTCATTATGCCACTTTCAGTGATGTATGCAAGCTAGCTTTGAAGTTTGAGTCTCAACTTAAAGAAGAAAGGGAAAAGGAGAAACCTAAAAACATACCTTTTAAGGGGACTTCGAAATTTACTCCTTTTCAACAAAAGGGGGGTAACTTTCAAAATAAGGCTTTTCCATCTAATTCAAAGAATGATAAGGGGAAGGAGAAGGCTGTGGTTTCACCTAGTGAACTTGATACTAGGAGAAAGTGTTTTAAATGTCATGGTAGAGGTCATATTGCTAGCCAATGTCCTAGTAAGAATGTCTTGACAGCCCAACAATGCGCCATTATGGATGAGGAAGAAAAAATGTATAACTTTGTTGTTCAAGAAGAAGAGGGTCATGAGGAAGACGAATATGATGAAGAAATTCCTCCAGAAAGTGAGTTTAATATGATGGTGGTTCGAAAACTTTTGTTTAGTGAACCTCAAGTTGATGAGAGACAGAGAAATAATTTGTTCCACACTAGATGCAAAATTGGTGAGAAAACATGCAATGTTATTATCGATGGTGGAGCCCAAACAGATGTCATCTCTTCTGAAGCAGTGAGTAAGTTGAAGCTTTCAACTAGAGATCATGATGAACCTTACAAGTTGAATTGGTTGAACGATGGTACGGGTGTTCGAGTGAAGAAGCAAGCCTTGGTGTCCTATTCCATTGGAGGGTTTGAAGATGAGAGGTGGTGCGACATTATTCCTATGGATGCTTGTCATTTGCTACTTGGAAGACCTTGGCAATTTGATCATGATTCTGAACATAGAGGAAAAATGAATGTATATCTTGTAACTACTAGAGAAGGTAGAAAAGTTAAATTACTTCCCTTACCCCCACAAGTTGCTAAGAAGAAAGAAAAAAGCAACTATCTTGTAACTTGTACTGAATTTGAGAAAATAGTGGAAGAAAATGGGGGAGGGTATGCTTTGGTTGTAAGAACCAAAGATGATCTTAGTACTACTTGTAATGACTCATCCCCACTCAATGAGTTATTAGAAGAGTACAAAGATGTGTTTCCCAATGACTTGCCCAATGGCCTCCCACCTATGAGGGGCATTGAGCACGCCATTGACTTGATTCCTGGAGCACCTTTGCCTAATAAGGCAGCCTATAGGTGTAATCCGGAGGAGAGTAAGGAACTTGAAAGGCAAGTGAATGAATTAATTGAGAGAGGCTATGTGAGAGAAAGCCTTAGTCCTTGCGCCGTTCCCGCACTCTTAGTACCAAAGAAAGATGGTACTTGGAGAATGTGTGTTGATAGTCGTTCCATAAACAATATAACGATCAAATATCGTTTCCCCATGCCTCGCTTGCAAGATATGTTAGATGAGTTGAGTGGTTCGTTGGTCTTTTCCAAAATTGACCTAAGGAGTGGATACCATCAAATGAGAATTCGGGAGGGGGATGAATGGAAAACGGCTTTCAAAACAAAGCAAGGGTTGTATGAGTGGTTGGTAATGCCGTTTGGGCTTTGCAATGCCCCAAGCTCCTTCATGAGATTGATGAACGAAGTCCTCCGTCCTTTTCTTAATGATTTTATTGTCGTTTACTTAGATGATATTCTTGTGTATAGTAAAAACAATGAAGATCATGTAATTCATTTGAGGAGGTTGTTTGAAAAATTGAGGGAGGTGAAGTTGTATGGTAAGCTTGAGAAATGTGTATTCATGACTCATAGTGTTGTATTCTTAGGATACATTGTAACTAGAGAGGGGGTACATGTAGATCCAGAGAAGGTGAAGGCGGTCCAGACTTGGTCGACTCCAACCAATGTGCACGAGGTTCGAAGTTTTCATGGGCTAGCTTCCTTCTATAGGCGGTTCATTAGAAACTTCTCTACTATCATGGCTCCAATCACTGAATTAACCAAGAAGGGAGAATTCGAATGGGGAGAGAACGCTCAAAGGGCCTTTGAGAAGGTCAAAGATATGCTTTGCAATGCTCCTATTCTTGTGCTTCCTGATTTCAACAAAGTGTTTGAGGTGGAGTGTGATGCAAGTGGGATTGGGATAGGTGCCGTTTTAATTCAAGAGAAGAAGCCTGTGAGTTACTTTAGTGAAAAGTTGAGTGGAGCGAAGCTGAATTATTCCACCTATGATCGAGAGTTTTATGCCATAGTTAGAGCACTTGACCATTGGTCTCACTACCTTAGGCCAAAGCCATTTGTTCTACATTCTGATCATGAGGCACTAAAATTCATACATGGCCAACAAAAACTCAACAAAAGACATGCTAAATGGGTTGAGTTTCTTCAATCATTCACATTTAGCTCCAAATACAAAGATGGGAAGAGTAATGTAGTTGCGGATGCTTTGTCACGGCGAACTTACTTGCTTACTATGGTGGATACGAAGATATTGGGTTTTGAACAACTCAAGGAGTACTATAAAGAAGATCCTGATTTTTCTTTTGGGGTTGACAAACCAAGCAAGGAGTTAGTGTGGCAGGAAGGTTACTTATTCAAGGGTAACAAGCTTTGTGTTCCAAAGAGTGGAGTTCGAGAATTGCTGGTTCGTGAGGTGCATAGTGGTGGTCTAGCTGGTCATTTTGGAATTCAGAAGACTCTTGATATTCTTGGCGAACATTTCTATTGGCCTAGAATGATCAAGGATGTAACTCATGTTGTGGAAAGATGTGCTACGTGTCAAAGGGCCAAGAGTCACTTCACAAAAGGGCTCTACACTCCATTGCCGGTTCCCGATACTCCATGGGAAAGTGTTAGCATGGATTTCATTGTGGGGTTGCCACGGACACAGAGGGGTAGAGATAGCATTATGGTAGTTGTAGATAGATTTTCTAAAATGGCACACTTTGTAGCATGTAATAAAACTGATGATGCAGTGAAGGTGTCTGAACTGTACTTCAAGGAAATCGTCAAACTTCATGGCATTCCTCGAAGTATAGTGTCTGACAGAGATTCCAAGTTCCTCAGTCACTTTTGGAGGACACTATGGAAACTTGTGGGTACCAAGTTACTATTTAGTACGTCTCATCATCCCCAAACAGATGGGCAAACTGAGGTTACTAATAGAACTTTGGGTACTTTGTTGCGTGGTCTTGTGAGCAAAACGCAGAAGGATTGGGACATGAAACTAGCCCATGCGGAGTTTGCTTACAATAGGGCGCATTCATTGACTACTTCGCGTTCTCCTTTTGAAGTTGTTTATGGGGTGAATCCATTTCTCCCAATTGATCTTATTCCTTTGGCTAAAGGGGAAAAAGTGGAAAAAGATGCAAGGAAGCGAATAGAAACATTTCAAAAAAACTGTGAGCAAGTGAAGAACAGAATTGAGGAGATGAATAAAAAATACCGAGAGAGAGCAAATAAGAACCGCAAGCAACCTGTTTTTCAACCAGGGGACTTAGTCTGGCTACACTTGAGAAAGGAAAGGTTTCCTCAACTCCGCAAAAACAAACTCATGCCACGTTCTGATGGTCCATTTAGAGTACTCGAGCGGGTAAATGACAGTGCCTACAAAATTGAACTTCCCGAGGGGTTGATGGGTGTCAGCGCTACCTTCAATGTGGGGGATTTGTCGCCTTACCTAGACGATGCTAGTTTGAGGGCAAACTCTTCTGAAGACGGGGGGAATGATCCAAAGTCAACGCCATTGTCTCAAGAAGCGACTAATTTAGCCTTAGAAGCTCGTGGGTTTTATCCATCATCTCCTAGGACCGAATTCAAGTGTTGCATTTCATGGGTTGATTGAAGGCCCAAAGATTGAAGGCCCATCTTTTGGGTGTGATGTGGTGTGTGGTGTTACTGATTTTAAGGCTTGTGATGTTGCTGATTTTAATTATTTTGTTCTAGTTTATTCTAGGTTGTTCTAGCTGATTTATGGCATTAAAATAGTCATTAAGTAGAGTGCTTGATTCAAGGAAAACTGTTGGCCTTGGATCCCCTATGTTTGGCCAGTTTTTCTAGGTTATTTTGAAGTCTTTTTGTGTTCTTTTGCTGCTCCATTCCACTATATAAGGAGAGCTTATGATTAATCAAAGCATTCAGAATTATACAAAAGAAAACGTGAGTTTGAGCATATTACTTCTTTGAGTTTGTCCAAAGTAGTTTGTGTTTTCCTTGTTACTTTGAGTGTGTTCTTGAGTGACAAGATTAGGAGAGATTGAGTGTGTCTTATCTCAGCCTAAGACCCCAAATCATTGAGTATGTTCTTGTGGTTTGGTTTATCTATCTTTTAATTTTCTGTTCAAATTGTTTCTGTTTTTATGTGCGATTTTTGTTCCATTTTCTTTGAGTGTTAAACTTCTAACCATTCATAGGGAAGAGTTTCACATTCACATCAAAAATGAAGTTAGTTTTCTGGGTTTCATTATTTCTGATGTAGGGGTGAAGGCGGATCCTGCTAAAGTAGACGCCATTTCTACTTGGCCGGTTCCAAAATGTGTGACTGATGTGAGGTCTTTTCATGGTTTAGCGTCTTTTTATAGGAGATTTATAAAAAATTTCAGTACTTTATTAGCTCCTATAACTGAGTGTACTAAACATGGGAAATTTGAGTGGACTGTTGCTGCTCAAAGGGCCTTTGAATTGATTAAAGTTAAGATGTGTGAAGCACCTGTGTTATCATTACCTGATTTTACTAAACCTTTCGAGGTTGAGTGTGATGCGAGTGGGACAGGTGTTGGGGCTGTTTTGATTCAGTCGGGTAAGCCTATCGCTTATTTTAGCGAGAAGCTTAGTGGTGCTAGATTGAACTATTCTACTTATGATAAGGAGTTTTATGCTATGGTTAGAGCTTTAGGACATTGGAGTCATTATTTGCGTCCTGCTTCCTTTGTTTTACATTCTGATCATGAGTCGTTAAAGTACATACATGGGCAGCATAAGCTCAGTGCACGACATGCTAAATGGGTAGAATTTTTACAATCTTTTGACTTTGTTGCTAAATACAAAGCCGGAAAGGCAAATATTGTTGCTGATGCTCTTTCCAGGAAACATTCACTACTGACAACGGTGGATACCAAGGTTCTTGGGTTCGAATTGATAAAAGAATACTATGCACTCGATGGTGATTTTCGTGATTTGTTTGTTGATTGTGAGTCCGGTTCAAAAAATAATTTTCAGTTGGTGGATGGGTTCTTATTTAGAGGGAACAAGCTCTGTGTTCCAAGATGTCCGGTTAGGGAGTTATTGATTCGGGAGGCTCATGGAGGTGGGTTGGCTGGTCATTTCGGCATCAACAAAACTACTGAGTTACTACAGGAGCACTTTCATTGGCCACGCATGGTTGGTGAAATCCAAGCTGTATTGGCTCGATGTGGGGTTTGTCAGAGGTCGAAGAGTTCTTTTCAACAAGGGCCGTACACCCCGTTACCAGTTCCGGAAAGGCCGTGGGAGGATGTGAGCATGGACTTTATAGTGGCACTGCCTAGAACTCAAAGGGGGAGAGACTCAGTTATGGTGGTGGTGGATAGATTTTCAAAGATGGCACACTTTATTCCATGTCACAAGACTGAAGATGCGGTGAATGTCGCTTGCTTGTACTTCCGGGAAGTGGTGCGCTTACATGGGGTCCCTAAAACTATTGTCTCTGATCGTGATAGTAAGTTTTTGAGTTACTTCTGGAGAACTTTGTGGAGGCTTATGGGAACTAAACTACTATTCAGCACATCTCATCATCCACAAACAGATGGGCAAACGGAGGTGACTAACAAGACATTGGGGTCGTTGCTTCGGGGTCTAGTGAGCAAAACCGGCAAGGATTGGGATGTGAAACTATGTCATGCTGAGTTCGCTTACAACAGGACACCTACTTATGCTACAAAACACTCCCCATTTGAAATTGTTTATGGCATTAACCCTTACGTTCCGATTGATCTTATTGCTTTACCTAGGGATTCTTATGTTCACGGTGATGCTAGAGCTCAGGCCGAAGCCATGGTGAAGATTCACAAGGAGGTCCGAGGAAACATTGAGAAAGCTAATGAGGGGTACAAGAAAAAGGCCAACAAGAGGAGGAAGCCAAAAATCTTTGCTCCAGGAGATTTGGTGTGGATTCATTTGAGGAAAGAGAGGTTCCCGGGGAAGCGGAAACACAAGCTAATGCCGAGAGCAGATGGTCCTTTTAAGGTCTTAGAGCGTTATGGTGATAATGCTTATAAGATCGATCTTCCGGGTGATTATGGAGTTGCTGCAACCTTCAACGTGGGTGACTTATCTCCTTATTTAGAAGATGATGAACTGCTAGAATTGAGGTCAATTCCTGTTGAAGAGGGAGGGGATGAACCAGGATCAGTGCCTGATCTTGAAACGACGAAAGAGATACTCCTTAGTGCTAATCCCATCTTTGAGATTAGTTCTTTTCATGGTCCTTTTATTAGTTCCTTTGTATCACTTATGTCCAATCTTGGTCCTGTTTAGTCCGGTTTGTAAACTTAAAACTTTAGCTCGTAGTTTATTTGTTTTGGTTTGTATTAAGTAGTAGATTACACTATCTTTGAAGCAGGGGTCACGAGGTGCGACTTGAATGTTGAGAATTGAACTTAGAGTTCAGAGGTGAATCGCGAGTCGCGAGTTTTGTCCACGAGTCGCGAGCCTACTTGGCTTGAGCTGCGTACTTTGAAGCATTGCAGGTGCATGGTCCAGAAGGATCTCGCGAGTCGCGAGTTTTGGGTCGCGAGTCGCGACTCTGTTCTGCCTTGGCTACGTACTTGAGCAAGGCTAAGGAGTTGGAGTTCAGTAGGTTCTCGCGAGTCGCGAGTTTTGGGTCGCGAGTCGCGACTTTGTTCTGCCTTGGCTACGTACTTGAGCAAGGCTAAGGAGTGGGGTTCAAGTAGAGCCTCGCGAGTCGCGAGTATGGGTCGCGAGTCGCGACCCAGGCTCTGTCCTGGCTACGTGTTTCAGCTGCTTGTTTTTGCTTAATGGGTATTTTTGCTTTTGCTTGCAAGTTGAGTAATAGCCTTGATTAGTCATCTACTAGCCTAGCTAGATGTCATACTACCTTTGGGAGTCATGATGAAAGGCTTGGAGTGTCATGAAGGCTAAGAGAAGCTCATTGGTCTATTTTGGTGCAAGTGGGTGCAAGTAGCTCAAGTTGCTTAAGGAGGCTGATTTTGGCTTGATATTTTCATTACTTTAGCCTTTGTTTATTGCTTGAGCATATCCTTATGTAGTATTATACTTGTATTATACTTGATACGTATAATAGTTTGTACGTATTCGGTTGCGTATTGTACGAATATACGTATAATTATACGTATAATTGTACATTTCTTTCTTTAAGTAGACTTTGATGTATCATTTGTAAACTACTTTGAATTTTATAAAAACTTGAACTTTGTTCATCCTTGAGGCTAAAGTAACTTAGCTTTCTTTGAATTGATTACTTGGGAGTTTTAACTACAAGTTTTCTAAACCGATTAGTGAGCTTTGAGAGTGATTCTCTAAGTGATTTAATCAACCTGAATTGAGTGTAAGAGTGATTCTTTCTACTGAATTTAGTAGGGAATATTTTCTTAAGAGTGATTCTTTTGAGTTATTTCATTATCTTCTCAACTCTAATTATTTGCTTGATTGACTTCAAGACTAATTATAGTTCATGTAGCACAAGAAGATTACAAGGGACTAGCCACTAAAAAGGATAGATAGAAGCAAGCTCAAAGATGGATACAGAAATCACCACCACCTTCGATAACTTGGGCAGCAATTTGTCGAATTTGGATACGGAAAACCACCACCAAACTCTTCAAATTGATTCCTAAGATCACAGCCTAATTTTGCCAATAATTAGACAAGCAAAGGAGAAAGTTTTCGGATTTCTTAGAGAAATACCAAAGACAAGTTTTTTTTTTTTTTTTTTTCAGAATTCAAGTTGTTTTTCATTGATGCTCAAGGCTCATATTTATAATACAACTTAAGGCTAGCAAAATCATAATCTAAAGATAAGAGGATTACATTTTGATGGTGAAAAATCAACCATTGTAATCTAATCAGATTCTAAGGATAAGAGGATAATATTTTCATGGTGCAAAATCATCCTTATAAGTTACAAGATAAGATGGGGCTGATTGCTTGGCTCTTCTTGAAACTTGTTGCTCTTCATTAATTCTTTTGACTCTTTAGTTGCTTGATAATTTCAGCCTTGAATGCTTCACTTGATTCGCCTTTTGGAATTTGCAAAACTTGACTAAACTGATTTCTAGTTAATTGATAATAATCAAGGATGATTAATTACCAAATAACTTACATACTTCCTAATTTAATTAAAACCCAAAATATTCGACTATATAATAAAATCTGAAAATTTAAAATAACAACTTAAAATAAAAAAAAAAACAGTCCGAAAGTAAATTAATAAATAAAGTTAAAATGGACCTGTGTTGGATGAAAAGTTAATCCAACCATGTCACGTAAGCCTTGAGTTACCATTGTCACAAGCTTACCATTTTGGATCATGGATGTTGGGGTCGGATCACATCATTCTCCTCCTCTTTTGAGGAGTTTGCCCTCAAACTTGGCAACTCTTCAAATTCATCAAAATATGGGGATAAGTCTTGCACATTAAAAGTGGATGACACTCCATAATCTCCAGGCAGTTCCACCTTGTAAACATTGTCGTTCAACTTTTCCAATATCTCAAAAGGACCATCACTCCTTGGGCTGATCTTAGAATGTCTTTTTGAAGGAAAACGCTCTTTTCTCAAGTGAATCCACACAAGGTCACCCTTTTTGAATTGTACTGATTTTCTCTTGTGATCAAAATGCTCCTTTATAAAGAAAGTCTCTTGGAATCTAAAGAAAATAATGAAGTACCGAGATTTGATTGTGAATGATGATGGGTAGTCTAGCTACCTCAAACATGGCAAATATCATATAAGAAGCATGTATTCTCATCCCAACTGCAGATGAAGTCAGCTGGACCCAAATCATCATCAACAATCAAGGAAGCCCTAGAAGCGTGTTTATCACTTGGCTTGCCCTTCACAATAGACTTTACACTAAAGATAGAATGATGAAATGGAAATTGAACTGTGATCCTCAATGTGTGTTTTGTCACCAAAAGCAAGACACTGTTCAACACCTTTTCTTTGAATGCAACTACTCTAAAGAAATATGGGAAATTTTCATGAAGATTTTGAAGTGCAACAGGAGAATTCTAAGATGGCAGGATGAAGTTAAGTAGATTACCAGTCAAAGCAGGAAGACAAAGGGGAAACAACAGCTAATCTCAATGTACTTTGCTGAAACCATCTATGTAATTTGGAAACAATGAAACTCAACTATCTTTTCTAATCAATGTATGACTGTAAATAAGGCTATTAGGAACATAGTTTTCAGAGTTTCAACTAGATGTGAAGACAGTTTAAAACAACTGTTATTGATGTAATTTTTTGGTTTCTGCCTTCTAGGTAGTTTTGGGGTGTTAGTTATGAAGCTTTTGTATAGGTCTAGGTATACTTAGATCATGTTATTTTGTGACTTTTTTTGGTGTTTTTAAGCACATCTTTTGTTATAATATTTTCAGTTTATTTGCCAAAAAAAAAATGCTCCTTTCTCTTTGCATTAGCCCTTTCGATTTGCATTCTTACTTTCTCATGTATTGCCTTGATTTCTTTTGCTCGTTCACTAGCTTCATGGCTATACTTGTTTGGGTTTGGAAATGGAGCCAAGTCAATTGGAGTGCATGGATTGAATCCATAGACCACCTCAAATGGACTAAGGCTTGTTGTGCTGCTAGGAACACGATTGTAGGCAAACTCAGCATGAGGTAGCATTTCTTCGCATTGGCTAGGACTTTTTGTAGCTAAGGACCGTAGCAATGATCCCAAAGTCCTGTTAGTGACTTCTGTTTGGCCATTAGTTTGGGGATGACTTGATGTACTGAATTTGAGCTTAGTACCCATTTTGTGCCATAGAGTAAGCCAGAAATGACTTATGAACTTGATATCACGATCACTAACCAATGATTTTGGAACTCCGTGCATGTTGTAATCCGGACTCCTAACTCCTTGGTTCAGAATGGCAAGATAGTCAGCATGGTTCGAAATGTCATTCATGACATGGTTGGGTTAACTATCCAACCGACTCAAGTCCTATTTGTCTTTGTTTATTAAACATTTTCCGTTTGGCTTTGTGTTTAGTAGGGTTCGATCCTTGTTAGTATAAATCGAACCCCTTTTGATTTGTTTAAGTTATTTTAAATTCAGTCAAGTAGTTAGTTAATTAAGGCTAGCAATAAACAAAGCAATGTGTCATTGGAAGCTTCAAGAAGCCGGCTGCCAAGGGGATTCAAAGCTAGGTCATCAAGGCAATTAAGAGAGCACTTAAGAGGAGACCAAGCCTTCATGAAGGCATTAAAAAGGGGCTTGAAAACCGGCTGCAAGCATGCCCCTCTTGATCAGATTTTGTTATCTTTAGGATAAGTTTATCTTTACTTATCCTTTAGATTACAAATCCACCTTAAATTCTGATTTTTGTAGATAAGCTTTCTTATCTTCTTTTGTACCACAAATTCTGATTTTTTAGGATAAGTTTAGATTTTCTAATTATCCTTAGCTTATCCTAAATTGTAATTATAAATAGTGGCTTGAACTTCAATGAAAAATCAGAACTTTTGAATCAAACAAAACTTGAATTGTCTTTGGAATTTTTCTTATAAAAATCCGAACATACCCCCCTCCTTTGCTTGTCTAATTATTGGCTCAATTAGGCTGTGATCTTAGGAACCTAATTTGTAGAATTTGGTGGTGAATTCTGTATCCAAGTTCAACGAATTATAGCCCAAGTTTTCGAAGTTGGTGGTGATATTTTGTATCCATCTTTGAGCTTGACCTATCCTTTCCTTTAGTGGCTAGTCCCTTATAATCTTCTTGTGCTACAACAAGGTTACAACAGTGCAATTGAACAATCTCTTGGAAATAGAGGGCAGCAACACGACTTGCATCATGAGTAGTGTGACATGGAATGAAATGAGCCATCTTTGAGAAATGATCAACAACCACCATGACCAAATCTTTCTTTGTTTTGGTTAAAGGAAGTCCAATCACAAAATCAAGACTTACATCTTCCGAAAGTGCTTGAGGTATTAGAAGTGGTAGAAGATACCCTTGAGGTAGTTGATGACTTTTAGCCTTTTGGCACTTGATTAGGGTGTGAGGGTGGTTTGTGGGAGGCTACTGTTTTTGTGAGGGACGGTTTTGTGGAGAGGCAATGGGGTAAACACAATTTTCTTTCCATCTTTGACAAATGAATATGTATTCTTAAAGCCATCATGCATAACTCTCCTATCAAACAACCAAGGTCTACCAAGCAGTATATGACACGCATCCATGGGTATTAAATCACAATACAACTCTTCATTATATTTGTTACCAATGCTAAAGGAAATCAGAACTTGTTTATCAACTTGTATGCCTTTTCCTTGATTAAGCCACTGGATTACATATGGATTTTTGTGAGGAGTTGTTTTTAGTCCCAATTTATCCACCATGTTCTGAGATGCCACATTTGTATAACTACCACCATCAATTATTAAATTACATACCTTGCCTTTGATGGTACAACGAGAATGAAAGATTGCCTCTCGCTGCATATTCTCCTCTTGGCCTACCAAGTTGCTAAGGGCACGCCTTACAACTAGGCATTCTCCTTCATCGGGTCGTAGGAGCACTGCATTAGACTCCTGATTCATATCTCCAATGTCACCATCTTCATAAACATTTTCATGTTCCTCATCGTCCAAATTTTCATATTCAACTAAAGAAACAACTTTCTTGTTGGGGCATTCAATTGAAATATGACCAAACCATGACAACGAAAGCATTTTCGAGGGGGGTTGGAATTTTGTGATTTAGGAGGGGGTTGGGCAAAATTACGGTTGGGTTGTGAAGGGTTGTTAGAGGTGTTTTTATGTGGGGCTTGGGAGTGGCGAGAAAATGGAGGGGGGGCTGTTTTAGAGAAGGGACGGAAGGTCTCCTTTCCTTTGGTTTTTTGTTGAGCTTCGACCTTGTGAGATAGGATGACTAACTCTTCCAAAGTTGAATAAGGGTGTAATTCAACAACATGACTAACTCTTCCAAAGTCGTGCATGGTCGTGCATGGTCCTTTTCGCTTCTGTTGCTCGTGTTTCTAGCTCCGTTACACATGCTAACTTAACTAAGGCAATAAACGAGAGTTTAGGCTACTTATTACAACCCGAAAAACACGAAAATAAGCTAAAAACAAGATTTCAAAACTATCCAAGTAAAAGTGAACAAAATTGAAGTCGTTGACAGTTGAAGTCGCTCGTTGGACCACCCCGTTCTGTATCACATTGAGCCGAATCAAATGAGGACAATTTTTAAGGAACGGAGGAAGTAGTTAATTGGCCACATTGTGTGGATAAAAAAGCTACTCGTTAGTAGATATGGATAGATAGATTAACAACATACAAATGATACTAATGAGAAAAGCGATTTGCCTAGGGTTTTAACTTTTGAGTCGAAGTTTCCTCATTTTATCAGGTAACCCTAATTTTAGTTGAGTCCTGCAGTAAAATTCATTCACATTTTTTTGTATTACCCTTGTCCTACATATTCAAATTGCGAATTTTTTTTATGCATTTTGTCATTCTCGTTCCAGCATTTAATATTTAATAATTTAATTTAACTACTATTTCATGGCAAAGCGTACAACTTTTTGGTGTGTTTTGATAATTCTTGTTGCTTATCATCATTAATTATATTTGTATTATTAGATTGCAATGGAAATGGAGAAGAAGTTTCATTCAGAGAATGGTTTGGATAGAATTTCAGAGTTGCCAGAAGCAATTAGGGTACACATTCTTTCATTTCTGGAAACTAAAGATGCTGTTAAGACTAGTATTTTGTCGAGCAGTTGGCGGGCATTGTCTACTTTGCTTCCTAATTTGGATTTGAGCAGCTATCTTCTTAGTCGTTCTCTCCTGAACGTCACTTGTCTAAATCTGGTGAAGGTGGTGAGTCATTTATTAGGATGAGGGAGGGTTTTTATGCTTTCCTTGATCAATTTTTTGGTTCGAGTTCGAAGCTTGATAAGATTAAGCTCTATGTTCCGGGTTTCGGGTTAGGTTTGTCATCTCGGTTGGATCATTGGCTTCATCTCGCTGTTAGACGTGGTGTCAATGAGTTGGAATTGGAGATTAGTGCAGGTCAAGGTCCTAGATAAAGACAATCATGAAACTGAAATTGCAGAAATGTGAGCTAAAGTTGTCTTCCAAAATGGATACTATGTTGCCTTTGTTATAGGAGCTTTGTCTTCAAGATGTTATTATGGATGAGATGGTAATGGGGAGTTTACTTGATAGTTGTGTTTATCTCAAGGATTTTGTTTTAACGAACTGTCAAGGGTTGGGAAAACTAGAAATCATTGGTCTTGTGAATCTTGAGAAAGTAAAAGTTGAGCAATATGGTAATGATATGGAAGTGATGATGCACCTAATGTTCTTGAGTTTCGCTATACATGTGGTGGTGATTCCAGTGGTGATACATGTCAAATTGAGTGGAAGGGTTGTTAGAAAATGAAACATTTGGAATTAAATTGCTCTCATATGTACGATACTGATCTGGATTCTCTTTTGGAGAATCTTCCATTGCTTGAAAATTTGTTTTTAGAAAACAGTGATAATTTGGCATTTGTTGAAGTTTATAATCACAATCTAGTCAATTTGGCTATTGACAATTGTAGAGAGTTGGTTAAAGTTAAAACTACTACTCCTAATTTAAAGTTTTTCACCTACTATGGAGAAGATCCCATTACCCTTGTGCACAAGGGTCCAGCTCTAAAATTAACGGATGCAAATATTTCCTTAAAACCTGGCTCCAAAGGGGATAAATGGTTTGGAAGACTCATCAAGTTTCTTGCTAAGCTAAGTCACAGTGAACGTTTGTCAGTCGAAGTTGCTACTGAAAAGGTAAATAAAAGATCCTTAACCCCGAAACAACACTTAGGTTCACACATACAAAATGCAGAATTCTGTTGCCATATTACACACACTGTTATGTGTAAATTGATCAATCATATTATTTTGTAATGGCTTTGTTCTTGTGTTGATGGCAACTATAGGATGTTATAATTCCAGAATCAGTGAGGACAACACACCGTCCTCCCCTGTATGCTGTGAAGAACTTGTTGATCGAGTTTCGACTTTCAAGGCTCAAGTCGCCTGTTGAAGTTGTTTCATCTCTGTTGTGGCTTGCTCCTTGTCCAGAGTCCCTGTTAATAGCCAATGGTTGTTTTTCCAATCGCAAATTGACGAAGGTATTTCTTTCCTGAAAAACGGATCTTTTATAAAGTTTTCTTTTGGTTCCAGATAATCTTGGCAGTATATTGTTCTTGTTATGGTTTGGTGTAGGGTAACAGTAGGTGCAATCTGAAGAAGCCAATTTTGTGTACCTAATAGCCATATGTTTCTTAATGTAGGCCTTTGAGGATAAAATGAATCCGTTCATGAATATGATTTGGCCCGATTGGCCCCTAACACACAGAAGGTTTAATAAAATATGAATGAAAATCAAATTGAATTTTGACTACTTACTTCCTTTGTTTCTAAAAGTTCATCCCATTTAGATACTTCACACTATAATAAGATAGAATCTTCTAAATTTGTGCTTATATATAAGAAAGAATATAGTCATGTGGGGGTGTTTTTGGATTTATCTCGATGAGCACTATAATAATACGAAGTATCAAAATTTTTAAAATTTTTACTAATGTAAAGTTCAAGATTGTTAATAAGTGTATTGGCAAACGTGTAAATGGAATGGATTGTACTTTTAGAAACTAAGCGAGTATATTATAATTTCTTCTTTTGTGATTTTAATATGGAAAGATATTTTTTTTTCCTAGATTAAAAGAAGGATTTTTTTTTTTTGTCTAAAACCATCTTTTGTAGGGTTATTTGCATAAAACCATCTTTTGTAGCCGATTGAGTTGTTATCCACCATCTTTGGACAGAATCCGGCGAAGATTGACCACGTGAGATGCACATGAGTCACTTAAAACACATTTTTTTGGCTCTTCACCAATTTTTGACATGAATTGGGGTGGAAATGGGGGTTTATATTTGGGTTTTAATGGGGTATATGAATGGTAAGTCAATGGAAATGAGGGGATTGGGGGAAAAAAATAAGAGAAGAGCCAAAAAAATGTGTTTTAAGCGACTCACGTGCATCTCACGTGGTCATTCTTTGCCAGATTTCGTCCAAAGATGGTGGTCAACAACTCAATCAGCTACAAAAGATGGTTTTATACAAATAACTCTATAAAAGATGGTTTTAGACAAAAAGTTTGCTATAAAAGATGGTTATTGACAAAAAATCTTTAGAATAATTGTCTTATGAGTAGATGTTGTAAAAAGCAAGACATTGAGTGCGCACTGAACTATTGTTTAGAGGCATACCTAAGATTCAACATTTGGTGCACCGTCAATATGGGCCATTTGGTGTGTGTACATATTGAATGGCCTATTATTTATCTATTTATTTTTGAAAGGAAAAGATGGAAAATATGCCTAAATACAATTTAATAATATAGGTTTATATGTTTGATAAAATATCAACTCTTCAACTTTACATATGAAATTCAAATCATATACTTTCTCCGTTTCATTTTAAACGCAACAAATCATTTTGCACATATTTTAAGGAAAAAATTTAAAGGTATAAACGAACAAATTAATTGATATAATTTTAAGACAAGTAACCTATAACCTCAAACTTGCTTGTATTAAAATTAATTCGATTAATTAACTCGCTTACACCCTTAAATCTATTCCTAAAAGTGCGTGCAAAATGATTTGTTGCATTTAAAAAGAAATGGACTAAGTACTCAAAAACCCTTATAAATTCTAAAACAACACTCACATAGGATGCTTTGAACTTTAAAGAAACAAGTAAAAAACACATTTATTTGTAGAGGGGTATGCAAATAAGTAAATAAAGGAAAAAAAGAGAAAAGGGTAGAGTGTAGAAGCTGCTGCCTGCTAGTCTAATGTCCAATATGTATATTAAGATAAGAGACGAAAAAAATATTCAAAGTGCTCCTTAACAAGATTTGAACTCTGCCTTTAATGTTAGTCCTTAGTCCAAAATTTCCTTCTGTGTTAACCACCAAGACAAAGTTTTGCTATTGCTTTAGCAAATTGTAATATTAATTCTTAATGGCTGATAAGCATGAATTTTTATCGGCCTTGGGCGGGTGCCCTGCTTGCCCTAGCCATGGGGCTGTCTGTCTCTGCACTCATCTTTTTAAATATGTTGCAAATGCACAATTGTTATTTTTGAGTATGGTAAAGGGAGGGAATAAAACTATGTGATTCTCTTTTAGCATTTTAAATTTTAAATTGTTGATGCTCCTTCTATGGAGTAATTTTTATCAATGTGTGGAGTTTTTGTTGGTTTTGCGGAAGTCATATGACACAAACTTTTATGATGCAAAATTGAGGCTTGGAGTTTGGACGTTAGGGTGTCTATCTACTTTTAAATTTTAAAATTTGTTGGGGTTTGGATTTTGTTTTCTTGTTGCATTCTATGGTCTATATGTTCCAAAAGTGTGGCGTCCAATGTTAGATACGGTACTTGTTTGATGAAGTATAGAACTATGTCTGGCGTTTGGCTTGGGTGACTAATTCATCATGTAGCTAATAATGTTATTTTAAAAATTAAATGTAAATTTAGGCATGAGATTGAAAAGAGAAAACTTTCAATTCTTTCCACTTGAATCTATGGCATGTTTTGCCCAAATTTTTTTCTTTCTCCTTTAATTTCATCTTTCTTCATCTTTAATTTCATCTTTCAAGTTGCCATAACAAGTCAAAGTCCAAGGGAGCATAGTAGTTTGTGAAGGGAAAATAAAAGGTAGAGGTGAAAAGTGTTTTAAGAAGAGCAAAAAATTGGAAAAATACCAAGGAACAAAAGAGAGTGATTGTTGAGGAAGAGGAATTGTAGGAGTGAGAAAACCAATATCAGCAAAATATAAAGTAGATGAAAGAGAGATGTTAAACTACCAACAATTTTTGTAAGGAAGATAAAAATAATATATTTGCTTATGAACTACAGATCACGTAAATAAAGAAAAATTGTAAAAAGACATACTAATGATGGAAAGAGTGAAGAAGATATGTAGAAAGGTGATGGAGTTGTTCAAAAGAAAATAATAGTGTACGGAGGAAAATATCTACACCTAGGTAATGTTTGGTTGATAAGGAATTAAATTCCCATAGTGATTTGTACTTCATTGGAATTTAATTCCTACATTGTATTTCCTATGGTTTATCAAAAGTTTGTTGTTCATATGGGAATTTATAATTCTTATAAATCATGTGAATTCAATTACTAAGAAGAGGCTTGGTAAAATAATTCACATGTTTTGTAGGCATTTCAAATTCATATAAATTTGTATTTATTCCATTTTATCAACTATTACGCAACCAATCAACTATCGCACATTACATTTGATTGCCCATGGGAAATACAGGAAACCAGACAATGCCCTAATCTATAATAACAATACCTTTAAATGACACATGTTTCTTTCCCTCACAATTGCACAATTTTTACTCTAATTTTAATTTGTTTATCCTATTGATGACGTGGGTATATGCCACTACATATATATAAATGTCTAATTTCTTTAGTCTTTCTTTTTAGGATAAAGCCGCGGCCGCACATGGGGAGGATCATGCGCGCGCACGGAGCCAACCTTGTAAGGCCTTGTGCCAATAGCTTGCTACTTGCTAGCCTTAGCCCAAGGCCTCTAAGCTCCAATCACGAGTTTAATCAAGCTACTAACTATGCTACTACAAGTCCAACTACATTATTACGGTCCAAAATGCAAGAAAATACATTAAAACAAATGCAAACTAGCCAACTAAAAGTAGAGGGAGAAATGTGGTCGTCACCATTGCTTGAAGGCTTCATTGACTCGGATGCTCCTGCATCTAATAAAGTTCTACCTGACTCTATAGAAAACGCATAGACTAATTAGGATAGAAGAAAATAGAAAGTGTGGACAAAGTGATTTTTTTTTATTTTATAAAAATAATAATCCCAATTACGCTAGGTACTCGGAATAGTCCGATAGCCTAAATAAATCGGTCTAGAAGTCAACCAAGCTATGTGATATTTGGCCGTCTATTTTTCCCCTTTTCTTTTCTTTTCTCTTTTTAGTTTTTGTTGGTTGTCTTAATTTGTAGCGCTCCACTTAACTTAGTTTTACCCTAAAAAAAGGATCCAAAGGCCATGATTATTATTTTTTTTTGTAGTCATTGGTAGCCAATCCCCCTCTGCATACCCTACCTAACAAGTAACAACCATCATCCATCAAGTCATCAACAACGAACCACTTAACAACGTCAAGCAGCTCAATCGCCTCAAGTCAGCCATCTCATCTCCACTTGCCACACCACCAAAGGTGCCATCTCACTTACCTCGCCATTTCCATTCTCTCTAGCACCCTTCTCACTTAACATTTTTCCAAAAACTCACCTGGAATCATTAAAAGCAGGGATGGCTAAATTACTTGACACCTTTGAGAGGAATTTAGGCCATAGTCCTAGAATTCGACCACATGAGAGTGCCATAGGAGGAGAACTTGAAGTTGAGCAACCTAAGCGTCCAAATGATCGTGATATCAAACTTGAACTTCCGGAATTCGATGGTAGCTTGGACCCTAATGATTTCTTTGATTGGTTGAGGAGCATTGAGAATATTTTTTAGTACAAGGGCTATGATGATGAAAAGAAATGCAAGTTGGCCATTGTGAAGCTCAAGAAACATGCATCAATGTGGTTTGAAATTTTGAAAAATCGAAGAAGAAAGAGGGTAAATCAAAAATCACTTCATGGGAGAAATTAAAGAAGCACATGCAAAAGAAGTTTGTTCCTAGGGATTTCATTCAAAGTGCCTACCTCAAGATGAATTCTCTCAAGCAAGGTTCTATGTCGGTTGAAAGCTACACAAGAGAATTTGAGAAGCTCTCAATCTTATGCAATGTTGATGAAGCTCCGGAACATAGAGTTGCTAGATACATCGGCGGGTTGGAAGGTAAATTGGGGAACAAAGTTGAGTTTCATGCCCATAACGACCTTGATGATGTGGTTCAATGTGCTCTAAGGTTGGAGAAACACTCCAAGAGGAAGAACGAAGATCGCTATCTTGTTGTTGATAACATGGTTGAGGAAGACAGGAAAGACAAGGGGAAAGCTCCTATGATTGCACCTTCCAAGAATGGGGATGAGAACCGCAAGAAGCCAATTTGTTTCAAGTGCCAAGGGTATGGACACATAACTTCGCAATGCCCAAACAAGCGGGCATTGGTGATTCGTGAAGCAAAAGAACCCAAAGGCGATCTTGTTGAGACATTGAGTGAAGAGGGGGAAGAATCACTAGTGGTTGATCCCGATGTTGGACACGTGTTGACTTTGCAACGTGGCCCACCATTGGAGGTGGAACCCCTAGAGGGCCAAATTGAAGGAAAGGTAACATCTAATTCTTTAAATTCATTTAAAATTTTCAAAATGGAATTGGATGATGATTACCATGACCCCACTTATGATATTAGGATGAGCTTGCCTAAGAAAAATCTTGAACATTATCATTTGCTTGATGGCTTACATTCTTGTGTTGGAAAAGTTGATGAACCCCAAGAACTTAAATTGTTTCAACCTTGTTTTGAATTTGATAAAAGTGAGGCTAGATTGAGGTTTGAGCATGTCTCTTGGTTGTTTGCATTGCTATATGGTCGTACTTGTACCCATGTTGGATGTGAGTGCTCTTGGCATGGTATGGATTTTCTTGGTGGTAGCATGCATGTTTTGAACTACTCTTGTGTTGGGGACTCAATGTTGGCATCTATGGCATTGAGGTATGGATTTTTGAGCTGGCGGGTTAGGAGCGCCAATGCTTTTCTTGATTTGTTGGTTGTGGTATGTCGGTTGGCGTTGGTGTTGTTGATCGTTTTGTTAATAAGGGTGTATGACCCGGGTGGCCTATGATGGGTAATCGGAGTTTGGTTCGGTCTTCTCTAGCTCTAACTACTGGTTTTAGTGGAATTGGGTCTTGCTCGTTGATGGTTGTCTTCTTTCCATTCCTTGTTGAAGGCGAGGATTTGAGGGCAAATCCTTTTTTAGAAGAGGAGTTTGATGCAGAACGGGATGGTCCAACGAGTGACTTCAACGGTCAACAACTTCAATTTTGTTAAGTCAATGGCAAGATCCAGGCTTGCATGACCGTGCAAGCTAAAGCTGCATGATCGTGCAAGCACGAAGGTTTTCGCCACGATCGTGCAAGTTAGGTTGCACGATCGTGCAGGTTAGGTTGCACGATCATGCAACCTATGTTGCACGACCGTGCAAGTTAACCCTGCACTCGTGCACGATCCAGAAAGGGAATTTTTGGCTTGCACGATCGTGCATGGTTGTACTGCACGACCGTGCACGGCCTTGCACGTATATTTTCGTGTTTGCTTATTTTCTCTTGTTTTGTTTAGTGACTTTCTAATCTTAGCCCTTGATTACTTAGAGATTAATGGTCTAGATTAGAAGATTCATTAGGGGTTGCTTAGCCTTTAAATAGCATGCTTTGCCTCATTTGTAATAATCTTTTGTTGAAATGAAAAATCTGAGATTTCTCTCTCTTGTGTTCTTTGTGAGCTCTTACTCCTTGGTGGATGCAAATCTTGCTAGACTTTGTGATTGGTAAGTCATCTTCTAGTCATTACCTTTGTGATTTTGATTAGATTACGTTTTAGCTCTTGATTATTAGTCCTTAGGAGCTAGTTTTCAAGTTCATATCCTATCTTTGTGATAGTTTTGGTGTTCATATTTGGAGCTTATTATAGACCTACGAGTTTATGAAATTTGTCTAGTTTTTGCTTGTTTTTGAGACCCCATCCTACATCATTTACTCACTTTCCTTTTTGGGATGTTTTTTTAATTTACTCATTTCTTATATTTATTCTTCTACATTTATAAATTTATGATTCCCAAGTTCATTTTCCATACTCTCTCTCTTACTTTTGACTAACTTTAATAAAATTATCCTCTTTTCCATACTATCTCTCTTACTTTTTATACAACTTTTAATCATCATTTATTCTTTTTATCCTACTCTCCATGATAGGTTTTGATAAAAACTCAAGTGAGTAAACTAAAAAAAAAAAAAAAAGAGGGAGTAATAGTTTACTTTAGAATGTTTTGCAAAAAAAAAAAAAAAAACTTTTTAAATTTTCAATGTGCAAAAAAAAAACCTATTTAAACATGTTTTTTGTGAAGTGAAACCTTAATATAATATTTTGTTGTATGATCAAACCCAAAGACACTTTTCGGTGTTGGCTATTGGTTTTTTGATGTTTATAGCAAATTTTTTACTAATGACACCCCTTACACTCTTTTTTACCTCCAAAAGCCTCAATTACAATACAACATTTACTCACTGTACACTATGTTCTCCAAAAACCTCATTCAAAAAAAGAAAAACGTAAATTTCATTCATTTCACTATGTTCATTTACTCACTATACACTTTCAATTAATTTACTTTAGTCTAAACATCACATCTACAACTACTCAAGTAAGTTCTCCAAACTCTTGGGCATTTAATTTTTTTTTTTGGGTGTTGCTAAACAAAGCCCCAATTTTACTTAGTAAAGTACCACTTTTGACATATTTGCCCTTAGCACTTAAAACATAACATTACACTTATTATCTCACCTCCTTTCACAATCTCTCACCTTCTCAGCTCCTGTCTAGCAATGGCGTCGACACCACCGGTGTCACAACCTAGTCCGCCATTTGAGGTAATTTTTTGCATTTTTTATTAAAAAATGAATTGAGGGGTGGGGCACATGACCTATGCGCCTCAACTTAGGTCAGGGCGCATGGACCAAGCGCCTTCACCTAGGGTCAAGCGCATAAGGCATGCGCCTTGACCTAGGTTCAGGCACATAACTTATGCGCCTGTACCTAGGTCATGGCGCATAACTCATGCGCCCCTTACTTTCGAAAGAAACAAAAAAAAATACCTTGCTAGACGCCGCCATTGCCGCCGCTATGGCTGCTTCATCCTCCACGGTCATGTGCTCATTGCCTGGTCTTTGTGACATGGTTAGAGAGTAGATGATTGGATGTGAGAGGTGTGTGGGAGATTGAAGGTTAGTGAGAGTGTGGGAGGTTGAAGGTGAGAGTATGGGTGAGGATATGTTTGTAGGGGGGAGGGGCAAATAAGTCAAAAGTGGTGCTTTACTAAGTAAAGTTGGGGCTTAGTTTAGCAATTCACTTTTTTTTTCAACATTTTTCTTTGGGACTTGTTAAATGTCGTGCACGATTTACTTAAAATCGCCCACCATTTTTTGAAACTTCCTAAAATAGTCCTAAGGCTCTGTTCTTTAAGACTGATCTGGTCTGATCTGATTTGTTTTGAGTTTGTCTGATCTGATCTGATTTGAGTTTTTCTGATTTGATTTTATTTTTATTTTTATTTTTATTAGGGACAAAAATTTAATGAGCCCAAAGCCTCAAGCTTATTTCATTTCACCTCTTTGGTATTTTACTTTTCATTCTTTTCAAACCCTTCATTCAAACGGACTCGAAAACCGTCACCGAAAAAGTGGACTGAATAATCACCACCGGAAAAGTCATTCCGAAAACCGTCGTCGGACAAGTCGTCCCGAAAACCGTCGCCGAAAAACGCGGCCTGCAAATCGTCGCCTGAAAAGTCGGTCAAATAATCACCGCCGGAAAAAGTCTGATGCGTGGGAGAGGGGGCAATCACGAATTGTTGTTGATTGTCTCCTAAACCACACAATGGATGAATAATCTGCCTAATCACTAGACCGAGATTATCATCAAATAGGGGTTTGAATAATCTCTTCACTCCTGAACAAAGATTATTCAAGACTAACTAAGTGCATGAATCACTCAACGTCACTTAGTTAGGGCTCCAACATATGAAAGAATCACTCAACTCATATGTAAGAAAAGATAACTCAAGTTTTATTACTTGAAAATTTCAACTATTACAATCTCTACTACAATTGAAACATACTTGGGTATTTATAGAACTCCAAGTAAACTGATGTGAAAACAAGTTGAGGAACTTGTTCCCAAAGGATCCGGTTACAAGTGGAATTTAAGAATGAAACTTAGGAAGGACAAATGTCAAGTATCAATGTAGTTTTAGGGGAATTCTCACCCTTAACTTGAGGATATAACAATGAGGAACACTCACTCACTTGTTTGGGGCAGAAGTGTTTAGGGAACTCTCACCTAACCAACAACTACAAGTCTTAGTTTTAGGAACTCTCACTAAAACGAAAACTCTTCAAATTGAGGAACACTCAAACTTGGAAAACAACTCGACTTTACTTAGTCAAATTCGACATACACTTGTGTATTTTTGGACAAAATTTCTGAATGCCTTTCATTGATCATTTTTATGCTATTTATAGATAGCTTTTACATCCAACAATTGTCTATTACAATAAAACGCATAAATTGCAATAAATGGAAACATAAGACTGAAATTAAAACTGAAATAAAAACAGAATTAAAAGAGATTAATCATGGACTACAACCGTCCAACTAACCCTATTACATGCCATTACTAAGCTTAATAAAAATAGCTTAAAACAAGGAGTGAAAACCGGCCAGCCATGATGAGCTCCAAAGTTGTTCAAAATCCTCATTCAAGCCACCCTTGATTCACGCCTATGCTTTAACTCCCATTCAATCAGCCTTTATTCAGTAGAAACAACAAATTAAACACTAATAATACTCCTTAATTAAGATTAAAAAACCAGCCTTAAAATCCCCTTAAAACACGCCCCAAGTTGAGCTCAGATTTAACTCCAACAATTGATTGCCATTTACTCCCTTATAACCGTGCATCCCCATGCATCATGCACGACCATTACCCTTCATTTAGGTAGCTACTTACACTTAGCAACGAGCACCCATTAAGAGATGTAAACGGACCATGTAAGCCAAACCCTAACGGACCACAATCAGAACAAGACTTGGACAAGATTAATTCCTTTGTACTTGACTTTAGGACTTGAGCATTCGAACTATCAACCTCTTGACCAAATTTAGGAGATCATGTTGCAAAAGCAAAGACCCCCTTATTTCCACATCATTCTCCCCCTCTTTAAAAAAAATTGTCCCAAGTATTAAAGCCATGCAATCAACCATATCCGATGAACCATGAGAATGAAAATAAGAACTGAATGTAGAATTACCAAAATGAAAGGATGAGTCCCTTGTTCAACTCGTTGAGGTAGATTCACATGTTGCATTAGATCACTAGATGACTCATTAGTGCAACACTTTCTATCAATAAATAATCTACACATGAATTCCTTAATTTTGAATAAATTATCCCTTTGTTCTTTGCTTCTCATGACTTCAAAGTGCAAGCTTCTTTTAACAATGAACAATTCTCCATCTTGCAATGGTGCTTGATGAATGCCTTTCTCTTCTTCATCGATTTCTTGATCTTCTTGGTCCACCTTTTCATCTTGATCAATGCCCTTCTTTGCTTCATTGGTTTCTTGATTTTTTTGATCCACCTTTTCATCTTCATCAATAATATCAAGAGCAACAATTTCATAGTCCTTGGCCTCTTCCTTTGTCAACTTTGATTCAGTTATATTTGTATGTACAATCCAAAGATCGAAATTCTTCTTCATTGTAATTCGAGATAAAACCTCGGGAACCGGAGCTAGATAAAACTTCTCAATTTTTTGCCTCAATTCATCCCATGTTTTCACTCGAATCCACCAATCACATATGTCTGGAATTATTTGCACCAATCTTTGAACAAGATCATATTCACAAAGTCGATATTTGTTAAAATACAACTCAACAGTTTCGATCCACAATTTTATTGTTTCTTGATCATTGGCAGTAAATTCACCAAAATCAAGTATGAGTTCTAATTCACCAAAAATGTGTGTTTAATTATTTTTTTACTCAAACTTCCAGATTAGTATCCAAAATATGTTAGGAAACTAATGTAAAAAGATGCAATAAAAAAATTCCAAGTGGTTTGCCCACAACGAAGCAAACGTAGTAACCACTTTTTGGGAATGAGATTCTGACCACCTTCACTTGCAGCCTTCAAGAAGTGTATCAAACGATTCTTAAAATTCACCAAAATTTAGGAAAATAAACTAGAAAGAATTTGACCCAATTTAGGCAAAGAATCTTTAGAAAAAGACCCTGGTACGTATGAGATATGCTTCCCACAAACAGACCTTCAAATCTGGAAATCTTGGATGAAGATGTGCAAGAACCCAAACTTTTACAGACTCTCTACGACTCCAAACTACTTAGAATACAACCAAAATTGGACTAGAAAAAATTTAATCCAACTAGATTACAACCCAAAAAGAATCAACAAAAAAAACGAAATACACTGACCACACTATCCTCAAACTTTTGAGTGTGCAGATTTGAACACGAATCTGTGTACCCTTTAGTCTCGGATTTTTACATACTCCAATAAAATTGTAAAAATTCTACAACAATTACATAAAACACTAGAAATGATTACGAAATCACACAAAAAAAACGGCTAAAAACGACTCAGTATACACCTAGAAATGCTCGTTTGAAGTTTGCACAATTTTCTGGAAAATCGCCCAACTACATGAACAACTTCAACCTTCGCTCTGGTACCAATTTGATGCGTGGGGGGCAATCACGAATTGTTGTTGATTGTCTCCTAAACCACACAATGGATGAATAATCTGCCTAATCACTAGACCGAGATTATCATCAAATAGGGGTTTGAATAATCTCTTCACTCCTGAACAAAGATTATTCAAGACTAACTAAGTGCATGAATCACTCAACGTCACTTAGTTAGGGCTCCAACATATGAAAGAATCACTCAACTCATATGTAAGAAAAGATAACTCAAGTTTTATTACTTGAAAATTTCAACTATTACAATCTCTACTACAATTGAAACATACTTGGGTATTTATAGAACTCCAAGTAAACTGATGTGAAAACAAGTTGAGGAACTTGTTCCCAAAGGATCCGGTTACAAGTGGAATTTAAGAATGAAACTTAGGAAGGACAAATGTCAAGTATCAATGTAGTTTTAGGGGAATTCTCACCCTTAACTTGAGGATATAACAATGAGGAACACTCACTCACTTGTTTGGGGCAGAAGTGTTTAGGGAACTCTCACCTAACCAACAACTACAAGTCTTAGTTTTAGGAACTCTCACTAAAACGAAAACTCTTCAAATTGAGGAACACTCAAACTTGGAAAACAACTCGACTTTACTTAGTCAAATTCGACATACACTTGTGTATTTTTGGACAAAATTTCTGAATGCCTTTCATTGATCATTTTTATGCTATTTATAGATAGCTTTTACATCCAACAATTGTCTATTACAATAAAACGCATAAATTGCAATAAATGGAAACATAAGACTGAAATTAAAACTGAAATAAAAACAGAATTAAAAGAGATTAATCATGGACTACAACCGTCCAACTAACCCTATTACATGCCATTACTAAGCTTAATAAAAATAGCTTAAAACAAGGAGTGAAAACCGGCCAGCCATGATGAGCTCCAAAGTTGTTCAAAATCCTCATTCAAGCCACCCTTGATTCACGCCTATGCTTTAACTCCCATTCAATCAGCCTTTATTCAGTAGAAACAACAAATTAAACACTAATAATACTCCTTAATTAAGATTAAAAAACCAGCCTTAAAATCCCCTTAAAACACGCCCCAAGTTGAGCTCAGATTTAACTCCAACAATTGATTGCCATTTACTCCCTTATAACCGTGCATCCCCATGCATCATGCACGACCATTACCCTTCATTTAGGTAGCTACTTACACTTAGCAACGAGCACCCATTAAGAGATGTAAACGGACCATGTAAGCCAAACCCTAACGGACCACAATCAGAACAAGACTTGGACAAGATTAATTCCTTTGTACTTGACTTTAGGACTTGAGCATTCGAACTATCAACCTCTTGACCAAATTTAGGAGATCATGTTGCAAAAGCAAAGACCCCCTTATTTCCACATCATTCTCCCCCTCTTTAAAAAAAATTGTCCCAAGTATTAAAGCCATGCAATCAACCATATCCGATGAACCATGAGAATGAAAATAAGAACTGAATGTAGAATTACCAAAATGAAAGGATGAGTCCCTTGTTCAACTCGTTGAGGTAGATTCACATGTTGCATTAGATCACTAGATGACTCATTAGTGCAACACTTTCTATCAATAAATAATCTACACATGAATTCCTTAATTTTGAATAAATTATCCCTTTGTTCTTTGCTTCTCATGACTTCAAAGTGCAAGCTTCTTTTAACAATGAACAATTCTCCATCTTGCAATGGTGCTTGATGAATGCCTTTCTCTTCTTCATCGATTTCTTGATCTTCTTGGTCCACCTTTTCATCTTGATCAATGCCCTTCTTTGCTTCATTGGTTTCTTGATTTTTTTGATCCACCTTTTCATCTTCATCAATAATATCAAGAGCAACAATTTCATAGTCCTTGGCCTCTTCCTTTGTCAACTTTGATTCAGTTATATTTGTATGTACAATCCAAAGATCGAAATTCTTCTTCATTGTAATTCGAGATAAAACCTCGGGAACCGGAGCTAGATAAAACTTCTCAATTTTTTGCCTCAATTCATCCCATGTTTTCACTCGAATCCACCAATCACATATGTCTGGAATTATTTGCACCAATCTTTGAACAAGATCATATTCACAAAGTCGATATTTGTTAAAATACAACTCAACAGTTTCGATCCACAATTTTATTGTTTCTTGATCATTGGCAGTAAATTCACCAAAATCAAGTATGAGTTCTAATTCACCAAAAATGTGTGTTTAATTATTTTTTTACTCAAACTTCCAGATTAGTATCCAAAATATGTTAGGAAACTAATGTAAAAAGATGCAATAAAAAAATTCCAAGTGGTTTGCCCACAACGAAGCAAACGTAGTAACCACTTTTTGGGAATGAGATTCTGACCACCTTCACTTGCAGCCTTCAAGAAGTGTATCAAACGATTCTTAAAATTCACCAAAATTTAGGAAAATAAACTAGAAAGAATTTGACCCAATTTAGGCAAAGAATCTTTAGAAAAAGACCCTGGTACGTATGAGATATGCTTCCCACAAACAGACCTTCAAATCTGGAAATCTTGGATGAAGATGTGCAAGAACCCAAACTTTTACAGACTCTCTACGACTCCAAACTACTTAGAATACAACCAAAATTGGACTAGAAAAAATTTAATCCAACTAGATTACAACCCAAAAAGAATCAACAAAAAAAACGAAATACACTGACCACACTATCCTCAAACTTTTGAGTGTGCAGATTTGAACACGAATCTGTGTACCCTTTAGTCTCGGATTTTTACATACTCCAATAAAATTGTAAAAATTCTACAACAATTACATAAAACACTAGAAATGATTACGAAATCACACAAAAAAAACGGCTAAAAACGACTCAGTATACACCTAGAAATGCTCGTTTGAAGTTTGCACAATTTTCTGGAAAATCGCCCAACTACATGAACAACTTCAACCTTCGCTCTGGTACCAATTTGATGCGTGGGGGGCAATCACGAATTGTTGTTGATTGTCTCCTAAACCACACAATGGATGAATAATCTGCCTAATCACTAGACCGAGATTATCATCAAATAGGGGTTTGAATAATCTCTTCACTCCTGAACAAAGATTATTCAAGACTAACTAAGTGCATGAATCACTCAACCTCACTTAGTTAGGGCTCCAACATATGAAAGAATCACTCAACTCATATGTAAGAAAAGATAACTCAAGTTTTATTACTTGAAAATTTCACCTGTTACAATCTCTACTACAATTGAAACATACTTGGGTATTTATAGAACTCCAAGTAAACTATTCTACAAAAGAAACTACTAGAATCAATTAAAACATAAGGTAAGGGAACTGGCGTGGGCTTGCCTTATGGGCTTGCTTCACACGTCAAAACTACTAACATGACCCCAAGTTTGTTGCCTAGCCCATTCGAGTCCAAGAGGAGAGACCAAATTTAGGAGATCATGTTGCAAAAGCAAAGACCCCCTTATTTCCACATCAAAGTCAGTCCGAAAACCGTCGTCGGAAAAGTCAACCTGAAAATCGTCGCCGAAAAACTCAGCTTGAAAATCGTCGCCGGAAAAGTCGGTCGAATAATCACCGCTGGAAAAGTCGACCGAATAATCATCGCCGGAAAAGTCATTCCGAAAACCGTCGTCGGAAAAGTCGTCCCGAAAATCGTCGCCGGAAAAGTCGGCCGAATAATCAACGCTGAAAAAGTCAGTCCGAAAACCATCGTCGGAAAATGTCGAGCGGAAAAAACAATGCTCGAAATAATAATGAGTAATAATGTATGATCTGATCTTATTTGACTAGCTCTGATCTGATCTGTCTGATTATTGTAGCTTTTAAGTCCAAAAGAACAGGGCCTAAGACTTACCATCTATTATCTCCATCCACACAACTTACCCCTTAGGTTGTCTCCATTTATCTTTCTACCTCTCACCAGCCCAACTCACCATCACCACCACCATCTTATACTATCACCACCACAAGATCCACATGAGTCAAAGATCTAGCAAGGAAGTGGTGGGATGTACATCAAAGAAGAGGACGAAGAAGACCACCGCCGCAATCGCCGCCCCATCGCCGCCTCCGGTAAGGTAAAATTGATGTTCGAACGTTCGATCTAGACGCCCAAGCCATGGTTGGGACGTCTGATTGGGATGTCCCAGCCATATCGTGGGCGTCCGTCCCAGCCATGGCATGGGTGTTTACTTTAGATGTATTCAATTTTTTTAATTATTTTGAATTTTGGGTATGTTATATATTTGATAATTGTTTTATAATTTTGCGTATAATTGTTTTATAATTGCCACGTTTGTTAATTGTAAAATTTGTAGTGATCTTGGTATTTTATATTTTATTGTGCAATTTTATTTGTAATAGTTTGGTAATGAATGATTTTAATTTTAGTCATGTTACATTTTAAAAAAAAAATTACAATGAAATTGAGTGTGCAATATTTGGGAATTAAATTTAAAGTATTTTAATACATGTTAATACATGAATTTTAGTAAAATTAAATTAAAATTTTAATGAGTGAACATATAATAAGAATTTTCCATTCGCTTCTTCTGTCAATTTGCGAAATTGTCATCTTTCAACAGATCTAAGTAAGTGTACCACTGACTATATGATTTCGTATATACATCAATCGCATCCCCAATTGTTGAGGGATACTAGTACGGCGAGATATGGAGGACCTGATCAGTTCGGTCTGCTACTGAGTAGGTACGTGTTCTATTTTTGCATTTTTATATTATTTATAGTGTTATTTATTATATGAAAATTATTAATACTCCATAATTGATAAGCAATGTGTTGAATTGTGGATGCACGCTACTCAGCGATTTTTACAATATCGAGACCAGATGCCTGCTACAACATGCAAAATGGCTTGCGACGAGGTTGATCGGTTAATTGCGTTGTGGAACACCGCACTAGGAAACCAGGAAGAAAAACATGATGAAGAAGAAGATGATGATGATGATGATGATCCGTAGGAGTTGTTTTTTGTATTTTGTTTAGACTTTGATGTACACCACTTTTATGGGTTACCGAGAACTTTGTATGTTACTTTATGTTTATGGATTTGCTATGTTTATGTTACTATTACCTTTTTAAATTTAGGCAACTACGTACTAAAAATGGATGGTCGGTGCAAGGCCAGAAATTGGAACTGATATTTTTATATTTAGATAAGTACTAATAAAATTTACATGATTACATTTAGACAAGTATAAAAAAAAATTGCATTATTTTTACATTGATAAAAGCACTAATCATCATCAGAAGTAAGTTTAACATGGGTAGGATAATGTCTCAAGTTCGTTAAACAGTCCCATCGTTCCCTCATTTCTTGGTAAAGCAGATCCCAACCATTAACACCATCTTTATGTATATCATGTCATAAAGTGCATATTGGAGGGACTGGAAAATTCAGTTCTAAGTGTAGTTGAATGAAATGCTTAAACTGAGATCCCAAATGTGCTATTGTAAGCTCGATTCTTGGTCGAGTCAAAGTAGGCTCAACATCCTACGGGAGAACAGTGCAAGAATAATTAGGATTTAACCCATCTTCCGTTAAAGTAAAACACATCATGACACACCTGTTGTTTTAATTCGATCATATTAAGATTTATAATCAATAAATAAGGGAAAAAAAGAATAGGTAATCAATACGATTAATCGCATTAGCTAACCGTCAAAGTAGATCCCTATGTAAATGAAAGCATGTGAATTAAGCTCATTTACAATACTTCGTTAAGCAATGGGTCACTCACTTTAACCACCATGAAATGCATCGGAGACACATCGGAATCCACAATTACCATCGCCTTGAACATCATTCCAACCAGTCAAATAAGGGAGAATACACCCCGAAACTCTGTCTCAGTATGAAAATTCATCAGTCTCGGTGGAGCGTCTTGTAAATGGCCAAAATAATGATGATGATGAACATGATGATGATGATGATGATTATGAAGAGACACAAGAAGATGATGATGACATACCGCTGGGCGCTGGCCATGTTTACTGATGATGAAGAACGTCCATGTCTCCTCGATGATGACCCCGAAGGACGACCTCGACCACAACCAAGTGTATGCTCAAATGTGCTCCGATCATGTCGTGTAGCCAACAATCTAGGCCTCCCTCTTACATTTTCATTGACCGAAGGATCTTCAAATTGGAGTTGTTGCGGATGTAAGTGGTTGTGGGGGAATTGAGACACACCTCGCATCATCGATACATCATGTTGCTCTACTTCGTCCACCATTAACCGGAAAAATTGTCAATAATCTTGCTTCCATTCATTAAAAAACTCTGGTATATATATCTAGACCATCCCCAATCCGCAGTGTCCGAAACATACGATGAATCTCATTCAAATAGATAACTCATCCAGCATGTATGAGCCTATCAAAACGACATGCACATGGCATTCCGTACGCGGTGTACACTTTACAATCGCAACGTTCTTCTACATCAAGATCAAACCTCGTCATTTGATTAATCTCTTACTTTATACGCCCCAAAGAAAACAACGACACACGGCCATTTAGGTGCTGATATGGTGGCCCATAAAAATCTGTTCCATGTTCACGCATGGAAGTTTCAAAATCATTTCTTATTTCCACCAATTGCATTTCGATTGATTTGTTGATTGTTTCAAATAATGTATCCATTGAAGAGGTGGGAGATTCAATCCATATTTTCAACGATGTATGTGCACTTTCAACTCTGCACATCGTAGTGTTTCCAAAGTGAAGATGTAACACCCCGTATTTTTATACATTAGTATAAGTATTTTATACGTATTTTATGCGCTATTTGATGCAGGAGCAAGTGTTGACTTTCAAGATGAGGCACCTCATGTCATTACAACATCCTTGGCCAATGAAGGACCAGGCAAGCTAGAAGCACCATTGTTCCTCACCTTGCTTTACTTAGTCTAATTTGCTTTGTTGGGTTGTAATAAAGTAGTAAACTATGAACTATGTTTGTTTTATGCTTTGTTTTATGCTTTTCCTAAGTTAGCATTTGTATTGGAGCTAAGTATACAATCAAAGGAAGTTTGGAAGCTCGTGCAAGACCTTGTGGAGGTATGGCACGACCGTGCAGAGGGTCGTGCCAAGGTCAGAGGCTGGAAAGAAGCATTGCACGACCGTGCAGTTATATGCTGCACGATCATGCAGGGGTCAGCAGCAGGTGCAAGGTCCTGCACGACCGTGCAGGTCAACTGCACGATCGTGCAGAAGTCAGTGGCAAAATTTGGGCTTGCAAGACTGTGCAGGCGAAGCTGCACGATCGTGCAGCCACGTAACTTTTTGCCACGATCGTGCAGACTAATACTGCACGATCGTGCAACCTACAGGTCGAGCATAAAAGAGCTGCACGGTTATTTCATTTTGCTTGAGATTTTATTTTTTGAGTTGCTAATCTTAGCCATTGATTATCCCTAATCAAAGGCTTAGATTAACCCACTTCCTTTTAGGGTAATCACTTTTGCTTAATCAAAAATTTCTGAGATTATTCTCTCTTGTGGCCCTTTGTGATCTCTATTCCTTGGTGGAACAAAAATCTTGCTTAACTTGGTGATAGGTAAGTCTAAATCCTTTATTTCTTTGTGTTTGTGAATGGATTTAGTTTAGCTCTTGTTGATTATTGCTTAGCTTTGATCTACAAGTTCATATCCCTTGTTTCTGTTCATGTTTATGGTGTTTGTTGAGCTTGAGTATGGATGGACGAATTTTTGCGTAACTTTTGTTGTTTTTGATTAGCCCATCCTACATCAATTGGTATCTAGAGCTTAAGGTTTCAATACCTTCATGATCCTTGGGTTATTCATTAAAAAAAATTCTGAAATTTTTGTAGGTGTTTTTGTGCACACAAGGTGTTTGATAAATTGTCTAGGTGGTCTTTTCTTGCTCTAAAACCGATACTTCCTTGTCTATTCATAATAGGACATTGAAGTACGCCTTAACTCCTCAAAAGAAGTATCCTCCCTTACCTAGTCCACAAATTTCTAGTCATACTTTCATACATTCATACACTATGGATGATGAAAGAAGTAGAGCGGATGGGTTTAGGAGAAACATGCCTTTTGAAAAAGCTAGACTTGTCTATGTTGAGAATAGTGTTGAGGAGCTAAAGAATGGAATGGCCAAATTACTTGACACTTTTGAAAGACATTCCCTCAAACTCCACCCGTTGATGAGTCTATAAGGGGCTCAAACCCACCCAATGGAAATGATAACAATGGTGACAAGGATATCAAGTTCGACCTTCCGAACTTTGATGGTAGTATGGATCCTCATGATTATCTTGAGTGGGTAAGAACTATTGAAAACCTTTTTGATTACAAAGGCTATGATGATGAGAAACGTTGTAAGTTGGCTATTGTCAAGCTTAAGAAGCATGCGGCTATGTGGTATGAAAACTTGAAAAATCGAAGGAAGAAGGAAGGGAAAACCAAAATCTCTTCATGGGACAAACTTAAGAAACACATGAAGAGGAAATTCGTGCCAAGGGATTTCACTCAAGACTCTTACCTCAAAATGAACTCACTCAAACAAGGGACAATGAATATTGAGAAATATGCTAGGGAGTTTGAAAGGCTCTCCATACTTTGTGATGTCAATGAAGCACTGGAACACCGGGTTGCTAGATTTGTGGGTGGATTGGAAAAGAAGTTGGGTGAAAAGGTAGAACTACTTGTTAATGATGATTTTGATGATGTGGTGCAAAAGGCGTTGAGGCTTGAAAAACATGGAAAGAGTAAGAGTGGGGCGTCCTCTAGTGGCGTTCAAAAGAGCTACTACCCTTCAAAATTTGATTCCTCTAAGACCGTTGAGAAGAGGGACACGGGAAAGGCTCCAATGACTACCAAGAGTGATGACGCAAGTAAGAGGCAATGCTACAAGTGTCGTGGCTATGGACACTTCGTCGCACAATGCTCCAACAATCGAACCATGGTCATTCAAGAAGTCAATGAGGATGGAGTAGTGGTAGAGGACAAAGATGAGGAGTCAACTAATGGTGATGGTATGATGGAAGAACGAGTTGATGGGGACACCGGAACTACTCTAGTGGTTAGGAGGGCCTTGCATTCATCCCCCAAGCCATTAGAGGAGGAGCAAAGGGAGCAAATCTTTCAAACCCGTTGCACTATCATGGAAAAGGTTTGCAATCTTATTGTGGATAGTGGGTCATGTACCAATGTTGCCTCCATGACTCTAGTGGAAAAACTAGGCTTGGCCACCCAAGCCCATCCTTTACCATATCACCTACAATGGCTCAACCAAGGGAGCGACATCAAGGTTACTAAGCAAGTTGTTGTCTCATTTTCTATTGGCAAATTCTATAAAGATGAGGTTACTTGTGATGTGTTGCCTATGGACGCTTGTCATCTCCTACTTGGGCGTCCATGGCAATTCGATCGCCAAGTTATCATCAAATCCGCATGAGGGAAGGGGATGAATGGAAGACCGCATTCAAAACTAAACATTGCCTATGTGATGCCTTTTGGTCTCTCCAATGCAACTAGCACTTTCATGCGACTCATGAATGAGGTACTTAGACCTTTCATTGGAAAATTTGTTGTTGTTTATTTTGATGATATCCTTGTGTATAGTTTGAACTCTTGATATTTCAACTTTATGGCAAAACTTATGAGCAATTAACTATACTTATGAAGCTAATTAATTCCATTAATTAAATTAATTAAAAAAAAATTTAATTAACCTTACCTCTTTGGCTGGCCGGATGGGGAGGAAGGAGTGGTGCTATATATATAGCTCCTCAATGTTCCATTCACCCTCACAAAAAAAAAACTCTCTCTAAAATTTTGGTGTTTGGGCATTGTCAAGTGGAATTTCAAGTATTTTTCAATCACCACTCAACCCAAAACAAGGTAACTAACGTTAACCCCTCCTATAGTAGTCACATGATTAGTAATATCGAATTTTCGGTCACAATGCAACCAAAATGGACTAGTATAAGTTAAATAGTAATTTTAACCGGTAATATACTAATCTTAATATTTTTGGACGAAATTTTTAGTTATGTTAGTGCTGAAATTTTCCTGTGATATGGGTTGATTTTTTAGTTAATTTTATGAATTTTTTATGGGTATTGGAATATTATGTTTTGATTTAATATTAGGTGCATGTTATATACGAAATTGTGATGTATGAATATATATATATATATTAAAATAAAATATATAAAAAAAAAGAACCGTGTGGTTATGTAGTGTTGGACGAATTTTTGGCTTGAATATGTGACTAAATTTTGATTTTTATCATGCTTTGATATTTTGTTAACATTATTATTTCATGATGTACAATTTTTGTCGAAACGGTTATTTTACAAATTCGATTTGAGCCCAAAAAGAGGCGAAATGCTGCCGAAATTTTTAGTGAATTATAATGATAATATATTCTATTTTTAGGCTTGAATATTGAATTTTTCGTGAATTAGATGATTTATTTATGCTTAATTGTATAAATTGTTAATTGTGAATTAATTTGTAAAATATAAAAAAAAATAAATAAATAAAAAATTCTAAGCCCCGTACTAGAATTAGAGTCCAACCAGCTCAACTTATAAGGATGTGGGTGATTTGTAGTTGTATACCAAGGTTTTGGAAACCGTGTTTGCCTCACTACCACCATCAACAATTAAATCACATACCTCGCCTTTAATCTTGCACTTGGTGATGAAAATATGTTGCCTTTGTGGTGCTAAAGGTTCCTCAACGTGAGCTTGCAACGCCCTTCTCACAACCAGACTTGTTTTGGCCTCTTCTTCGGGGAAACATTGCTCTTCCTCCTCGTCTTCTTCAGTAGGATTCACGTCCTCCACTTCTTCAACCTCAAAATCTTCCCAATTCATAGTTTGATTAGCAATAAGCTTCACCTCTTGCATGGTCAAAGCTCTTGAATTAGGACAATCCTTCTTGAAGTGACCCCTTCCTCCGCATTTGTAACATATAATGTCACTTAGCTTGAAATCTTTCTTGTCTTTCTTGGGTGGGTCGTTGGCCTTGACAAAAGAAGAACCATCCTTTATAGGGAGGGTTGGTTTTCGTGCCACATGAGGGGTGTAAGTTGGCTTCTTTTTCTTCCTCTTTGAATCGAACTTGACCACAAGTTTGCAAGCTTCAACAAAGGTTAGATTGGTGTAACCTTCAAGTTTCTCTTGCAATTCTTGGTCCAAACCAGCCACAAAACGCCCCAATTTGAGCTCTTCATTTTCCGTGACTTCACACACAATAGCAAGCCTATCAAACTCCTTGATGTAGTCTTCTACAGAATCGCCATTTTGTTGCAAAGTGCTCCACTTCACATATTGGCTTTGTTTGTAATTGTGAGGAATAAAACGATCCCTCATTCTCATCTTCAACTTGCTCCAAGTTGAAATGGAAGCTTTGTCCCTAAGGGTACGCCCCCTCTGCTCTCCTTGCAACCAACTGTCACCATAGCCTTTCAGTTTCACCTTGGCTATCTTGTATTTTTGTTCCTCCTCTTGAATGTCTTTGAATTCAAAGTACCTTTCCAGAGATTTCTCCCATTCCAAGTACTTTTCTGGGTCAAGCGTCCCATCAAAGGCAGGAACGTCCACTTTGAGACTCCTATCTTCCCTCCTAGGTGGAGGATCTTCGCCTTGCTCTCTCCTATCTTGCTTGGTCATGAGTCTTGCCATCAAGGCAACAAGATTCCCTTGTAGATTGGCATTGGTTTCGGCCAACCTCTCTTGACTAGCAATGGAACGATTGAGAGCATCCAAAGCCACCCTCAAATCTTGATTCTCTCCCATGGTATGTAGGTATTCGACCCCTTGTGGAAGAATTTGAGGGAAAACTCCCCCTACCTGACGCGCCAAATGATGTGTAAACAAGGTTGGAAAACTGATGTGATTCTAAATCCCCTCCCTAAAATCAGTTTGGAGAGTTTACACTCAATTCAAGGATCTTCCAACAAGAAAGAAGTCAGATTGCTCAATTGACTCAGAATGGATAGAATTGGACCAAACCACAAGAACACACTCAATGATTTGGGATCTTAGGCTAGAAATAAGACACACTCAATCTCCCCTAATCTTATTGCTCAAGACAAACTCAAAGCAACAAGGCTAAACACTCAAACTTGGACAAACACAAAGTAGAATGCTAAAAGACAAATATTTTGTACAAACTCTAATCTGATTTTCATTGTTGCTTGCTGACCAAAATGGTCAGGAGTCTAATGATTCAGAAATTTGTCCAAAAATACACAAGCGTATGTCGAATTTGACTAAGTAAAGTCGAGTCGTTTTTCCAAGTTTGAGTGTTTCTCAATTTGAAGAGTTTTCGTTTTAGTGAGAGTTCCTAAAACTAAGACTTGTAGTTGTTGGTTAGGTGAGAGTTCCCTAAACACTTCTGCCCCAAACAAGTGAGTGAGCGTTCCTCATTGTTATATCCTCAAGTTAAGGGTGAGAGTTCCCCTAAAACTACATTGATTCTTGACATTCGTCCTTCCTAAGTTTCATTCTTAAATTCAACTTGTAACTGGATCCTTTGGGAACAAGTTCCTCATCTTGTTTTCACATCATTTGGCGCGTCAGGTAGGGGGAGAGTTTTCTCAAATTCTTCCAAAGGGGTCGAACAACTACAAACCATGGCAGAGAATCAAGATCTAAGAGTAGCTTTGGAAGCACTTAATCGGTCCATTGCTAGTCAGGAAAGGTTGGCCGAAACCAATGCCAACCTACAAGGGAACCTTGCTACATTGATGGCAAGACTCATGGCCAATCAAGATAGGCAAAAGCAAGACGAGGAACCTCCACCTAGGAGGGAGGATAGAAGTCTTAAGGTGGACATCCCAGCCTTTGATGGGACACTTGACCCCGAAAAGTACTTAGAATGGGAGAAGTCTTTGGAGAGGTACTTTGAATACAAAGATGTTCAAGAGGAAGTCCAGAAGTACAAGATAGCCAAAGTAAAGTTGAAAGGCTATGGGGATAATTGGCTACAAGGAGAGCAAAGGGGACGAGCTCTTAAAGGCAAGGCCGCCATTGCTACTTGGAGCAAATTGAAGAAAAGAATGAGGGATCGCTTTATTCCTCACAATTACAAACAAAGTCAGTATGTGAAGTGGAGCACTTTGCAACAAAATGGAGCATCGGCCGAGGACTACATCAAGGAGTTTGATAGACTGGCGATTGTGTGTGAAGTCACGGAGAATGAAGAACTCAAGATGGGACGTTTTGTGGCTGGTTTGGACCAAGACTTGCAAGACAAACTTGAAGGTTACACCAATCTAACCTTTGTGGAAGCTTGTAAATTGGTGATCAAGTTTGATTCAAAAAGGAAGAAGAAGAAGCCGGTTGTCACCCCTCAAGTGACACGAAAACCAACCTTCCCTATAAAGGATGGTTCTTCGTTTGTCAAGACCACCGAACCGCCTAAGAAAGACAACAAGAAAGATTTCAAACTTAGTGACATTGTGTGTTACAAATGCGGAGGACGGGGTCACTTCAAGAAGGATTGTCCTAATTCAAGAGCTTTGACCATGCAAGAGGTAAAGCTCATTGCTAATCAAACCATTAGTTGGGAGGACTTCGAGTTAGAAGAAGTGGAGGACGTGAATCCTATTGTAGAAGTCGAGGAGGAGGATCAATGTTATCCTGAAATGGAGGACAAAAGCAATCTGGTCGTAAGGAGGGCGTTGCAAGCTCGCATGGAGGAGCCCTTAGCACCACAAAGGCAGCATGTTTTCATCACCAAGTGCAAGGTCAATGGTGAGGTATGTGATTTAATTGTTGATGGAGGTAGTGAGGCAAACACGGTTTCCAAAACCTTGGTAACTAGACTTAATCTTACCACCACTAATCACCCACATCCTTATAAATTGAGTTGGTTGGAATCTAGTTCTAGCACGGGGGTTAGAAAACAATGCATGGTTAGTTTTTCTATTGGGTCTTATCATGATACTCAATTGTGTGACGTCGTGTCTATGGATGCTTGTCATATTTTACTTGGTAGACCTTGGCAAACTGATAGAAAATCTCAACATGATGGGTACCATAATACTTACACTATAACTCACCAAGGGAAACAAAAAAAGTTACATCCCTTACCACCCCCACGTTTTTCTCAAATTGTTAAACAATCAAAAGAGGTGTCATTACTTACTCTTAAGGAATTTGAAAGGGAGATTGATGGTGAGGACGAGTTGTACTTGTTGTACTCTAAGGAAGTCCACGAAAAATTTGAGAGTCAAAACCCTAAATTGGCTCAATTGATTAAGGACTTTGAGGATGTTTTTCCTAATGAATTACCAAATGGGTTACCACCTTTAAGGGGAATTGAACACCAAATTGACCTCATTCCCGGTGCTCCTTTGCCTAACAAACCTGCCTATAGGTGTAATCCCTTGGAGACTAAGGAGTTACAACGTCAAATTGAAGAGTTGATGAGTATGGGGTATGTGCGTGAGTCTATGAGTCCGTGTGCTGTTCCGGCTCTTTTGGTTCCTAAAAAAGATGGTACTTGGCGTATGTGTATTGATAGTAGGGCTGTTAACAATATCACTATCAAGTATAGGTTTCCAATTCCAAGGCTCGATGACATGCTTGATGAATTGAGTGGTTCTAATATCTTTTCAAAAGTTGATTTGAGGAGTGGCTACCACCAAATTCGAATGAGAGAAGGGGATGAATGGAAGACCGCTTTCAAGACCAAGCACGGTTTGTATGAGTGGCTCGTGATGCCATTTGGACTCACCAATGCACCTAGCACTTTTATGAGATTGATGAATGAAGTGTTGAGACCGTTTCTTGGCAAGTTCGTGGTGGTGTACCTTGATGATATTCTAATTTATAGCAAAAATGGAGATGAACATTTGTTACATTTGTATGAAGTTTTCACTGTATTAAGAAAACAAAAATTGTATGGAAAACTCGAAAAATGTAATTTTATGCTATATGAGGTCACTTTTCTTGGTTATATAATTTCAGGTGATGGGGTTAAAGTTGATCCTAGCAAGATTGAGGCTATTCAATCATGGCCTAGTCCAAAGACACTCACGGAGGTCCGGTCCTTCCATGGATTAGCTTCCTTTTATAGGAGGTTCATTCGCAATTTTAGCACTCTCATGGCTCCTATAACCGAATGCACAAAGAAGGGTTCATTCGAGTTGACTTCCCAAGCTCAAAAAGCGTTTGAAGGTGTGAAAGAGAAGATGTGCAACACGCCTATCCTAGCACTTCCAGATTTTTCAAAACCATTTGAAGTTGAATGTGATGCAAGTGGGAAGGGGATTGGTGCCGTGTTGATCCAAGAAGGGCGTCCTATTGCCTACTTTAGTGAGAAATTAAGTCAAGGCAAACTGAACTATTCCACTTATGACAAAGAGTTCTATGCAATGGTGAGGGCTCTAGATCATTGGTCCCATTATTTGAGGCCACAACCATTCATACTACATTCTGATCATGAGTCCTTGAGGTTCATTCATGGGCAAAAGAAACTGAATTCGAGACATGCTAAGTGGGTGGAATTCTTGCAAACATTTAATTTTTCATCAAAATACAAGAGTGGAAAAGCAAATGTTGTTGCGGATGCCTTATCTAGAAGGCATGCTTTACTTGGGGTCGTGGAGGCTAAAGTCCTTGGGTTCGAGTTGATCAAGGAGTACTACAAGGGAGATGGTGAACTCAAAACCATCTTGGAGAAGTGCGTGAATGGAGTCTATGATTTGTTTTCCTTACAAAATGGTTTTCTTTTTAAGGGAAATAGATTATGTATTCCTAAATGTCCAATTCAAAACTTGTTAATTCAGGAGGCACATGGCGGTGGTCTAGCGGGTCATTTCGGAATACAAAAGACTATGGAGCTTCTTCAAGCTCACTTTTATTGGCCTAACATGTTATCTACTGTCCACCATGTTGTAGGTCGTTGTTCTACTTGTCAAAGGGAAAAGATGGTGTTTCATAAGGGTCTTTACAAGCCATTGCCAATTCCAGAAAGGCCTTGGGAAGACATATGCATGGATTTTATTGTGGCTTTACCTAGAACTCAAAGGGGTAAGGACTCAATAATGGTGGTGGTTGATCGTTTCTCAAAGATGGCTCATTTTGTTCCTTGTCACAAGACTGAAGATGCTATGAAGGTGGCCAAGTTGTACTTTGATGGAATTGTTCGATTCCATGGTGTTCCACGAACCATTGTTTCTGATCGAGACACAAAATTTCTAAGTCATTTTTGGAAATCTTTGTGGCGTTTGATGGGAACTAAGTTACTGTTTTCAACATCACATCACCCTCAAACTGATGGCCAAACCGAGGTGGTGAATAGGGTGCTTGGTTCGTTGCTTAGTTCTTTGGTTAGTAAGAGCACCAAAGATTGGGATGTCAAGCTTGCTCATGCCGAGTTTGCTTACAATAGAACTCCTAATACTACTACAAAGTATTCTCCTTTTGAAGTGGTATATGGTTCGAATCCCTATGTTCCAATTGATCTCATAGCTCTACCACAAGACAAGTTTGTTCATGGAGGTGCAAAGGAACAAGCTGAATTCATGATCAAGATCCACAAAGAGGTACGTAAGAATATTGAAAAGGCCAATGAAATCTACAAGAAGCAAGCAAATAAACGAGTTAAGAACGTGAGAAGCTTTGAGGTTGGTGACTTGGTATGGATCTACATGAGGAAGGAAAGGTTTCCAAATCAAAGGAACAACAAGCTCATGCCACGGGCAGAAGGTCCTTTTGAGGTAGTGGAGAAGATCAATGACAATGCCTACAAGGTTGATTTGGGAGGGAAGTATGGAGTTTCAAGCACGTTCAATGTGGGAGATCTTGCACCGTACTATGATGATGAAGAATTGAGGGCACTTCCTTTTGAAGAAGGGGAGGATGACCAAAATGGTCAGGAGTCTAATGATTTAGAAATTTGTCCAAAAATACACAAGCGTATGTCGAATTTGACTAAGTAAAGTCGAGTCGTTTTTCCAAGTTTGAGTGTTTCTCAATTTGAAGAGTTTTTCGTTTTAGTGAGAGTTCCTAAAACTAAGACTTGTAGTTGTTGGTTAGGTGAGAGTTCCCTAAACACTTCTGCCCCAAACAAGTGAGTGAGCGTTCCTCATTGTTATATCCTCAAGTTAAGGGTGAGAGTTCCCCTAAAACTACATTGATTCTTGACATTCGTCCTTCCTAAGTTTCATTCTTAAATTCAACTTGTAACTGGATCCTTTGGGAACAAGTTCCTCATCTTGTTTTCACATCACTTGCTCTCCTATTTATAGCAATAAAAGTGCAGCAAAACACACCAAAAGACATGGGAAAAACTGCCCCTTATGGCAAGCGAAAAGCCAAGGGTTTCCTGCTGTGATCCGGCCTCCCAACTTGAACCAGAATAAGTGTGCCAAAGAATGGTGATTAGTAGTAGTAATTTTGTAATAGAATTATAGTAGCTTGATTAGCAATTTCAATGATGTATTAGCTACTACTTAGTCTAATGCTTTCGTTTTGTTTTCTAATAGTTTAATTAGTACTTTAGATGAGTAATTTTAGTTATTTTGGAATGTATATTGTAATAGTTAGCAAAGCTCTTTTGGTTTCATAGCTTAATATGCAAGTAGGTGAACTACGGAACATAATTGCACATTCGAACCAGAAGCAAGTCACGAGGTGCGAGCCAAGGTCGCGAGCCACGAACCCAGGGGACCATTAAGGTCGCGAGTCGCGACCCATAACTCGCGAGTCGCGAGGTGTTACTGCCTTGTTCCTACGTAAATCTGTCTATGGGTGTTTGTGTTTGGGCTTTTTGTTATTGCTTGCAAGTGGTGTAGCTAGCTTTGCTTAGTCATCTAGTAGCCTTACTTGGTGTCATGCTACCTTGGTTGTAGCTTAGGAGAGTCATGGAAGCTAGGTGAAGCATGCTTGGTGCAAGTTGGTGCAAGTGGGTGCAAGTGGAGCAAGTTGCTCAAATGGCTGCCAAAGGGGGGACGTATGGGACATTGTAGGCTTGATATTTTGGCTTTCTTTGCTTTGTTTATTCATGTAATAGTAGTAGTAGCCTTAGTTTAGTTTTCCTATAAATAGCTTGTACTAGTTAATGTAAAAATCAGATTTGATGAATGAAAATTGGTTTGAAAACTTTGTTGTTTTCTTTCTTTAGTTTTTAAGTTGTGTGCTTAGAAGCTAGCATGGTTTGAAGTTCTTGGGAGTTGTCTAGCTACAAGACTTCGTGCTAGATGAATGATTAAGAGGCCGAACCTCTTAATTAGTTATCTAGGCTATTAGATTAAGAGGTCGACCCTCTTAGTCGAAGCTAGCCAAACTGATTAATGACTTTGAGAGTGATTCTCTTAGGAGTTAGTCAGATTTGATTGTTGAGTTTTGAGAGCGATTCTCTTAACTCGGTAGTTTATTTAGCGGTAGATTCAAGAGCGATTCTTCCATCTATTAGCTAAAATATCCCATTTGGAGATTAGTGTTCCTAATCTCTAAAATATCCCTCTATTTGCTTTTCGATTTTGTTTTAATTTAGTGTAGCCTAATTACCGGCTACTGATTTTGTTACCCCTAAATTAAGAGATAAGAGTGATTCTTTTAAGTCTTAATTTAGAGATATAAGATTGTTCTGAATGGAGTTTTGGAGCTTTCTTGTATTTATAGTAGTTTTAGCCTAAATTGAGTGTTAAGAGTGATTCTTTTCATTTGGTTTAGACTATACGAGTTTTTTCCACAAAGTGAGCTACAAAATTGCGTGTTTTTTAGCTTGTTCGTAGATGAATTCGTAGGCATAATCGATCCGGGAACCTGTTCCTCGATTCGATATGTTCCACAACTCCTTGGTTCAGAGTGGTAAAATAGTCACCATGGTTCGAACTTGCATCCATGACATGGTTGGATTAGTTATCCAACCTACTCAAATCCTATTTAATTTTGTTTATTAAATTTTCAGTTTAACTTTGTGTTTAGTAGGGTTCGATCCTTGTTAGTATAAATCGAACCCCTTTTAATTTGTTTGAGTTATTTTAAATTCAGTCAAGTAGTTAGTTAATTAAGGCTAGCAGTAAACTGGCGGCTTGCAAGGAGATCAAAGAAGCAAAGCTGGCAGCCTTGAAACCCCAAAAACCGGCAGCTTTGAAGCCCAAAGCCGGCAGTATTGGAAGTCCAAAGATGGCAGCTCCAAGATGGCATCCTCAAGATCCAAAGATGGCAGCTTCAAGATGGCATCCAAAGATGGTAAGGTGGCAACCACAAGTGCAAAACCGGCAGCCCCCTTCGAAGTTTTAAAACCGGCAGCCTCTAGGGGAATACAAGAAGTCATCAATACAATCAAGCTACAAGAAGCTTCCAGAATTCAGCTGCCAAGCAAGAGGATTAAAAGAGCAATTAAAAGAGAGACAAAGCAATTAAGAAGGCATTAAAATGGAGCTTAAAAGCCGGCTGCCCAAGCTCCTCAAATTCAGATTTTATTATCTTCAATTGCAACCACCATTTCTGATTTCTTAGGATAAGGATTAGACTTTCTAATTACCCTAGCTTATCCTAATTGTATTTATAAATAGTGGCTTGCATATCAATGAAAAAATCAGAACTTTGAATCAAAAAAACAAACCCTTAAATTTGTCTTGGTTTTTCCTTATGAAATCCGATACAATTATCCTTTGCTTGTCTAATTATTGGCTCAATTAGGCTGTGATCTTAGGAACCTAATTTGTAGAATTTGGTGGTGAAATCTGTATCCAAATTCCTCGAATTATAGCCCAAGTGTAGAAGTTGGTGGTGATATTCTGTATCCAACTTTAACCTTGACCTATCCCTTATTTTAGTGGCTAGTCCCTTGTAATCTTCTTGTGCTACAACAAGGTTACAACATTTCCCTATAATTAAACTAAGCATTAAATTCCCTATTTAACTAGTAATAGAAGCTGAAATATACTAACTAGAAACCAGCCAGAATTAAACCACTTTAGGAGTGACTTATATGGCTTTATTACAAGCATTTAAACAAAATAAAAGCTAAAACCATATGCCCAAATTTGCACCAATTTTGGGCTAAAATCGTTTCCTCCCGGGCTTTACTTGGGCTTTAATCCTCCCATAAAATGCAACAAAGAAATTCGGGCTTGAATGTAAAAGGAGCAAACCCAAGTGTTTCTAAGACTAGAGCAACCGGTTCTTGATCCACAGAGTTTTGAATTGGACCGTTTGTGTTTGGTTCAAAAACTTGCTCAAAAAAGGATTGGAATACGTGTGTTGTGTTTAGACTAGTTTAGGGATGTCAAATTGGAGTAATCAAGAAAGTTTAGGGGAACTCTCACCCTTAACTTGGATATAACAAGGAGGAACTCTCACTCACTTGTTTGAGCGTAGTAGTGATTTAGGGAACTCTCACCTACTCGACAACTACAAGTTTAAGTCTTAGGAACTCTCACTAAAACACAAACTCTTCAAATTGAGGTAACTCTCAAATTTGGAAAATAAACCTGACTAGCACAAGCCAAATTTAGATCATACACTCGTGTGTTTTGGGGCAAATTTATGAATGTCTTTCATTGATAATTGATACGCTATTTATAGCTTAGAGTTACATCCAATAATTGCCATTACAACTCAGCAAAATAAACTACAATAAAACTTAAATAAAAGGTAGATTAATTGGCTCATAACCGTCCAATTAATCCCATTACAACCTATTAACTTGCCTAATAAAATGAGCTTAAAATAAGGCAGAAAACTCGCCAGCTATAACTCTTGAACAAGATTAAGTGAGCCAAAGAATGGTGATTAGTAGTAGTAATTTTGTAATAGAATTGTAGTAGCATGATTAGCAAATTCAATGATGTATTAGCTACTACTTAGTTTAAATCTTTAAGTTATTGTTTGTTTTTGTACTAATTAGCATTAGTTAAAGTATAGCTTGTAATAACTAGCTTAATTAGGCAAATGGGTAAACTACGGAGCAAAGTTGAAGACTCAATACAGTAGAGAATCACGAGGTGCGAGCCCAAGGGACCATCAAGGTTGCGAGTCGCGACCATAACTCGCGAGTCGCGAGGTCCTACTGTCCAAGTTCTACGTGTTTCAGTCTTTGCAAGTTTGTGTTTGGGCTTTTTGTTATTGCTTGCAAGTGGTGTAGCTAGCTTTTCTTAGTCATCTAGTAGCCTTACTTAGTGTCATACTAGCTTTGCTTACTCACCTAGTAGCTTAGGGGAGTCATGGAGGCAAGTTGGTGCAAGTTGGTGCAAGTGGGTGCAAGTGGAGCAAGTTGCTCAAAATGGCTGCCAAAGGGGGGACGTTTGGGGCATTGTAGGCTTGATATTTTGGCTTTCTTTGCTTTGTTTATTCATGTAATAGTAGTAGTAGCCTTAGTTTAGTTTTCCAATAAATAGCTTGTACTAGTTATGTAAAAATAAGAATTGAATAAATGAAAAATGGTTTGAAAACTTTGGTTTTCTTTCTTTAGTTTTTAAGTTGTGTGCTTAGAAGCTAGCATGGTTTGAAGTTCTTGAGATTTGTCTAGCTACAAGGCTTCGTGCTAGATGAATGATTAAGAGGCCGAACCTCTTAATTAGTTATCTAGGCTATTAGATTAAGAGGTCGACCCTCTTAGTCGAAGCTAGCCAAACTGATTAATGACTTCGAGAGTGATTCTCTTAGGAGTTAGTCAGATTTGATTGTTGAGTTTTGAGAGCGATTCTCTTAACTCGGTAGTTTATTTAGCGGTAGATTCAAGAGCGATTCTTCCATCTATCAGCTAAAATATCCCATTTGGAGATTAGTGATCCTAATCTCTAAAATATCCCCTTTATTTGCTTTTCGGTTTTGTTTTATTTTAGTGTAGCCTAATTACCGGCTACTGATTTTGTTACCCCTAAATTAAGAGCTAAGAGTGTTTCTTTTAAGTCTTAATTTAGAGATATAAGATTGTCTGAATGGAGTTTCGGAGCTTTCTTGTATTCATAGAAGTTTTAGCCTAAATTGAGTGTTAAGAGTGATTAAACTGTCCAATTGTGCCATCAAATAGTCTTGATTTAAGCCTTGTAACAGCCACGAATTAATCCCCCCCATTCAAGCCTCTTTATTCTGTAATTAAACCAGATTTAAACAGCTAATAATACTCCTTAAATGAGATTAAAAACCAGCTTGAAACCTCCTTAAAACTGAACTATAATTAGTCTTGAAATCAATCAAGCAAATAATTAGAGTTGAGAAGATAATGAAATAACTCAAAAGAATCACTCTTAAGAAAATATTTCCTACTAAATTCAGTAGAAAGAATCACTCTTACACTCAATTTAGGTTGATTAAATCACTAAGAGAATCACTCTCAAAGCTCACTAATCGGTTTAGAAAACTTGTAGTTAAAACTCTCAAGAAATCAATTCAAAGAAAGCTAAGTTACTTTAGCCTCAAGGATGAACAAAGTTCAAGTTTTTATAAAATTCAAAATAACTTACATATGATACATCAAAGTCTATTTAAAGAAAGAAAAGTACAATTATACGTATAATTATACGTATATTCGTACAATACGCAACCGAATACGTAGAAACTACTACACATACCAAGTATAATACAAGTATAATACAAGTATTATACTACATAAGTGTTGTAACCTTGTTGTAGCACAAGAAGATTACAAGGGACTAGCCACTAAAGTAAAGGATAGATCAAGTTTCAAAGATGGATACAGAAATAACACCACCAACTTCGAGGACTTGGGCTTTAATTCGTGAACTTGGATACAGATTTCACCACCAATTTCAACAAATTAGGTTCCTAAGATCACAGCCTAATTGAGCCACAAATTAGACAAGCAAAGGATAATTGTTTCGGATTTCTTGAGGAAAAACCAAGACAAATTTAAGTGTTTGTTTTTTGATTCAAAAGTTCTGCCTTTTCATTGATATGCAAGCCACTATTTATAAGTACAATTAGGATAAGCTAGGGTAATTAGAAAGTCTAATCCTTATCCTAAGAAATCAGAAATGGTGGTTGCAAATGAAGATAATAAATCTGAATTTGAGAAGCTTGGGCAGCCGGCCTTTAAGCACCATTTTAATGCCTTCTTAATTGCTTTGTTTCTCCTTTTAATTGCTCTTTTAATCTTCTTGCTTGGCAGCTGAATTCTGGAAGCTTCTTGTAGCTTGATTGTATTGATGACCTCTTGTATTCCCCTTAGGGACTGCCGGTTTCAAAACTTCAAAGGGGGCTGCCGGTTTTGCACTTGAGGCTGCCACCTTACCATCTTTGGATGCCATCTTGAAGCTGCCATCTTTGGATTTTAAGGATGCCATCTTGGAGCTGCCATCTTTGGACTTCCAATACTGCCGGCTTTGGGCTTCAAAGCTGCCGGTTTTTTTTGGGGTTTCAAGGCTGCCAGTTTTGCTTCTTAGATCTCCTTGCAAGCCGCCGGTTTATTGCTAGCCTTAATTAAATAACTACTTGACTGAATTTAAAAATAACTCAAACAAATTAAAAGGGGTTCGATTTATACTAACAAGGATCGAACCCTACTAAACACAAAATTTAATAAACAAAACTAAATAGGATTTGAATAGGTTGGATAACTAATCCAACCATGTCATGGATGCAAGTTCGAACCATGGTGACTATTTTACCACTCTGAACTAAGGAGTTGGGAGGCCGGATCACAACATCCTCCCCGGCTTTTGAAGAGTTTGACCTCAAACTTGGCAATTCTTCAAATTCATCAAAGTAGGGAGACAAGTCTTGAACATTGAAGGTAGAAGAAACTCCATAGTTCCCAGGCAATTCAACCTTATAGGCATTGTCATTCACTTTCTCCTTGATTTCGAATGGACCATCACTCCTTGGACTGATTTTAGAACGCCTCTTAGTTGGAAAACGTTCCTTCCTTAAATGAACCCACACAAGGTCACCTTCCTTGAAATGCACCGAGCTTCTTTTCTTGTCATAGTACTCCTTCATCTTTGCATTAGCTCGTTCAATCTGACCTCGAACTTTCTCATGAATGGATTGGATCTCCTTGACTCGTTCACTAGCTTCATGACTATATTTGGTTGGAGTTGGAAATGGGGCCAAATCAATTGGAGTACATGGATTGAACCCATAAACAACTTCAAATGGGCTCAAGCTTGTGGTACGGCTAGGAACTCGGTTGTAAGCAAATTCAGCATGAGGTAGCATTTGTTCCCATTGGCTAGGACGCTTTGTTGCAAGGGCTCGTAGCAAGGACCCTAAAGTCCTATTGGTGACTTCGGTCTGACCATCGGTTTGAGGATGGCTTGACGTACTGAATTTGAGCTTTGTTCCCATCTTGCGCCATAAGGTAAGCCAAAAATGACTTAGGAACTTGGCGTCTCGATCACTAACCATTGATTTGGGAATCCCATGTAAGCGAACAACCTCTTTGAAGTAAAGATCAGCCACACGGCTAGCATTATGGGTTGTATGACAAGAGATGAAGTGAGCCATTTTTGAGAATCGATCAACAACCACCATGATCGAGTCCTTTCTGTTTTTGGTGATGGGAAGTCCTACCACGAAATCAAGACTTACATCTTCCCAAGGAGCTTGCGGTATGGGTAAGGGCATGAGATACCCTTGAGGCAATTGATGGCTCTTAGCTTGTTGACACTTCACGCACCTCTTAACAACAAAGTCTACATCTCGTTTCAATCGAGGCCAAAAGAAGTATTCAGAAATGAGAGTGTAGGTCTTCTCAATTCCAAAGTGACCAGCCATTCCTCCTTCATGGAATTCTTTAATTAAGCTTTCTCTCAAGCTAGATTTAGGAACACAAATGCTATTCCCTTTGAAAAGAAAACCATCCAAAATGTAAAAGTCTTTATGGGGATGGCTTTTACACTTTAGAAAGATTTCTCCAAAATCAGAGTCATCATCATAGCATTGCTTCATTTCTTCTACACCTATCACACGTGTTTTCAAAGAATTAAGCAACACATATCTCCTGGACAAAGCATCGGCACCTTTGTTCATTTCTCCTTTCTTATGCTTGATGACGAAGTGAAAAGATTGAAGGAACTCAACCCATTTGGCATGGCGAGCATGGTGCTTTTGTTGGCTTTGCAAGAACTTGAGTGCTTCATGATCTGAATGTAGAATGAATTCTTTAGGCAATAGGTAATGCCTCCAATGGTCTAAAGCACGAACAAGAGCCAAAAATTCTTTGTCATAGGTTGAATATCTCCTTTGAACATCATTGAGCTTTTCACTGAAATAGGCTATGGGCCGCCGGTTTTGAGATAGGACAGCTCCTATTCCAACACCACTAGCATCACATTCAATTTCAAATACATCATCAAAGTTAGGTAATACAAGAATAGGTGCAGTAGTAAGCATCTTCTTAACCTCTTCAAATGCCTTTTGAGCATTTGGATTCCATTCAAATTTTGAAAGCTTTGTGAGTTCGGTGATTGGAGCCATGAGAGTACTGAAATTTCTCACGAATCGCCTATAGAAAGAGGCTAACCCATGAAAACTTCGCACTTGTTGAACTGATTGTGGCGTGGGCCACTCATTGATCGCTTCTACCTTGTCTTCATCAACTTCAATACCATTACATGACACTTTAAATCCTAGAAAAGTTACAAAACTAGAAAAGAAATCACACTTATCTAGATTACCATACAATTGTTCTCTTGCTAAAACAGAAAATACTTCTCTAAGATGTGATACATGCTCATCATCATCTCTACTATAAATTAAAATATCATCAAAATAAACTACTACAAAGTAACCAATAAAAGGTTTCAGAACTTGATTCATCAAACGCATGAAGGTAGAAGGTGCGTTTGTTAAACCAAATGGCATGACAAGCCACTCGAACAATCCATCCTTGGTTTTGAAAGCTGTTTTCCATTCATCTCCTTCGAAAATTCGAATTTGATGATAGCCACTTTTAAGATCAATTTTCGAAAATACTTTAGCACCATGTAAATGATCTAACAAATCATTCAATCTTGGAATTGGAAATCGATATTTGATAGTGATTTTGTTAATAGGCCTACTGTCCACACACATACGCCATTCACCATTTTTCTTTGGAACAAGTAAAGTAGGGCATGCACACGGGCTCAAGGACTCTCGAATCAATCCCTTAGACAACAACTCGTCAACCTGCCGTCTTATCTCCTCGGTCTCCTTAGGGTTGGTTCTATAGGCAGGTTTATTTGGCAAGGTAGAACCGGGAATCAAGTCAATTTTGTGTTGGATGTCCCTTTTGGGAGGTAATGCACACGGCATTTCAGAGGGGAAAACATTAGGGAATTCTTGAAAGAGGGAACTAAGTAAGGGATGGAGAGGTTCTTTGGGAGGTGAGGGGCTGTATTCAAGTCCACTTAAAATGAGCCCTTTATGGGGTTGAAACTCATGATATTCAGACTTGATGAGGGTAGTAAGAGTAGTGGGTAAGGGGGTAAGGGGGTATTGTTCTGTTGTGCGGCAGTTTTGGGTGGTGGTTGTGTGGCAGTTTTGGGTGGGGGTAAGGGAGTTAATACAATTTTCTTGCCATTTTTAATAAAGGAATAAGTGTTTTTATATCCATCATGATTAACTCGCCTATCAAACATCCAAGGTCTTCCAAGCAACAAATGACACGCATCCATGGGGATTACATCACAATACAACTCTTCTTGATAATTGTTACCAATGCTAAATGAAATCAGAATTTGTTTATCCACTTTAATTCCTTTCCCTTGATTAAGCCATTGGATTATATAAGGATTTTTGTGGGGAGTTGTTTTTAGTCCCAATTTATCCACCATATTCTGAGATGCCACATTTGTACAACTACCACCATCAATAATTAAAGTACATACCTTGTTTTTGATGGTACAACGGGAGTGAAATATTGCCTCTCGTTGCAAGTTCTCTTCCTTGCCGACCAAGCTGCTTAGGGCACGCCTAACAACTAGACATTCACCTTCATCGGGTCCTAGGAACACTTCATCTTGCTCCTGATCCGATGCTCCAATATCATCATGATCCTCTTCTGATTCTTCTCTTTCACATTCAATCAAAGAGATTACTCTCTTATTTGGACACTCGGTTGCAATATGGTCAAAGCCATGACAACGAAAACATTTCCGGGGTTGGGCGGAATTTTGGGGTTTAGAAGGATTAGAGGGCTGATTTTGTGGTTTGGGGGGATTAGAGGGGGTTACTTTGAGGGGTGTTTGGTATGGACGGTTGAATGGGGAAGGGGCTGTTTTGGAAAAGGGACGTGAGGTCTCTTTTCCTTTGGCCTTTTGTTGGACTTCAACCTTGTGAGCTAGAATGACTAACTCTTCCAAAGTTGAGTAGGGGTGTAGTTCGACAACATTGGCAATTCTAGGATCCAAACCGACAAGAAAACGAACCAAAGTTTGGGGTTCGTCCTCTTCAACATCACACTTCATGGTTAATCCTTCGAATTCTCTTGCATACTCCTCTACTGATTTCGTTCCTTGTCTCAATTTGTGGAACTTCTGAAAATTCTCTTGAATATAGTAAGTAGGTAAGAACTTACTCTTCATCATTTTCTTCATTTTAGGCCAAGTTCTGACCTTGTCTTTGCCTTGCCTTTGCCTCTTTGCATTTATATTCGACCACCAAGTGGACGCATATTTTCTAAGTTTCAAGGCAATGATTTTCACTTTCTTGTCCTCCGGGGTGTTCTTATAATCGAACACTCTTTCCACCGTGTTCAACCATTCGATGAACTCGTCGGCATCTATCTTGCCATCATATTCTGGAATATCAACCTTGATATCATTGTTTGGTCTTGTTCTTGAAGTTTCATCTTCGAGCTCTAGGTCACTGCTTTGTTCACTCCGAGTGGGTGAACCTTCTCGTTGTCTAATGAGTCTCCTCATTAGATCCGCCATTTCAGTTTGCATGGCAGCCATTTGAGCCTTTAAGCTCTCCTTCTCTTCTTCATTTTTCTGAATGAAATCTTGCCAATTGGGTGGGGGATTCGACATTTTGTGTGTTTTTGTTTTTTTTTTTTTTTTTTTTTTTGACGTGGAGGTAAAGGAAAGAAAGGGGTTGTTTTTGTGGAGGAGAAAGGTGGTTAGACCTGCATGGGCCACCAAATGTTGTAACCTTGTTGTAGCACAAGAAGATTACAAGGGACTAGCCACTAAAGTAAAGGATAGATCAAGTTTCAAAGATGGATACAGAAATAACACCACCAACTTCGAGGACTTGGGCTTTAATTCGTGAACTTGGATACAGATTTCACCACCAATTTCAACAAATTAGGTTCCTAAGATCACAGCCTAATTGAGCCACAAATTAGACAAGCAAAGGATAATTGTTTCGGATTTCTTGAGGAAAAACCAAGACAAATTTAAGTGTTTGTTTTTTGATTCAAAAGTTCTGCCTTTTCATTGATATGCAAGCCACTATTTATAAGTACAATTAGGATAAGCTAGGGTAATTAGAAAGTCTAATCCTTATCCTAAGAAATCAGAAATGGTGGTTGCAAATGAAGATAATAAATCTGAATTTGAGAAGCTTGGGCAGCCGGCCTTTAAGCACCATTTTAATGCCTTCTTAATTGCTTTGTTTCTCCTTTTAATTGCTCTTTTAATCTTCTTGCTTGGCAGCTGAATTCTGGAAGCTTCTTGTAGCTTGATTGTATTGATGACCTCTTGTATTCCCCTTAGGGACTGCCGGTTTCAAAACTTCGAAGGGGGCTGCCGGTTTTGCACTTGAGGCTGCCACCTTACCATCTTTGGATGCCATCTTGAAGCTGCCATCTTTGGATTTTAAGGATGCCATCTTGGAGCTGCCATCTTTGGACTTCCAATACTGCCGGCTTTGGGCTTCAAAGCTGCCGGTTTTTTTTGGGGTTTCAAGGCTGCCAGTTTTGCTTCTTAGATCTCCTTGCAAGCCGCCGGTTTATTGCTAGCCTTAATTAAATAACTACTTGACTGAATTTAAAAATAACTCAAACAAATTAAAAGGGGTTCGATTTATACTAACAAGGATCGAACCCTACTAAACACAAAATTTAATAAACAAAACTAAATAGGATTTGAATAGGTTGGATAACTAATCCAACCATGTCATGGATGCAAGTTCGAACCATGGTGACTATTTTACCACTCTGAACTAAGGAGTTGGGAGGCCGGATCACAACAATAAGGATATGGTCAAGCAATAAACAAAGGCTAAAGCAATGAAAATATCAAGCCAAAATCAGCCTCCTTAAGCAACTTGAACCACTTGCACCCACTTGCACCAAAATAGACCAATGAGCTTCTCTTATCCTTCACGACACTCCAAGCTTTTCATCATGACTTCCAAAGGTAGTATGACATCTAGCTAGGCTAGTAGATGACTAATCAAGGATATTACTCAACTTGCAAGCTAAAGCACAAATACCCATTACACATTCACAAGCAGCTGAAACACGTAGCCAGGACAGAGACTGGGTCGCGACTCGCGACCCACACTCGCGACTCGCGAGGCTCTACTGAACTCCACTTCCCAGCTTTGCTCAAGTACGTAGCCAAGACAGAACAGAGTCGCGACTCGCGACTCGCGAGATCCCTCTGGATCATGCACCTGCAATGCTTCAAAGTACGTAGCCCAAGCCAAGTAGGCTCGCGACTCGCGGCCAAAACTCGCGACTCGCGATTCACCTCTGGACTCTAAGTTCAGTTCTCAACATCCAAGTCGCACCTCGTGAAGAAACTCGCACCTCGTGACCCCTGCTTCAAAGATAGTGAAATCTACTACTTAATACAAACCAAAGCAAATAAACTACGAGCTAAAGTTTTAGGTTTACAAAACGGACTAAACAGGACCAAGATTAGACATAAGTGATAAAAAGGAACTAATAAAAGGACCATGAAAAGAACTAATCTCAATGATGAGATTAGCACTAAGGAGTATCTCTTTCGTCGTTTCAAGATCAGGCACTGATCCTGGTTCAAAAACACGCCCCCAAAACAGTCCAGATTTAATCCCCAAAACCGTTTTGGAATTAAACCTTGTAACCATCCCATTTACGTGAATAAGGCAGAAATAAAGCACGTTAATTAGTCCCATCATCAAGATAATTAGTCACACTTACCAAGGTGCAACCATTTGAGGAACCATACGGACCATGCATGCCAAAATCCATAGGAGTAACATCGAACAAGGACTTGGATAAAATCAACTCCCTAATGTTGGATTCTTGGACTGGAATATTTGGACTATTCGAACCTTGGCCATTTTGGTCAATACTTCCTTGCCGGTTCCCTCCCATCCATGGGAAGATTTGAGTATGGACTTTGTGGTTGCTCTTCCTAGGACCCAACAACACCGGGATGCTATAATGGTGTTGGTGGATCGATGTAGCAAGATGGCTCACTATATTCCATGCAACAAAACCGATGATGCTACTAACGTCGCCAACTTGTTCTTTAGAGATGTGGTGAAGCTTCATGGCATTCCTAAGTCCATTGTTTCTGATCGGGATTCTAAGTTCTTGAGCTTCTTTTGGAAGACCTTGTGGAAGTTGGTTGGCACCAAACTCTTATTTAGTACCTCATGCCATCCTCAAACGGATGGGCAAACAGAAGTGATGAACCGAACCATGATCTCCATGCTGCGAACTATGGTAAGCAAACACTTGAGGGATTGGGATTTGAAGCTACCTCACATTGAATTTGCCTACAATCGGTCTCATTGTGTAGCAACCGGGAGGACTCCTTTTGAAGTTGTCTATGGATATAACCCACATATTCCCATAGACTTGGTCTCCGAAATTCCTAAAGAGGAGATTAATTTTGATGCTAAGGAGAGGTTACAAACCATGATGAAGATGCATGAAGAAGTGAAGAGCCGAATTGAAAAATCAAATGCTAGCCATGAAGCAAAGGCCAACAAGTTCAAGGCAAAGAAAGAGTTCAAGGTGGGTGATCTAGTTTGGCTACATCTCCGGAAAGAAAGGTTTCCATCCAAGAGGAAGAACAAGCTAATGCCAAGGGCCGAGGGGCCATTCGAGATCATTGATAAGGTTAGCTCCAATTCCTTTAAACTCAAACTTCCGGGAGATTTTGGAGTGCATGCAACATTTAATGTGGGTGATCTTACACATTTTTGGGAAGATGAGCCGGATTTGGGGCCAAATCCTTTTTTAGAGGAGGAGGTTGATGCAGGAGCATGTGTTGACTTTCAAGATGAGGCACCTCATGTCATTACAACATCCTTGGCCAATGGAGGACCGGGCAAGCTAAAAGCACCATTGTTCCTCACCTTGCTTTACTTAGTCTAATTTGCTTTGTTGGGTTGTAATAAAGTAGTAAAATATGAACTATGTTTGTTTTATGCTTTTCCTAAGTTAGCATTTGTATTGGAGCTAAGTATACAATCAAAGGAAGCTTGGAAGCTCGTGCACGACCTTGTGGAGGTATGGCACGTCCATGCAGAGGGTCATGCCAAGGTCAGAGGCTGGAAAGAAGCACTGCACGACCATGCAGTTATATGCTGCACGATCGTGCAGGGGTCAGTAGCAGGTGCAAGGTTCTGCACGACCGTGCAGGTCAACTGTACGATCGTGCAGAAGTCAGTGGCAAAATTTGGGCTTGCACGATCGTGCAAGCGAAGCTGCACGATCGTGTAGCCACGTAACTTTTCGCCACGATCGCGCAGACTAATACTGCACGATCGTGCAGCCTACAGGTCGAGCATAAAAAGAGCTGCACGGTTATTTCATTTTGCTTGAGAGTTTATTTTTTGAGTTGCTAATCTTAGCCATTGATTATCCCTAATCAAAGGCTTAGATTAACCCACTTCCTTTTAGGGTAATGCACATATAAATAGCTCTTTTCAAAGCTTTGTAATCACTTTTGCTTAATCAAAAATTTCTGAGATTATTCTCTCTTGTGGCCCTTTGTGAGCTCTATTCCTTGGTGGAACAAAAATCTGGCTTAACTCGGTGATAGGTAAGTCTAAATCCTTTATTTCTTTGTGTTTGTGAATGGATTTAGTTTAGCTCTTGTTGATTATTGCTTAGCTTTGATCTACAAGTTCATATCCCTTGTTTATGTTCATGTTTATGGTGTTTGTTGAGCTTGAGTATGGATGGACGAATTTTTGCATAGCTTTTGTTGTTTTTGAGTAGCCCATCCTACATCACTAGTATACTTGTTTTATACGCCTAAATAAATATTTTATATGTTTTATTAGTTAACTTTAATGGAATGATTAAAGTAAGTATTTATATAAATACTATTATTTGAGTATTTAAATAATTTATGGAAATTTATAAAGGAATTTTACTAAATCATATTGGAAATAATATTAAAAGTTCTAAACATGTATTTTGGGCGTCGTTTATAAAATAAAATATTTCGATTTGAAATATGTTAAAAGTTTTATTCCCACTGTCACAAGCCCGACCCAGCGGGAAATCCCAATCGGACCCAAGTTGTATATATACACATAACGTAAACCAAAACAGGATAGAACTCTAAATCAGAAAAAAAAAAAAAAAAAAAAAAAAAACACTCCTCACTTTGTCTCTCCCGCATAACTTCAAACAAGGAAAATAAAAGAGAACAACAACAACAACTGCAACGAAGCAGCAGCGCAGCAGCCGAAGCCGGAGCCGCCGCCGCCCGGAGCCCAGCGAGGACTTTCGTCCGCCGCACCGCCGCCGCCGCCACCATTGTCCTGCTACAACCTACGTGAGTTTAAAAAAAAACTTTTCTCTTAATTATTTTTACTTCTTGGTTTAAAGTTTATAAATTGTTATATTTGGATTTGATGTTGTTGTTTAATCATGTTTTGGATTAATGTTTTATGATTAAAGTTGAGTTTTGAATCTTTGAAATTTGTGGGTTTTAATAGAAAATTTTCAGATTTTATTTGTTGATTAAACTTGAATAAAAACATGTTATTTTGATTAGTTTTCATGTTTGAAATGGTTGAAATTGGTTATATGCTACAAATGGTTGGTTTTATAAAGTTTTAAAACTTTTGGGTATGTATTAATGGAGGTTTTGATGGAGTTTTGGAAAAAGGTTGAAGATGAAGTGTTGTAGTTTGATTAAGTTTATATTTTAATTAGTTTTATAAAATTATTAATTAATCTTGATTAGTATTGTTAATTAGATTATATTTTTGAAGTTTTATTGATTTTATTATTGTTGTAATTTTTGGAAAAATAATATAATTTCAAAGATTTTAATTATTAGTAGTGTACAATTATTTCCAGTAGTGTTAGGAACCTGTCGCGTGTTGTTAGAACTGTAAAAATGGATTTTCAGGACGTTTCGGAAGGGTTTTAAGTGTTTTTATCGGGGATGGAATTTTTGAATAAGCACGTCCACGTGATGTTTTATTTATTTATTTAAACGCCGGCTTGGTATTTTATTTAAAGGGCACAAATTAAAAAAAAAATGGAATTAAAGGAAGGAGTCGGAATTTTATAGAAGCTGGAATTTTGTAATATGTACTTAGGATGACTTGAATATTTGAGGGTACTAATTAGTCCCATTGTTGCGTTTGTAGGGGACTTTGAATTCGGAGAATTCAATTAAAAGTGGCTAGTCGTATTTACTATACTAGGTACGTATGTACTCGGGAGCTTGATTTCATGTAGTATCATGCTTAAGGGATGTTTTGTGAACTATGTTTGATGGTATGAATGCGTGATGGTTTAATTTAAATGCATGTATGACACCTTCTGTTTAGTAGTTGAAAAGGAAGTTTTGTGAATATGTTGGTATCATGAAAACTATGCTCATTTTGAGATGGTTGATTGAATTTAGTTATTATTCAAGCAAGTATTAGAAGGTAGCAATAAAAGTTAATTACTGACATGTTGAGTTAATTTAAGAAGAGATTCCATTTATTTTACCACCTCGTGTGGGGCCAAGGGGCATTATTCTATATTTACCACCAAAGTGTGGGGCCATGAGCACTAAAGGACTAATAAAATATATGATCACTAAACTAAACATAAATAAATTGGCAATTGTTTGACTATATGCATAAGTTCTTAGTGTAGTAAATGAATTCAGAATTTCATAAAACTTACTAAACACGTAAAGTGAAAGAGGATGCCCACCAAAACTCTTGGAACGTATATACCTTAAGTATGGACACATGGGGGGAGCTGATTACGTGCTTTTGTGTGTCTTCTTTGATCATGGCCCTCGCCTTAATGACCCTGTGATGAACCAATTTATACACTTGTATTATTGGGGAGCAGAATTGCACAGGTTAGCTTGATGATGTGAAGTTCAAGTTTTTAGCATACGCATTGTCATGGGATGGGTGTGATTCGAGAGTTCATGGTTTTTCAGATTTGAACTTATTATAAAATGTTATTTCATTTATGTTATTTATTTCAAATAACAGTTGATTTCTAACTAAGGGCTTTAAAATTTTACTAGACTGTAAGCATTAATTAATTAGTTTTATTTTGATATTAAGTTCGATTTAAGTTTTCTTCCGCTGCAAAATTCTGAATAAGCCGAAACGTTTTCACACGTGGCGGTAATACTTTGGAAATTTCTTTTCTAATAAATTTTATGTCCTAATTTTGAATAATATTTACGTTTTTTAAGTAAGGAATTTTCAGGGTGTTACAGAAGAACTTTGTTAGTCCAAGCCTTCACGAACTTTTCTTTGTACCTTATCCATGTCCTATTATAACAGCGAATGAGTCTAGGAGACCAATGAAAAGTTTCCTGATGTTGTATCCAAGCTCTAACAAAATCCACAACTATCCTAGCTTTTACCACTTTATCCCATTTTCCATCCCGAAATCTTTGAGCAGATTCATGGCATTTCTCGAGGTATTTTTACGCCTGCTTCTCCATATCTACACCAATATGCCACGTACATAATAGATGAACGACCTCAGGGAAAATATTTTCTATTGATTTCATTGAAGCTTGTTCTCGATCCGAGACAATAGCAGTCGGTTGTACTTGGAACCCGATCAGATTTTTCAACTTCTGAAGTACCCACCGATAACTAGTATGTGTCTCATCACTCATTAATGCCCAACCAATTAGGAAATTCTTGTTAGTTAACGTCATACCAATAATCTCCAATAGGGGCATACCGTATTTGTTTGTCTTGTACGTGGTATCTAAGGCAATGGCATACGAAAAAGTACGCAGCAGTTTCACCGATGTGGATGTGCAACAAATGTGTGGATCACTATACTATCTTCAGAGGAATCTATCCAAAAAATATAGTTATGTAGCACCACTAGATGCAGAAAATTTTTCACCGGATTTCTTCCTTCAGCCTTCTGTTTTCTCAACCGTGCTCTGCAATTGTAGATATGCCTTCTGTTTGGATTGAGATCGGGAAATTGTTGTTTAATGGCAGCTAAGATAGCATGCGACCTTTCTCGAGCATTTGACATGTCATGAACGATTTTCTTAGCTACTGGACTGAGGCCGCTAACTTGATGATGGCCCTCCATGTACACCATAAGTGGATGGTTGTAGAACCCTCGTTCATTCCATCCAACAATTACAAACCTACCTACTACTTATACTACCTTTACCCTAAACTTGCATCCCACTCCTTTTCGACTTGTATTTCTTCGAACTGTATTTTCCAGATCCCTTGGGTTTTTTTTTTTTCTTTCGCCGATCACAATCTAAGAAAATTTGGACTGTGCTATTTTTTAGAACTTTATGTGTGGATATCACCAAGAAAAATCCTAATCTTTTAGCCCCTCTCTCACCCAATCAAAATACCTCTTCCCGACTATTAAAGGCCTCGGAATGGACAAAATCTTCACAATAATTAATTCTATCGTCGTCATTCAAATCCTGTAAAATATAATGATTAATTAAATAATTAATTTATCTTGCAAAAAAAATATTAATTTACCAAAAAAAAACGAAAAATGCAAAAAAAATTAAAGGTCGTCCTGATGTGGACTCCCCTACCATGGTAAGGACGTCCTAGCCAAACGCTATGACCATTGTAGGGGCGTCCAAATTGGACGCCCCAACCATGGTAGGGGCGTCTGATTTGGATGCCCCAGCCATGGTTAGGGGCGTCCTAACCAGACGACCATACCATGGTTGAGGCGTCCAGCTCAAACGTCCCTACCATGGTGGGGCATCTAGTTGGAACGTCCATCTAGACGCCCCCGACATTATTGAATTTTAAAAAAATTCTACGTACATCTCGTGGCAGTGATGACACCTCTCCCGACATTATTATTACCATTGTTGTTAAGCTGCTTCTGGTGTTGGTGGTGGTCGTAGTAGTTATGGTGGTAGTGGTCGTGGTAGTATTAGTTGTGGAGTTGGTGGTAGTAGTGGTAGTGGTGATGGTAGTAGTGGCGGTGATGGTGGTTGTGCCGAGGGGTGATGCTAGTTGAAGTGAGAGAGTGGGAGAGTGGAGTACGTGGAAGAGTGAAGGAGTGAGTGAAGTGGTGAAGTGGCGATTAGTGATAATAATAAGGGCAAGAAGGTAATTTCTATACAATGGGTGGGCAATTTTAAGTAAAAGATGGGTGATGTTTAGCGACCCACTTTTCTTTTTATTCACCCTGATTTACAGTATTTCTTTTTCGATTTTTCTTGTTACATGTGTTGGACAAATTTTTATTTTCAATTTCTTTCAATTAATGGAAAAAAATATCAATACATACTACATAGCAACTAAATGTTGCAAAATTAAAGAAACAATTTTTTTTTTGAAGAATCAATGCTTTGTAGAGATCGTATTAAAAAGAAACTAGAATAATTGAAAGAATTTTGTAAAACCCTAATTTTTTATCACCTTGGATATGGCTGAATTGAAGAGAGAGCGAGAGAACAAAAAGGATTTTGATTTTAGATTGGTATTTGAGAAGAGAGAGGCTATGTTAAGGGTATAAAGGAAGGAAAATTTAGCATCAATTTTAGGAAAACAGAGGGAAAATGACTGACAAAATCTCAATGTCATGTTCAGCGTTGGAAAAGTCAATAGTCAAAACCAGAAAGTGTCTTTGGGTTTTATCGTACAATAAAAAATAATTTTAAGATTTCACTTCGAAAAAAAAGGAATTAAAATTTTTTCTTTTGCAAATTGAAATTATTTTTTTTTTTTTTGGAAATTACAAGACTTGGTGTTATAAGTTATATTCAAAATGGCTTATTGGAACGATAACGTGGATATAATATAATATTATAATGGTTTGTTCAAAAAGAAAAACCTTTTAAAGCGGAAAGCAAATATAATATTCTTTCATTTAATATCGAACGATAATGTGGATATATACTTGGATTCTATGGACAATAAAACAACCAATAGGATAAAGCAGAAAATAAAAGAGTAAGTCCTTTATTAGTCCCATTTTATATAAAACCTTTTTTTTTAAAATAAAAATATCTATCAAAATTAACTGATAATATTTTTTTTGGCTTTGGCAGAGAACTAAAGAATAGTAATGCAAAATATAAATCCACACCAGGTGGTATTATAGAGTTGTTGACAACGCCAACTGTCAAAAAAAGAGTGTGACTTACTTCGATTGCCTCAAGGAGAAGTGTAAGCTACTGTCTAAGTTTGTACAAAAACTTGTTGGTGTGGATGATAACCAAGATACTAACAACTGATCATCAAAGGTTCAGGTTTGTATTTGTTATTTCATGTTACTAGGAAGGTAATAATTGTTATGGCTAAATTTTCATAAGCTGAATCTAGGTTCATAAGCTGAAGCTAGGTTCATAAGCCAAAGACAGATTCATAAGCTGAATATAGCTTCATAAGCTGAATACAGGTTTGTAAACTGAACACATGCAGGTTTGTAAGCTGAATACATATACAGGTTCATAAGTTGGATACAGCTTCGTAAGCTAATTAAATACAGTTTCATAAGATGAATACAGGTTTATAAGTTGTCAAAAGCTACCAAACATCAACTTCCAACTACGGGCAAGGCTAAAGGTATAAAATATATTCAAAGAACAAAGATGAGCAAAATATCTCGAGGGAGTTGGTTCCATATATGAATAAGCCTTGAAGAGCAAGTTATATTGACTAACAAACAGGTGCCAATGAAGTAGGAAGATTAATTCAAGTCTAAATAAACGTGGTTAGCAAAGTGGATCAAATGCATAACTAATTCAGCAAGATTCTAGCAACAACCTCCTACAAATCAAGAAGCTAGCAACGGTAAAGCTGCACAATGCAACTACTATATAAAGAAAGTAGAGAGTTCATGGAATGACATGAAAAAACCCGCCCTTCTCTCCTACTATATTCTAAACTATTGTAAACATTTATACTTAATTATTTCTCGTTTTCAATTCATAGATCTAAGCTGCAAATATTTGCACCCATTGTACTTGTAATCGAAATCCAAACATAGTGGATTGTTGGACTCAAATCCGCCCGCGGTTTCATACCCTGATTTAGGAGGGTTTTTCACATCACCATATCTTGTAGCGCGGTGCGGTTTGGTGCAGTTTGGAGGTCAAACCGCACCAAACCACAAAATTACGGTTTGTCATTTTTTGAAATCGCACCGCATCGCAATTTATATCAACCCGCACCGCAAAATACGGTTTGGTGCGGTGCGGTTTAACCCACTTTTTAAATTTTTTATTTTATAATTACTAACTGATAAGAAAAAATAAACCCTAGATTTTTTTTTGTTAGAGCCTTAAAGTGTTAGAGATGCCTTATGAACCAGATTAAGTGAGCCAAAGAATGTTGATTAGTAGTAGTAATTTTGTAATAGAATTGTAGTAGCATGATTAGCAAATTCAATGGTGTATTAGCTACTACTTAGTTTAAATCTTTAAGTTATTGTTTGTTTTTGTACTAATTAGCTTTAGTTAAAGTATAACTAGCTTAATTAGGCAAGTGGGTAAACTACGGAGCAAAGTTGAAGGCTCGATCCAGTAGAGAATCACGAGGTGCGAGCCAAGGTCACGAGGTGCGAGCCCAAGGGACCATCAAGGTCGCGAGTCGCGAGTTGGTGTTTCAGCTGCCCATGTTCTACGTGTTTCAGCTGTTGCAAGTTGGTGTTTGGGCTTTAGGTTATTGCTTGCAAGTGGAGTACCTAGCTTTACTTAGTCATCTACTAGCCTTGCTTGGTGTCATGCAACTTGGTTGGAGCTTCACATAGCTTAGGTGAGTCATAGAAACTACAACAAGCATGAGTGGTGCTGAATTGTTTAAACTTGTGCAAGTGGATGCAAGTGGAACAACTTGCTCAAAATGGCTGCCAAAGAGGGGGGACGTATGGGGTCTTTTAGGATTGATATTTTGGCTTTCTTTGCTTTGTTTATTCATGTAATAGTAGTAGTAGCCTTAGCTTTAGTTTTAGTATAAATAGCTTGTACTAGTTATGTAAAAATCAGATTTTGATGAATGAAAAATGGTTTGAAAACTTTGTGTTTTCTTTCTTTAGTTTTTAAGTTGTGTGCTTAGAAGCTAGCATGGTTTGAAGTTCTTGGGAGTTGTCTAGCTACAAGACTTCGTGCTAGATGAATGATTAAGAGGCCGAACCTCTTAATTAGTTATCTAGGCTATTAGATTAAGAGGTCGACCCTCTTAGTCGAAGCTAGCCAAACTGATTAATGACTTCGAGAGTGATTCTCTTAGGAGTTAGTCAGATTTGATTGTTGAGTTTTGAGAGCGATTCTCTTAACTCGGTAGTTTATTTAGCGGTAGATTCAAGAGCGATTCTTCCATCTATTAGCTAAAATATCCCATTTAGAGATTAGTGTTCCTAATCTCTAAAATATCCCTTTTCTTGCTTTTCGGTTTAGTTTTAATTTAGTGTAGCCTAATTACCGGCTACTGATTTTGTTAGCCCTAAATTAAGAGATAAGAGTGTTTCTTTTAAGTCTTAATTTAGAGATATAAGATTGTTCTGAATGGAGTTTTGGAGCTTTCTTGTATTTATAGTAGTTTTAGCCTAAATTGAGTATTAAGAGTGATTCTTTTCATTTGGTTTAGACTATACGAGTTTGTCCACAAAGTGAGCTACAAAATTGCGTGTTTTTTAGTTTGTTCATAGATGAATTCGTAGGCATAATCGATCCGGGAACTTGTTCCTCGATTCGATATGTTCCACCTTACATAGTTGCGGGTTTAAACAACTAGATACGGCCCAAGAAAAAACAAAATGCATAATTTCAATAGGGTAGTAGGCCAAATAAAAAGTAAGAAATTAAATATTTTAGAACAATTTAAAAAATTAAGGTTTGCGGTTTGGTGCGGTTTCAAAATTTTCGGAAACCGCACCGCACCGCAAAATTACGGTTTGGTAAAATTACAAACCAAACCGCACTTTTCAAACAACAAACCAAACCAAAGCGCACAATTGCGGTTTGGTGCGGTTCAGACCGCACTCTACTCAGCCCTAATCTCTGGTGTTCTCCCCTTTCCTTGCTTTCTTTTCATTTATTTTCTCTTTCTTTGACTTATTTGTTAGTTAATCTAGCTATAGCCACATCTAGCTAAGATTTGCTAGCTTAGGTGAATATTAGCATAAACAATTTGGCGCCCACGGTGGGGGCTATAGTTAGATATATAAAAAATCTGTCTTATTCTCTAAAAAAATAAAAGAAAGTATGTTGTTTGAAACTGATAGGAAGGCCATGGAAGAGATGAGGGCTTCATTGACAAAAGCCCATGAGGATCTTAGAAGGAATGTCGAAGAGAATAAGAGGATCTTGGTCGAGTTTCAAGCAACCAAGGAAACCGTCGAGAATCTCAAGAAGGAGTTAGAATTCGTTAAGAGTTCTACAAAGTTTCGGAAGCGAAATTTCAATGCTATTCCAATTATGCAGGACCTTGACAAAGAAGAAAAAATTCTAGTGACTTTGAATAAGGGGAACACAACAATCATGAACATAACAACTTAGATAACCAGGTTCCAGCTTCCAAGACACTAACAATCTTTGAAAACCAAAACAAAAGATCCTCAAGCTGTTAACCAGGTTATTAGGGGCACCTATCCAGGTTTCTATAGAAGCTAGAGACGACTATGCTCAATCACCTTTCATAGCTGAGATAGCAAAAGCTAGAATCCCAAACAAGCTGAATATCCCTTCTTTGCCCAACTTGTATGATGGAAACACCAATTCAGTAGTAGCTCACATGGCCCAATTTAGGTAAAGAATCTGGCAGCTTTCCATTCCCTTTCATCTAATGGAAGCTGCCATGTGCAAGTCGTTTGGGGCAACCTTATGCAGTCCATATCTGCAATGGTTGATCAATCTGAAGCCGGGATGTATGGCAGATTTCTCAAGTATAGTGAACAGGATATTTAAGCAATTTGCACGTAGCAGAGCCATGAAGAAACAATTCAGCTACTTGTACTAGTTAGTTCAGAAACCTGGAGAAGTAACTCGGACTTACCTGGACAGGTTTAACAAGGAAATGATTTCGATTCAGAACTTGGACATGCCTACCACAATATAGTAATTTAGGAGAGGATTGTCCTATCCATCAAGCTTGTATTTGGATTTGACAAGGTATCCTTGCACAACGTTGAAGAGGTTCAAACTAGGGAAATGGCCGAGGTTCGAATTGAAGAAGATGAAGGTGGAACATGGGCTGACGTTCAAGTTGAAGGAGATGAAGCATGAACGAATCAATCCTGAAGCTGGAACGCGTCAGTCCTGAAGCTATGTCGTTTCTAAGGCGGTAAGATGTACCTAACCTAGTTTGCTTTACTTATTATTTCTAGCCTTTAATAAATTAAAAATTGGAGGGCCGTTGGTGGTGACACAAACGGTCAATCTGATGAAGGGTTTTTGGGCTCTTTCACCAAACAAATAAAACCCCCGTTGTAGTATAAGTGGGGGTGTCGAACACGGGGAACAAGTCGTGAATTGTGTTGCGCAATTTAGGTCGATTGAGGATCTTGGTTTTGTTGTTGAAATGGAAGCTAAAACTATTTCAGAAAATAAATGCGAAAAATATTAAACTAAATTCTAGGGTTGTCGGATCCGGGTTCAATTGATTTCGGGGGAATTACTTCAAAAAAGTCTAAAGAACGAACTAAATCAAGGAAGGGGAATTAAACTCTAATAAGGTACCTAAACCTCCTCCCGGAGTGATTTAGGAGTTGACGCATGAATATAACAACGACTTCTCCTGAATGGACGTTATCAATATATTCAATGATCACAATTATACCAAGGTTTCACTAGAAGTAAATTCCTAGTTCGACTACCGACTCCCGTTGTAATAGTCTCACTAAAACCATACCTAAAGTGGATTCCTAGCTTGACCACCGACTCCCGTTGTAATGATCTCACTAGCAACATTGGGCAATGAAAATCAAAGAATAATTAACTCATAGACAAAGCCCTATTATACTTCAAAAATACCAAGAAATCAACTATGGCCTTTAGCTAATCTCTATGCTCATTGACACCAGCATTAACCAACCATGAACACAATTCAACCAAAAACTATATGAAAACCCCGAAAGTCATGAACCCATCACCTTCAAAACCTAGAAATAAACTACTCACTAAACATGAACAAGAGCATTAAACTAATGAACGCGCACAAAAACATGAAATTAAACACTAAATCTACCAACAAGCAAGAAAATAAACCAACAAAACTTGAAATTGCATAATTTAAACACTATTCTAATTGCAAACATGGAATAAACAAGAATGAAAACAATGAAAAACTAGAACAACCAAAGTAAATGAGAGATTGAAAACTTATTGAATTGGTGAGCAAAATTTGTTAGATTGGTGAACTATAATTAGTCTTGAAGTCAATCAAGCAAATAATTAGAGTTGAGAAGATAATGAAATAACTCAAAAGAATCACTCTTAAGAAAATATTCCCTACTAAATTCAGTAGAAAGAATCACTCTTACACTCAATTCAGGTTGATTAAATCACTTAGAGAATCACTCTCAAAGCTCACTAATCGGTTTAGAAAACTTGTAGTTAAAACTCCCAAGTAATCAATTCAAAGAAAGCTAAGTTACTTTAGCCTCAAGGATGAACAAAGTTCAAGTTTTTATAAAATTCAAAGTAGTGTACAAATGATACATCAAAGTCTACTTAAAGAAAGAAATGTACAATTATACGTATAATTATACGTATATTCGTACAATACGCAACCGAATACGTACAAACTATTATACGTATCAAGTATAATACAAGTATAATACTACATAAGGATATGCTCAAGCAATAAACAAAGGCTAAAGTAATGAAAATATCAAGCCAAAATCAGCCTCCTTAAGCAACTTGAGCTACTTGCACCCACTTGCACCAAAATAGACCAATGAGCTTCTCTTAGCCTTCATGACACTCCAAGCCTTTCATCATGACTCCCAAAGGTAGTATGACATCTAGCTAGGCTAGTAGATGACTAATCAAGGCTATTACTCAACTTGCAAGCAAAAGCAAAAATACCCATTAAGTAAAAACAAGCAGCTGAAACACGTAGCCAGGACAGAGCCTGGGTCGCGACTCGCGACCCATACTCGCGACTCGCGAGGCTCTACTTGAACCCCACTCCTTAGCCTTGCTCAAGTACGTAGCCAAGGCAGAACAAATTCGCGACTCGCGACCCAAACCTCGCGACTCGCGAGATCCTTCTGGACCATGCACCTGCAATGCTTCAAAGTACGCAGCTCAAGCCAAGTAGGCTCGCGACTCGTGGACAAAACTCGCGACTCGCGATTCACCTCTGAACTCTAAGTTCAATTCTCAACATTCAAGTCGCACCTCGTGACCCCTGATTCAAAGATAGTGTAATCTACTACTTAATACAAACCAAAACAAATAAACTACGAGCTAAAGTTTTAAGTTTACAAACCGGACTAAACAGGACCAAGATTGGACATAAGTGATACAAAGGAACTAATAAAAGGACCATGAAAAGAACTAATCTCAAAGATGGGATTAGCACTAAGGAGTATCTCTTTCGTCGTTTCAAGATCAGGCACTGATCCAGGTTCATCCCCTCCCTCTTCAACAGGAATTGACCTCAATTCTAGCAGTTCATCATCTTCTAAATAAGGAGATAAGTCACCCACGTTGAAGGTTGCAGCAACTCCATAATCACCCGGAAGATCGATCTTATAAGCATTATCACCATAACGCTCTAAGACCTTAAAAGGACCATCTGCTCTCGGCATTAGCTTGTGTTTCCGCTTCCCCGGGAACCTCTCTTTCCTCAAATGAATCCACACCAAATCTCCTGGAGCAAAGATTTTTGGCTTCCTCCTCTTGTTGGCCTTTTTCTTGTACCCCTCATTAGCTTTCTCAATGTTTCCTCGGACCTCCTTGTGAATCTTCACCATGGCTTCGGCCTGAGCTCTAGCATCACCGTGAACATAAGAATCCCTAGGTAAAGCAATAAGATCAATAGGAACGTAAGGGTTAATGCCATAAACAATTTCAAATGGGGAGTGTTTTGTAGCATAAGTAGGTGTCCTGTTGTAAGCGAACTCAGCATGACATAGTTTCACATCCCAATCCTTGCCGGTTTTGCTCACTAGACCCCGAAGCAACGACCCCAATGTCTTGTTAGTCACCTCCGTTTGCCCATCTGTTTGTGGATGATGAGATGTGCTGAATAGTAGTTTAGTTCCCATAAGCCTCCACAAAGTTCTCCAGAAGTAACTCAAAAACTTACTATCACGATCAGAGACAATAGTTTTAGGGACCCCATGTAAGCGCATGAACTATAATTAGTCTCGAAGTCAATCAAGCAAATAATTAGAGTTGAGAAGATAATGAAATAACTCCAAAGAATCACTCTTAAGAAAATATTCCCTACTAAATTCAGTAGAAAGAATCACTCTTACACTCAATTCAGGTTGATTAAATCACTTAGAGAATCACTCTCAAAGCTCACTAATCGGTTTAGAAAACTTGTAGTTAAAACTCCCAAGTAATCAATTCAAAGAAAGCTAAGTTACTTTAGCCTCAAGGATGAACAAAGTTCAAGTTTTTATAAAATTCAAAGTAGTGTACAAATGATACATCAAAGTCTACTTAAAGAAAGAAATGTACAATTATACGTATAATTATACGTATATTCGTACAATACGCAACCGAATACGTACAAACTATTATACGTATCAAGTATAATACAAGTATAATACTACATAAGGATATGCTCAAGCAATAAACAAAGGCTAAAGTAATGAAAATATCAAGCCAAAATCAGCCTCCTTAAGCAACTTGAGCTACTTGCACCCACTTGCACCAAAATAGACCAATGAGCTTCTCTTAGCCTTCATGACACTCCAAGCCTTTCATCATGACTCCCAAAGGTAGTATGACATCCAGCTAGGCTAGTAGATGACTAATCAAGGCTATTACTCAACTTGCAAGCAAAAGCAAAAATACCCATTAAGCAAAAACAAGCAGCTGAAACACGTAACCAGGACAGAGCCTGGGTCGCGACTCGCGACCCATACTCGCGACTCGCGAGGCTCTACTTGAACCCCACTCCTTAGCCTTGCTCAAGTACGTAGCCAAGGCAGAACAAATTCGCGACTCGCGACCCAAACCTCGCGACTCGCGAGATCCTTCTGGACCATGCACCTGCAATGCTTCAAAGTACGCAGCTCAAGCCAAGTAGGCTCGCGACTCGTGGACAAAACTCGCGACTCGCGATTCACCTCTGAACTCTAAGTTCAATTCTCAACATTCAAGTCGCACCTCGTGACCCCTGATTCAAAGATAGTGTAATCTACTACTTAATACAAACCAAAACAAATAAACTACGAGCTAAAGTTTTAAGTTTACAAACCGGACTAAACAGGACCAAGATTGGACATAAGTGATACAAAGGAACTAATAAAAGGACCATGAAAAGAACTAATCTCAAAGATGGGATTAGCACTAAGGAGTATCTCTTTCGTCGTTTCAAGATCAGGCACTGATCCTGGTTCAGCGCACCACTTCCCGGAAGTACAAGCAAGCGACATTCACCGCATCTTCAGTCTTGTGACATGGAATAAAGTGTGCCATCTTTGAAAATCTATCCACCACCACCATAACTGAGTCTCTCCCCCTTTGAGTTCTAGGCAGTGCCACTATAAAGTCCATGCTTACATCCTCCCACGGCCTTTCCGGAACTGGTAACGGGGTGTACGGCCCTTGTTGAAAAGAACTCTTCGACCTCTGACAAACCCCACATCGAGCCAATACAGCTTGGATCTCACCAACCATGCGTGGCCAATGAAAGTGCTCCTGTAGTAACTCAGTAGTTTTGTTGATGCCGAAATGACCAGCCAACCCACCTCCATGAGCCTCCCGAATCAATAACTCCCTAACCGGACATCTTGGAACACAGAGCTTGTTCCCTCTAAATAAGAACCCATCCACCAACTGAAAATTATTTTTTGAACCGGACTCACAATCAACAAACAAATCACGAAAATCACCATCGAGTGCATAGTATTCTTTTATCAATTCGAACCCAAGAACCTTGGTATCCACCGTTGTCAGTAGTGAATGTTTCCTGGAAAGAGCATCAGCAACAATATTTGCCTTTCCGGCTTTGTATTTAGCAACAAAGTCAAAAGATTGTAAAAATTCTACCCATTTAGCATGTCGTGCACTGAGCTTATGCTGCCCATGTATGTACTTTAACGACTCATGATCAGAATGTAAAACAAAGGAAGCAGGACGCAAATAATGACTCCAATGTCCTAAAGCTCTAACCATAGCATAAAACTCCTTATCATAAGTAGAATAGTTCAATCTAGCACCACTAAGCTTCTCGCTAAAATAAGCGATAGGCTTACCCGACTGAATCAAAACAGCCCCAACACCTGTCCCACTCGCATCACACTCAACCTCGAAAGGTTTAGTAAAATCAGGTAATGATAACACAGGTGCTTCACACATCTTAACTTTAATCAATTCAAAGGCCCTTTGAGCAGCAACAGTCCACTCAAATTTCCCATGTTTAGTACACTCAGTTATAGGAGCTAATAAAGTACTGAAATTTTTTATAAATCTCCTATAAAAAGACGCTAAACCATGAAAAGACCTCACATCAGTCACACATTTTGGAACCGGCCAAGTAGAAATGGCGTCTACTTTAGCAGGATCCGCCTTCACCCCTACATCAGAAATAATGAAACCCAGAAAACTAACTTCATTTTGCATGAAAGAACACTTCTCTAACTTCCCAAAAAGTTTATGTTTCCTTAGTGTTTCAAATAACTGACACAAATGATTCAAATGATCCTCCTTGTTAGCAGAATAAACAAGAATATCATCTAAATATACCACTACAAATTTGCCTAAAAATGGCCTAAGTACTTCATTCATCAATCTCATGAACGTACTTGGGGCATTTGTTAGACCGAAAGGCATGACAAGCCATTCATACAAGCCATATTTTGTTTTAAAAGCGGTCTTCCACTCATCACCCTCACGCATACAAATTTGATGGTACCCACTCCTAAGATCAATTTTAGAGAACAAATTAGACCCACTCAATTCATCTAACATGTCATCTAATCTAGGAATTGGAAACCTGTACTTGATAGTAATATTGTTAACAGATCGACTATCAATACACATCCTCCAAGACCCATCTTTTTTTTGGACAAGTAAGGCCGGAACAGCACACGGACTCATACTCTCCTTCACATATCCTCTCTCAATCAACTCACTTATTTGTCGTTGTAATTCCCTACTCTCCTCGGGATTACACCTATAGGATGGCTTATTTGGAATAGGGGCTCCGGGAATGAGATCAATCTGATGCTCAATTCCTCTTTTTGGTGGTAAACCAGGAGGTAATTCGTGAGGAAAAACATCCTGAAATTCATTTAAAACCTCCCCCAACTCAGAATCTGTAATCGCCACTCCCTCTATTTTTTCTTGACTTACTAACACAAACGCACACCCCTCTTGCTCAAACAACTTCTCGAATTCTTTTCTCCCTAATAACACACTCCCATTGTCCGAATTGGACTTTGATTTAGGCTTGGTGTTTAGGATTTTTGAGGGTGCTAAAGGTAACAAAGTTTTCATTTTTCCATCTTTATTAACTTTATAAGTGTTAGTTACACCATCGTGAATTACTCCCCGATCAAACTGCCAGGGGCGCCCAAGTAACAAGTGACATGCCGTCATTGGGATTACATCACACAAAATTTCATCGACATAATTACCAATGCTAAAATTAATCAAGACTCTATTCCGCACCTTAACCTCACTTTCATCATCTAACCATTTTAGTTTATAAGGATTAGGGTGTTTCACCAACGGCAAAGACAACTTATTCACCAATTCAGTGGACGCTACATTCGCACAACTACCCCCATCTACAATCAACGTGCATAATTTTTTTTGGATCAGACATTTCGAATGAAATATCGTCTCTCTTTGTTCACTTTCTTTTGCCACGTTGTTGGTATACAGATTTCTCCTAATAACCAGATTTTCCCCCTCTAATTCAGGTTGACAAAGTTCTTCTACATCCTCCTCTTCCTCTTTATCATGTTCATGAGCTAGAAGAGCTAATTTTTCTATTTCATCTATTTCTTCTATATCATGTAAGGTCATAATTCGGGCAGTAGGACAATTAGATTGGTAATGACCATAACCTTGACACTTATAGCATTTTACTTTGTCATTAACAGTTCTAATAGGCACATTAGCTTTCTTATTCCTATCATGATCAGTACTAACATTAACATTGCTACTACTAGTACTAGGCTTAAAAGTTGAAGATCTAGTAAAAGGTTTAGCAATTGTACCACTCGATTTCTTCCTTTGACTCTCCAAAGTAGGCGCCATTTTGCAAGCTTCCGCATAAGTAAGGAAAGGAAACACTTCCAACTTCTCCCTCAAATCCGTGTTCAACCCACCTAGGAACCGTCCTAGTCTTTGTTCTTCGGATTCATCTATTTCACAAACCATGGCAAGCTTTTCGAATTCCTTGATGAACTCCAAAACCGGCATGGTTCCTTGCTTCAAAGTCGACCACCTCACATATTGGTGTTGCTTGTAGTTCGAAGGCACAAATCTCTTCCTCAATTGCTTCTTTAGCTTACTCCAGGTTTGGATTCTGGACTTGTTCTCCTTCTCCCTTTGTTTCTTCAACCCTTCCAACCATATTGAAGCATATTTTGTCAACTTCAAAACCGCCACCTTGTATTGCCTCTCTTCTGGTGTTTCTTTGTACTCAAAAAACCTCTCCAAAGATCTTTCCCATTCAAGGTACACCTCTGGATCAGTAGTACCATCGAATTCAGGAACATCGATTTTCAAACCCCTATCATCCCCATATGATTCCTTCTGTTCTTCATTTGTTTTTTTGTTTTTCAATACTTCCAATGTTAATTGGGTCATCATATCATGCAAAGCATCATTTTGCTTGGACAAAGCTTCAATCAGTTGATCCCTCTTCAAGTTTGCAGCAGCTTCATCACCCATGTTGAACTTAAGCTCTTGATACCACTTGAACTATAATTAGTCTTGAAGTCAATCAAGCAAATAATTAGAGTTGAGAAGATAATGAAATAACTCAAAAGAATCACTCTTAAGAAAATATTCCCTACTAAATTCAGTAGAAAGAATCACTCTTACACTCAATTCAGGTTGATTAAATCACTTAGAGAATCACTCTCAAAGCTCACTAATCGGTTTAGAAAACTTGTAGTTAAAACTCCCAAGTAATCAATTCAAAGAAAGCTAAGTTACTTTAGCCTCAAGGATGAACAAAGTTCAAGTTTTTATAAAATTCAAAGTAGTGTACAAATGATACATCAAAGTCTACTTAAAGAAAGAAATGTACAATTATACGTATAATTATACGTATATTCGTACAATACGCAACCGAATACGTACAAACTATTATACGTATCAAGTATAATACAAGTATAATACTACATAAGGATATGCTCAAGCAATAAACAAAGGCTAAAGTAATGAAAATATCAAGCCAAAATCAGCCTCCTTAAGCAACTTGAGCTACTTGCACCCACTTGCACCAAAATAGACCAATGAGCTTCTCTTAGCCTTCATGACACTCCAAGCCTTTCATCATGACTCCCAAAGGTAGTATGACATCTAGCTAGGCTAGTAGATGACTAATCAAGGCTATTACTCAACTTGCAAGCAAAAGCAAAAATACCCATTAAGTAAAAACAAGCAGCTGAAACACGTAGCCAGGACAGAGCCTGGGTCGCGACTCGCGACCCATACTCGCGACTCGCGAGGCTCTACTTGAACCCCACTCCTTAGCCTTGCTCAAGTACGTAGCCAAGGCAGAACAAATTCGCGACTCGCGACCCAAACCTCGCGACTCGCGAGATCCTTCTGGACCATGCACCTGCAATGCTTCAAAGTACGCAGCTCAAGCCAAGTAGGCTCGCGACTTGTGGACAAAACTCGCGACTCGCGATTCACCTCTGAACTCTAAGTTCAATTCTCAACATTCAAGTCGCACCTCGTGACCCCTGATTCAAAGATAGTGTAATCTACTACTTAATACAAACCAAAACAAATAAACTACGAGCTAAAGTTTTAAGTTTACAAACCGGACTAAACAGGACCAAGATTGGACATAAGTGATACAAAGGAACTAATAAAAGGACCATGAAAAGAACTAATCTCAAAGATGGGATTAGCACTAAGGAGTATCTCTTTCGTCGTTTCAAGATCAGGCACTGATCCTGGTTCAATTGGCCTTGTCACTTGAACAATCCTTTAAAATCATTCATCTTCATCAACAAACTCTCAAAATCAAGAGCTAAAACTAGATCTAAAACTATGGAAACAAGAAACTAAGCAAAAACCCTAAAAACTAAGGAGGAAGAGAGGGTTTCTCTCTCCTCAAACCCTAAGCAAATCTGATTTTATTGGGACTTAATTCTAATCTAAAGTGTTGTTCTTATGTTTAGGGACTTTAGAATATATATATACAAGAGGGGGAAGCAATGGGCTAAGCATAAAATGAAGCACGAGCCAAGCAAAAACAGCACGAGAATCAGCAGAGCAGCACGCGAAAACAGAGCAACCACGGGCCGCTCCCGCGCGGACGCCCGGTGGGGGTGGTGCGGACGCGTAGTGTAATACCCATAATTTTTCAAGAATTTTTTTAAAAAATAATATCTTTTATAAAGAGGTTTTATATTTTATAATCAAAAGCTTTTCGAATTATTTTCAAAGGAATTTATTATAAACAAAGTATTTTGCCGTAATATTATTTTCCGGAAATAACAAATTATTTTTGAGGTTGGAATATTTTTAAAATAAATAAATATGTATTTACTATTTTCGAAATATTGCGAAAATTATTTTATTTTATGGAAAAATATTTTTGGTAAATAAATATATTTTTATGGCTTAGAATTTTATTTTTAAAGGTCGTTTTATGCATGTCGTATTTTATTTGCCGCATAATTAGATTAATTAGTCATGAGTCATCAAGTAAAGCTTGACAACACAACTCCCGAGGCCACATCACCACCACTCACCCCCCTTATCTTCTCCCTTCCACACGGCCCTCACCACCACTACCCATTATTTGTCCCACATTGAAAATTTTACAACCTTCCTCCACCATTTCACCTATAAATAGCCTCCTTCACCATCCATCACTCCTCACAATTCTCTCTACCTTTCTTCCACTTCTCCTCTAAGAAAAGAGGAGTAACAAGTGAAAAGTTTTCACGAAAGAATAACCAAGAGAATTGAGTTTAATTTTTCTAAGGAGGGAGCGATCTTAAAGTAGACTTCCAGACGTTGAGGTATGCTTCGATGTCTACCGCTTTCTTTAGCCCCTAGGTTCTTGTATGCTTATGATAGATTAGTTTCTTTTTACGCTTTTGTTTAGCATGCTTAGTTTTATGTCCTAGCGTAGTTTTAATGTTTTAAAGTTATATTTATTTATGCTTTAGTAGAAGTTATATGCATGCTTAAGTAGTTGTTTTAGTTATTGTTTTTAAGGTTGTTTTGATGACGTAAAATTATGATTATTTGTGTGCAAAGTAGTAGTGTTTCGTGTGGATGTATGGGCATTCAAGGAATGTTTTTAAGAGTGTTTTAGAGGGCTAATGTGATGATTTGAAGGGCATTTTATGCCAATTATAGTTGCTGTCCAGATTTTTGTAATAGCTTAATTACGCTTTCGTTTATTTTCAAAATCAAAATTAAAACTCGTTCTTGGACTAAGGGTTGTGTACATGTGTTTTAGACAATAGAATTTATGTACCAAATACCCATTAGAAGTCCAAAAGAAGCTTATTTATTATAAATATAATTCTGAAATTTTCGAAAATATATTGTTATGGATTGAAATCGTTTTCTAATTTTCGAAAATACACTATGTATTTATATTGTGATTTTCGCAACTTAAAATTTCGAAATACGCTATGTAGTTTTACTTTCTTATTTTCGAAAATTACATAATCTATGTACATATGAATTTTCGAAATTATAATACTCCTTCTATTTTCGAAATTATCTTCTATGCATATGCTTTCAAAAAGTTTTGACGCTCTCTAGCAAATCTTTGATTATCATTGTTTGATGAATTATTTACGTTGTGGAATTTGGGAATGGATTGGTGAATATTTGTGCTCACTTTGATTTAAGAAGTATAAGTGATGTCTATGAATGAACGATAAGTCATTGAGTAGTTGGATTTTGATTGGCAAGTTGCCTTATGGTTTGATTTTCTCATGGAGAATTCTTAAAGTACTGAATTTTGGGATCATTGATTTATTTTGAGGTTATTGTTCTCACTTTAATGATTTTCAAAACCAAATGAACCTAAACTTAAAGTGAAACAATCTTTAAAGGGGAAGTAGCCTGAACGGTGACAACCTATTAGGGTGATGAACGGTGTCTCATTGGGGAGTACCCAATGTGGGTCTATTGTCGTGGTGGACACGCAATAGGTCGGACATGTGTTGAATCGTCGTTGAATCTTTGTAACCGTTATAATCTTCTTTCGTCCTCCTTCTGAACTTCTGGCGGCGCACTTGCGGATACACATTGGTTCTGTGAAGGGTGTATACACTCGGGACACTCTGTCGACAAGCTGCAGGCCAGGCCGAAAAGTCCGTGACGGGATGAAACAGGCCCTATCGCGTTCACTTTCCCAATTAATAATCTTGAATAATGATTGTTCTAAAATTTTTGAATTGGATAAATATTGGTTCAGCTAATGTTTTATGTCTCTTGTGTGTCAATTGTTTTTAAACTAAAACCTTTTTACGGGGTAGAGTTGATCATACTCAGTTTCTCTGATTTTTGTGTTATTGTTTGTTTGTTGTTTTTCCTTCGGGGTTTTGTGCAGGTGAGTAGTAAGGATGGCTTACATGTTTAAGGCTGATGAGGAATCCCTGTTGGAATTAGCTAAACCCTTTGATCATAGGCTTTATGCTTTAGCAGAACATCTTGTAATGAGTTATTTTAACTTTTAATGTTTTGGATTTGATGTAGGATGGGGTCTCCAAAACAAGCAAAAACTACACAAAACCCACCCAAGAGAACATAAACTCGTAGGTCCAACTACACCCTCAAATATGAACATGAAAAACTCATCAAAACAAGGATATGGACATGAAAATAAGCTCACTAAGGACTTATATCATGAACTAAACAATCTACTCAAAATCACTAAGCTAGAGAATAGAAAAAGACTTACAATCACCAAGGTTGCAAGATTTTGCCATCCACCAAGGAAGGGAAGCTCACAAAGAACTCACAAAGAGAGAAAATCTCAGATTTTAATTTCAACAAAAGTTGATTACAAATGAGGCAAAGCATGCTATTTAAAGGCTAAGCAACCCCTAATGAAGCTTCTAATCTAGACCATTAATCTCTAAGCAATCAAGGGCCAAGATTAGGAAGTCACTAAACAAAACAAGAGAAAATAAGCAAACACGAAAATTATACGTGCAGGGCCGTGCAAGGTCGTGCAGCACAATCATGCACGATCGTGCAAGCCAAAAACAACTTCTCTGGAACGTGCATGGTCGTGCAGGATTAGCCTGCACGGTCGTGCAACATAGGTTGCACGGTCGTGCAGCCTAACTTGCACGATCTTGGTGAAAAGTTACGTGCTTGCACGGTCGTGCAACATTAGCCTGCACGGACGTGCAAGTCTGAAACTGACTTTTGACCTCTGCACGATCGTGCAGTTGATCTGCACGGTCGTGCAGTGCTTTGCACCTGCTACTGGATGCTGCACGACCATATGCACGGTCGTGCAAGGGTCGTGCATGCTCCGTTTCGCTTCCGTTGCTCGTGTTTCTAGCTCCGTTACACATGCTAACTTAACTAAGGCAATAAAATGAGAGTTTAGGCTACTTACGAAAATAAGCTAATAACAAGAGTTCAAAACTATCCAAGTAAAAGTGAACAAAATTGAAGTCGTTGATCGTTGAAGTCGCTCGTTGGACCACCCCGTTCTGTATCAGGATTTAAACTTTGTACGGCTTTGGTATTTATGAATGAAATCCATTTTGGAATTTGAAAACATTACGATCCTGCTTTTACTTATTCGTATATCCATTTCTTATCAGAGGTGGGCGTACGAGTAGCAACTCTAGAAATTCGGGTTATGGTTTTTAGTAAAATTTAAAGTTTATAAAGGAAGGAAAAGGGTCCGAATTTCCGGGTGATGTGAGTCTAAATCCCCTCCCTAAAATCAGTTTGGAGAGTTTACACTCAATTCAAGGATCTTCCAACAAGAAAGAAGTCAGATTGCTCAATTGACTCAGAATGGATAGAATTGGACCAAACCACAAGAACACACTCAATGATTTGGGTTATTAGGCTGAGATAAGACACACTCAATCTCTCCTAATCTTGCCACTCAAGAACTTACTCAAAGTAACAAGGATAACACAACCTACTTTGGACAAACACAAAGAAGAGACGCACAACCACTTGGTTTTTTTAGGCTTTTCAATATCCTCGATCCACTTCTTCACTTGCTCACATGTTCTTTGAAAGGTTTCTACCCTCTTTTTAGCGTCCTTTTCTCCCATTTCCCCCTTAGCCAATGGAATAAGATCAATAGGGACAAAAGGATTCACCCCATAAACTATTTCAAAAGGAGGACGCGAAGTAGTTAATGAATGAGCCCTATTGTAAGCAAATTCTGCATGGGCTAGTTTGATGTCCCAATCCTTCTGCGTTTTGCTTACAAGGCCACGCAACAAGGCGCAAGGACTAAGGCTCTCTCTCACATAGCCTCTCTCATTTCATTCATTCACTTGCCTTTTATGTTCCTTGCTCTCATCCGGATTACACCTATAGGCTGCCTTATTGGGAAACGGTGCTCCAAGAATCAAGTTAATGGCGTGCTCAATGCCCCTTATAGGTGGGAGGCCATTGGGCAAGTCATCGGGAAACACATCTTTGTACTCTTCTAATAACTCATTGAGTGGGGATGAGTCATTACAAGTAGTACTAAGATCATATTTGGTTCTTACAACCAAAGCATACCCTCCCCCATTTTCTTCCACTATTTTCTCAAACTCAGTACAAGTTACAAGATAGTTGCTCTTTTCTTTTTTTCTTAGCAACTTGTGGGGGTAAGGGAAGTAATTTAACTTTTCTACCTTCTCTAGTAGTTACAAGATATACATTTGTTTTGCCTCTATGCTCAGAATCATGATCAAATTGCCAAGGTCTTCCAAGTAGCAAATGACATGCATCCATAGGAAGAATGTCGCACCACCTCTTATCTTCAAACCCTCCAATGGAATAGGACACCAAGGCTTGCTTCTTCACTCGAACACCCGTACCATCATTTAACCAATTCAACTTGTAAGGCTCATCATGGTCTCTAGTAGCAGGTTTTAACTTACTTACAGCTTCAGAAGAGATGATATCTGTTTGGGCTCCACCACCGGTTGCTCTGATACCAGATGATGTGAATCTAAATCCCCTCCCTAAAATCAGTTTGGAGAGTTTACACTCAATTCAATGATCTTCCAACAAGAAAGAAGTCAGATTGCTCAATTGACTCAGAATGGATAGAATTGGACCAAATCACAAGAACACACTCAATGATTTGGGTTATTAGGCTGAGATAAGACACACTCAATCTCTCCTAATCTTGCCACTCAAGAACTTGCTCAAAGTAACAAGGATAACACAACCTACTTTGGACAAACACAAAGAAGAGATGCACAACCACTTGGTTTTTTTAGGCTTTTCAATATATCAGTAGTTTTATCATTTGCTCTCATAATATAATAGGTTGGAGCAGCAAAATATAAGACAGAAAACACACCAAAAGACTCCAAAACACACTATGGAAAACTGTCCAAAACAGGAAGCTAAAAGCGAAAAGTTTCCCTTGATTTAAGCTACTCACTTAATGACTCACTTAATGCCATAATTCAGCTAATGATGACTGACCAAAGAGTGAGTCATTGCATTATTACAACTGGAAAATAAAACTAAAATAAACTAGCAACACACACATCCAAATCAGCAACTTAAATGGGCCCAAACGTGTAGCTTCTAGTGGACTTGATTCTTTGGACCTTCAATCAACTCTTGAGATGCAACACTTGAATTCGGCCCTTGTAGATAACGGATAAAATCCAAGAGTTTCCAAGACTAGTGCAACTGTTTCATGAGACAAGGTAGTAGACTTTGGATCACCGGGGCTGTTACACGTAGCCGGCGGCGCTGGCGCAACGATGGTGGTGGCGCGGCCGCGAGTGAAGCCCCGAGCAGGTCTGGGCGTTGCTTTCTTTGGGGGCTGTCAAGGGTGATGTTCGTTTAGCGGGGGCTCTGTCAGCTATGAAGAATGCAGTTCCCCCTAGAAGAGTGGTCTATACCCATCCAGACTCACCTTATCATCTTTGCATTAGAGAAGGAGAGGATGTTCGTTCTTTTGTTCACCGTCTGAATCTCTGTCCTAAAAGCTATCACTACAACCATATGCACGGGATATCCGACTACAACCGAACATATAGGCAAGCACATGTTCTCATTGAAACCTTCCAACAAAAGGAGCATTATCTCGTGTCAAGAATAGGTACCCTGACATCATGATCTCCATGGACGAACCCAACTTTGCTCGTTATTCCTACAAGGGCGAGTGGTTCTCACACTCGACTATTTAGAGAAGCAATTGATTGATGCCATACAAGAACATGAGTACAACCTTGATCCACGCAAACTGATAGTAGGGGTAGGGGAGCAGCAAGGGTCAAGCCCTAGTTTTGAGGATAACAACATGGGATAGAATTTTTCTTTGTAATTAGAAGGCTATGAGTTGTGATTTGAACCTTATTATGTTGTTATTTCCGTTTTTTTCGTACTTTTGTAATTATGTGTAATTGGTCAGTAGACCAATTCGGCGTGATGAAATTTTGGTGTGTGATGTAATTATGTGTGATAGATAAAATCAGAGACAATCTAAACAAAAAATTAAAAGATAGATAAACCAAACCACAAGAACATACTCAATGATTTGGGGTCTTAGGCTGAGATAAGACACACTCAATCTCTCCTAATCTTGTCACTCAAGAACACACTCAAAGTAACAAGGAAAACACAAACTACTTTGGACAAACTCAAAGAAGTAATATGCTCAAACTCACGTTTTTTTTTTTTATATTTCAGAATGCCTTTGATTAATCATAAGCTCTCCTTATATAGTGGAATGGAGCAGCAAAAGAACACAAAAAGACTTCAAAATAATTCAAGAAAAACCGGCCAAACATAGGGAATCAAAGGCCAACAGTTTTCCTTGAATCAAGCATTCTACTTAATGACTATTTTAATGCCATAAATCAGCTAGAACAACCTAGAATAAACTAATTAAAATCAGCAACATCACAAGCCTTAAAATTAGCAACATCACACGCCACATCACACGCCCAAAAGATGGACCTTCAATCAACCCATGAAATGCAACACTTGAATTCGGTCCTAGTAGATGATGGATAAAACCCACGAGCTTCTAAGGCTAAATTAGTGGCTTCTTGAGACAATGGCGTTGACTTTGGATCATTCCCCCCGTCTTCAGAAGAGTTTGCCCTCAAACTAGCATCGTATAGGTAAGGCGACAAATCCCCCACATTGAAGGTAGCGCTGACACCCATCAACCCCTCGGGAAGTTCAATTTTGTAGGCACTGTCATTTACCCGCTCGAGTACTCTTAATGGACCATCAGAACGTGGCATGAGTTTGTTTTTGCGGAGTTGAGGAAACCTTTCCTTTCTCAAGTGTAGCCAGACTAAGTCCCCTGGTTGAAAAACAGGTTGCTTGCGGTTCTTATTTGCTCTCTCTCGGTATTTTTTATTCATCTCCTCAATTTTGTTCTTCACTTGCTCACAATTTTTCTGAAATGTTTCTACTCGCTTCCGTGCATCTTTTTCCACTTTTTCCCCTTTAGCCAAAGGAATAAGATCAATTGGAAGAAATGGATTCACCCCATAAACGACTTCAAAAGGAGAACGCGAAGTAGTCAATGAATGCGCTAGAGCAAACTCCGCATGGGCTAGTTTCATGTCCCAATCCTTTTGCGTTTTGCTCACAAGACCACGCAACAAAGTACCCAAAGTTCTATTAGTAACCTCAGTTTGCCCATCTGTTTGGGATGATGAGACGTACTAAATAGTAACTTGGTACCCACAAGTTTCCATAGTGTCCTCCAAAAGTGACTGAGGAACTTGGAATCTCTGTCAGACACTATACTTCGAGGAATGCCATGAAGTTTGACGATTTCCTTGAAGTACATTTCAGACACCTTCACTGCATCATCAGTTTTATTACATGCTACAAAGTGTGCCATTTTAGAAAATCTATCTACAACTACCATAATGCTATCTCTACCCCTCTGTGTCCGTGGCAACCCCACAATGAAATCCATACTAACACTTTCCCATGGAGTATCGGGAACCGGCAATGGAGTGTAGAGCTCTTTTGTGAAGTGACTCTTGGCCCTTTGACACGTAGCACATCTTTCCACAACATGAGTTACATCCTTGATCATTCTAGGCCAATAGAAATGTTTGCCAAGAATATCAAGAGTCTTCTGAATTCCAAAATGACCAGCTAGAGCACCACTATGCACCTCACGAACCAGCAATTCTCGAACTCCACTCTTTGGAACACAAAGCTTGTTACCCTTGAATAAGTAACCTTCCTGCCACACTAACTCCTTGCTTATTTTGTCAACCCCAAAAGAAAAATCAGGATCTTCTTTATAGTACTCCTTTAGTTGTTCAAAACCCAATATCTTCGTGTCCACCATAGTAAGCAAGTAAGCTCGCCGTGACAAAGCATCCGCAACTACATTACTCTTCCCATCTTTGTATTTCGAGCTAAATGTGAATGATTGAAGAAACTCAACCCATTTAGCATGTCTTTTGTTGAGTTTTTGTTGGCCATTGTATGAATTTTAGTGCCTCATGATCAGAATGTAGAACAAATGGCTTTGGCCTAAGGTAGTGAGACCAATGGTCAAGTGCTCTAACTATGGCATAGAACTCTCGATCATAGGTGGAATAATTCAGCTTCGCTCCACTCAACTTTTCACTAAAGTAACTCACAGGCTTCTTCTCTTGAATTAAAACGGCACCTATCCCAATCCCACTCGCATCACACTCCACCTCTAACGCCTTGTTGAAATCGGGAAGCACAAGAATAGGAGCATTGCAAAGCATATCTTTGACCTTCTCAAAGGCCCTTTGAGCGCTCTCTCCCCATTCGAATTCTCCCTTCTTGGTTAATTCAGTGATTGGAGCCATGATAGTAGAGAAGTTTCTAATGAACCGCCTATAGAAGGAAGCTAGCCCATGAAAACTTCTAACTTCGTGCACATTAGTTGGAGTCGACCAAGTCTGGACCGTCTTCACCTTCTCTGGATCTACATGTACCCCTTCTCTAGTTACAATGTATCCTAAGAATACAACACTATGAGTCATGAATACACATTTCTCAAGCTTACCATACAACTTCACCTCCCTCAATTTTTCAAACAACCTCCTCAAATGAATTACATGATCTTCATTGTTTTTACTATACACAAGAATATCATCTAAGTAAACGACAATAAAATCATTAAGAAAAGGATGGAGGACTTCGTTCATCAATCTCATGAAGGAGCTTGGGGCGTTGCAAAGCCCAAACGGCATTACCAACCACTCATACAACCCTTGCTTTGTTTTGAAAGCCGTTTTCCATTCATCACCCGCTCGAATTCTCATTTGATGGTATCCACTCCTTAGGTCAATTTTGGAAAAGACCAACGAACCACTCAACTCATCTAACATATCTTGCAAGCGAGGCATGGGGAAACGATATATGATCGTTATATTGTTAATGGAACGACTATCAACACACATTCTCCAAGTACCATCTTTCTTTGGTACTAAGAGTGCGGGAACGGCGCAAGGACTAAGGCTCTCTCTCACATAGCCTCTCTCAATTAATTCATTCACTTGCCTTTCAAGTTCCTTACTCTCCTCCGGATTACACCTATAGGCTGCCTTATTGGGCAAAGGTGCTCCAGGAATCAAGTCAATGGCGTGCTCAATGCCCCTCATAGGAGGGAGGCCATTGGGTAAGTCATCGGGAAACACATCTTTGTACTCTTCTAATAACTCATTGAGTGGGGATGAGTCATTACAAGTAGTACTAAGATCATCTTTGGTTCTTACAACCAAAGCATACCCTCCCCCATTTTCTTCCACTATTTTCTCAAATTCAGTACAAGTTACAAGATAGTTGCTTTTTTCTTTCTTCTTAGCAACTTGTGGGGGTAAGGGAAGTAATTTAACTTTTCTACCTTCTCTAGTAGTTACAAGATATACATTTGTTTTGCCTCTATGCTCAGAATCATGATCAAATTGCCAAGGTCTTCCAAGTAGCAAATGACAAGCATCCATAGGAATAATGTCGCACCACCTCTCGTTTTCAAACCCTCCAATGGAGTAAGACACCAAGGCTTGCTTCTTCACTCGAACACCTGTACCATCGTTCAACCAATTCAACTTGTAAGGTTCATCATGATCTCTAGTTGAAAGCTTCAACTTACTTACTGCTTCAGAAGAGATGATATCTGTTTGGGCTCCACCATCGATAATAACATTGCATGTTTTCTCACCAATTTTGCATCTAGTGTGGAACAAATTATTTCTCTGTCTCTCATCAACTTGAGGTTCGCTAAACAAAAGTTTTCGAACCACCATCATATTAAACTCACTTTCTGGAGGAATTTCTTCATCATATTCGTCTTCCTCATGACCCTCTTCTTCTTGAACAACAAAGTTATACATTTGTTCTTGATATGGATTGCAAGGAGTTAGAGTTATTGTGTGTTGACTTTAATCCATTGACTTTGTCTTGGGACATGACTAAGACAATTACTTTGATAAGTTGTATTGAGTAGTCTATTGTTTACTTAGTTTAAGTTGTATTGAGTAGTCTATTGTTTACTTAAGTTTAGTAGTACTACTGTATCGGGCCTAACTTGTATTAGTTTATGGGCTTGTAAGTGTGTAAGTAGAATAAGGAGTAGTCTCCTTATAACCGACCTAGTTGGACGGGTTTAAGGAGTACCACACTCTATAAATAAGAGTTTTTGTAGAGAGTTGGACACATTATTACTTTGAATACAAAAATCAGAATTTGCTTTGTGCTTAGAGTTTGTCTCTATTGAGTTGTGTGTCACTCAAACCTTAGTTGTCTTGTTGTTTGTCATAAGACTTCTAAGATTCAAGATCCTTAGGAGTGTGTCACTTTGGAGGCTTGAAGATCCGTTGAATAAGGGTGTGTCACCTTATCAACGTTACTTTCAACTTGTTCATTCTTTCATACATAGTTCAGCGCAAAACGCCATTGAAAACCTATACAAGAACCCTCCAACGATCCTATAAACCCAAGAAATGTATTTGGAGTTGTTTGTCCTTCATTAGTCAGCCCAAATACACATCAAATTGGTATCAGAGCAGAGGTTTGGAGAGCTTCTTGGTGAAGATAAAGTCCTTCGTGCAAAGTGCTGAAAACTCCAGAATTTTGTTCGCGTTTGTATCAGGCATTCTTATGTCGTTTCTGAGTCTTTTTGAGTCGTTCTTTTTTGTGTGGTTTCACTTTTATTCCTAGTATTTTTATGTATTTTTTGTAGAATTTTTAAAGTTTTCACGTAGTCTGTAAAAATTCGACATTAGGAAGTGCCCAGATTCGCATTGAATCTGAACACTCAGAAGATCGAGTCTGTTATGAGCTGTGTGATTAAGATTTTGAGTCGATTTTTTTTTCCTAGATTCTAGATACTTTGAAGTTTGTTGAATCAAATTTTTTTTGTATTTAGAGTAGTTTAGAGTTGCTAGAAAATTCTGCAAAGATCAAGTCAGTACATACCTCCATTGAAGAAATCAAGATTTGAAGGTCAGATTGTGGGAGCTATATCTTGTTTGTTCAAGAATCTTTCTTTAAAGATTTTGTGCCTAAACTGTGTAAAATTGTGTCTACATTCTTGTCCTAAAATTTTGTGAATTTTAGATCACGTTTGATTTGGATCTTGGTTGGCATAAGTAACGGTGGTCAGAAATTCAAACTTACGGAGCAGTTGGTAAGTTTTGCTTGATTGTGGGCAAACTACTTCGAATTTTTGAACGATTCTTTTTGCATTAGTTTCTTAATATCTCCGAGACTCTAATCTGGAAGTTTGAGACAAAAATAATCAGAGACGGAGTCGTGGTGAATTATATTTTTTTTGAATATGGCGGCAGAACCTGAGAACAATACTTTGGAGAAAATTTTTGGTGCTCTTGAAAATATGAGAACAAGAACGACTAGCTAGTGAACAACAAAAGGTAAATTCAAGATTGGATGCTATGAATGATATAGCACGTAAGAAGGAAATAGGATACTATGAGACTTTGCATCCTAGAAATAATGAAAGAAGTCATGTGTCAAGTGAGGAATCTTCTACTCCTCAACCAAAAGCTACAAAAGTCACAAAAGTCAAGCACAAAAAGGCTTCAATGATGTCAAGAATGTCAAATTGGGTGATTTACAAGATTTCGATGGTGACTTTGAGCCCGAAAAGGTTCATGATTGGGTAAGATCCTTAGATCGCTTCTTTGAGTTTAAACAATACAATGACCATGAAAGTTTTCGTGTGGCCATTTTAAAATTGACAAAACATGCTTCTCATTGGTATGAGAACATGCAAACTAAAAGAAAGAAGAAGGGTAAATCAAAAATCAAAACGTGGGCTAAGCTAAAGACAAGAATCCTGGAAAAATTTATTCCAAAAGAATTCGAGCATGAAAACTATGTAAAAATGTCCACTTTGATTCAAGGAAGTTTCGGTGTTAGGGAGTATATAAAAGAATTTGAAAGATTAACTTTGTTATGTGATGTGGATGAGAAGGATGCACAAAAAATGGCTAGGTTTCAACGTGGCCTAAATAAGAATATCTCACAAAAACTTGACATTGCCTATTTTGTTGATTTTGAGGATGTGTAATAAAGCTTTGAGATTGGAGAAACATGAAATTGGCAAGACTAATATGCCATACCCGAAACACATTATCCCACAAAACACCACAAAATACCCTACATTCGGCCAAAGGACCACCCCATTTGGCTCTTATCCGAATGTAAAACAAACTAAACCACAAAATACCACCACATACCCACCAAAGAACCCTAATCAAACAACTCCAAGCAACCTAAGAGACAAGCCGAAATGGTTTGTTTCAAAAAGTGAATTTGAAGATAAGAGAAGATGCTATAATTGCCAAGGTAGAGGTCACATTTCCAAGGATTACCCAAACAAAAAAAACCTTACCTTGCAAGAATTTGAAGAAAGTAATGAGCTTGAAGAAAACTATGAAATCCTTGTGATGGGTGAAGACAATGTCTATGAAGAACATGAGTATCTTGACACTCCATTGAATGAAGTTGAAGTATATGCTACGATGGAGGACAACATGCTAGTAATGAGGACTTTACACTCCGATTTCGAGGGGGATAAAGCTCAAAGACAACAATTGTTTCGAACTTGTGCCAAGGTAAAAGATAAGGGTTGCTATGTTATCATCGATAGTGGATCATGCACAAATGTAGCAAGTGAAGAAATGGTGAAAAGATTGGAACTACCCACACGTGACCATCCTCGACCATATAAAATCAATTGGCTAGATGATCACACGGGTTTGAGAGTGAAACAACAAGCCTTGGTGACATTCTCTATTGGACCATACAAAGATCAACTTTGGTGTGATGTCTTACCTATGAGCGCATGTCACATTTTGCTAGGGAGACCATGGCAATATGATCGCAAGGTAATGCATGAGGGTGATACTAATATCTACACAGTGATGATGAATGGGAAGAAAGTGAGGCTACATCCTTTGCCACCTCAATCAAAACCAAAAGATATCATACCTAAAGAAAGCATGCTTTTGAATGAGCAAGAGATTCAACGAGAAATGCAAGAAGAAAAGTGTGGATACATTTTATTTGTACGATCGTGTTCTATTTTGGGAGCACTTGAGCATGAAAATCAAGCACTCAAAACTTTGTTGAAGGAATTTGATGATGTGTTTCCTAAAGAACTTATTACCTCCTAAGCGTGGAATAGAGCACGCCATTGATCTTGTTCCGGGTACTACCTTACCAAACAAAGCACCCTATAGGTGTGATCCAAAGGCTTCACAAGAGATTAAAAAACAAATTCAAGAGCTCATAGATAAAGGCTATGTGAGAGAAAGTATGAGCCCTTGTGCGGTGCCAGTGCTACTTGTTCCATAAAAAGATGGGACTTGGCGAATGTGTGTAGATTCGAGGGTCGTGAACAACATCACTATCAAGTATAGGTTTCCTATGCCTAGGCTTGATGATATGTTTGATGAACTCAATGGTGCACAAATCTTCTCAAAAATTGATCTAAGAAGTGGCTGTCACCAAATGAGAATAAGAGAAGGTGACGAGTGGAAGACGGCATTCAAAACCAAGCATGGTTTGTATGAATGGTTAGTAATGCCTTTTGGCCTTTGTAATACTCCTAGTTCCTCATGCGCTTGATGAATGAGGTATTGAGAGTTTTTCTTAATAAGTTCATTGTTGTTTATTTAGATGATATCTTGGTATATAGTAAAAATGAGCAAGAACACTTATGGCATCTTAAGCTTTTGTTTGAGAGATTGCGTGAGGTCAAATTGTATGGCAAACTTGAAAAATGCATTTTTATGGTTTCTAGCATTTCATTTCTAGGGTATGTTGTATCTTGTAATGGCATACAAGTAGATCCTAGTAAGGTAGAAGCTATCTCTACATGGATAGTACCTAGGAATATGCATGATGTAAGAAGTTTTCATGGTTTAGCAAGTTTTTATAGGAGATTCATCAGGAACTTCTCAACCATTATGGCGCCAATCACGGAGCTCTTAAAGAAGGATGTTGAATTCAAATGGACACCAAAGGCGCAAAAAGCTTTTGAAACCATCAAGAAGGTGCTATGCAATGCTCCAATATTAGCCATGCCGGATTTTGACAAAGTGTTCGAGGTTGAATGCGATGCAAGTGGAATTGGAATTGGTGCGGTTCTAGTTCAAGAGAAAAAGCCAATTGCATACTTTAGTGAGAAGTTGAGTGGTGCAAAATTGAACTACTCCAACTATGATCGAGAATTCTATGCTATCATGCGTGCCCTAGATCATTGGTCACATTACTTAAGGCCGAAACCATTTGTGTTACACTCGGATCATGAAGCTTTGAAGTTCATAAATGGACAGCAAAAACTCAACTATAGACATGCAAAATGGGTTGAATTTCTTCAAAGTTTCACTTTCAATGCTAAGTACAAAGAAGGAAAGAACAATGTGGTGGCGGATGCCTTATCTCGTAGGAACTATTTGTTAGCTATGGTGGAAACAAAGTTACTTGGATTTGATCACATCAAAGAGTACTATGGAGCTGATGTCGATTTTGCCACTATGTTCAAGGAGCCAATTCGTGAGTTTTCTAAACAAGATGACTTTCTTTTCAAAGGTAACAAGCTTTGCATTCCTAAATGTGGAGTTAGAGAAGTTTTGATTCGTGAATTACATGGTGGAGGCCTAGCGGGTTATTTTGGTGTTCACAAGACTCTAGACTTGTTACAAGAGCATTTTTATTGGCCAAAGATGCTTAGAGATGTGCAAGCAATTGTGGATCAATGTGCTACTTGCCACTTAGCTAAAAAGAAGTTTCACAAAGGATTATATATGCCTTTGCCGGTTCCTAACCAATCATAGGAAAGTGTTAGCTTGGATTTTATAGTAGGCTTGCCGAGAACTCAAAGGGGCAATGATTCAATCATGGTTGTTGTTGATCGCTTCTCAAAAATGGCGCATTTCATCCCTTGTCACAAGACCGATGATGCTACACGTATTGGTGATTTGTACTTCAAAGAAATAGTAAGGCTTCATGCAGTTCCAAATAGCATAATTTCGGATAGCGACGTGAAATTTTTAAGTCATTTTTGGAAGACATTGTGGAAGTTACTCGGAACAAAGTTGATGTTTAGCAGTGCTTACCATCCACAAACCGATGGCCAAACCGAGGTCACTAATAGGACCCTTGGTACCTTGTTGAGGGGTTTGGTGGGCAAGACTAAGAAGGATTGGGACAAAGGCCCTTAATCAATTCAAATAACCTTAATCAATTCAAAGGCCCTTTGAGCAGCAGCAGTCCACTCAAATTTCCCATGTTTAGTACACTCAGTTATAGGAGCTAACAAAGTACTGAATTTTTTTATAAATCTCCTATAAAAAGACGCTAAACCATGAAAAGACCTCACATCAGTCACACATTTTGGAACCGGCCAAGTAGAAATGGCGTCTACTTTAGCAGGATCCGCCTTCACCCCTATGTCAGAAATAATGAAACCCAGAAAACTAACTTCATTTTGCATGAATGAACACTTCTCTAACTTCCCAAAAAGTTTATGTTTCCTTAGTGTTTCAAATAACAGACACAAATGATTCAAATGATCCTCCTTGTTAGCAGAATAAACAAGAATATCATCTAAATATACCACTACAAACTTGCCTAAAAATGGCCTAAGTACTTCATTCATCAATCTCATGAACGTACTAGGGGCATTTGTTAGACCGAAAGGCATGACAAGCCACTCATACAAGCAATATTTCGTTTTAAAAGCGGTTTTCCACTCATCACCCTCACGCATACAAATTTGATGGTACCCACTCCTAAGATCAATTTTAGAGAACAAATTAGACCCACTCAATTCATCTAACATGTCATCTAATCTAGGAATTGAAAACCTGTACTTGATAGTAATATTGTTAACAGATCGACTATCAATACACATCCTCCAAGACCCATCTTTTTTTGGAACAAGTAAGGCCGGAACAGCACACGGACTCATACTCTCCTTCACATATCCCCTCTCAATCAACTCACTGATTTGTCGTTATAATTCCCTACTCTCCTCGGGATTACACCTATAGGATGGCTTATTTGGAATAGGGGCTCCGGGAATGAGATCAATCTGATGCTCAATTCCTCTTTTTGGTGGTAAACCAGGAGGTAATTCTTGAGGAAAAACATCCTGAAATTCATTTAAAACCTCCCCCAACTCAGAATCTGTAATCGCCACTCCCTCTTTTTTTTCTTGACTCACTAACACAAACGCACACCCCTCTTGCTCAAACAACTTCTCGAATTCTTTTCTCCCTAATAACACACTCCCATTGTCCGAATTGGACTTTGATTTAGGCTTGGTGTTTAGGATTTTTGAGGGTGCTAAAGGTAACAAAGTTTTCATTTTTCCATCTTTATTAACTTTATAAGTGTTAGTTAGACCATCATGAATTACTTCCCGATCAAACTGCCAGGGACGTCCAAGTAACAAGTGACATGCCGTCATTGGGATTACATCACACAAAATTTCATCGACATAATTACTAATGCTAAAATTAATCAAGACTCTATTCCGCACCTTAACCTCACTTTCATCATCTAACCATTTTAGTTTATAAGGATTAGGGTGTTTGACCAACGGCAAAGACAACTTATTCACCAATTCAGTGGACGCTACATTCGCACAACTACCCCCATCTACAATCAACGTGCATAATTTTTTTTGGATCAGACATTTCGAATGAAAAATCGTCTCTCTTTGTTCACTTTCTTTTGCCACGTTGTTGGTATACAAATTCCTCCTAATAACTAGATTTTCCCCCTCTAATTCAGGTTGACAAAGTTCTTCTACATCCTCCTCTTCCTCTTTATCATGTTCATGAGCTAAAAGAGCTAATTTATCCATTTCATCTATTTCTTCTATATCATGTAAGGTCATAATTCGGGCAGTAGGACAATTAGATTGGTAATGACCATAACCTTGACACTTATAGCATTTTACTTTGTCATTAACAGTTCTAATAGGCATATTAGCTTTCTTATTCTTATTATGATCAGAACTAACATTAACATTGCTACTACTAGTACTAGGCTTAAAATTTGAAGATCTAGTAAAAGGTTTAGCAATTGTACCACTCGATTTCTTCCTTTGAGTCTCCAAAGTAGGCGCCATTTTGCAAGCTTCCGCATAAGTAAGGAAAGGTAACACCTCCACCTTTTCCCTCAAATCCGTGTTCAACCCACCTAGGAACCGTCCTAGTCTTTGTTCTTCGGATTCATCTATTTCACAAACCATGGCAAGCTTTTCGAATTCCTTGATGAACTCCAAAACCGGCATGGTTCCTTGCTTCAAAGTCGACCACCTCACATATTGGTGTTGCTTGTAGTTCGAAGGCACAAATCTCTTCCTCAATTGTTTCTTGAGCTTACTCCATGCTTGAATTTTGGACTTGTTCTCCTTCTCCTTTGTTTCTTTAACCCTTCTAACCATATTGAAGCATATTTTGTCAACTTCAAAACCGCCACCTTGTATTGCCTCTCTTCTGGTGTTTCTTTGTACTCGAAAAACCTCTCCAAAGATCTTTCCCATTCAAGGTACACCTCTGGATCAGTAGTACCATCGAATTCAGGAACATCGATTTTCAAACCCCTATCATCCCCATACGATTTCTTCTGTTCTTCATTTGTTTTTTTGTTTTTCAATACTTCCAATGTTAATTGGGTCATCATATCATGCAAAGCATCATTTTTCTTGGACAAAGCTTCAATCAGTTGATCCCTCTTCAAGTTTGCAGCAGCTTCATCACCCATGTTGAACTTAAGCTCTTGATACCACTTGAACTATAATTAGTCTTGAAATCAATCAAGCAAGTAATTAGAGTTGAGAAGATAATGAAATAGCTCAAAAGAATCAAATTTTGTAACCTTGTTGTAGCACAAGAAGATTACAAGGGACTAGCCACTAAAGGAAAGGATAGGTCAAGCTCAAAGATGGATACAGAATATCACCACCAAATTGCTCAAACTTGGGCTATAATTCGTTGAACTTGGATACAGAATTCACCACCAAATTCTACAAATTAGGTTCCTAAGATCACAGCCTAATTGAGCCAATAATTAGACAAGCAAAGGATAGTTGTTTCGGATTTCTTAAGAAAAACCAAGACAAATTCAAGTGTTTGTTTTTTGATTCAAAGTTCTGATTTTCATTGATGCTCAAAGCCATTATTTATAATTACATCCAAGGATAAGCTAAAGATAATTAGGAAAACTAATCCTATCCTAAAGATCAGAATTAGAGGTGCAAATTAAGATTACAAAGCTTATCCTAAAGTTGAGATAAAATCAGAACAAGTGGTGGATTTGTAATCTAAAAGATAATCCTATCCTTGAAGATAACAAATCAGAACTAAAGGAGGAGCACCCATCCGGTTTTCAAGCTCTTCTTTAATGCCTTCATGAATGCTTGGTCTCCTCTTAAGTGCTCTCTTAATTGCCCTAAGGCTGCCGGTTTTGAACCTCCCTAAGGCTGCCAGTCTTGCACTTCAAAACAGCCGGTTTTAGAGCTTCAAAGCTGCCAACTTTGGATCTTCAAGGCTGCCATCTTTGGACCTTCAAGGCTGCCATCTTTGGATCTTCAAGGCTGCCATCTTTGGATCTTCAAGGCTGCCATCTTTGGACCTTCAAGGCTGCCGGTCTTTGAGCATCAAAGCTGCCTCATTGCTTCATTTATTTGCTTTGATTAAACTATCTTGACTTAACTTAAACAACTTAAACAAAAGAGGTTCGACTTACACATACTAGGACCGAACCCAAATTACAATTAAAACAAAGTAAAACTCAATAAACAAAAGTAAAAAGGACTTGAGTTGGATGGATAGTTAATCCAACCATGTTATGAATGCTATGAATGCCATCTCGAACCATTGCCACTAGCTTGCCATTTCGAACCAAGGAGCTTGGAGGACGAATTACATCAATCAAAGTCTACTTAAAGAAAGAAATGTACAATTATACGTATAATTATACGTATATTCGTACAATACGCAATCGAATACGTACAAACTATTATACGTATCAAGTATAATACTACATAAGGATATGCTCAAGCAATAAACAAAGGTTAAAGTAATGAAAATATCAAGCCAAAATCAGCCTCCTTAAGCAACTTGAGCCACTTGCACCAAAATAGACCAATGGGCTTCTCTTAGCCTTCTTGACACTCCAAGCCTTTCATCATGACTACCAAAGGTAGTATGACATCTAGCTAGGCTAGTAGATGACTAATCAAGGCTATTACTCAACTTGCAAGCAAAAGCAAAATATCCATTAAGCAAAAACAAGCAGCTGAAACTCGTAGCCAGAACAGGGCTTGGGTCGCGACTCGCGACCCATACTCGCGACTCGCGAGGGCTCTCTGGAACCATGCTCCTGCTTCAGCCTAAGTACGCAGCCAAGGCCATGAATGGCTCGCGACTCGCGACCAATACTCGCGACTTGCTACTGGAGCATGTACTCTGTTTCAGCTCAAATACGTAGTCAAGACCACGAAGGCTCGCGACTCGCGAAGAAATCTCGCGACTCGCGACTTCCTACTGGAATGCAAGTCTTGCAATCAACAATCAAGTCGCACCTCGTGAAGACAACTCGCACCTCGTGATCCCTGCTTCAATGTTAGTGCAATCTACTACTTAATACAAACCAAAACAAATAAACTACGAACTAAAGTTTAGGTTTAAAAAACGGACTAAACAGGACCAAGATTAGACATAAGTGATACAAAGGAACTAATAAAAGGACCATGAAAAGAACTAATCTCAATGATGGGATTAGCACTAAGGAGTATCTCTTTCGTCGTTTCAAGATCAGGCACTGATCCTGGTTCATCCCCTCCCTCTTCAACAGGAATTGACCTCAATTCTAGGAGTTCATCATCTTCTAAATAAGGAGATAAGTCACCCACGTTGAAGGTTGCAGCAACTCCATAATCACCCGGAAGATCGATCTTATAAGCATTATCACCATAATGCTCTAAGACCTTAAAAGGACCATCTGCTCTCGGCATTAGCTTGTGTTTCCGCTTCCCCGGGAACCTCTCTTTCCTCAAATGAATCCATACCAAATCTCATGGAGCAAAGATTTTTGGTTTCCTCCTCTTGTTGGCCTTTTTCTTGTACCCCTCATTGGCTTTCTCAATGTTTCCTCGGACCTCCTTGTGAATCTTCACCATGGCTTCGGCCTGAGCTCTAGCATCCCCGTGAACATAAGAATCCCTAAGTAAAGCAATAAGATCAATAGGAACATAAGGGTTAATGCCATAAACAATTTCAAATGGGGAGTGTTTTGTAGCATAAGTAGGTGTCCTGTTGTAAGCGAACTCAGCATGACATAGTTTTCCCAATCCTTGCCGGTTTTGCTCACTAGACCCCGAAGCAACGACCCCAATGTCTTGTTAGTCACCTCAGTCTGCCCATCTGTTTGTGGATGATGAGACGTGCTGAATAGTAGTTTAGTTCCCATAAGCCTCCACAAAGTTCTCCAGAAGTAACTCAAAAACTTACTGTCACGATCAGAGACAATAGTTTTAGGTATCCCATGTAAGCGCACCACTTCCCGAAAGTACAAGCAAGCGACATTCACCGCATCTTCAGTCTTGTGACATGGAATAAAGTGTGCCATCTTTGAAAACCTATCCACCACCACCATAACCGAGTCTCTCCCCCTTTGAGTTCTAGGCAATGCCACTATGAAGTCCATGCTCACATCCTCCCATGGCCTTTCCGGAACTGGTAACGGAGTGTACGGCCCTTGCTGAAAAGAACTCTTCGACCTCTGACAAACCCACATCGAGCCAATACAGCTTGGATCTCACCACCCATGCGTGGCCAATGAAAGTGCTCCTGTAGTAACTCAGTAGTTTTGTTGATGCCGAAATGACCAGCCAACCCACCTCCATGAGCCTCCCGAATCAGTAACTCCCGAACCGGACATTTTGGAACACAGAGCTTGTTCCCTTTAAATAAGAACCCATCCACCAACTGATAATTATTTTTAGAACCGGATTCACAATCAACAAACAAGTCACGAAAATCACCATCGAGTGCATAGTATTCTTTTATCAATTCGAACCCAAGAACCTTGGTATCCACCGTTGTCAGTAGTGAATGTTTCCTGGAAAGAGCATCAGCAACAATATTTGCCTTTCCGGCTTTGTATTTAGCAACAAAGTTAAAAGATTGTAAAAATTCTACCCATTTAGCATGTCGAGCACTGAGCTTATGCTGCCCATGTATGTACTTTAACGACTCATGATCAGAATGTAAAAAAAAGGAAGCAGGACGCAAATAATGACTCCAATGTCCTAAAGCTTTATCATAAGTAGAATAGTTCAATCTAGCACCACTAATCTTCTCGCTAAAATAAGCGATAGGCTTACCCGACTGAATCAAAACAGCCCCAACACCTGTCCCACTCGCATCACACTCAACCTCGAAAGGTTTAGTAAAATATGGTAATGATAACACAGGTGCTTCACACATCTTAACCTTAATCAATTCAAAGGCCCTTTGAGCAGCAGCAGTCCACTCAAATTTCCCATGTTTAGTACACTCAGTTATAGGAGCTAACAAAGTACTGAATTTTTTTATAAATCTCCTAGAAAAAGACGCTAAACCATGAAAAGACCTCACATCAGTCACACATTTTGGAACCGGCCAAGTAGAAATGGCGTCTACTTTAGCAGGATCCGCCTTCACCCCTATGTCAGAAATAATGAAACTCAGAAAACTAACTTCATTTTGCATGAATGAACACTTCTCTAACTTCCCAAAAAGTTTATGTTTCCTTAGTGTTTAAAATAACAGACACAAATGATTCAAATGATCCTCCTTGTTAGCAGAATAAACAAGAATATCATCTAAATATACCACTACAAACTTGCCTAAAAATGGCCTAAGTACTTCATTCATCAATCTCATGAACGTACTAGGGGCATTTGTTAGACCGAAAGGCATGACAAGCCACTCATACAAGCCATATTTCATTTTAAAAGCGGTTTTCCACTCATCACCCTCACGCATACAAATTTTATGGTACCCACTCCTAAGATCAATTTTAGAGAACAAATTAGACCCACTCAATTCATCTAACATGTCATCTAATCTAGGAATTGGAAACCTGTACTTGATAGTAATATTGTACTTTAGCCTCAAGGATGAACAAAGTTCAAGTTTTTATAAAAATCAAAGTAGTTTACAAATGATACATCAAAGTCTACTTAAAGAAAGAAATGTACAATTATACGTATATTCGTACAATACGCAACCGAATACGTACAAACTATTATACGTATCAAGTATAATACTACATAAGGATATGCTCAAGCAATAAACAAAGGCTAAAGTAATGAAATATCAAGCCAAAATCAGCCTCCTTAAGCAACTTGAGCCACTTGGACCCTCTTGCACCAAAATAGACCAATGAGATTCTCTTAGCCTTCTTGACACTCCAAGCCTTTCATCATGACTACCAAAGGTAGTATGACATCTAGCTAGGCTAGTAGATGACTAATCAAGGCTATTACTCAACTTGCAAGCAAAAACAAAAATACCCATTAAGCAAAAACAAGCAGCTGAAACTCGTAGCCAGAACAGGGCTTGGGTCGCGACTCGCGACCCATACTCGCGACTCGCGAGGGCTCTCTGGAACCATGCTCCTGCTTCAGCCTAAGTACGCAGCCAAGGCCATGAATGGCTCGCGACTCGCGACCAATACTCGCGACTTGCTACTGGAACATGTACTCTGTTTCATCTCAAATACGTAGTCAAGACCACGAAGGCTCGCGACTCGCGAAGAAATCTCGTGACTCGCGACTTCCTACTGGAATGCACGTCTTGCAATCAACAATCAAGTCGCACCTCGTGAAGACAACTCGCACCTTGTGATCCCTGCTTCAATGTTAGTGCAATCTACTACTTAATACAAACCAAAACAAATAAACTACGAACTAAAGTTTAGGTTTACAAAACGGACTAAACAGGACCAAGATTAGACATAAGTGATACAAAGGAACTAATAAAAGGACCATGAAAAGAACTAATCTCAATGATGGGATTAGCACTAAGGAGTATCTCTTTCGTCGTTTCAAGATCAGGCACTGATCCTGGTTCACTTTGGACAATCCCTTAACAAATCTAGCAATTTTGTAAGCCTCCTTTTCTTGCAAATCATAGGTCAAACCTAACCTCTCAAACTCTTTTATGTAACCCTCCACACTCATGTTTTCTTGTGATAGGTGAGTCAATTTTAAGTATTGCTCCTGCTCATACTCTTTGCTAACCCATTTATCCCTCATTTACTTTTTCAATTTCTCCCATGAGTCAATTTTATCTTTTCCTTCTCTCCTTCTACTTGCCTTGAGGTTTTCATACCACAAAGCAGCAAGTTTTGTGAGTTTTAGGACAGCCAATTTAAACCGTTTTCTATCATCAAATCCCTTGTACTAAAAAACAGTTTCAATTTGTCGGAGCCAATCTAAAAACGCCTCACTATCATGTCCCCCATCAAATTCAGGCATGTCAATCTTTAGGCCCCTATCTTCATCAAATTGCCTAAGATTGTTACTACTATTTGCATCCTCATCCTCTAATTCATTTATTTTTCTAATGGCCTTTAGGAGCATATCAGACATGGCATCCATTCTATTATTTTGTTGTGCCCTCGAGACTTCACTTTCTTCTATTTTTCTCCAAATTCTCTAGTTTTTGGGTGATCAATCTAAGCATATCATTGAGTTCCCCACTTCCAGCCATTACTTCACTATTTTGCTAGACTATTACAAGTACAATGTATAATCTGACAGTAAGTTTAAAGCTGTGAACGAGAATAAAACCTTCCTTGAGACTCTCAAGGGTTTACAAATTATTAAAATTCAGAAAATTTTAAGCAATTTAAAAAAAAGAAACACTTTAAAAGCTATCTGGATGAAGGAGATAACCTCTGCTAAAATCTGATGCGCTGGATTGGCTCTATTCTGCGCAACTTTCGAAAACCTGCCCAGTTTAATAGCAAATGATCTTCAAAAATTACGAAATTTTACTAGTGAATTCTACACAGAAAAATACCCAGATTCAAAAAAAAATCGCTTCATTTGGACTCCTGAAGAGTGAGATATCGATCTTCAAAGTTGACTGAAAAACGGGATGAATTTCAGCGTTTCCTTTCCACCACCAAAGTGCGACTTTCTGCAATAATCTCGAACCAAGGCTCTGATACCAGATGATGTGAATGTGAAACTCTCCCCTAAGAATGGTTAGAAGTTTAACACTCAAAGAAAATGGAACAAAAATCGCACATAAAATCAGAGACAATCTAAACAGAAAATTAAAAGATAGATAAACCAAACCACAAGAACATACTCAATGATTTGGGGTCTTAGGCTGAGATAAGACACACTCAATCTCTCCTAATCTTGTCACTCAAGAACACACTCAAAGTAACAAGGAAAACACAAACTACTTTGGACAAACTCAAAGAAGTAATATGCTCAAACTCACGTTTTTTTTGTATATTTCAGAATGCCTTTGATTAATCATAAGCTCTCCTTATATAGTGGAATGGAGCAGCAAAAGAACACGAAAAGACTTCAAAATAACTCAAGAAAAACCGGCCAAACATAGGGAATCAAAGGCCAACAGTTTTCCTTGAATCAAGCATTCTACTTAATGACTATTTTAATGCCATAAATCAGCTAGAACAACCTAGAATAAACTAATTAAAATCAGCAACATCACACGCCCATGAAATGCAACACTTGAATTCGGTCCTAGGAGATGATAGATAAAACCCACGAGCTTCTAAGGCTAAATTAGTGGCATCTTGAGACAATGGCGTTGACTTTGGATCAGGTCAATAGACCAATTCGGCAGGATAAAATTTTTGGTGTGTAAGGTCATTTGACCTAAAACTGGAATAATTATGAATATATGCATGTTTGGTATGTTTATTTCTAGTTTTCTTTTTCTTTATCCTCCTCGTAAGCGTTGCTTTCCACGGTGGTAACACCGTCCTTCTCTACTAATACCGCAGTCTATGTCGAATAACGGTGCTAACACTCGATCTAGGACCCGACGAAACCAACCAATGGCCGAAACACCCGAAAAACTTGCAGTCAGACTCCGTTCACTTGAACAGTTAGCCCCAAACTTTGGTCTAGTCCTTCAAAACCAAGTAAACCAAAACAACAATGATGATCCTCAAGCCGCAATGGCCAAAAAGCTTTCTGCCCTTAAACCACCTTTTTTTGTCGGGAAAGAGGACCCAATGTTTGTTGAAAACTGGATTAGGGACTTCGATAAGTTTTTTACCGCAGCCGGAACTCCCGAAAACCAAAAAGTAGACCAAGCCACTTTTTATCTGAGGGAGCAAGCAGATACATGGTGGGAAAGTGAGGGAGTAGCGTTGAGAGCCCAAGGAGATTTTGGTTGGGAGGAATTCAAGACAGCTCTTCGAGCACGTTTCTTTCCAGAGCACATTCGAAGGCAGAAGTTTAATGAGTTTGGTAGATTGACTCAAGGAGGGTCAATGAACGTACAAGAGTATGCCGACAAATTCAATGAGTTAGCCACGCTTTGTCCTAATGTGGTACCTGATGAGAGGGCCAATGTTCAAAAGTTTGAAGATGGGTTAGCTTTTCGACTGCAAAAGAGGTTAGGAGGAAGTACTTCGAAGACTTTTGCGGAGGCGTATGCTATGGCCTCAAACATGGAGAGAATTTTGAAAATAGATGAAGGAACTAAAGGTGCAATTGGAGGAATTGTTGGAAAAGGGATACATTAGGCCCAGTGTTTCACCCTGGGGAGCACCAGTGCTGTTTGTTAAGAAGAAAGATGGCATATTGAGGTTGTGCATCGATTACCGTGAATTGAACAACGTCACGACAAAGAATAGATACCCATTGCCTAGGATCGGTGATCTTTTTTATCAATTGAAGGATGCCACTAAGTTTTCAAAGATCGAATTGCGATCGGGTTATCACCAGTTGAGGATTTCGAAGGAAAATGTTCCCAAGACAGCTTTCCGAACAAGGTACGGACATTATGAGTTCACCGTAATGCCTTTTGGACTCACTAATGCCCCAGCCGCATTCATGGATCTCATGAATAGGACATTCAAGCCCTATTTGGATAGTTTTGTTGTCGTATTTATCGACGATATTTTGGTGTATTCACGGAGTAATGAGGAACACGAGGAGCATTTAAGAAAGGTATTACAAGTACTTTGAAAAAAGGGGTTGTATGCAAAGTTCTCGAAGTGTGAGTTTTGGTTGGATAAGGTTGCATTTCTTGGTCATGTGATCTCGAGAGAAGGAGACTCGGTTGATCCATCCAAGATTAGAGCAGTTTCTGATTGGCCACAGCCAATGAATGTAACTGAAGTACGAAGTTTCTTAGGATTGGCCGGTTATTACCGGAGGATTGTGCAAGATTTTTCAAAAATAGCACAACCGATGACCAATCTGATTAAGAAGACCATGAAATTTCAAAGGGACGAGAAGTGTGAACACGCGTTCCGAGAGTTAAAGAAGAGGCTGACTACGGCACCGATATTGACGCTCCCTTCTGGAAGTGACGGATTTGAGATTTATAGCGACGCATCGAAGAAGGGATTAGGTTGCGTGCTCATGCAACATGGAAAAGTTGTAGCATACGGCAACTGAAGCAGTATGAACAGAATTATCAAACCCATGATTTGGAATTGGGAGCGGTAGTTTTCGCTCTAAAGATTTGGAGGCATTTCCTTTATGGTGTGAGATGTAAGATCTACACCGACCACAAGAGTTTGAAGTACATATTCACTCAGAAGGAGTTGAATATGCGACAGAGGAGATGGTTGGAGCTTATAAAGGATTGTGATTTGGAGATTGCGTATCACGAGGGAAAGGCGAACAAAGTAGCCGACGGATTAAGTCGGAAGGCGAGTCATTCACTATGTGTCATGGTGATGACGAAAGAACTTTGCAACGAATTTCAGAAGCTTGACTTGGAAGTTGTGGAGTGTGGACAAGTGGAAGTCCAACTAAATGTACTCACTTTGGAACCAACGATTTTTGATGAAATCCAAGAGAAACAATTGACCGATAAATGGTTAAACAAAGTCAGAAAGATGAAGGCAGAGGGGACAGCTACTGAATTCGATGTCAATAATGCTAATGTAGTAAAGTACAAGGGATGATGGTGCATTTTTAAGGACAAAGGTCTTAAGAAGAAAATCTTGGAAGAAGCACACAATACGCCATATTCAGTGCATCCAGGCGGAGACAAGCTTTACAAAGATCTCAAGCAGAATTTTTGGTGGCAAAACATGAAGAGAGAAGTCGCGGAATTTGTATCAAGATGTTTAACTTGTCAGAAAGTTAAGATTGAACACATGCGACCGGGAGGAAAATTGCAACCGCTTGAGATTCCAAGTTGGAAGTGGGAATCAGTATCAATGGATTTTGTCATGGGATTACCAATCACGAAGACCTCGAAGAATGCTATATGGGTGATAGTGGACAGATTAACCAAGTCCGCTAGATTCATCGCTATGAAGGATACATGGAATATGAAGCAGTTGACAGACGCCTATGTCCGAGAGATAGTCAGATTGCATGGAATTCCGAAGGACATTGTGTCTGATAGAGATGCAAGATTTCTATCAAATTTCTGGGGGAAACTACAGCAAGTTTTTGGCACACTACTGAAGTTCAGTACATCATTTCACCCAGCCACGGATGGCCAGACTGAGAGGACAATACAAACACTCGAAGACATGTTGAGAGCATGCACACTTGATTTTGGTGGAGCATGGGATGAAAGGTTACCAAATGATTGAGTTCTCCTACAACAATAGTTATCATGCCAGTATTGGAATGGCTCCGTATGAGGCACTTTATGGAAGAAAGTGTAGAAGTCCACTATGTTGGAGTGACATCAGTGAGTCAATGACTATTGGATCAGAGATGATCGAGGAAATGAGTAAGCAAGTAGACTTATTCAAACTGACATGAAAGCAGCACAAGATCAACAGAAGTCCTATGCAGACAGGCACAGAAGAATAGTGGAGTTTGAGGTTGGAGAGAAGGTTTTGCTAAAAGTTTCACCAACGAAAGGAGTGAAGAGGTTTGGGAGAAAAGGGAAGCTAAGCCCTCGGTATATTGGACCCTATGAGATACTGGAGCGAGTTGGCGAGGTAGCCTACCGACTAGCCTTACCCATTGAGTTAGAGAAAGTCCATAATGTTTTCTATGTGTCACAACTTAGGAAGTATGTCCATGACCCGAGTCATGTTCTTCAACCCGAGTCAGTCCAGCTTGGAAGTGATCTTTCTTTCGAAGAAAGACCTGTTAGGATCCTCGATTCTAAAACACGGGATACTCGAACCAAGCAAGTAAAGTTGGTGAAAGTCCTATGGACGAATGATGCAGAACGGGATGGTCCCACGAGCGACTTCAACGGTCAACGACTTCAATTTTGTTCACTTTTACTTGGATAGTTTTGAACTCTTTTTTTTAGCTTATTTTCGTGTTTTTCGGGTTGTAATAAGTAGCCTAAACTCTCGTTTTATTGCCTTAGTTAAGTTAGCATGTGTAACGAAGCTAGAAACACGAGCAAAGGAAGCGAAACGGAGCATGCACGACCCTTGCACGATCGTGCATATGGTCGTGCAACATTCAGAAAGGCCTGGAAAGGACTGCACGACCGTGCAGTTATGTTCTGCACGACCGTGCAGAAGTCAGTGGCAAGATCCAAGCTTGCACGACCGTGCAGGCTAAAGTTGCACGATCATGCAAGCACGAAGGATTTCGCCACCATCATGCAAGTTAGGCTGCACGATCGTGCAACCTATGTGAGTTTTCCTTCTTTAAACCCTATATTTCCTTATCCTATCATCAAAGGATATTGAAATAAAGCCTTTAACTCCACAAAGAAGTATCCTCCATCACCTAGTCCACAAATTTCTAGCCATATTTCATACATTCATACATCATGGATGATGAAAGGAGGGATGATGGTTATAGTAGTAATGCACCTCTAGTTCGAGCAAGGCTTGATAGAGTTGAGAAGAATGTTGAGGAGTTAAAAGCGGGGATGGCTAAATTACTTGACACCTTTGAGAGGAATTTAGGGCATGGTCCTAGAATTCAAACACATGAGAGTGCCATAGGAGGAGAACTTGAAGTTGAGCAACCTAAGAGTCTAAATGATCGTGATGTCAAACTTGAACTTCCGGAATTTGATGGTAGTTTGGACCCTAATGATTTCTTTGATTGGTTGAGGAGCATTGAGAGTATTTTTCAGTACAAGGGCTATGATGATGAAAAGAAATGCAAATTAGCCATTGTGAAGTTCAAGAAACATGCATCAATCTGGTTTGAAAATTTGAAGAATCGAAGAAAGAAAGAAGGTAAATCAAAAATTACTTCATGGGAAAAATTGAAGAAGCACATGCAAAAGAAATTTGTTCCTAGGGATTTCACTCAAAGTTCCTACCTCAAGATGAATGCTCTCAAACAAGGTTCTATGTCGGTGGAGAGTTACACAAGGGAGTTTGAGAAGCTCTCAATCTTATGCAATGTTGAAGAAGCTCCGGAACATAGGGTTGCTAGATACATCGGCGGGTTGGAAGGTAAATTGGGGAACAAACACTAGTAGAAAATTGTTTATTAGTATCGCCCCAATAGTATCGTTTGTTTGAAAAACGATAGTAATAATGCTATAATTGTATCGTTTTTGGTGGAAAGGATAGTAATAGGAAAGTTATTAGTATCGTTTTTATTAAAAACGATACTAATATCCAATATTAGTATCGTTTTTAAAAAAAATGATAGTAATAGCATTTAAATTAGTATCGTTTCTATTAGAAACGATAGTAATAGATTTTCTATTAGTTTCATTTCTATTAGAAACGATACTAATATAATTTTTTTTTTAAAAAGATAGCGCGCCATACACCACCACACGGACTAACACTAAATCAAAACCCCAAATACTTCTCAACACCAAATCAAAACCCCAAATACTTCTCATCACCAAAACCCTAACACTAACCACCACCACCACTGAGCAGATCGACAACCACTGCCCGCTGGTTGGCGTCGACCTGCTCCGCTGCTGCTCCGCCGTCGACTTGCTGCTGCTGCTGGCTTTTCTTCTCGTTCGTGTTGGCTTGCTGCTGCTGCTGGCTGTTCTTCTCGTGCGTGTTGGCTTGCTTCTGTTCGTGGCTGTTCTTCTCGTGCCTGCTGCTGGTCGTTAACTGCTGCTGGGTTTTGTTCGTGGCTAGCTGGGTTCTATTCGTGGCTGCTTGGCTGCTACTCCACTGCTTGGCTGGGTTCTGTTCGTGGCTAGCTGGTTCGGTTCTGCTTGAGGTTAGTTCTTCTTCTTTTTTTTTTATTATTTCATTTAAACAAGTTGTTATTGTTGATTTGTGGTTGAATTTTAGTGGGAAATGCTTTAGATTTACTCTTATTATGTTCTTTATGTGAAAAATCACATTACTACTTCATGCCCACAAGGTGTTTGTCAAAATGCTTGAATGATAATTAGTAAATAACTATCATTTAGTAGTCATTATAATTATCAAACATTATAATATTAGTAGTATAGTAGTAATATTAGTAGTATAACTAGTATAATATTACTAGCAGTTATTAGTAATTATAAGTAGTAGTAATTATATTAGTAGTCATTATATAATGTTAGTGACTACTAACATTATATAACTAGTATAATGACTACTAATTATAATTATCAAGCATTCAAGCATTATAATGACTACTAATTAGTAAATGATAATTAGTAAATGTTTGAATGAAATAATTAGTAAATGAAAAATCACACTACTAGTTCATGCCCACAAGGTGTTTGTCAAAATGATAATTAGTAAATAATTATTTTATAGTGTGTAGCTTAGTTTGTTTTTACATATTCTATGCCAAGTTTAGTTTTCCGATTTTACCTCATTGAGAGCATAATGAAAAGTCAATATTTGCCTAACATGATGTCAATAAAAGAGCTATGATTTACATCCATATATTAAATTAAATTAAACCATAGAAATGAGCTCCTATTACATGTGATTTTTTTTTTAGAAATATTTTTTTAATCCTTTCTTCCTTTTAATGATAAAATAATTGAAAAGAACTCAATTCTTAACTAAAACGAGTTTGTTCGAAGAAATGATCCATACACAAAAGTGGAGATGGATGAAGTGCGGGAGCAATGGGCGAGGTTCTTTCGTCCCTTTATGTTGAATTAAGGATAAAATTAGTAGTGGGTTTTTTTTTGTATATGTAAGTCTCTATTATTGCCTAGAATCGTTTTTGAATATGCCTTTTATATAATTTATGATTGATGAAATGAACAATTATTTTGTATAGCATGTTATGTGATTTTTTTTTGTGCTAGTATGTGTTGTTTTGAAATGTTACAAAAGTCTACTGCTATATAGTTCTGATTAGAGTGATCGTTGTTTTGTTATTAGAAATGAATCGTAGTTGGATGTATGGTGATCGACGGGATAAAGCATTTCAAAAGGGGATTACAGAATTCCATAATGCAGCATTAGAACATCAAGCTGCCGAAGAACGGAGGCTAGAATATAAGCCATTGATATGTTGCCCTTGTCGTGATTGTAGTAATGTAAAGAGGTGGGCGGACATAGATTTCATAGAGAATCACTTGTATCGCCGTGGATTTAAGGCTGATTATGAGGTTTGGTATTGGCATGGTGAAGAATTGGCTTTTGGGGAGGATGATGATAACAACAACGATGTGCAATTAGGGGAGAATCCCTATGAGGTCAATGACACTATAGAGGATGGGAATGATGTCATAGAGGAAAATGAAATGAATGATATGATGGATGCATTTGGAGACCATCTCAATTACTTGAATTTGAACTTTTAAACTACAACTTTTAAAATGCGTAGGATGTTTTGAAGATGACAGCGTCGCAAAGCAAAGAAGGCGTAGGTAGCTGTGACCCTCTAAGAACACAAGACTCACAACGCACTGACAACCCAACTTCTCAAATGGGTGCACTTTCCGATCTTCCGGAGTGTGACTTGTTATACATGCTGATGACTGAGGATAAGCATGAAAGTATATGTTTTTCATTCAAGGCACCAACGTTGTATCTCCAAGAAGACCAACATATTTATGTCACATCCACCGACGTTGATGAACTTGTTAGAGGAGTGTGTATAAATGTGTCGGTGATCCATGTGTACATTTGGTAAACCTTCTAAACATAATGGCCAAATTTTTTTATTTCCTGTTATGTTGTGCTTACAAATATGTGTTATGATTTTTGGTTCTTTTTGTTTTGAATTACAGCTACCTCCTTACAGAATTTATCTCTAAGTTTGAAGGGGGACACATAACCTTTTTGTGTCCCCATAGATTGTCTGGAGCAGAATGCAAGAGAAGTTTCTTTGATGTAGTTAAGTATGTGAAACACGCTTTCAACAGCGAACTAAAAAGGAAAGATTCAAAGTCCCACCTTATTTTAGCACCTTACAATGAAAGGTATGAACTAGTTTCATCCTTAATTTTTAGCAACTTATTTGCATGCAATTTAATTACTTAGTTATTTTTGGATATGATGATCATGTGTTATGTTTATTGTAGCAACCATTGGATTCTCATGGCCATTGATTTATGTGACGGTATAATTTATCAACTCGACCCATTGACACAGCAGACACCACGTCAACTAAGCTGCGAAAACATGTTTGACCTGTAAGGATTATTGTTCTAGATTATCAAGCTTTTCGTTTGTGAATCACGATTTTATAAGGTTAATTCTTGCCTTATTTTGGTATCACTTTGGCATATTGAATTTTTTTTCAGCGCTTACAAGTCGTACAAAGCAAGGATCAAAGAAAATTCTAAAATGGTGTTGGAGGTCAAAAGAATCGAGGTATGAGTGACTTATATTTTGTTCTTTTTCGAATATTATACAATTTTTTATTGATACAATAATATCCATTTGTAATTTGTTTTGACCCTACTTTTTTGTTATATTTGTTAGTGCGCCCAGCAGACCGGTGGTTTGGATTGTGGCTACTATGTCATAAAGTACATGAATGAGATAGTCAAGAAAGTTGGTGAATGTAAGGGTGTCAAGCAAATAAGGGTAAGTTGTATCATGCCTTAATTTGTTGTGTTTTGGGAATTTGGTGAAATTTGCTATTTTAGTACTCATAGTTGGAGGTTTTTTTGGAAATTTGGTGAAGTTTTGGAGAGGAAGTGATTATGAACACCACTTCCTTTTACTATTGTTTAGTTGATTGTATTGGAAGGCGGTGGTTTGTTTAGTGATGATATTTGGAGGTTTATTTGGGATTTTGGTGAAGTTTTGGAGAGGAAGTGGTTATGAACACCACTTCCTTTTACTATTATTTACTATAAAAAAAAATGAATCCTAGATCAATTAATATGACTGTAATTTGCCTAATCATATCTGTTTTAGAACTAGAATACAGTAATAACTTGTTAAAAGTGATGCCAATGACTTAGAACAGAAAGTTGAAACAAAAGTTGATAATTAGAAAGGAACTAAGGTGATCCAAAAGAGATAAAGAAAATATAATCTGAAGAGAAAAATGAAAACAGAAATAAGGTTTTTAAGTTGATATTCAATAGTTGTTAAGAAGAAAATAACACACATACGGGTGGAACACAAGCCACGGGGAACGCTGGCAGCTACCGGTGGTTCGGACAGCAACAACTGACCACCGGCAGCCACAGCAGACCACCACCAGCAGCAGGTGCAGGCCACCGGCAGCAGCAACAACAGCTCACCGGCAGCAGCAGCAGGCCACCGGCAGCAGCAACAGCAGCTCACCAGCAGCAGCAGCAGGCCACCGACAGCAGCAGCAGGCCACCACGAGCAGCAGCAGGCCACCGGCAGCAGCAACAGCAGCTCACCGGCAGCAGCAGCAGGCCACCACGAGCAGCAGCAGGCCACCGGCAGCAGCAGCAGGCCACCACGAGCAGCAGCAGGGGTGGTTACAGCAGGGGTGCTTCCTCATGGCCTCCGTGAGTGGTGGTTACAGCCAAAACAACCAGCCCGAGAACATTATAAAATCTTTATTATTTCAGAAAAAGAAACGAAAACATTAGGATAGTAATGTAGTCTATGTTAGGATCCAAATAGAATGAACATGCATTGAATTGAACTTAATCACACACTTAATTTCTACACAAGAAATTAATAAGAGAAGCAGAAGAAAGACACAAAAATCAACTTAAGACACAAATAATGCAAATAATATTGTGGATCAATAAACACAAAGTGAAGAACAAATGCAAGTTAACACTAAAGTTTCTAAGTTCAAAAAGGCGAAAAGCACAAATGGAAAGCAAAGAACACAAATGGAGAAAACTAAACAAACTAATCTCAAGCCGCGCTGGGTCACCCCGAGTGAATGATTGAAAATCTTTTTATTTCAAAGATCATTTATGTTGACAAATTGTTCTTATTTTATTCAATTCCACTAAGAAATCTCAAGCAAATATTTAAGAACATATTTCCCTTTGGGATCACACTTTGTATAGAAAATATAGCCCTTATGTTTCTTAATTACAATTAAAATATGAGAAGAGTGGAGAGGGAACACAGTTTCCCTAAGGCATGAGAGGGAACACAGTTAAAATACGTTTGATAATTTATTGAAACTTTTTATTTATTTGATTAGTCAATCAATATAAGGTACATTTGATCTGATATTACAATTATAAATGCTATCAATTGGGAATCAATAAAATTATTATATATTACTACTGAAAATATTCAAACTTAACCAACAAAAAGGAAATGGAGGGAGAGCTTGCACACTTAGTGTATATCAGGTTTTAAGCTAAGATTACTCCAAGTTTAATTTAGTGTAAATTATCTTTCATTTGCCCGTCATAGCTTAGGTAGGTGTATAACAGAACATCTTTTTTTTAGTTTGCAAATATTGTGGCCCTAAAAGTCTAAGCAATATGGCGTCTATAACATTACTTATATGTTTTCTTTTCAATCTTTGATTTTGAAGGACTACATTCGAAGATCTGCCCCATATACCAAAGGAGAGTTGGATGAGGTTCGCGAGCAATGGGCGAGGTTCTTCAGGCTAAATTTCGTATTGTCCGATCCAAATTAAATAAAATTTGTATTAGTAGCACATTATTTATACATTTTATTTATAGTTACTTCGTAAATATCGATCGTATCAAACGTTCTTGTAAACTATATATATTTTATATGAATACATCGAACTTGTATTATATATGTATCGTTTAAAAATTTTAATTAATTATAAAAATATTATATTATTGTACATTATACAGAATTGAACAGGGCTACAGATAATGCTGAAAGGACTGCAGATAATGCCGAAAGAGTGCATATTTATAAATATATAGTATATATATATATATATATATATATATATATATAGCCTAATAATCAAATATAAATTTAAATAAGAAAAATAGTATTAGTATCATTTGTTGCAAAATGATACTAATATAGAGTACATTACTATCGTTTCTTATTAAAAACGATAGTAATAGATAGTCTATTACTATCGTTTTTAGTAAGAAACGATAGTAATAGATAGTCTATTACTATCGTTTGTAGTAAAAAATGATAGTAATAGGTTCTATTAGTATCGTTTTTTATAACAAACGATACTAATAGAACTTATTACTATCGTTTTTTACAAACGATACTAATAAGATTATCTATTACTAACGCCTCTATTATTAGTATCGTGTGAAAAACGATACTAATGGGGGATTTTCTACAGTGAAAGTTGAGTTGCATGCCCATAACGACCTTGATGATATGGTTCAACGTGCTCTAAGGTTGGAGAAACACTCCAAGAGGAAGAACGAAGATCGCTCTCTTGTTGTTGATGACATGGTTGAGGAAGACAAGAAAGACAAGGGGAAAGCTCCTATGATTGCACCTTCCAAGAATGGGGATGAGAACCGCAAGAAGCCAATTTGTTTCAAGTGCCAAGGGTATGGACACATAACTTCGCAATGCCCAAACAAGCGGGATTTGGTGATTCGTGAAGCAAAAGAACCCGAAGGCGATCTTGTTGAGACATTGAGTGATGATGGGGAAGAATCGCTAGTGGTTGATCCCGATGTTGGACACGTGTTTACTTTGCAACGTGGCCCACCATTAGAGGTGGAACCCCTAGAGGGCCCAATTGAAGAAAAGGTAACATCTTCTAAATCTTTAAATTCTTTTAAGATTTTCAAAATGGAATTGGATGATGATTACCATGACCCCACTTATGATATTTGGATGAGCTTGCCCAAGAAAAATCTTGAACATTATCATTTACCTGATGACTTACATTCTTGTGTTGGAAACTTTTATAAACCCCAAGAGCCTAAATTGTTTCAACCTTGTTTTGACATTGATAAAAGTGAGGCTAGATTGAGGTTTGAGCATGTCACTTGGTTGTTTGCATTGCTATATGGTCGTACTTGTATCCATGTTGGATGTGAGTGTTATAGACATGGTATGGATTTTCTTGGTGGTAGCATGCATGTTTTGAACTAATCTTGTGTTGGGGACTCAATGTTGGCATCTATGGCATTGAGGTATGGAGTTTTGAGGTGGCGGGTTAGGAGCGCCAATGCTTTTCTTGCTTTGTTGGTTGTGGTATGTCGGTTGGCGTTGGTGTTGTTTCTCGTTTTGTTAATAATGGTGTATGATCCGGGTGGCCTATGATGGGTAATCGGAGTTTGATTTGGTCGTCTCTAGCTCTAACTACCGGGTTTAGTGGAATTGGGTCTTGTTTGTTGATGGTGTATGATCCGGGTGGCCTATGATGGCAAATCCTTTTTTAGAAGAGGAGGAGTTTGACGCAGAACGGGATGGTCCCACGAGTGACTTCAACGGTCAACGACTTCAATTTTATTCACTTTTACTTGGATAGTTTTGAACTCTTGTTTTTAGCTTATTTTCGTGTTTTTTGGGTTCTAATAAGTAGCCTAAACTCTCGTTTTATTGCCTTAGTTAAGTTAGCATGTGTAACAGAGCTAGAAACACGAGTAAAGGAAGCGAAACGGACCATGCACGACCATGCACGACCCTTGCACGACCGTGCATATGGTCGTGCAAGATTCAGAAAGGCCTGGAAAGGACTGCACGACCGTGCAGTTATGTTCTGCACGACCGTGCAGAAGTCAGTGGCAAGATCCAGGCTTGCACGATCGTGCAGGCTGCACGATCGTGCAAGCACGAAGGATTTCGCCACGATCGTGCAACCTTTGTTGCACGATCGTGCACGATCCAGAAAGTGGGTTTTTGGCTTGCACGATCGCACATGATTGTGCTGCACGACCGTGCACGGCTTTGCACGTAGTATTCGAATTTTTGATCTTCTTCTCTTGTTATGTTTAGTGTCTTTCTAATCTTGGCCCTTGATTACTTAGAGATTAATGGTCTAGATTAGAAGCTTCATTAGGGGTTGCTTAGCCTTTAAATAGCATGCTTTGCCCCATTTGTAATCATCTTTTGTTGAAATTAAAATCTGAGATTTTCTCTCTTATGAAGTTCTTTGTGAGCTCAACTTCCTTTGTGGTTGCAAATCTTGCTAAACTTTGTGATTGGTAAGTCATCTTCTAGTCATTACCTTTGTGATTTTGATTAGATTATGTTTAGCTCTTGATTATTAGTACTTAGTGGGCTAATTTTCAAGTTCATATCCCATTTTTATGATTTTTTTGGTGTTCATATTTGGAGCTTATCTTAGACCTACGAATTTCTGAAATTTGTTTAGTTTTTGCTTGATTTTAAGACCCCATCCTACATCAACGAACCAACAAACGGAAGAAGCAACGTGGGAATCTGAGGACGATATGAGGACTCGTTACCCGGAGCTTTTTCAATCAGGTATGTGACAGTTTCGGGACGAAACTGCTTAAGGGGGAGAGGATGTAGTACTAGCTCCGTAAGTTCGAGGACGAACTTTGTTTTTAAGTGGGGGTAGATGTAATACCCGTAATTTTTCAAGAATTTTCAAAAAAAAAAATCTTTTATAAAGATGTTTTATATTTTATAAACAAAAGCTTTTCGAATTATTTTTCAAAGGAATTTATTATAAACAAAGTATTTTGCCGTAATATTATTTTCGGGAAATAAAAAATTATTTTTGAGGTTGGAATATTTTTAAAATAAATAAATATGTATTTACTATTTTCGAAAATAGTATATATATATATATTGCGAAAAATATTTTATTTTATCGAAAAATATTTTTGGTAAATAAATATATATTTATGGCTTAGAATTTTATTTTTAAAGGTCGTTTTATGCATGTCGTATTTTATTTGCCGCATAATTAAATTAATTAGTCATGAGTCATCAAGTAATTAAAGCTTGACAACACAACTCCCGAGGCCACATCACCACCACTCACCCCCCTTATCTCCTCCCTCCCACACGGCCCTCACCACCACCACCCATTATTTGTCCCACATTGAAAATTTTACAACCTTCCTCCACCATTTCACCTATAAATAGCCTCCTTCACCATCCATCACTCCTCAAAATTTGATGTAGGATGGGGTCTCAAAATCAATCAAAAACAACTCAAATCATCCAAGAGAACATGAAATTCGTAGGTCATGAATAACCCAACATAAACACCATGAAAACTTCAATAAAACAAGGATATGGACATGAAAATAAGCTCACTAAAGACCTATAATCATGAACTAAACAATTTCTACTCAAAATCACTAAGTTAGAGAATAGAAAAAGACTTACAATCACCAAGTTTGCAAGGTTTCACCAACCACCAAGGATAGACAAGCTCACAAAGAACTCACAAAGAGAAAAAATCTCAGATTTTTAATTCATCAAAAGTTGATTACAAATGGGGCAAAGCATGCTATTTAAAGGCTAAGCAACCCCTAATGAAGCTTCTAATCTAGACCATTAATCTCTAAGAAATCAAGGGCCAAGATTAGAAAGTCACTAAACAAAACAAGAGAAAAGAGCAAAAATATAAACACTACGTGCAGGGCCGTGCACGATCGTGCAGTACAACCATGCACGGTCGTGCATGCCAAAATTCCCCTTTCTGGAACGTGCACAGTCGTGCAGGATTAGCCTGCACAATTGTGCAACATAAGTTGCACGGTCGTGCAGCCTAATATGCACAATCGTGTCGAAAACCTTCGTGCTTGCACGGTCGTGCAGCATTAGCCTGCACGGTCGTGCAAGCCTGAAACTGGCCTCTGACCTCTGCAAGATCGTGCAGTTGATCTGCACGGTCGTGCAGTGCTTTGCACCTTGTTGTAATCCGGCCTCCTAGCTCGTTGGTTCAAGATGGCAAGATCATCACCATGGTTCGAAGTGTCATCCAACCAACTCAAGTTTTATTTTCCTTTGTTTATTAAAATTTCAGTTTAAGTTTGTGTTAGTAGGGTTCGATCCTTGTTAGTATAAATCGAACTCCCTTTTAATTGTTTAAGTTATTTAGTCAAGTAGTTAAGGCTAGCAATAAACAAAGCAAGAAGCTTCAAGAACCGGCCATAAAGTCATCATTTAGAAGCTTCAAGAAGCCGGCTGCCAAAGGGGATTCAGAGCTCATCAAAAGGCCATTAAAGAGAGCACTTAAAGAAGAGACCAAGCAATTATGAAGCCATTAAGATGGAGCTTGAAAACCGGCTGCCCTAGCTCCCTCTTAATCTGATTTCTTTGTTATCTTTAGGATAGGATTATCTTAAAGATAAGCCATGTAATCTTCTTTCATGCCACAATTTCTGATTTTTAGGATAAGGTTTAGATTTCCTAATTAACCTTAGCTTATCCTAAATTGTAATTATAAGTAATGGCTTGAACATCAATGAAAAATCAGAATATTTTTGAATCAAAAAAAACACTTGAACTTGTCTTTGGCTTTTTCCTCTGAAAATCCGAAACAAACCTCCTTTGCTTGTCTAATTTTTGGCTCAATTAGGCTGTGATCTTAGGAACCTTAATTTGTAGAATTTGGTGGTGAATCTGTATCCAAGTTCACAAATTATAGCCCAAGTTTTCGAAGTTGGTGGTGATATTCTGTATCCAACTTTAAACTTGAACTATCCCCTCCTTTAGTGGCTAGTCCCTTGTAATCTTCTTGTGCTACAACAAGGTTACAACATTTGGTGGCCCATGCAGGTCTAGCCACCTTTCACCTCCACAAAAACAACCCTACTCTCTTCCTTTACCCCACGTCAAAAAAAAAAAAAAAACACAAAATTTCGAATCCTCCTCCCAATTGGCAAGAGTTCATTCAGAAAAGTGAAGAAGAGAAGGAGAGCTTAAAGGCTCAAATGGCTGCTATGCAAACTGAAATGGCGAATCTAATGAGGCGACTCATTACTCAAAGAGAAGGTTCACCCACTCGAAGTGAACAAAGTAGTGATCTAGAACTTGAAGATGAAACTTCAAGACCAAGACCAAACAATAATGATATCAAAGTTGATATTCCAGAATATGATGGCAAGATTGATGCCGATGAGTTCATCGAATGGATGAACACCGTTGAAAGAGTGTTCGATTATAAGAATACCCTGGAGGACAAGAAAGTGAAAATCATTGCCTTAAAACTCAGAAAATATGCGTCCACTTGGTGGTCGAATATAAATGCAAAGAGGCAAAGGCAAGGCAAAGACAAGGTCAGAACTTGGCCTAAAATGAAGAAATTGATGAAAAGTAAGTTCTTACCTACTTACTACATTCAAGAGAATTTTCAGAAATTCCACAAATTGAAACAAGGAACAAAATCAGTAGAGGAGTATGCAAGAGAATTTGAAGGCTTGACCATGAAATGTGACGTTGAAGAGGATGAACCCCAAACTCTGGTTCGTTTTCTTGGAGGGTTGGATCCTAGAATTGCCAACGTAGTTGAATTACACCCGTATTCAACTTTGGAAGAGTTAGTCATTCTAGCTCACAAGGTTGAAGCCCAACAAAAGGCCAAAGGGAAAGAGACCTCACGTCCCTTTTCCAAGACAGCCCCAATCCCATATAACCGTCCATACCAAGCACCACTCAAAATCACCTCCTCTAATCCTCCTAAACCACAAAATCAGCCCCCTAACCCTTCTAAACCCCAAAATTCAGCCCAACCTCGAAAGTGTTTTCGATGTCATGGCTTTGGACATATTGCAACCGAGTGTCCAAATAAGAGAATCATCTCTTTAATTGAATGTGAGCAAGGAAAATCAGAAGATGAACAAGATGATCATGATCTTGGAGATTCGGATCAGGAGCATGATGAGGTGTTCCTAGGACCCGATGAAGGTGAATGTCTAGTTGTTAGGCGTGCCCTAAGCAACTTGGTTGGTAAAGAAGAGAACTTACAACGAGAGGCAATCTTTCACTCCCGTTGTACCATCAGAAGTAAGGTATGTACTTTAATTATTGATGGTGGTAGTTGTACAAATGTGGCATCTCAAAACATGGTGGACAAATTGGGACTTAAAAGAACTCCTCATAAAAATCCTTATGTTATTCAATGGCTTAATCAAGGAAAAGGAATACAAGTAGATAAACAAATTCTGATTTCTTTTAGCATTGGAAATAATTATCAAGAAGAGTTGTATTGTGATGTAATTCCCATGGATGCGTGTCACTTGTTGCTTGGACGACCTTGGTTATTTGATAGGAGAGTTATACATGATGGATATAAAAATACATACTCATTTGTTAAAAATGGCAAGAAAATTGTGTTAACTCCTTTACCACCACCCAAAGCCGTCCCAAAACAGAACAATAACCCATTACCCACTACTCTTACTACCCTCATCAAGTCTGAATATCATGAGTTCAAACCCCATAAAGGGCTCATTTTAAGCGGACTTGGAGACAGCGTCTCGTCCCTAAAAGAACCATCCCACCCTCTACTTCATTCTCTCTTCCAAGAATTCCCTCATGTTTGCCCTTCTGAAATGCCGTGTGCTCTACCTCCCAAAAGGGACATCCAACACAAAATTGACTTGATTCCCGGCTCTACATTGCCAAATAAGCCTGCCTATAGGACTAATCCTAAGGAGACCGAAGAGATAAGAAGGCAAGTTGATGAGTTGTTGTCCAAGGGTTTGATTCGAGAGTCCTTGAGCCCATGTGCATGTCCTACGTTACTTGTCCCAAAGAAGAATGGTGAATGGCGAATGTGTGTGGACAGTAGGCCAATTAACAAAATCACTATCAAATATCGATTTCCAATTCCAAGATTGAATGATTTGTTAGATGATTTACATGGTGCTAAAGTATTTTCGAAAATTGATCTCAAAAGTGGTTATCATCAAATTCGAATTTTCGAAGGAGATGAGTGGAAAACAGCTTTCAAAACTAAGGATGGATTGTTTGAATGGCTTGTCATGCCATTTGGTTTAACAAACGCACCTTCCACTTTCATGCGTTTGATGAACCAAGTATTGAAACCTTTCATTGGTCGTTTTGTAGTTGTTTATTTTGATGATATATTAGTTTATAGTAGAGATGATGATGAGCATGTATCACATCTTAGAGAAGTATTTTCTGTTCTAGCTAAAGAACAATTGTATGGTAATTTAGATAAGTGTGATTTCTTTTCTAGCTTTGTAACTTTCTTAGGGTTTAAAGTGTCATGTAATGGTATAGAAGTTGATGAAGACAAAGTGAAGGCAATCAATGAGTGGCCCACGCCACAATCAGTTCAACAAGTACGAAGTTTTCATGGGTTAGCCTCTTTCTATAGGCGATTCGTGAGAAATTTCAGTACTCTCATGGCCCCAATCACCGAACTCACAAAGCTCTCTAAATTTGAATAGAATCCAAGTGCCCAAAAGGCATTTGAAGAGGTTAAAAGATTGCTTACTACTGCACCAATTCTTGTTTTACCTAACTTTGATGATGTGTTTGAGATTGAATGTGATGCTAGTGGCGTTGGAATAGGAGCTGTCCTATCTCAAAATAGGCGTCCCATTGCCTATTTTAGTGAAAAGCTCAATGATGCTCAAAGGCGTTATTCAACTTATGACAAGGAATTCTTGGCTCTTGTTCGTGCCTTAGATCATTGGAGACATTACTTGTTGCCTAAAGAGTTCATTCTCCATTCAGATCATGAAGCACTCAAGTTCTTGCAAAGCCAACAGAAGCTCCATGCTCGCCATGCCAAATGGGTTGAATTCCTTCAATCATTTCACTTCGTCATCAAGCATAGGAGAGGAGAAATGAACAAAGGTGCCGATGCTTTATCAAGGAGATATGTGTTGCTTAACTCTTTGAAAACACGTGTGATAGGTGTTGAAGAAATGAAACAATGCTATGATGAAGACTCTGATTTTGGAGAGATCTTTCTAAAGTGTAAAAGCCATCCCCATAAAGACTTTTACATTTTGGATGGTTTTCTTTTCAAAGGGAATAGCATTTGTGTTCCTAAATCTAGCTTGAGAGAGAGTTTGATCAAAGAGATGCATGAAGGAGGAATGGCTGGCCATTTTGGAATTGATAAGACCTATACTCTAATTTCTGAATATTTCTTTTGGCCACGATTGAAGAGAGATGTGGAATTTATTGTCAAAAGGTGTGTGAAGTGCCAAAGGGCTAAGAGTCATCAATTGCCTCAAGGGTATCTTTTGCCCTTGCCAATACCGCAAGCTCCTTGGGAAGACGTTAGTCTTGACTTCGTGGTGGGACTTCCCCTCACTAAAAACAGAAAAGACTCGATCATGGTGGTTGTTGATCGGTTTTCAAAAATGGCTCACTTCATCCCATGCCATACAACTCATGATGCTAGCCGTGTGGCTGATCTTTACTTCAAAGAGGTTGTTCGTTTACATGGAATTCCCAAATCAATGGTTAGTGATCGAGACACCAAGTTTCTAAGTCATTTTTGGCTTACTTTATGGCGCAAGATGGGAACCAAGCTCAAATTCAGTACTTCAGGCCATCCTCAAACAGATGGTCAGACCGAAGTCACCAATAGGACTTTAGGGTCCTTGCTACGAGCCCTTGCAACAAAGCGTCCTAGCCAATGGGAAGAAATGCTACCTCATGCTGAATTTGCTTACAACCGAGTTCCTAGCCGTACCACAAGCTTAAGCCCATTTGAAGTTGTTTATGGGTTCAATCCGTGTACTCCAATTGATTTGGCTCCATTTCCAACTCCAACCAAATATAGTCATGAAGCTAGTGAACGAGTCAAAGAGATCCAATCAATTCATGAGAAAGTTCGTGGGCAGATTGAACGAGCTAATGCAAAGATGAAGGAGTATTATGAGAAGAAAAGAAGTTCGGTGCACTTCAACAAAGGAGATCTTGTATGGGTTCATTTGAGAAAAGAACGTTTTCCAACTAAGAGGCGTTCTAAAATCAGTCCAAGAAGTGATGGTCCATTTGAAGTCTTGGAAAAATTGAATGACAATGCTTATAAGGTAGAATTGCCCGGAGATTATGGAGTGTCTTCTACTGATGTGAATGTGAAACTCTTCCCTATGAATGGTTAGAAGTTTAACACTCAAAGAAAATGGAACAAAAATCGCACATAAAAACAGAAACAATTTGAACAGAAAATTAAAAGATAGATAAACCAAACCACAAGAACATACTCAATGATTTGGGGTCTTAGGCTGAGATAAGACACACTCAATCTCTCCTAATCTTGTCACTCAAGAACACACTCAAAGTAACAAGGAAAACACAAACTACTTTGGACAAACTCAAAGAAGTAATATGCTCAAACTCACGTTTTCTTTTGTATAATTCTGAATGCTTTGATTAATCATAAGCTCTCCTTATATAGTGGAATGGAGCAGCAAAAGAACACAAAAAGACTTCAAAATAACCTAGAAAAACTGGCCAAACATAGGGGATCCAAGGCCAACAGTTTTCCTTGAATCAAGCACTCTACTTAATGACTATTTTAATGCCATAAATCAGCTAGAACAACCTAGAATAAACTAGAACAAAATAATTAAAATCAGCAACATCACAAGCCTTAAAATCAGTAACACCACACACCACATCACACCCAAAAGATGGGCCTTCAATCTTTGGGCCTTCAATCAACCCATGAAATGCAACACTTGAATTCGGTCCTAGGAGATGATGGATAAAACCCACGAGCTTCTAAGGCTAAATTAGTCGCTTCTTGAGACAATGGCGTTGACTTTGGATCATTCCCCCCGTCTTCAGAAGAGTTTGCCCTCAAACTAGCATCGTCTAGGTAAGGCGACAAATCCCCCACATTGAAGGTAGCGCTGACACCCATCAACCCCTCGGGAAGTTCAATTTTGTAGGCACTGTCATTTACCCGCTCGAGTACTCTAAATGGACCATCAGAACGTGGCATGAGTTTGTTTTTGCGGAGTTGAGGAAACCTTTCCTTTCTCAAGTGTAGCCAGACTAAATCCCCTGGTTGAAAAACAGGTTGCTTGCGGTTCTTATTTGCTCTCTCTCGGTATTTTTTATTCATCTCCTCAATTCTGTTCTTTTCTTGCTCACAGTTTTTTTGAAATGTTTCTATTCGCTTCCTTGCATCTTTTTCCACTTTTTCCCCTTTAGCCAAAGGAATAAGATCAATTGGGAGAAATGGATTCACCCCATAAACAACTTCAAAAGGAGAACGCGAAGTAGTCAATGAATGCGCCCTATTGTAAGCAAACTCCGCATGGGCTAGTTTCATGTCCCAATCCTTCTGCGTTTTGCTCACAAGACCACGCAACAAAGTACCCAAAGTTCTATTAGTAACCTCAGTTTGCCCATCTGTTTGGGGATGATGAGACGTACTAAATAGTAACTTGGTACCCACAAGTTTCCATAGTGTCCTCCAAAAGTGACTGAGGAACTTGGAATCTCTGTCAGACACTATACTTCGAGGAATGCCATGAAGTTTGACGATTTCCTTGAAGTACAGTTCAGACACCTTCACTGCATCATCAGTTTTATTACATGCTACAAAGTGTGCCATTTTAGAAAATCTATCTACAACTACCATAATGCTATCTCTACCCCTCTGTGTCCGTGGCAACCCCACAATGAAATCCATGCTAACACTTTCCCATGGAGTATCGGGAACCGGCAATGGAGTGTAGAGCCCTTTTGTGAAGTGACTCTTGGCCCTTTGACACGTAGCACATCTTTCCACAACATGAGTTACATCCTTGATCATTCTAGGCCAATAGAAATGTTCGCCAAGAATATCAAGAGTCTTCTGAATTCCAAAATGACCAGCTAGACCACCACTATGCACCTCACGAACCAGCAATTCTCGAACTCCACTCTTTGGAACACAAAGCTTGTTACCCTTGAATAAGTAACCTTCCTGCCACACTAACTCCTTGCTTGGTTTGTCAACCCCAAAAGAAAAATCAGGATCTTCTTTATAGTACTCCTTGAGTTGTTCAAAACCCAATATCTTCGTATCCACCATAGTAAGCAAGTAAGTTCGCCGTGACAAAGCATCCGCAACTACATTACTCTTCCCATCTTTGTATTTGGAGCTAAATGTGAATGATTGAAGAAACTCAACCCATTTAGCATGTCTTTTGTTGAGTTTTTGTTGGCCATGTATGAATTTTAGTGCCTCATGATCAGAATGTAGAACAAATGGCTTTGGCCTAAGGTAGTGAGACCAATGGTCAAGTGCTCTAACTATGGCATAAAACTCTCGATCATAGGTGGAATAATTCAGCTTCGCTCCACTCAACTTTTCACTAAAGTAACTCACAGGCTTCTTCTCTTGAATTAAAACGGCACCTATCCCAATCCCACTTGCATCACACTCCACCTCAAACACTTTGTTGAAATCAGGAAGCACAAGAATAGGAGCATTGCAAAGCATATCTTTGACCTTCTCAAAGGCCCTTTGAGCGTTCTCTCCCCATTCGAATTCTCCCTTCTTGGTTAATTCAGTGATTGGAGCCATGATAGTAGAGAAGTTTCTAATGAACCGCCTATAGAAGGAAGCTAGCCCATGAAAACTTCGAACCTCGTGCACATTGGTTGGAGTCGACCAAGTCTGGACCGCCTTCACCTTCTCTGGATCTACATGTACCCCCTCTCTAGTTACAATGTATCCTAAGAATACAACACTATGAGTCATGAATACACATTTCTCAAGCTTACCATACAACTTCACCTCCCTCAATTTTTCAAACAACCTCCTCAAATGAATTACATGATCTTCATTGTTTTTACTATACACAAGAATATCATCTAAGTAAACGACAATAAAATCATTAAGAAAAGGACGGAGGACTTCGTTCATCAATCTCATGAAGGAGCTTGGGGCATTGCAAAGCCCAAACGGCATTACCAACCACTCATACAACCCTTGCTTTGTTTTGAAAGCCGTTTTCCATTCATCCCCCTCCCGAATTCTCATTTGATGGTATCCACTCCTTAGGTCAATTTTGGAAAAGACCAACGAACCACTCAACTCATCTAACATATCTTGCAAGCGAGGCATGGGGAAACGATATTTGATCGTTATATTGTTTATGGAACGACTATCAACACACATTCTCCAAGTACCATCTTTCTTTGGTACTAAGAGTGCGGGAACGGCGCAAGGACTAAGGCTTTCTCTCACATAGCCTCTCTCAATTAATTCATTCACTTGCCTTTCAAGTTCCTTACTCTCCTCCGGATTACACCTATAGGCTGCCTTATTAGGCAAAGGTGCTCCAGGAATCAAGTCAATGGCGTGCTCAATGCCCCTCATAGGTGGGAGGCCATTGGGCAAGTCATTGGGAAACACATCTTTGTACTCTTCTAATAACTCATTGAGTGGGGATGAGTCATTACAAGTAGTACTAAGATCATCTTTGGTTCTTACAACCAAAGCATACCCTCCCCCATTTTCTTCCACTATTTTCTCAAATTCAGTACAAGTTACAAGATAGTTGCTTTTTTCTTTCTTCTTAGCAACTTGTGGGGGTAAGGGAAGTAATTTAACTTTTCTACCTTCTCTAGTAGTTACAAGATATACATTCATTTTTCCTCTATGTTCAGAATCATGATCAAATTGCCAAGGTCTTCCAAGTAGCAAATGACAAGCATCCATAGGAATAATGTCGCACCACCTCTCATCTTCAAACCCTCCAATGGAATAGGACACCAAGGCTTGCTTCTTCACTCGAACACCCGTACCATCGTTCAACCAATTCAACTTGTAAGGTTCATCATGATCTCTAGTTGAAAGCTTCAACTTACTCACTGCTTCAGAAGAGATGACATCTGTTTGGGCTCCACCATCGATAATAACATTGCATGTTTTCTCACCAATTTTGCATCTAGTGTGGAACAAATTATTTCTCTGTCTCTCATCAACTTGAGGTTCACTAAACAAAAGTTTTCGAACCACCATCATATTAAACTCACTTTCTGGAGGAATTTCTTCATCATATTCGTCTTCCTCATGACCCTCTTCTTCTTGAACAACAAAGTTATACATTTTTTCTTCCTCATCCATAATGGCGCATTGTTGGGCTGTCAAGACATTCTTACTAGGACATTGGCTAGCAATATGACCTCTACCATGACATTTAAAACACTTTCTCCTAGTATCAAGTTCACTAGGTGAAACCACAGCCTTCTCCTTCCCCTTATCATTCTTTGAATTAGATGGAAAAGCCTTATTTTGAAAGTTACCCCCCTTTTGTTGAAAAGGAGTAAATTTCGAAGTCCCCTTAAAAGGTATGTTTTTAGGTTTCTCCTTTTCCCTTTCTTCTTTAAGTTGAGACTCAAACTTCAAAGCTAGCTTGCATACATCACTGAAAGTGGCATAATGAGTGACTTCCACCTTCCTATTAATTTCTTTGGACAATCCCTTAACAAATCTAGCAATTTTGTAAGCCTCCTTTTCTTGTAAATCACAGGTCAAGCCTAACCTCTCAAATTCTTTTATGTAACCCTCCACACTCATGTTTTCTTGTGATAAGTGAGTCAATTTTAAGTATTGCTCCTGCTCATACTCTTTGCTAACCCATTTATCCCTCATTTTCTTTTTCAATTTCTCCCATGAGTCAATTTTATCTTTTCCTTCTCTCCTTCTACTTGCCTTGAGGTTTTCATACCACAAAGCAGCAAGTTTTGTGAGTTTTAGGACAGCCAATTTAAACCGTTTTCTATCATCAAAGCCCTTGTACTCAAAAACAGTTTCAATTTGTCGAAGCCAATCTAAAAACGCCTCACTATCATGTCCCCCATCGAATTCAGGCATGTCAATCCTTAGACCCCTATCTTCATCAAATTGCCTAAGATTGTTACTACTATTTGCATCCTCATCCTCTAATTCATTTATTTTTCTAGTGGCTTGTAGGAGCATTTCAGACATGGCATCCATTCTATTATTTTGTTGTGCCCTCGAGACTTCACTTTCTTCTGTTTTTTTCTCCAAATTCTCTAGTTTTTGGGTGATCAATTTAAGCATATCATTGAGTTCCCCACTTCCAGCCATTACTTCACTATTTTGCTAGACTATTACAAGTACAATGTATAATCTGACAGTAAGTTTAAAGCTCTGAACGAGAATAAAAACTTCCTTGAGACTCTCAAGGGTTTACAAATTATTAAAATTCAGAAAATTTTAAGCAACTTAAAAAAAAGAAACACTTCAAAAGCTATCCGGATGAAGGAGATAACCTCTGCTAAAATCTGATGCGCTGGATTGGCTCTATTCTGCGCAACTTTGGAAAAACCTGCCCAGTTTAATAGCAAATGATCTTCAAAAATTACGAAATTTTACAAGTGAAATCTACACAGAAAAACACCCAGATTCAAAAAAATAATCGCTTCATTTGGACTCCTGAAGAGTGAGATATCGATCTTCAAAGTTGACTGAAAAACGGGATGAATTTCAGCGTTTCCTTTCCACCACCAAAGTGCGACTTTCTGAAATAATCTCGAACCAAGGCTCTGATACCAGATGATGTGAATGTGAAACTCTTCCCTATGAATGGTTAGAAGTTTAACACTCAAAGAAAATGGAACAAAAATCGCACATAAAAACAGAAACAATTTGAACAGAAAATTAAAAGATAGATAAACCAAACCACAAGAACATACTCAATGATTTGGGGTCTTAGGCTGAGATAAGACACACTCAATCTCTCCTAATCTTGTCACTCAAGAACACACTCAAAGTAACAAGGAAAACACAAACTACTTTGGACAAACTCAAAGAAGTAATATGCTCAAACTCACGTTTTCTTTTGTATAATTCTGAATGCTTTGATTAATCATAAGCTCTCCTTATATAGTGGAATGGAGCAGCAAAAGAACACAAAAAGACTTCAAAATAACCTAGAAAAACTGGCCAAACATAGGGGATCCAAGGCCAACAGTTTTCCTTGAATCAAGCACTCTACTTAATGACTATTTTAATGCCATAAATCAGCTAGAACAACCTAGAATAAACTAGAACAAAATAATTAAAATCAGCAACATCACAAGCCTTAAAATCAGTAACACCACACACCACATCACACCCAAAAGATGGGCCTTCAATCTTTGGGCCTTCAATCAACCCATGAAATGCAACACTTGAATTCGGTCCTAGGAGATGATGGATAAAACCCACGAGCTTCTAAGGCTAAATTAGTCGCTTCTTGAGACAATGGCGTTGACTTTGGATCATCTACCTTCAATGTGCAATACTTGTGCCCCTACTTTGATGAATTTGAAGAATTGCCTAGTTTGAGGTCAAACTCTTCAAAAGAAGGGGAGAATGTTGTAATCCGGCCTCCTAGCTCGTTGGTTCAAGATGGCAAGATCATCACCATGGTTCGAAGTGTCATCCATGATATGGTTCGAAGTGTCATCCAACCAACTCAAGTTTTATTTTCCTTTGTTTATTAAAATTTCAGTTTAAGTTTGTGTTAGTAGGGTTCGATCCTTGTTAGTATAAATCGAACTCCCTTTTAATTGTTTAAGTTATTTAGTCAAGTAGTTAAGGCTAGCAATAAACAAAGCAAGAAGCTTCAAGAACCGGCCATAAAGTCATCATTTAGAAGCTTCAAGAAGCCGGCTGCCAAAGGGGATTCAGAGCTCATCAAAAGGCCATTAAAGAGAGCACTTAAAGAAGAGACCAAGCAATTATGAAGCCATTAAGATGGAGCTTGAAAACCGGCTGCCCTAGCTCCCTCTTAATCTGATTTCTTTGTTATCTTTAGGATAGGATTATCTTAAAGATAAGCCATGTAATCTTCTTTCATGCCACAATTTCTGATTTTTAGGATAAGGTTTAGATTTCCTAATTAACCTTAGCTTATCCTAAATTGTAATTATAAGTAATGGCTTGAACATCAATGAAAAATCAGAATATTTTTGAATCAAAAAAAACACTTGAACTTGTCTTTGGCTTTTTCCTCTGAAAATCCGAAACAAACCTCCTTTGCTTGTCTAATTTTTGGCTCAATTAGGCTGTGATCTTAGGAACCTTAATTTGTAGAATTTGGTGGTGAATCTGTATCCAAGTTCACAAATTATAGCCCAAGTTTTCGAAGTTGGTGGTGATATTCTGTATCCAACTTTAAACTTGAACTATCCCCTCCTTTAGTGGCTAGTCCCTTGTAATCTTCTTGTGCTACAACAAGGTTACAACACACCTGCTACTGGATGCTGCACGACCATATGCACGGTCGTGCAAGGGTCGTGCATGCTCTGTTTCCTTCCTTTGCTTGTGTTTCTTGCTCCGTTACACATGCTAACTTAACTAAGCCAATAAAATGAGAGTTTAGGCTACTTATTACAACCCGAAAAACACGAAATTAAGCTAAAAACAAGAGTTCAAAACTATCCAAGTAAAAGTGAAAGAAAATGACATCGTTGACCGTTGAAGTCGCTCGTTGGACCACCCCGTTCTGTATCAAACTCCTCTTCTAAAAAAGGATTTGCCCTCAAATCCTCGCCTTCGCCCTAAAAAAGGAGAGAAGGCAACCATCAACAAGCAAAACCCAATTCCACCCAACCCGGTAGTTAGAGCTAGAGACGACCAAACCAAACTCCGATTACCCATCATAGGCCACCCGGATCATACACCATTATTAACAAAACGAGCAACAACACCAACGCCAACCGACATACCACAACCAACAAAGCAAGAAAAGCATTGGCGCTCCTAATCCGCCACCTCAAAAATCCATACCTCAATGCCATAGATGCCAACATTGAGTCCCCAACACAAGAGTAGTTCAAAACATGCATGCTTCCACCAAGAAAATCCATACCATGCCTAGAGCACGCACATCCAACATGGGTACAAGTACGACCATATAGCAATGCAATCAACCAAGAGACATGCTCAAACCTCAATCTAGCCTCACTTTTATCAATGTCAAAACAAGGTTGAAACAATTTAAGTTCTTGGGGTTCATCAACTTTTCCAACACAAGAATGTAAGCCATCAAGCAAATGATAATGTTCAAGATTTTTCTTAGGCAAGCTCATCCAAATATCATAAGTGGGGTCGTGGTAATCATCATCCAATTCCATTTTAAAAATTTTAAATGAATTTAAAGAATTAGATGTTACCTTTCCTTCAATTTGGCCCTCTAGGGGTTCCACCTCCAATGGTGGGCCACGTTGCAAAGTCAACACGTGTCCAACATCGGGATCAATCACTAGCGATTCTTCCCCATCATCACTCAATGTCTCAACAAGATCGCCTTTGGGTTCTTTTGCTTCACGAATCACCAAAGCCCGCTTATTTGGGCATTGCGAAGTTATGTGTCCATACCCTTGGCACTTGAAACAAATTGGCTTCTTGCTGTTCTCATCCCCATTCTTGGAAGGTGCAATCATAGGAGCTTTCCCCTTGTCTTTCTTGTCTTCCTCAACCATGTCATCAACAATAAGAGAGCGATCTTCGTTCTTCCTCTTGGAGTGTTTCTCCAACCTTAGAGCACGTTGAACCACGTCATCAAGGTCGTTATGGGCATGCAACTCAACTTTGTTCCCCAATTTACCATCCAACCCGACGATGTATCTAGCAACTCTATGTTCCAGAGCTTCATCAACATTGCATAAGATTGAGAGCTTCTCAAATTCTCTTGTGTAGCTTTCAACCGACGTAGAACCTTGCTTGAGAGAATTCATCTTGAGGTAGGCACTTTGAGTGAAATCCCTAGGAGAACAAACTTCTTTTGCATGTGCTTCTTCAATTTCTCCCATGAAGTAGTTTTTGATTTACCCTCTTTCTTTCTTCGATTCTTCAAATTTTCAAACCACATTGATGCATCTTTCTTGAGCTTCACAATGGCTAACTTGCATTTCTTTTCATCATCATAGCCCTTGTTCTCAAAAATATTCTCAATGCTCCTCAACCAATCAAAGAAATCATTAGGGCCCAAACTACCATCAAATTCCGGAAGTTCAAGTTTGACATCATGACCAGAATGGCCAAGGTTCGAATAGTCCAAATATTCCAGTCCAAGAATCCAACGCTAGAGAGTTGATTTTATCCAAGTCCTTGTTCGATGTTACTCCTAAGGATTTTGGCATGCATGGTCCGTATGGTTCCTCAAATGGTTGCACCTTGCTAAGTGTGACTAATTATCTTGATGATGGGACTAATTAAAGTGCTTTATTTCTGCCTTATTCACGTAAATGGGACGGTTACAAGGTTTAATTCCAAAACGGTTTTGGGGATTAAATCTGGACTGTTTTGGGGGCGTGTTTTAAGGAGGTTTCAAGCTGGTTTTTAATCTCATTTAAGAAGTATTATTAGGGGTTTTTTACTGGTTTATTTTAGGGAATAAAGAGGCTTGAATTGGGAGTTAATTCTGGACGGTTACAGGGCGTAATTGAAGGGCTGCTTTGAATGATGAATTTGGGCAGCTTTGAAGGTTAATTACTGGACGTTTTTGGAGTTAAATTCTTCCTTATTTTAAGCTCATTTGATTAAAGTAAAGTTATTAGGTTGTAATAGGTGTTTAATTTGGACGGTTATGATCCAATTAATCACCCTTTATTTCAGTTTTTGTTATTTCAGTTTGTTGTTTATTTTTGCTAATTATTAGTGGCAATTTGTGGATGTACCAAGCTATAAATAGCGTGCTATTGATCTATGAAAAACACATCTGAATTTTCCTAAAAACCATCTAAGTGTGTTTTTTAATTTCGACTTGTGTAAGTCAGGTTCTTTTGTTTTCCAAATTTGCGAGTTTCCAGATTTGAAGGGTTGAAGTTTTAGTGAGAGTTCCTGAAACTAAAACTTGTAGTTGTCGAATAGGTGAGAGTTCCCTAATCAATACTACCCCTAAGCAAGTGAGTGAGAGTTCCTCCTTGTTATATCCTCAAGTTAAGGGTGAGAGTTCCCCTAAACTTTCTTGATTATCTCAGTTTGACCTTCCTAATTTAATCTTAACACAACTTACATATTCCAATCCATTTGTGAACAAGTTTTCCATCTTGTTTATACATCACATCACGATCATTTGTACTCTTAGGTTGCTCAACTTCAAGTTCTCCTCCTATGGCACTCTCATGTGTTTGAATTCTAGGACCATGCCCTAAATTCCTCTCAAAGGTGTCAATTTAGCCATCCCCGCTTTTAACTCCTCAACATTCTTCTCAGCTCTATCAAGCCTAGCTCGAACTAGAGGTGCATTACTCCTATACCCATCATCCCTCCTTTCATCATCCATGATGTATGAATGTATGAAATATGGCTAGAAATTTGTGGACTAGGTGATGGAGGATACTTCTTTGTGGAGTTAAAGGCTTTATTTCAATATCCTTTGATGATAGGATAAAGAAATATAGGGTTTAAAGAAGGAAAACTCACATAGACATTTTCACGAACACCTAGAGTGCAATCAACAATCACAACGTCAAACAAGAAATTTTGTGGTGCTATGAACCAGGATCAGTGCCTGATCTTGAAACGACGAAAGAGATACTCCTTAGTGCTAATCCCATCTTTGAGATTAGTTCTTTTCATGGTCCTTTTATTAGTTCCTTTGTATCACTTATGTCCAATCTTGGTCCTGTTTAGTCCGGTTTGTAAACTTAAAACTTTAGCTCGTAGTTTATTTGTTTTGGTTTGTATTAAGTAGTAGATTACACTATCTTTGAAGCAGGGGTCACAAGGTGCGACTTGAATGTTGAGAATTGAACTTAGAGTTCAGAGGTGAATCGCGAGTCGCGAGTTTTGTCCACGAGTCGCGAGCCTACTTGGCTTGAGCTGCGTACTTTGAAGCATTGCAGGTGCATGGTCCAGAAGGATCTCGCGAGTCGCGAGTTTTGGGTCGCGAGTCGCGACTCTGTTCTGCCTTGGCTACGTACTTGAGCAAGGCTAAGGAGTTGGAGTTCAGTAGGTTCTCGCGAGTCGCGAGTTTTGGGTCGCGAGTCGCGACTTTGTTCTGCCTTGGCTACGTACTTGAGCAAGGCTAAGGAGTGGGGTTCAAGTAGAGCCTCGCGAGTCGCGAGTATGGGTCGCGAGTCGCGACCCAGGCTCTGTCCTGGCTACGTGTTTCAGCTGCTTGTTTTTGCTTAATGGGTATTTTTGCTTTTGCTTGCAAGTTGAGTAATAGCCTTGATTAGTCATCTACTAGCCTAGCTAGATGTCATACTACCTTTGGGAGTCATGATGAAAGGCTTGGAGTGTCATGAAGGCTAAGAGAAGCTCATTGGTCTATTTTGGTGCAAGTGGGTGCAAGTAGCTCAAGTTGCTTAAGGAGGCTGATTTTGGCTTGATATTTTCATTACTTTAGCCTTTGTTTATTGCTTGAGCATATCCTTATGTAGTATTATACTTGTATTATACTTGATACGTATAATAGTTTGTACGTATTCGGTTGCGTATTGTACGAATATACGTATAATTATACGTATAATTGTACATTTCTTTCTTTAAGTAGACTTTGATGTATCATTTGTAAACTACTTTGAATTTTATAAAAACTTGAACTTTGTTCATCCTTGAGGCTAAAGTAACTTAGCTTTCTTTGAATTGATTACTTGGGAGTTTTAACTACAAGTTTTCTAAACCGATTAGTGAGCTTTGAGAGTGATTCTCTAAGTGATTTAATCAACCTGAATTGAGTGTAAGAGTGATTCTTTCTACTGAATTTAGTAGGGAATATTTTCTTAAGAGTGATTCTTTTGAGTTATTTCATTATCTTCTCAACTCTAATTATTTGCTTGATTGACTTCAAGACTAATTATAGTTCAAGTGGTATCAGAGCTTAAGTTCAACATGGGTGATGAAGCTGCTGCAAACTTGAAGAGGGATCAACTGATTGAAGCTTTGTCCAAGCAAAATGATGCTTTGCATGATATGATGACCCAATTAACATTGGAAGTATTGAAAAACAAAAAAACAAATGAAGAACAGAAGGAATCATATGGGGATGATAGGGGTTTGAAAATCGATGTTCCTGAATTCGATGGTACTACTGATCCAGAGGTGTACCTTGAATGGGAAAGATCTTTGGAGAGGTTTTTTGAGTACAAAGAAACACCAGAAGAGAGGCAATACAAGGTGGCGGTTTTGAAGTTGACAAAATATGCTTCAATATGGTTGGAAGGGTTGAAGAAACAAAGGGAGAAGGAGAACAAGTCCAGAATCCAAACCTGGAGTAAGCTAAAGAAGCAATTGAGGAAGAGATTTGTGCCTTCGAACTACAAGCAACACCAATATGTGAGGTGGTCGACTTTGAAGCAAGGAACCATGCCGGTTTTGGAGTTCATCAAGGAATTCGAAAAGCTTGCCATGGTTTGTGAAATAGATGAATCCGAAGAACAAAGACTAGGACGGTTCCTAGGTGGGTTGAACACGGATTTGAGGGAGAAGTTGGAAGTGTTTCCTTTCCTTACTTATGCGGAAGCTTGCAAAATGGCGCCTACTTTGGAGAGTCAAAGGAAGAAATCGAGTGGTACAATTGCTAAACCTTTTACTAGATCTTCAACTTTTAAGCCTAGTACTAGTAGTAGCAATGTTAATGTTAGTACTGATCATGATAGGAATAAGAAAGCTAATGTGCCTATTAGAACTGTTAATGACAAAGTAAAATGCTATAAGTGTCAAGGTTATGGTCACTACCAATCTAATTGTCCTACTGCCCGAATTATGACCTTACATGATATAGAAGAAATAGATGAAATAGAAAAATTAGCTCTTCTAGCTCATGAACATGATAAAGAGGAAGAGGAGGATGTAGAAGAACTTTGTCAACCTGAATTAGAGGGGGAAAATCTGGTTATTAGGAGAAATCTGTATACCAACAACGTGGCAAAAGAAAGTGAACAAAGAGAGACGATATTTCATTCGAAATGTCTGATCCAAAAAAAATTATGCACGTTGATTGTAGATGGGGGTAGTTGTGCGAATGTAGCGTCCACTGAATTGGTGAATAAGTTGTCTCTGCCGTTGGTGAAACACCCTAATCCTTATAAACTAAAATGGTTAGATGATGAAAGTGAGGTTAAGGTGCGGAATAGAGTCTTGATTAATTTTAGCATTGGTAATTATGTCGATGAAATTTTGTGTGATGTAATCCCAATGACGGCATGTCACTTGTTACTTGGGCGCCCCTGGCAGTTTGATCGGGGAGTAATTCACGATGGTGTAACTAACACTTATAAAGTTAATAAAGATGGAAAAATGAAAACTTTGTTACCTTTAGCACCCTCAAAAATCCTAAACACCAAGCCTAAATCAAAGTCCAATTCAGACAATGGGAGTGTGTTATTAGGGAGAAAAGAATTCGAGAAGTTGTTTGAGCAAGAGGGGTGTGCGTTTGTGTTAGTAAGTCAAGAAAAAATAGAGGGAGTGGCGATTACAGATTCTGAGTTGGGGGAGGTTTTAAATGAATTTCAGGATGTTTTTCCTCACGAATTACCTCCTGGTTTACCACCAAAAAGAGGAATTGAGCATCAGATTGATCTCATTCCCGGAGCCCCTATTCCAAATAAGCCATCCTATAGGTGTAATCCCGAGGAGAGTAGGGAATTACAACGACAAATAAGTGAGTTGATTGAGAGAGGATATGTGAAGGAGAGTATGAGTCCGTGTGCTGTTCCGGCCTTACTTGTCCCAAAAAAAGATGGGTCTTGGAGGATGTGTATTGATAGTCGATCTGTTAACAATATTACTATCAAGTACAGGTTTCCAATTCCTAGATTAGATGACATGTTAGATGAATTGAGTGGGTCTAATTTGTTCTCTAAAATTGATCTTAGGAGTGGGTACCATCAAATTTGTATGCGTGAGGGTGATGAGTGGAAGACCGCTTTTAAAACAAAATATGGCTTGTATGAATGGCTTGTCATGCCTTTCGGTCTAACAAATGCCCCAAGTACGTTCATGAGATTGATGAATGAAGTACTTAGGCCATTTTTAGGCAAATTTGTAGTGGTATATTTAGATGATATTCTTGTTTATTCTGCTAACAAGGAGGATCATTTGAATCATTTGTGTCAGTTATTTGAAACACTAAGGAAACATAAACTTTTTGGGAAGTTAGAGAAGTGTTCTTTCATGCAAAATGAAGTTAGTTTTCTGGGTTTCATTATTTCTGATGTAGGGGTGAAGGCGGATCCTGCTAAAGTAGACGCCATTTCTACTTGGCCGGTTCCAAAATGTGTGACTGATGTGAGGTCTTTTCATGGTTTAGCGTCTTTTTATAGGAGATTTATAAAAAATTTCAGTACTTTATTAGCTCCTATAACTGAGTGTACTAAACATGGGAAATTTGAGTGGACTGTTGCTGCTCAAAGGGCCTTTGAATTGATTAAAGTTAAGATGTGTGAAGCACCTGTGTTATCATTACCTGATTTTACTAAACCTTTCGAGGTTGAGTGTGATGCGAGTGGGACAGGTGTTGGGGCTGTTTTGATTCAGTCGGGTAAGCCTATCGCTTATTTTAGCGAGAAGCTTAGTGGTGCTAGATTGAACTATTCTACTTATGATAAGGAGTTTTATGCTATGGTTAGAGCTTTAGGACATTGGAGTCATTATTTGCGTCCTGCTTCCTTTGTTTTACATTCTGATCATGAGTCGTTAAAGTACATACATGGGCAGCATAAGCTCAGTGCACGACATGCTAAATGGGTAGAATTTTTACAATCTTTTGACTTTGTTGCTAAATACAAAGCCGGAAAGGCAAATATTGTTGCTGATGCTCTTTCCAGGAAACATTCACTACTGACAACGGTGGATACCAAGGTTCTTGGGTTCGAATTGATAAAAGAATACTATGCACTCGATGGTGATTTTCGTGATTTGTTTGTTGATTGTGAGTCCGGTTCAAAAAATAATTTTCAGTTGGTGGATGGGTTCTTATTTAGAGGGAACAAGCTCTGTGTTCCAAGATGTCCGGTTAGGGAGTTATTGATTCGGGAGGCTCATGGAGGTGGGTTGGCTGGTCATTTCGGCATCAACAAAACTACTGAGTTACTACAGGAGCACTTTCATTGGCCACGCATGGTTGGTGAAATCCAAGCTGTATTGGCTCGATGTGGGGTTTGTCAAAGGTCGAAGAGTTCTTTTCAACAAGGGCCGTACACCCCGTTACCAGTTCCGGAAAGGCCGTGGGAGGATGTGAGCATGGACTTTATAGTGGCACTGCCTAGAACTCAAAGGGGGAGAGACTCAGTTATGGTGGTGGTGGATAGATTTTCAAAGATGGCACACTTTATTCCATGTCACAAGACTGAAGATGCGGTGAATGTCGCTTGCTTGTACTTCCGGGAAGTGGTGCGCTTACATGGGGTCCCTAAAACTATTGTCTCTGATCGTGATAGTAAGTTTTTGAGTTACTTCTGGAGAACTTTGTGGAGGCTTATGGGAACTAAACTACTATTCAGCACATCTCATCATCCACAAACAGATGGGCAAACGGAGGTGACTAACAAGACATTGGGGTCGTTGCTTCGGGGTCTAGTGAGCAAAACCGGCAAGGATTGGGATGTGAAACTATGTCATGCTGAGTTCGCTTACAACAGGACACCTACTTATGCTACAAAACACTCCCCATTTGAAATTGTTTATGGCATTAACCCTTACGTTCCTATTGATCTTATTGCTTTACCTAGGGATTCTTATGTTCACGGTGATGCTAGAGCTCAGGCCGAAGCCATGGTGAAGATTCACAAGGAGGTCCGAGGAAACATTGAGAAAGCTAATGAGGGGTACAAGAAAAAGGCCAACAAGAGGAGGAAGCCAAAAATCTTTGCTCCAGGAGATTTGGTGTGGATTCATTTGAGGAAAGAGAGGTTCCCGGGGAAGCGGAAACACAAGCTAATGCCGAGAGCAGATGGTCCTTTTAAGGTCTTAGAGCGTTATGGTGATAATGCTTATAAGATCGATCTTCCGGGTGATTATGGAGTTGCTGCAACCTTCAACGTGGGTGACTTATCTCCTTATTTAGAAGATGATGAACTGCTAGAATTGAGGTCAATTCCTGTTGAAGAGGGAGGGGATGAACCAGGATCAGTGCCTGATCTTGAAACGACGAAAGAGATACTCCTTAGTGCTAATCCCATCTTTGAGATTAGTTCTTTTCATGGTCCTTTTATTAGTTCCTTTGTATCACTTATGTCCAATCTTGGTCCTGTTTAGTCCGGTTTGTAAACTTAAAACTTTAGCTCGTAGTTTATTTGTTTTGGTTTGTATTAAGTAGTAGATTACACTATCTTTGAAGCAGGGGTCACAAGGTGCGACTTGAATGTTGAGAATTGAACTTAGAGTTCAGAGGTGAATCGCGAGTCGCGAGTTTTGTCCACGAGTCGCGAGCCTACTTGGCTTGAGCTGCGTACTTTGAAGCATTGCAGGTGCATGGTCCAGAAGGATCTCGCGAGTCGCGAGTTTTGGGTCGCGAGTCGCGACTCTGTTCTGCCTTGGCTACGTACTTGAGCAAGGCTAAGGAGTTGGAGTTCAGTAGGTTCTCGCGAGTCGCGAGTTTTGGGTCGCGAGTCGCGACTTTGTTCTGCCTTGGCTACGTACTTGAGCAAGGCTAAGGAGTGGGGTTCAAGTAGAGCCTCGCGAGTCGCGAGTATGGGTCGCGAGTCGCGACCCAGGCTCTGTCCTAGCTACGTGTTTCAGCTGCTTGTTTTTGCTTAATGGGTATTTTTGCTTTTGCTTGCAAGTTGAGTAATAGCCTTGATTAGTCATCTACTAGCCTAGCTAGATGTCATACTACCTTTGGGAGTCATGATGAAAGGCTTGGAGTGTCATGAAGGCTAAGAGAAGCTCATTGGTCTATTTTGGTGCAAGTGGGTGCAAGTAGCTCAAGTTGCTTAAGGAGGCTGATTTTGGCTTGATATTTTCATTACTTTAGCCTTTGTTTATTGCTTGAGCATATCCTTATGTAGTATTATACTTGTATTATACTTGATACGTATAATAGTTTGTACGTATTCGGTTGCGTATTGTACGAATATACGTATAATTATACGTATAATTGTACATTTCTTTCTTTAAGTAGACTTTGATGTATCATTTGTAAACTACTTTGAATTTTATAAAAACTTGAACTTTGTTCATCCTTGAGGCTAAAGTAACTTAGCTTTCTTTGAATTGATTACTTGGGAGTTTTAACTACAAGTTTTCTAAACCGATTAGTGAGCTTTGAGAGTGATTCTCTAAGTGATTTAATCAACCTGAATTGAGTGTAAGAGTGATTCTTTCTACTGAATTTAGTAGGGAATATTTTCTTAAGAGTGATTCTTTTGAGTTATTTCATTATCTTCTCAACTCTAATTATTTGCTTGATTGACTTCAAGACTAATTATAGTTCATGCTAGGTGAAGGAGGATACTACTTTATGTGGAGTTAGGCTTACTTCAATGTCCTAGTATGATTAGACAAGGAAGTATGGGTTCTATAGCAAGGAAATATCACCTAGACATTTCATCAAACACCTTATGTGCAAATAAACACTACAAAAATTTCAGAAATTTTTTTCAATGAATAACCCAAGGATCATGAAGGTATTGAAACCTTAAGCTCTTGATACCAATTGATGTAGGATGGGGTCTCAAAATCAATCAAAAATAACTCAAATCATCCAAGAGAACATGAAATTCGTAGGTGAACCATGCGTAAACGGTCCAATTCAAAACTTTGTGGATCAAGAACAAGTTGCACTAGTCTTGGAAACTCTTGGATTTTATCCATTATCTACAAGGGCCGAATTCAAGTGTTTCATCTCAAGAGTTGATTGAAGGTCCAAAGAATCAAGTCCACCAGAAGCTACACGTTTGGGCCCATTTAAGTTGCTGATTTGGACGTGTGTTTTGCTAGTTTATTTTATTTTATTTTCCAGTTGTAATAATGCAATGACTCACTCTTTGGTCAGTCATCATTAGCTGAATTATGGCATTAAGTGAGTCATTAAGTGAGTAGCTTAAATCAAGGGAAACTGTTGGCTTTTGGCTTCCTGTTTTGGACAGTTTTCCCTAGTGTGTTTTGGAGTCTTTTGGTGTGTTTTCTTTCTTATCTTTTGCTGCTCCATCCCATTATATAAGGAGAGCTTATGATTAATCAAAGTATTCAGAATTGAAATATACAAAAACCGTGAGTTTTGAGCATATTACTTCTTTGAGTTTGTCCAAAGTAGTTTGTGTTTTCCTTGTTACTTTGAGTGTGTTCTTGAGTGACAAGATTAGGAGAGATTGAGTGTGTCTTATCTCAGCCTAAGACCCCAAATCATTGAGTATGTTCTTGTGGTTTGGTTTATCTATCTTTTAATTTTCTGTTCAAATTGTTTCTGTTTTTATGTGCGATTTTTGTTCCATTTTCTTTGAGTGTTAAACTTCTAACCATTCTTAGGGAAGAGTTTCACATTCACATCATCTGGTATCAGAGCCTTGGTTCGAGATTATTGCAGAAAGTCGCACTTTGGTGGTGGAAAAGAAACGCTGAAATTCATCCCGTTTTTCAGTCAACTTTGAAGATCGATATCTCACTCTTCAGGAGTCCAAATTGGAACATATCGAATCGAGGAACAGGTTCCCGGATCGATTATGCCTACGAATTCATCTACGAACAAGCTAAAAAACACGCAATTTTGTAGCTCACTTTGTGGACAAACTCGTATAGTCTAAACCAAATGAAAAGAATCACTCTTAACACTCAATTTAGGCTAAAACTACTATAAATACAAGAAAGCTCCAAAACTCCATTCAGAACAATCTTATATCTCTAAATTAAGACTTAAAAGAAACACTCTTAGCTCTTAATTTAGGGGTAACAAAATCAGTAGCCGGTAATTAGGCTACACTAAAATTATACTAAATCGAAAAACAATAAAGGGGATATTTTAGAGATTAGGATCACTAATCTCCAAATGGGATATTTTAGCTAATAGATGGAAGAATCGCTCTTGAATCTACCGCTAAATAAACTACCGAGTTAAGAGAATCGCTCTCAAAACTCAACAATCAAATCTGACTAACTCCTAAGAGAATCACTCTCGAAGTCATTAATCAGTTTGGCTAGCTTCGACTAAGAGGGTCGACCTCTTAATCTAATAGCCTAGATAAGTAATTAAGAGGTTCGGCCTCTTAATCATCCATCTAGCACGAAGTCTTGTAGCTAGACAACTCCCAAGAACTTCAAACCATGCTAGCTTCTAAGCACACAACTTAAAAACTAAAGAAAGAAAACAACAAAGTTTTCAAACCAATTTTCATTCATCAAAAATCTCTTTTTTTTACAATAACTAGTACAAGCTATATATAGAGAAAGTAAACTAGATATTTCTAAGGGAAATAATAAACAACTAAAAGATCTAAGCTAAAGCTAGCAAAATCTGTCAAAAATAATGCAATATCTATCATGAACAAGCAGCCTTCTAAGCCCACTTGCACCTACTTGCATCAAGCTTCATCAACTTGCACCCACTTGCACCAACTTGCACCAACTTGCCTTCATGACTCCCCTAAGCTACTAGGTGAGTAAGCAAAGCTAGTATGACACTAAGTAAGGCTAATAGGTGACTAAGCAAAGCTACTCTTCCCACTTGCAAGCAATAACCAAAAGCCCACAAGCCAACTTGCAACACCAAAAACACGTAGGAGCTGGCAGGAGCACCTCGCGACTCGCGAGATATGGGTCGCGACTCGCGACCTTAAGGACCCCCTGGGTTCGTGGCTCGCGACCTAGGCTCGCGCCTCGTGACTTGCTTCTGGTTCGAATGTGCAATTATGTTCCGTAGTTCACCTACTTGCATATTAAGCTATGAAACCAAAAGAGCTTTGCTAACTATTACAATATACATTCTAAAATAACTAAAACTACTCATTTAAACTATTACAAAATCTAATACTTCTAATCACCATTCTTTGGCTCACTTAATCTGGTTCACACTCTCTTTCTTCAAAAAAAATTGTCCTCAATTTTAGAACTTAAATCGAGGATGGTCCATGTCGAACAAGGCTAACTGATACCAAATGGAACATATCGAATCGAGGAACAGGTTCCCGGATCGATTATGCCTACGAATTCATCTACGAACAAGCTAAAAAACACGCAATTTTGTAGCTCACTTTGTGGACAAACTCGTATAGTCTAAACCAAATGAAAAGAATCACTCTTAACACTCAATTTAGGCTAAAACTACTATAAATACAAGAAAGCTCCAAAACTCCATTCAGAACAATCTTATATCTCTAAATTAAGACTTAAAAGAAACACTCTTAGCTCTTAATTTAGGGGTAACAAAATCAGTAGCCGGTAATTAGGCTACACTAAAATTATACTAAATCGAAAAACAATAAAGGGGATATTTTAGAGATTAGGATCACTAATCTCCAAATGGGATATTTTAGCTAATAGATGGAAGAATCGCTCTTGAATCTACCGCTAAATAAACTACCGAGTTAAGAGAATCGCTCTCAAAACTCAACAATCAAATCTGACTAACTCCTAAGAGAATCACTCTCGAAGTCATTAATCAGTTTGGCTAGCTTCGACTAAGAGGGTCGACCTCTTAATCTAATAGCCTAGATAAGTAATTAAGAGGTTCGGCCTCTTAATCATCCATCTAGCACGAAGTCTTGTAGCTAGACAACTCCCAAGAACTTCAAACCATGCTAGCTTCTAAGCACACAACTTAAAAACTAAAGAAAGAAAACAACAAAGTTTTCAAACCAATTTTCATTCATCAAAAATCTCTTTTTTTTACAATAACTAGTACAAGCTATATATAGAGAAAGTAAACTAGATATTTCTAAGGGAAATAATAAACAACTAAAAGATCTAAGCTAAAGCTAGCAAAATCTGTCAAAAATAATGCAATATCTATCATGAACAAGCAGCCTTCTAAGCCCACTTGCACCTACTTGCATCAAGCTTCATCAACTTGCACCCACTTGCACCAACTTGCACCAACTTGCCTCCATGACTCCCCTAAGCTACTAGGTGAGTAAGCAAAGCTAGTATGACACTAAGTAAGGCTAATAGGTGACTAAGCAAAGCTACTCTTCCCACTTGCAAGCAATAACCAAAAGCCCACAAGCCAACTTGCAACACCAAAAACACGTAGGAGCTGGCAGGAGCACCTCGCGACTCGCGAGATATGGGTCGCGACTCGCGACCTTAAGGACCCCCTGGGTTCGTGGCTCGCGACCTAGGCTCGCGCCTCGTGACTTGCTTCTGGTTCGAATGTGCAATTATGTTCCGTAGTTCACCTACTTGCATATTAAGCTATGAAACCAAAAGAGCTTTGCTAACTATTACAATATACATTCTAAAATAACTAAAACTACTCATTTAAACTATTACAAAATCTAATACTTCTAATCACCATTCTTTGGCTCACTTAATCTGGTTCACAAATGAAGAGATTCTTTTTTTTGAATCTGGGTGTTTTTCTGTGTAGATTTCACTTGTAAAATTTCGTAATTTTTGAAGATCATTTGCTATTAAACTGGGCAGGTTTTTCGAAAGTTGCGCAGATTAGAGCCAATCCAGCGCATCAGATTTTAGCAGAGGTTATCTCCTTCATCCGGATAGCTTTTGAAGTGTTTCTTTTTTTTAAGTTGCTTAAAATTTTCTGAATTTTAATAATTTATAAACCCTTGAGAGTCTCAAGGAAGTTTTTATTCTCGTTCAGAGCTTTAAACTTACTGTCAGATTATACATTGTACTTGTAAGTCTAGCAAAATAGTGAAGTAATGGCTGGAATTGGGGAACTCAATGATATGCTTAGATTGATCACCCAAAAACTAGAGAATTTGGAGAAAAAAACAGAAGAAAGTGAAGTCTCGAGGGCACAACAAAATAATAGAATGGATGCCATGTCTGAAATGCTCCTACAAGCCACTAGAAAAATAAATGAATTAGAGGATGAGGATGCAAATAGTAGTAACAATCTTAGGCAATTTGATGAAGATAGGGGCCTAAGGATTGACATGCCTGAATTCGATGGGGGACATGATAGTGAGGCGTTTTTAGATTGGCTTCGACAAATTGAAACTGTTTTTGAGTACAAGGGCTTTGATGATAGAAAACGGTTTAAATTGGCTGTCCTAAAACTCACAAAACTTGCTGCTTTGTGGTATGAAAACCTCAAGGCAAGTAGAAGGAGAGAAGGAAAAGATAAAATTGACTCATGGGAGAAATTGAAAAAGAAAATGAGGGATAAATGGGTTAGCAAAGAGTATGAGCAGGAGCAATACTTAAAATTGACTCACTTATCACAAGAAAACATGAGTGTGGAGGGTTACATAAAAGAATTTGAGAGGTTAGGCTTGACCTGTGATTTACAAGAAAAGGAGGCTTACAAAATTGCTAGATTTGTTAAGGGATTGTCCAAAGAAATTAATAGGAAGGTGGAAGTCACTCATTATGCCACTTTCAGTGATGTATGCAAGCTAGCTTTGAAGTTTGAGTCTCAACTTAAAGAAGAAAGTGAAAAGGAGAAACCTAAAAACATACCTTTTAAGGGGACTTCGAAATTTACTCCTTTTCAACAAAAGGGGGGTAACTTTCAAAATAAGGCTTTTCCATCTAATTCAAAGAATGATAAGGGGAAGGAGAAGGCTGTGGTTTCACCTAGTGAACTTGATACTAGGAGAAAGTGTTTTAAATGTCATGGTAGAGGTCATATTGCTAGCCAATGCCCTAGTAAGAATATCTTGACAGCCCAACAATGCGCCATTATGGATGAGGAAGAACAAATGTATAACTTTGTTGTTCAAGAAGAAGAGGGTCATGAGGAAGACGAATACGATGAAGAAATTCCTCCAGAAAGTGAGTTTAATATGATGGTGGTTCGAAAACTTTTGTTTAGCGAACCTCAAGTTGATGAGAGACAGAGAAATAATTTGTTCCACACTAGATGCAAAATTGGTGAGAAAACATGCAATGTTATTATCGATGGTGGAGCCCAAACAGATGTCATCTCTTCTGAAGCAGTGAGTAAGTTGAAGCTTTCAACTAGAGATCATGATGAACCTTACAAGTTGAATTGGTTGAACGATGGTACGGGTGTTCGAGTGAAGAAGCAAGCCTTGGTGTCCTATTCCATTGGAGGGTTTGAAGATGAGAGGTGGTGCGACATTATTCCTATGGATGCTTGTCATTTGCTACTTGGAAGACCTTGGCAATTTGATCATGATTCTGAACATAGAGGGAAAATGAATGTATATCTTGTAACTTCTAGAGAAGGTAGAAAAGTTAAATTACTTCCCTTACCCCCACAAGTTGCTAAGAAGAAAGAAAAAAGCAACTATCTTGTAACTTGTACTGAATTTGAGAAAATAGTGGAAGAAAATGGGGGAGGGTATGCTTTGGTTGTAAGAACCAAAGATGATCTTAGTACTACTTGTAATGACTCATCCCCACTCAATGAGTTATTAGAAGAGTACAAAGATGTGTTTCCCGATGACTTGCCCAATGGCCTCCCACCTATGAGGGGCATTGAGCACGCCATTGACTTGATTCCTGGAGCACCTTTGCCCAATAAGGCAGCCTATAGGTGTAATCCGGAGGAGAGTAAGGAACTTGAAAGGCAAGTGAATGAATTAAATGAGAGAGGCTATGTGAGAGAGAGCCTTAGTCCTTGTGCGTTGTTGCGTGGCCTTGTAAGCAAAACGCAGAAGGATTGGGACATTAAACTAGCCCATGCTGAATTTGCTTACAATAGGGCTCATTCATTGACTACTTCTGGTTCTCCTTTTAAAAAAGTTTATGAGGTGAATCCTTTTGTCCCTATTGATCTTATTCCATTGGCTAAGGGGGAAATGGGCGAAAAGGACGCTAAAAAGAGGGTAGAAACCTTTCAAAGAACATGTGAGCAAGTGAAGAAGCGGATCGAGGATATGAATAAGAAATACCAAGAAAGAGAAAACAAGAAACGCAAACCAACAATATTCAAACCTGGAGACTTGGTCTGGTTACTTTTGAGAAAGGAGAGGTTTCCTATGTTTCGCAAGAACAAGCTTATGCCACGTTCAGATGGTCCTTTTCGAGTTGTTGAGAAATTCAATGATAATGCGTATAAGATAGAGCTAGCTGATGAGATGACAGGGGTAAGTGCTACTTTTAATGTTGGGGACTTATCTCCTTACTTGGATGATGCAAGTTTGAGGTCAAACTTTTCTCAAGAAAGGGAGAATGAACCATGCGCAAACGGTCCAATTCAAAACTTTGTGGATCAAGAACAAGTTGCACTAGTCTTGGAAACTCTTGGATTTTATCCATTATCTACAAGGGCCGAATTCAAGTGTTTCATCTCAAGAGTTGATTGAAGGTCCAAAGAATCAAGTCCACCAGAAGCTACACGTTTGGGCCCATTTAAGTTGCTGATTTGGACGTGTGTTTTGCTAGTTTATTTTATTTTATTTTCCAGTTGTAATAATGCAATGACTCACTCTTTGGTCAGTCATCATTAGCTGAATTATGGCATTAAGTGAGTCATTAAGTGAGTAGCTTAAATCAAGGGAAACTGTTGGCTTTTGGCTTCCTGTTTTGGACAGTTTTCCCTAGTGTGTTTTGGAGTCTTTTGGTGTGTTTTCTTTCTTATCTTTTGCTGCTCCATCCCATTATATAAGGAGAGCTTATGATTAATCAAAGTATTCAGAATTGAAATATACAAAAACCGTGAGTTTTGAGCATATTACTTCTTTGAGTTTGTCCAAAGTAGTTTGTGTTTTCCTTGTTACTTTGAGTGTGTTCTTGAGTGACAAGATTAGGAGAGATTGAGTGTGTCTTATCTCAGCCTAAGACCCCAAATCATTGAGTATGTTCTTGTGGTTTGGTTTATCTATCTTTTAATTTTCTGTTCAAATTGTTTCTGTTTTTATGTGCGATTTTTGTTCCATTTTCTTTGAGTGTTAAACTTCTAACCATTCTTAGGGAAGAGTTTCACATTCACATCAGTAGGTCATGAATAACCCAACATAAACACCATGAAAACTTCAATAAAACAAGGATATGGATATGAAAATAAGCTCACTAAGGACCAATAATCATGAACTAAACAATTTCTACTCAAAATCACTAAGTTAGAGAATAGAAAAAGACTTACAATCACCAAGTTTGCAAGGCTTCACCAACCACCAAGGATGGACAAGCTCACAAAGAACTCACAAAGAGAGAAAATCTCAGATTTTTAATTCATCAAAAGTTGATTACAAATGGGGCAAAGCATGCTATTTAAAGGCTAAGCAACCCCTAATAAAGCTTCTAATCTAGACCATTAATCTCTAAGAAATCAAGGGCCAAGATTAGAAAGTCACTAAATAAAACAAGAGAAAAGAGCAAAAATATAAACACTACGTGCAGGGCCGTGCACGATCGTGCAGTACAACCATGCACGGTCGTGCATGCCAAAATTCCCCTTTCTGGAACGTGCACGGTCGTGCAGGATTAGCCTGTACGATCGTGCAACATAAGTTGCACGGTCGTGCAGCCTAATATGCACGATCGTGTCGAAAACCTTCGTGCTTGCACGGTCGTGCAGCATTAGCCTGCACGGTCGTGCAAGCCTGAAACTGGCCTCTGACCTCTGCACGATCGTGCAGTTGATTTGCACGGTCGTGCAGTGCTTTGCACCTGCTATTGGATGCTGCACGACCGTATGGTCGTGCAAGGGCCGTGCATGCTCCGTTTTGCTTCCTTTGCTCGTGTTTCTAGCTCCGTTACACATGCTAACTTAACTAAGGCAATAAAATGAGAGTTTAGGCTACTTATTACAACCCGAAAACACGAAATTAAGCTAAAAACAAGAGTTCAAAACTATCCACGTAAAAGTGAAAGAAAATGACGTTGTTGACCGTTGAAGTCGCTCGTTGGACCACCCCGTTCTGTATCACAATTCTCTCTACCTTTCTTCCACTTCTACTCTAAGAATAGAGGAGTAACAAGTGAAAAGTTTTCACGGAAGAATAACCGAGAGAATTTAGTTTAATTTTTCTAAGGAGGGAGCGATCTTAAAGTAGCCTTCCAGACGTTGAGGTATGCTTCGATGTCTACCGCTTTCTTTAGCCCCTAGGTTCTTGTATGCTTAGGATAGATTAGTTTCTTTTTACGCTTTTGTTTAGCATGCTTAGTTTTATGTCCTAGCGTATTTTTAATGTGTTAAAGCTATATTTATTTATGCTTTAGTAGAAGTTATAAGCATGCTTTAGTAGTTGTTTTAGTTATTGTTTTTAAGGTTGTTTTGATGACGTAAAATTATGATTATTTGTGTGCAAAGTAGTAGTGTTTCGTGTGGATGTATGGGGCATTCAAGGAATGGTTTTAAGTGTGTTTTAGAGGGCTAATGTGATGATTTGAAGGGCATTTTATGCCAATTGTAGTTGCTGTCCAGATTTTTGTAATAGCTTAATTGCGCTTTCGTTTATTTTCAAAATCAAAATTAAAACTTGTTCTTGGACTAAGGGTTGTGTACATGTGTTTTAGACAATAGAATTTATGTACCAAATACCCATTACAAGTCCAAAAGAAGCTTATTTATTATAAATATAATTCTGAAATTTTCGAAAATATATTGTTATGGATTGAAAATATCGTTTTCTAATTTTCGAAAATACACTATGTATTTATATTGTGATTTTCGCGACTTAAAATTTCGAAATACGCTATGTAGTTTTACTTTCTTATTTTCGAAAATTACATAATCTATGTACATATGAATTTTTGAAATTATAATACTCCTATTTTCGAAATTATCTTCTATGCATATGCTTTCAAAAAGTTTTGACGCTCTCTAGCAAATCTTTGATTATCATTGTTTGATGAATTATTTACGTCGTGGAATTCGGGAATGGATTGGTGAATATTTGTGCTCGCTTTGATTTAAGAAGTATAAGTGATGTCTATGAATGAACGATAACCCATTGAGTTGTTGGATTTGGATTGGCAAGTTGCCTGATGGTTTGATTTTCTCATGGAGAATTCTTAAAGTACTGAATTTTGGGATCATTGATTTATTTTGAGGTGGAACATATCGAATCGAGGAACAGGTTCCCGGATCGATTATGCCTACGAATTCATCTACGAACAAGCTAAAAAACACGCAATTTTGTAGCTCACTTTGTGGACAAACTCGTATAGTCTAAACCAAATGAAAAGAATCACTCTTAACACTCAATTTAGGCTAAAACTACTATAAATACAAGAAAGCTCCAAAACTCCATTCAGAACAATCTTATATCTCTAAATTAAGACTTAAAAGAAACACTCTTAGCTCTTAATTTAGGGGTAACAAAATCAGTAGCCGGTAATTAGGCTACACTAAAATAAAACTAAACCGAAAAACAATAAAGGGGATATTTTAGAGATTAGGAACACTAATCTCCAAATGGGATATTTGAGCTAATAGATGGAAGAATCGCTCTTGAATCTACCGCTAAATAAACTACCGAGTTAAGAGAATCGCTCTCAAAACTCAACAATCAAATCTGACTAACTCCTAAGAGAATCACTCTCGAAGACATTAATCAGTTTGGCTAGCTTCGACTAAGAGGGTCGACCTCTTAATCTAATAGCCTAGATAACTAATTAAGAGGTTCGGCCTCTTAATCATTCATCTAGCACGAAGTCTTGTAGCTAGACAACTCCCAAGAACTTCAAACCATGCTAGCTTCTAAGCACACAACTTAAAAACTAAAGAAAGAAAACCAAAGTTTTCAAACCATTTTTCATTCATTCAATTCTGATTTTTACATTAACTAGTACAAGCTATTTATAGGAAAACTAAACTAAGGCTACTACTACTATTACATGAATAAACAAAGCAAAGAAAGCCAAAATATCAAGCCTACAATGTCCCATACGTCCCCCCTTTGGCAGCCATTTGAGCAACTTGCTCCACTTGCACCCACTTGCACCAACTTGCACCAAGCATGCTTCACCTAGCTTCCATGACTCTCCTAAGCTACAACCAAGGTAGCATGACACCAAGTAAGGCTACTAGATGACTAAGCAAAGCTAGCTACACCACTTGCAAGCAATAACAAAAAGCCCAAACACAAACACCCATAGACAGATTTACGTAGGAACAAGGCAGTAACACCTCGCGACTCGCGAGTTATGGGTCACGACTCGCGACCTTAATGGTCCCCTGGGTTCGTGGCTCGCGACCTTGGCTCGCACCTCGTGACTTGCTTCTGGTTCGAATGTGCAATTATGTTCCGTAGTTCACCTACTTGCATATTAAGCTATGAAACCAAAAGAGCTTTGCTAACTATTACAATATACATTCCAAAATAACTAAAATTACTCATCTAAAGTACTAATTAAACTATTAGAAAACAAAACGAAAGCATTAGACTAAGTAGTAGCTAATACATCATTGAAATTGCTAATCAAGCTACTATAATTCTATTACAAAATTACTACTACTAATCACCATTCTTTGGCACACTTATTCTGGTTCATGAGGTTATTGTTCTCACTCAAATGGTTTTCAAAACCAAATGAACCTAAACTTAAAGTGAAACAATCTTTAAAGGGGAAGTAGCCCGAACGGTGATGACCTATTAGGGTGATGAACAGTGTCTCATTGGGGAGTACCTAATGTGGGCCTATTGTCATGGTGGATATGCAATAGGTCGAACATGTGTTGAATCGTCGTTAAATCTTTGTAACCGTTATAATCTACTTTTGTCCTCCTTCTGAACTTTTGGCGACGCACTTGCGGATACGCATTGGTTCTGTGAGGGGTGTATACACTCGGGACACTCTGTCGACAAGCTACAGGCCAAGCCGAAAAGTCCATGACGGGATGAAACAGGCCCTATCGTGTTCACTTTCCCAATTAATAATCTTGAATAATGATTGCTCTAAAATTTGTGAATTGGATAAATATTGGTTCAGCTAATGTTTTATGTCGCTTGTGTGTCAAATGTTTTTAAACTAAAACCGTTTTACGGGGTAGAGTCGATCATACTCTGTTTTTCTGATTTTTGTGTTATTGTTTGTTTGTTGTTTTTCCTTCGGGGTTTTGTGCAGGTGAGTAGTAAGGATGGCTTACTTGTTTGAGGCTGATGAGGAATCCCTGTTGGAATTAGCTAAACCCTTTGATTATAGGCTTTATGCTTTAGCAGAACATCCTCTAATGAGTTATTTTAACTTTTAATGTTTCGGATTTAAACTTTGTACGGCTTTGGTATTTATGAATGAAATCCATTTTAGAATTTGAAAACATTACGATCCTGCTTTTACTTATTCGTATACCCATTTCTTATCAGAGGTGGGCGTACGAGTAGCAACTCTAGAAATTTGGGCTATGGTTTTTAGTAAAATTTAAGTTTTATAAAGGAAGGAAAACGGTCCGAATTTCCGGTGCTGTTACACGTAGCCGGCGGCGCGGGCGCAACGATGGTGGTGGCGTGGCCGCGAGTGAAGCCTCGAGCAGGTCTGGGCGTTGCTTTCTTTGGGGGCTGTCGCGGGTGATGTTCATTTAGCGTGGGCGCGCTTGGGGCTCTGTCCACGATACTTCTTTGACCCAAATTGATGTGAAAACAAGTTGAGGAACTTGTTCCCAAAGGATCCAGTTACAAGTTGAATTTAAGAATGAAACTTAGGAAGGACGAATGTCAAGAATCAATGTAGTTTTAGGGGAACTCTCACCCTTAACTTGAGGATATAACAATGAGGAACGCTCACTCACTTGTTTGGGGCAGAAGTGTTTAGGGAACTCTCACCTAACCAACAACTACAAGTCTTAGTTTTAGGAACTCTCACTAAAACGAAAACTCTTCAAATTGAGAAACACTCAAACTTGGAAAAACGACTCGACTTTACTTAGTCAAATTCGACATACGCTTGTGTATTTTTGGACAAATTTCTGAATGCCTTTTATTGATCATTTTCACGCTATTTATAGATAGCTTTTACATCCAACCATTGCCTTTTACACACAAATTGCAATAAATGGGAAAAGACTGAAATTAAAAATAAAAGATAGATTAATTGGCTCATAATCGTCCAAATTAATCCCCATTACAACTATTAACTCTAATTTAAACAATGAGCATAAAACAAGGAGAATTAAACTTCCATCCGGCCAGCCATAATGATTCAAAGCTATTCAAAACCACCATTCAAGTCACCCTTGATTCATGCCTCCAAATTAGCCTTGACTCATGCCCTTGTGTCCGCCCAATTAAGTCCTCATTCAAGACTCTTTATTCAGCAAATAAATCTGAAGAAAACACCTAGTAATACTTCTTAAATGAGATTAAAAACCAGCTTGAAATTCCCCTTAAAATACGCCCCTCTTCACGCCTCTATTCAATAGGCTTGAATTGACCACTTTAAAGAGATCCAAACCATTTACTAGGTCCCATCATTGAAGTAATCAGCCACACTTAGCAAAGTGCAACCGGTTGAGGATTCACACGGACCATGCACGCCAAATTCCTTAGGAGCAATTTCGAAACAAGCTTTGGACAAATACAACTCCCTTGCATTGGACTCTTGGACGTGAACTTTTGAACCATTAGACTCCTGACCATTTTGGTCACAAATGCTTCCAACTTTTTCTCGGGCTTCTCGGGACGGGTCGGCATGCCTCTTGAGACATCGGGCCTCGGGCCCAACAAGCCTTAAAAATTATAAAAATGCCCTTTGGGTGCACTTTGGCTTGATTTGTGGTCTTGGCTTTGCGGCATGCTTCTCTAAGTTTCTTGGGAACTCTCACGAGCCTTGACGGCTTTCGAGAATTGCTTGAAAACCCGCAAAACACCTGCATTAAAGAACAAAAGGCATAAGTAACACAAAATAACTCAATTATTGACGAATACAACTATAAATTGACATTATTCGACGAAAACTCTAAATAAACTAAGACTAAGCTAAAAAGGCTTAAAACATGAAAAACTAAGCCTAAAATGCGCGGAAAACAAGCGAAAAGAGCCTGGAAAATTGTTCCTAAAATGGACTGATCACAATCCTTTCATGTAAGATTTGAAGTAAAACAAAATTTAACCAAAACTGAAACCATTTATAATCTAACATAACCTGGCCCGGATGCCAACAAACCTGGTCTAGGTGAACCAGGATCAGTGCCTGATCTTGAAACGACGAAAGAGATACTCCTTAGTGCTAATCCCATCATTGAGATTAGTTCTTTTCATGGTCCTTTTATTAGTTCCTTTGTATCACTTATGTCTAATCTTGGTCCTGTTTAGTCCGTCTTGTAAACCTAAAACTTTAGCTCGTAGTTTATTTGCTTTGGTTTGTATTAAGTAGGAGATTGCACTATCTTTGAAGCAGGGGTCACGAGGTGTGAGTTTCTTCATGAGGTGCGACTTGGATGTTGAGAACTGAACTTAGAGTCCAGAGGTGAATCGCGAGTCGCGAGTTTTGGCCGCGAGTCGCGAGCCTACTTGGCTTGGGCTACGTACTTTGAAGCATTGCGGGTGCATGATCCAGAGGGATCTCGCGAGTCGCGAGTTCTAGGTTGCGAGTCGCGACTCTGTTCTGTCTTGGCTACGTACTTGAGCAAAGCTGGGAAGTGGAGTTCAGTAGAGCCTCGCGAGTCGCGAGTGTGGGTCGCGAGTCGCGACCCAGGCTCTGTCCTGGCTACGTCTTTCAGCTGCTTGTGAATGTGTAATGGGTATTTGTGCTTTAGCTTGCAAGTTGAGTAATAGCCTTGATTAGTCATCTACTAGCCTAGCTAGATGTCATACTACCTTTGAAAGTCATGATGAAAAGCTTGGAGTGTCATGAAGGCTAAGAGAAGCTCATTGGTCTATTTTGGTGCAAGTGGGTGCAAGTGGCTCAAGTTGCTTAAGGAGGCTGATTTTGGCTTGATATTTTCATTGCTTTAGCCTTTGTTTATTGCTTGAGCATATCCTTATGTAGTATAATACTTGTATTATACTTGATACGTATAGTAGTTTCTACGTATTCGGTTGCGTATTGTACGAATATACGTATAATTGTACTTTTCTTTCTTTAAATAGACTTTGATGTATCATATGTAAGTTACTTTGAATTTTATAAAAACTTGAACTTTGTACATCCTTGAGGCTAAAGTAACTTAGCTTTCTTTGAATTGATTTCTTGGGAGTTTTAACTACAAGTTTTCTAAACCGATTAGTGAGCTTTGAGAGTGATTCTCTTAGTGATTTAATCAACCTAAATTGAGTGTAAGAGTGATTCTTTCTACTGAATTTAGTAGGAAATATTTTCTTAAGAGTGATTCTTTTGAGTTATTTCATTATCTTCTCAACTCTAATTATTTGCTTGATTGATTTCAAGACTAATTATAGTTCAAGTGGTATCAAGAGCTTAAGTTCAACATGGGTGATGAAGCTGCTGCAAACTTGAAGAGGGATCAACTGATTGAAGCTTTGTCCAAGCTTTCTCAACTTTAATTATTTGCTTGATTGAAGCTTCTGTTCTTCAGTCATCATGCATTCGGCCCGGCTCCACATTCTTCGCATTCATCATGCAGTTTCGCTAAGATGTCGACTCTTCTTCTCTGCGACTTCGTTCTGCTGTGTAGTATAAGAGCACGCAAACTGTCTGCGAATCCCGTGCTTTTTAAATAAGCACTAACTCTTGTGATGTGTATTCTCTTCCAGAGTCTGTCCTCAAACATAGTTTTCTTTGCCTTTACTTTTTAAAAAGAAGTCTCATTTTCTACTAAACTTCTGAATTCCATGAACTTTTAAAAGACTTCGGACTTCTCCGCTAAGAAATATACTCTGCGAGTAATCATCAATAAATGATTGTATATAAGGCTAAGAGGCTTACCTAAGCATGATAGAGTGGAGACTTTGCCAAAGACGTCTGCTTGAATGAGCTGGTCAACTTCTCCTATTAAGCTTTCAGGCAAGTAAGCCACTACAGATTATGTCATAATAGAAGAAAACTAATAGCTTTGAAACTCTCACGTAGTTCTGGTTGAATCAGTTTCCTTTGGTATATAGGATCAAGGCGGATTAAAGGAAGGAATTGATAAAGTCAGATTCATCCGCAGCTCCTTACTTATTCAAGTAAGTGAATAGGAATTACCTTAAATTGAATCAGTCTATTACTTCTGAGTAAGGCACTCTCCTAAAAAAAAGTAAACAAGAGTTAACAGCAGGCACAATAGAAAGGCAGTTGGAAGCAGGCGATAGGCTTAGATCATATGCAAGCAAGGAAAGCTGCCCATTAGAGGAAAGGAAAGGACGAAGCACATTGAAGTTGATTGCCACCTAGTTCGTGAGAAAAAAAGTTCTGGCATATTGAAAGCATCCCATGTACCAGCACGATTCCAGCTTGCGGATTTCTCTTTTTTAAACTCCAAATCCAACTCTTCCAACTCCAAGTCGAACGCAGGAAACTTTACCTACAACTCTTGGAAGCCTCAATTCAGGAGGTTGGCCGCTCATCAACTACGATAAAAATGTGATCGCAATCAAGCACATAACATTGAATCTCGTGCAAGACATTCTTTAGCTAAGTCTATAGCAGCTGATTCAATAACGGGTGGTCTTGTTGAAGGCTTTTTTACTTCTACTGAGAGCAAAGTCCTTACTTACCAGACCGGGCTACTTGAATAGAAGAAAGAAAAAAGGTAGGGGTACTACACCAAGTACTCAATCGATGGGGGCTCTCAAAGATTGCATCATCGACGCGAATCTCTTTGACCTTGACTGTGTTGGCGATAGGTTCACCTGGGAGAGAGAAGGGGTCAAAGAACGTTTGGATTGGGCTTTTTGTAACCAATCTTGGGCAGCTAAGTTCCCCCGGATTCAGGCTTGGAATTTATTGAAGTACGGTTCGGATCACAACTGCAGAAGGGCCAAGAAGATCAAAAGTCAAGAGCAGAGCTTCGACAAGAAGAGCATGAGATGCACTTAGGACGATGTCGTGTACATGGTGGAAGACACCCGACGGGAAGCCATGGAAGAAGAAGAACTGAAGGAGAGTTACTGAGCTAAGCTCACTGGCCAGCCTGGTCAGGAAGAACCCAGGACCTCAACCCCATGGAGATCCAGAAGTACTTTCTTGATGATGAAGATCCTATTGAAGCAGAAGAGAGTATCAAACCCGCTGATCCTGAGGAAGAGGGTATCACTGTTGTCATGACTAAAGGTGGGAACAGGGAAGAAATGACGGAAAGGAATTGCTAGTCTAGAGGCGGCTCTATTCAAGCAAGGGAATTGCAAGACTTGCTGGTGAAGGGGTCTATTTGCCTTCTCGTGTGCTTCGATTCAGTCAACTCTTTCTGACACGAGGTAGAACAATAAATAGGAGAGTGCTTGAAAGCACGAAGAGCGAATGTTGAAAGCCAGACTAAGGTAGTTCTTTCTATCAAGTTGATGACAAGATTAATAACGACCAAAGCTAATAGGAAATCGGCACGTACCTCGCTTTCTTTCTTCTTCAGGTTAAGTCAATAGAAGGGGCAGATGCTTTCTCTCTTCACGAGTCGTCTGGCTCTAGACTGACCCACCTTTTCCTACCCCCGAGCCGGCTACTGCTTTATCAAATCATTCCTTTTCGCGCACTACTTCACTTAACGGGCTATGCTACCTTGTGATTCTAGGAAGTCGGGGGTTCCCTTTCCTATTTATTCTTCCTGTTCTTCGGGTCTCATCTGAACGGCTCGATGCCTATTTAGTTACTTTCTTTGTTTGGATTCCAGAATAGAACTACAGATCTTATCTTGGCCCCCTCCATTCGACCTTGTAAAAGGTCTCAATGGGGCCCTGCTCACAGCTCTCCATCTTATGCATCAAAAGGTTCAAGTAATCCATATTCTTCTTCCCCCCCCCCTTGAAAGAACATCGGTAAGTTTGCATTAGTTCAGCCGGAGTAAAGGAACCAAGTACGAATGCTTTCAGTAGTTCTCCTAGGTTAGAAGGGGAAGGTGTTCGGGATAAGAGAAGCTGGAAGGCGCTAGAGAAAAGACCTCGAGAACGCCTACTTACTTGAGATCCAAGTCCTATTATTACCAGATCTTTCTTCTATTAAGGCAATGTAATTGAATATCACGTTTAGAGAATCTGATGAGGAATGGCCAATAGATGTATCTGAAGACGCAGTCTAAGGCTGACAAAAGCCCTTACTTTTTTTTTAAGTAAGCAAGTAGTAACTACCTTAGGATCAAATGCTCTTTTTCTTTCTTTTGTCTTGGATTGCCATTGTATATATACTCGAAAATGCGAGCTTTCTATCTCACTTCTTTGCTAGCTTGCAACTGCTCTTCTTACTAGCACTTCGCTCACCACTTGAACGGATCGAAGACCGATTCTGATCTCAAAATGAAGCTATCCCTGCCTTATTCAACTCAGAAGTCAAAACTGGTCTTTGGCTTCCGAAGCATGAATGGCATAGCAGTTGGATCTTATTTCCAGGTAGTGAATGGAACTTATCCTTTAAAGTAGAGCCAGTAATTGTCAGTCAATTTCGGAGGGGAACAACCAACATGCGAATGCGAGTTTGAAGGCTTGCGATCAATCGAATGAATGCGCTTTCTTTGGGATCAATCTAGTGAGCTCGGAAAGCGACGAAGTCCGAGGTAAGACCTCTATCTAGTAAATAGCTAACTTATGGAATTGTTCTAGCGGATTGGTAGGGAAGGCAGGGCAATAAAGATCGGAAGCCACTTCTTCGAAAAGCTATAACGATTAGTTGAAGGCGGAATCCCCGCTTGAAGGTGCACAGCAGAGGGAGAAAGGTTAGCAGCAGAAGGCCTGTTGTAAACTGGCTGAAAGCAGAAGAGAAGGGGCGATAGAGCTGAGTCCTAAGACTCAGGGGCGTAGCGATACCTTGTTCATACGAGAGTTGCCCCCCGGTCAAGTAAGGAAGTCAAGGTAATGGGCTCTATTTCTAGTAAGGAAAGCGTAGCCTTCTAGGAAGCTCAGCTCAGTCTGAGTAGGTTTGTTATGTTAGTAGGCTCAGGCTAAACGGGTCATATATGGCTACGAGTTCTAGCAAAGAAAGAGATTTGCTCACGAGCGGTCAATGAAATGCTTTAGTAAAGGAAAGATCCGCCTTTTAGCAGTCTCTTGAATTCTCCCTCTCTCCGGTGGTGATCTCACTTCAGTAGTGGGATGAATCTGAAGGGTGGTCCACGATCAGAAGAGAACGGCAGCTTTGACTCCGGTGGCTTGAGATAGATCAGTTTCAAAATAACAAACAGGTTAAAGGCTCGAATCCTTCTCAATATACATTTTCAACAGGGTACGAATATTGAAAATATTGATTGTCGGAGCATACAACCGAGATTTTAGGGTCTTCCCCGTGGCATCTATCTTCCGGGGACAGGTACCCGTCTACTGGAAAGGACAGTTTCCCATACAACATTGTAAACAACATTGGGTGAATAGTTGAATCCACTGATGAGTATTCCACTTTGTTAGGTAGAGTCCCCTTTTTAGGGATAATACGATAGTTAACCACAAGTCTTTCTGTTGGGCACGGTCTCATAGTTAGGTTAGGAGACTACCTAGCTGAGGTAGTAAGCGGTTGGGCTATGGTATGGCGACTGCTTGTTAAGAGAGACTAGCCACTAAGCCACAACTGAAACAGCCGGGTCGAATCAATCAAACGAGCCACAAACTCTTCTAAGCCGAGACCCCCTCTAAAAGGGCTATGAACACGAGAGCCATTCTTGGGAAAGCAATGGAAAGACATACCCCTTGAAAAACCAAAACTTTCTGGGTCATATTTCTTGTTTGGATGTTCCTTCGCCTTAATCCATAACATGTTCCTGATCGCGAGGAAAGACTTTTTAAGAATTTATAAGAGAAAAAGCTGCTCTAACCGAAGCCATTGCCTTATTTGGCTTTCTGATCTTATTCGTCTTCTAGAAACATCACTCTATTCTCTCTTATGGAAACATTTATTGGTATTGGAAACCTTGTTCATGAAGAGCGGTCGCTCATCTCTCTTTTCGAGTTCTCGGCCTCACCTTTAGCTTTCTTCTCTGTCTATCGACTCAGTCTCCGAACCAGAAGCTTCAGAGAACTTTGAGAAGGCATCAAACATCAACTGAACAGCAAATCTAATTGAATCAAGGGTTTGACTTTTGTTTACTTTCTCTCCAGCCATGGCGAATTGATGGTGAATCTGGTTTTGCTCAATTCTCACTGATTTTTCATGGCAAAGAAGAAGGAGCCATCCACTCCACTCCCTCAATCCCTTGCTAGCTTTCATAATGCGACTTTTGATCATTTGCAATCTAAAAACTCTTCTCAATCGAACTCTGCTACGATTGTGGAAGGGGATGAAATGGTGACTCCTGGGCCTTCGATTGTTCATCCTTCTGCAGGTCCTATCTCCAGGAAGGAATTGAAGAATCGCATAGGGTTGGTTATGTTTCAAGGCATTCAGGAGAAAAGCAATGGAACAGTACCCACCTCTTCTGCGAAGGGTTCTGGATCTGGGTCGAAGAGTTCTTCACCTCCTGTTGTTGAGGTTTCATTACCTGTTTCTGATGACTGGTCTGACCTCTTCAAAGGAAAATGGAATGCTCAGGGAATGAAGCTTGGGTTTGTTCCTCCTGTGGTGAAAGATGGTACTTCTGTGGCTCAATTGCAGGCTACAGAACTTGAACAAGGTAATGCTAAATGGTCCACTGCTATCATCTTTTATGTTATTGGCATTAAGCCTACTATTGCTGCAGTAGCGTCATATATTGCTCAGTTTTGGAACCATAAACCTGAAATTTTCTTACATGAGGATGGGTTTTTTGTGGTGAGATTATGTTCTGAAGATGATAAACGTTCTATACTGTATTCTGGGCCTCATATGTTCTATGGCAAACCCACTGTGGTCAAGCCATGGTATCCTGATTTTGACTTTCACTCTGAAGTTCTTAGGACTTTCCCTATTTGGATTCAATTCCCTAACCTTGCTTTAAACTGCTGGAGTGCTGATACCTTGAGTAGGTTGAGTAGTGTGGTTGGGGTGCCAATATGTGCTGATGAGTGTACATCTAGGCAATTGAGGGTTTCATTTGCAAGGGTTTTGGTTGAGGTTGATGTGACCAAGCCTTTGCCTACTAAAGTCTCTGTGGCTGACCCTGATGGGAAGCTTATGGAACAGGAAGTCATGTATGAATGGACCCCCCCTTTTGCAAGCAATGCAATAAGGTGGGGCATGATTGCTCTAAGAAAGTGGCTGCTAAGAAGAAGGTTACAAAAAAGTGGGTTCCTAAAGCTCAACAGGTTCCTCAGAAGCAACAGGGCAAGGTTTCTACACAACCTCCTGTGGTGCCTCCTACTTCTCAGGCCATTATTCCTGTGGTTACTCCTGTGCAATCTTCACCTCAAGTCAACTCTGATGATGATGGAGGGTGGAGAGTTGTTACCAAAAAGACAAAGGATAAAGGTAAGAGGCCTGTTCTGCCTGCTGTTGATCAGTCTAATGCCTATATGTCTCTAATTGAAGAAGAGTCTTCTGATGAAGATGATGACCAAGAGAGGAATGAGGGGCAGGATAAGGAGAACCCCCCCACAACCCACATGATCCTACTCACATGGAACATTAGGGGCCTTGTCTTAGGCCTAATAAAGTAGGTGCTTGCGGCCTAATTAGATCTCATAATATTGCTGTGATTGGTATATTGGAAACTCAAGTTAAAGCCCAGGGTGCAATTCAGAAGAAGTTTGGTAGTAAATGGTGTTGGCAGTGTAATTATGGCTATTCTCCTAAGGGCAGGATTTGGGTGGGATGGCACTCTGATAAGGTTGATGTTACTATTTGTCAGGTTCATCTGCAGTTTATTCACCTCTCTGTTGCCTCTAAGAACAGCTCTTTTCACTGCATGTGTACTATTGTTTATGGTATGCATACTTTGGAAGATAGAAAGGATTTGTGGAGGGCTTTGAATACTCTCAACATTCAGCTCTCCCCTTGGCTTATTGCTGGTGATTTGAACTCTGTCATGCACTGTGATGAAAGATTGAATGGTGCTCCTGTGACTAATCATGAAACACAGGACTTTGTGGATTGTGTGGCTGGAATGAATTTGACTGAACTTAAGAGTATTGGCTGTTTTGACTCTTGGACTAATAAAGGTTCAGGTGAGAGTAGAATAGCTAGCAGAATTGATAGGGGAATTGTGAATAGTCAATGGATGCTAAAGTAGCCTCAAGTGACCTCTCATTACCTCCCTCCTTCTCTTTCTGATCACAGCCCTATTCTCTTTGAATGTTGTGCTGGTACCTCTGGTGGTGGGAGACCCTTTAGGTTCCTGAATGTTTTAGCTGGCCATGCTCAATTTCATGAGAGTGTGACTGTGGGATGCTTCTGTTTCAGGATTGCCTATGCAGAGACTGTGGAGCAAGTTGAAGAAGGTGAAGGTTAACCTAGCTTCATGTTCAACATTTTGTTGACACAACTGCTCAGGTTGATCAGGCTACAAAGGATCTTGAGAGAATTCAAGGGCTATTAGCTCAGGATATTACAAATGTTGAATTGCAGCAACAAGAGGCTCAGGCTATTCAACTCTTGAACTACTGGTTGTCAGCTCAGGAAAGTGTCTATAAGCAAAAGTCTAGGGTGGATTGGCTTCAGTTAGGGGGGATTCTAACACCCATTTCTTTTTTGCTGCTTTAAAGCAAAGGACTCATAGGAACAGGATTGAATCCCTGTACACTGAAGAGGGTGACTTTTTGAAGGACCCTGATCTAGTTGCAGCTGAGATCAGGAAGTTCTATGTGAGCCTTCTGGGGTCAAAAGCTTCATGGCTCCCTGCTGTTGATTTAGTTACTGTCAGAAGAGGTCCTGCTCTTAGCTTTGACGCTCAGTCTATGTTGTGTGCTCCTGTGTCTCAGTAGGAGATAGATTTGGCCCTTAAATCTATTGAGGATTCTTTCGCTTAAAAGTCTACCGACCCAGTCTTCGAATCTTCTACTATACCCAACTCTTCAAACCTTACATTATCTATTCTATATTACCTAACCTTATTCTATTTGAGAAGGAGCATGAAGAAAGATTGGATTCTTATTCTAATCTATCCTACTTATCCTATTCTAATTCCTTCTTCCCTGCATCTAAGCGCTATCCAGTTGAATCCAATCTGTAGCTAACGCTGTTGATAGGGAGATTGCTTTATTTGATTGAAGAAGAAGAAAGCAAACTAAAAACTCTAGGCAAGTAGCATAAAGAAGAAGAAAAGAAAGAAAGTAGCAAATCTCGTAATATAAGAAGGAAGTGGTCTTCTATTCCCATCAGTATAAAACGCGGATTTAGCTTAAAACGCTTCTTCTTCAAGTGTAGCTCATGTAGCTAATTCAGCTGCTGATAGGGTTGAAACCCTATCTAACACAACTCCTAACTTCGGTATATCCTTAACTGCTGTTATAGCTCTCTTTTCTAACCTTGTAAATAAAAGGCATTTCACTGCCGTAGCTAGAGCTGATTCTAATAAAGGAAGTAGCTAAAGCCAGTCTATCAACTTGACTTGGGACTTCTTTCCGCCGCATCTACTATATTATATGTCGCTCTTCTTTCCGCCGCATATACGAGACTTCGCCATAGTATATACATCGGTCTTCAAACCTTTACTTAAGCAGTCCTATTTCGCTGGGAGTCAGCTTAGCCTGAGACCTTAAGGAATACTTAAATAGTACCCAATTAACATTGGAAGTATTGAAAAACAAAAAAAACAAATGAAGAACAGAAGGAATCGTATGGGGATGATAGGGGTTTGAAAATCGATGTTCCTGAATTCGATGGTACTACTGATCCAGAGGTGTACCTTGAATGGGAAAGATCTTTCGAGAGGTTTTTTGAGTACAAAGAAACACCAGAAGAGAGGCAATACAAGGTGTGATGTAATTCGTCCTCCAAGCTCCTTGGTTCGAAATGGCAAGCTAGTGGCAATGGTTCGAGATGGCATTCATAGCATTCATAAAATAGTTGGATTAACTATCCATCCAACTCAAGTCCTTTTTACTTTTGTTTAATGAGTTTTGCTTTGTTTTAATTGTAATTTGGGTTCGGTCCTAGTATGTGTAAGTCGAACCTCTTTTGTTTAAGTTGTTTAAGTTAAGTCAAGATAGTTTAATCAAAGCAAATAAATGAAGCAATGAGGCAGCTTTGATGCTCAAGGACTGGCAGCCTTGAAGGTCCAAAGATGGCAGCCTTGAAGATCCAAAGATGGCAGCCTTGAAGGTCCAAAGATGGCAGCCTTGAAGATCCAAAGTTGGCAGCTTTGAAGCTCCAAAACCGGCTGTTTTTGAAGTGCAAGACTGGCAGCCTTAGGGAGGTTCAAAACCGGCAGCCTTAGGGCAATTAAGAGAGCACTTAAGAGGAGACCAAGCATTGATGAAGGCATTAAAGAAGAGCTTGAAAACCGGATAGGTGCTCCTCCTTTAGTTCTGATTTGTTATCTTCAAGGATAGGATTATCTTTTGGATTACAAATCCACCACTTGTTCTGATTTTATCTCATCTTTAGGATAAGCTTTGTAATCTTAATTTGCACCTCTAATTCTGATCTTTAGGATAGGATTAGATTTCCTAATTATCTTTAGCTTATCCTTGGATGTAATTATAAATAGTGGCTTTGAGCATCAATGAAAAGCAGAACTTTGAATCAAAAAAAACAAACACTTGAATTTGTCTTGGTTTTTCTTAAGAAATCCGAAACAACTATCCTTTGCTTGTCTAATTATTGGCTCAATTAGGCTGTGATCTTAGGAACCTAATTTGTAGAATTTGGTGGTGAATTCTGTATCCAAGTTCAACGAATTATAGCCCAAGTTTTCGAAGTTGGTGGTGATATTCTGTATCCATCTTTGAGCTTGACCTATCCTTTCCTTTAGTGGCTAGTCCCTTGTAATCTTCTTGTGCTACAACAAGGTTACAACATTTGGTGGCCCATGCAGGTCTAGCCACCTTTCTCCTCCACAAAAACAACCCCTTTCTTTCCCTTAACCCCACGTCAAAAAAATAAAATAAAATAAAATAAACACACAATGTCGAACCCTCCTCCAAATTGGCAAGAATATATCCAGAAAAGTGAAGAAGAGAAGGAGAGCTTAAGGGCTCAAATGGCTACTATGCAAGCCGAAATGGCGGATCTAATGAGAAGACTCATTAGGCAAACAGAGGGTTCACCTCCTCAAAGTGAACAAAGCAGTGACGTAGAACTTGAAGATGAAACTTCGAGATCAAGACCAAACAATGATGGTATCAAAGTTGATATTCCAGAATATGATGGCAAGATTGATGCCGATGAGTTCATCGAATGGTTGAACACCGTGGAAAGAGTGTTCGATTATAAGAATACTCCGGAGGACAAGAAAGTGAAAATTGTTGCCTTAAAACTCAGAAAATATGCGTACACTTGGTGGTCGAATGTAAGTGCAAAAAGGCAAAGGCAAGGCAAAGAGAAGGTCAGAACTTGGCCTAAAATGAAGAAGTTGATGAAAAGTAAGTTCTTACCTACTTACTACATACAAGAGAATTTTCAGAAGTTCCACAAGTTGAGGCAAGGAGTTAAATCAGTGGAAGAATATGCTCGAGAATTTGAAGGTCTAACCATGAAATGTGATGTAGAAGAAGATGAACCCCAAACTTTGGTTCGTTTTCTTGGAGGGTTGGATCCCAGAATAGCAAATATTGTTGAATTACACCCTTACTCAACTTTAGAAGAGTTAGTCATTCTAGCTCATAAGGTTGAGGCCCAACAAAAGGCCAAAGGAAAAGAGACCTCACGTCCCTTTTCCAAAACAGCCCCTTCCCCATTTAACCGCCCATATCAAACCCCACTCAAAACAACCTCCCCTAATCCTCCTAAACCACAAAATCAACCCTCTAACCCTTCTAAACCACAAAATTCAGCCCAACCTAGAAAGTGTTTTCGATGTCATGGCTTTGGACATATTTCAACCGAGTGCCCAAATAAGAAAGTAATCTCTTTGGTTGAGTATGAACGAGAGGAGCCAGAAGATGATCATGATGATATTGATCTTGGAGAATCGGATCAGGAGCATAATGAAGTGTTCCTAGGACCCGACGAAGGAGAGTGTTTAGTTGTAAGGCGTGCCCTTAGCAACTTGGTTGGTAAAGAAGAGAACTTACAACGAGAGGCAATCTTTCACTCCCGTTGTACCATCAAAGGCAAGGTATGTACTCTAATTATTGATGGTGGTAGTTGTACAAATGTGGCATCTCAGAACATGGTGGATAAATTGGGACTAAAAACAACTCCTCACAAAAATCCATATGTAATCCAATGGCTTAATCAAGGAAAAGGTATACAAGTTGATAAACAAATTCTGATTTCATTTAGCATTGGTAACAATTATCAAGAAGAATTGTATTGTGATCCAAAGTCAACACCATTGTCTCAAGAAGCCACTAATTTAGCCTTAGAAGCTCGTGGGTTTTATCCATCATCTCCTAGGACCGAATTCAAGTGTTGCATTTCATGGGTTGATTGAAGGCCCAAAGATTGAAGGCCCATATTTTGGGTGTGATGTGGCGTGTGGTGTTACTGATTTTAAGGCTTGTGATGTTGCTGATTTTAATTAGTTTGTTCTAGTTTATTCTAGGTTGTTCTAGCTGATTTATGGCATTAAAATAGTCATTAAGTAGAGTGCTTGATTCAAGGAAAACTGTTGGCCTTGGATCCCCTATGTTTGGCCAGTTTTTCTAGGTTATTTTGAAGTCTTTTTGTGTTCTTTTGCTGCTCCATTCCACTATATAAGGAGAGCTTATGATTAATCAAAGCATTCAGAATTATACAAAAGAAACCGTGAGTTTTGAGCATATTACTTCTTTGAGTTTGTCCAAAGTAGTTTGTGTTTTCCTTGTTACTTTGAGTGTGTTCTTGAGTGACAAGATTAGGAGAGATTGAGTGTGTCTTATCTCAGCCTAAGACCCCAAATCATTGAGTATGTTCTTGTGGTTTGGTTTATCTATCTTTTAATTTTCTGTTCAAATTGTTTCTGTTTTTATGTGCGATTTTTGTTCCATTTTCTTTGAGTGTTAAACTTCTAACCATTCTTAGGGAAGAGTTTCACATTCACATCATCTGGTATCAGAGCCTTGGTTCGAGATTATTGCAGAAAGTCGCACTTTGGTGGTGGAAAGGAAACGCTGAAATTCATCCCGTTTTTCAGTCAACTTTGAAGATCGATATCTCACTCTTCAGGAGTCCAAATGAAGCGATTCTTTTTTTGAATCTGGGTGTTTTTCTGTGTAGATTTCACTTGTAAAATTTCGTAATTTTTGAAGATCATTTGCTATTAAACTGGGCAGGTTTTTCGAAAGTTGCGCAGATTAGAGCCAATCCAGCGCATCAGATTTTAGCAGAGGTTATCTCCTTCATCCGGATAGCTTTTGAAGTGTTTCTTTTTTTTAAGTTGCTTAAAATTTTCTGAATTTTAATAATTTGTAAACCCTTGAGAGTCTCAAGGAAGTTTTTATTCTCGTTCAGAGCTTTAAACTTACTGTCAGATTATACATTGTACTTGTAATAGTCTAGCAAAATAGTGAAGTAATGGCTGGAATTGGGGAACTCAATGATATGCTTAGATTGATCACCCAAAAACTAGAGAATTTGGAGAAAAAAACAGAAGAAAGTGAAGTCTCGAGGGCACAACAAAATAATAGAATGGATGCCATGTCTGAAATGCTCCTACAAGCCACTAGAAAAATAAATGAATTAGAGGATGAGGATGCAAATAGTAGTAACAATCTTAGGCAATTTGATGAAGATAGGGGCCTAAGGATTGACATGCCTGAATTCGATGGGGGACATGATAGTGAGGCGTTTTTAGATTGGCTTCGACAAATTGAAACTGTTTTTGAGTACAAGGGCTTTGATGATAGAAAACGGTTTAAATTGGCTGTCCTAAAACTCACAAAACTTGCTGCTTTGTGGTATGAAAACCTCAAGGCAAGTAGAAGGAGAGAAGGAAAAGATAAAATTGACTCATGGGAGAAATTGAAAAAGAAAATGAGGGATAAATGGGTTAGCAAAGAGTATGAGCAGGAGCAATACTTAAAATTGACTCACTTATCACAAGAAAACATGAGTGTGGAGGGTTACATAAAAGAATTTGAGAGGTTAGGCTTGACCTGTGATTTACAAGAAAAGGAGGCTTACAAAATTGCTAGATTTGTTAAGGGATTGTCCAAAGAAATTAATAGGAAGGTGGAAGTCACTCATTATGCCACTTTCAGTGATGTATGCAAGCTAGCTTTGAAGTTTGAGTCTCAACTTAAAGAAGACAGGGAAAAGGAGAAACCTAAAAACATACCTTTCAAGGGGACTTCGAAATTTACTCCTTTTCAACAAAAGGGGGGTAACTTTCAAAATAAGGCTTTTCCATCTAATTCAAAGAATGATAAGGGGAAGGAGAAGGCTGTGGTTTCACCTAGTGAACTTGATACTAGGAGAAAGTGTTTTAAATGTCATGGTAGAGGTCATATTGCTAGCCAATGCCCTAGTAAGAATATCTTGACAGCCCAACAATGCGCCATTATGGATGAGGAAGAACAAATGTATAACTTTGTTGTTCAAGAAGAAGAGGGTCATGAGGAAGACGAATATGATGAAGAAATTCCTCCAGAAAGTGAGTTTAATATGATGGTGGTTCGAAAACTTTTGTTTAGCGAACCTCAAGTTGATGAGAGACAGAGAAATAATTTGTTCCACACTAGATGCAAAATTGGTGAGAAAACATGCAATGTTATTATCGATGGTGGAGCCCAAACAGATGTCATCTCTTCTGAAGCAGTGAGTAAGTTGAAGCTTTCAACTAGAGATCATGATGAACCTTACAAGTTGAATTGGTTGAACGATGGTACGGGTGTTCGAGTGAAGAAGCAAGCCTTGGTGTCCTATTCCATTGGAGGGTTTGAAGATGAGAGGTGGTGCGACATTATTCCTATGGATGCTTGTCATTTGCTACTTGGAAGACCTTGGCAATTTGATCATGATTCTGAACATAGAGGAAAAATGAATGTATATCTTGTAACTACTAGAGAAGGCAGAAAAGTTAAATTACTTCCCTTACCCCCACAAGTTGCTAAGAAGAAAGAAAAAAGCAACTATCTTGTAACTTGTACTGAATTTGAGAAAATAGTGGAAGAAAATGGGGGAGGGTATGCTTTGGTTGTAAGAACCAAAGATGATCTTAGTACTACTTGTAATGACTCATCCCCACTCAATGAGTTATTAGAAGAGTACAAAGATGTGTTTCCCGATGACTTGCCCAATGGCCTCCCACCTATGAGGGGCATTGAGCACGCCATTGACTTGATTCCTGGAGCACCTTTGCCCAATAAGGCAGCCTATAGGTGTAATCCGGAGGAGAGTAAGGAACTTGAAAGGCAAGTGAATGAATTAATTGAGAGAGGCTATGTGAGAGAGAGCCTTAGTCCTTGCGCCGTTCCCGCACTCTTAGTACCAAAGAAAGATGGTACTTGGAGAATGTGTGTTGATAGTCGTTCCATAAACAATATAACGATCAAATATCGTTTCCCCATGCCTCGCTTACAAGATATGTTAGATGAGTTGAGTGGTTCGTTGGTCTTTTCCAAAATTGACCTAAGGAGTGGATACCATCAAATGAGAATTCGGGAGGGCCGGGGGATGAATGGAAAACGGCTTTCAAAACAAAGCAAGGGTTATATGAGTGGTTGGTAATGCCGTTTGGGCTTTGCAACGCCCCAAGCTCCTTCATGAGATTGATGAATGAAGTCCTCCGTCCTTTTCTTAATGATTTTATTGTCGTTTACTTAGATGATATTCTTGTGTATAGTAAAAACAATGAAGATCATATAATTCATTTGAGGAGGTTGTTTGAAAAATTGAGGGAGGTGAAGTTGTATGGTAAGCTTGAGAAATGTGTATTCATGACTCATAGTGTTGTATTCTTAGGATACATTGTAACTAGAGAGGGGGTACATGTAGATCCAGAGAAGGTGAAGGCGGTCCAGACTTGGTCGACTCCAACCAATGTGCACGAGGTTCGAAGTTTTCATGGGCTAGCTTCCTTCTATAGGAGGTTCATTAGAAACTTCTCTACTATCATGGCTCCAATCACTGAATTAACCAAGAAGGGAGAATTCGAATGGGGAGAGAACGCTCAAAGGGCCTTTGAGAAGGTCAAAGATATGCTTTGCAATGCTCCTATTCTTGTGCTTCCTGATTTCAACAAAGTGTTTGAGGTGGAGTGTGATGCGAGTGGGATTGGGATAGGTGCCGTTTTAATTCAAGAGAAGAAGCCTGTGAGTTACTTTAGTGAAAAGTTGAGTGGAGCGAAGCTGAATTATTCCACCTATGATCGAGAGTTTTATGCCATAGTTAGAGCACTTGACCATTGGTCTCACTACCTTAGGCCAAAGCCATTTGTTCTACATTCTGATCATGAGGCACTCAAATTCATACATGGCCAACAAAAACTCAACAAAAGACATGCTAAATGGGTTGAGTTTCTTCAATCCTTCACATTTAGCTCCAAATACAAAGATGGGAAGAGTAATGTAGTTGCGGATGCTTTGTCACGGCGAACTTACTTGCTTACTATGGTGGATACGAAGATATTAGGTTTTGAACAACTCAAGGAGTACTATAAAGAAGATCCTGATTTTTCTTTTGGGGTTGACAAACCAAGCAAGGAGTTAGTGTGGCAGGAAGGTTACTTATTCAAGGGTAACAAGCTTTATGTTCCAAAGAGTGGAGTTCGAGAATTGCTGGTTCGTGAGGTGCATAGTGGTGGTCTAGCTGGTCATTTTGGAATTCAGAAGACTCTTGATATTCTTGGCGAACATTTCTATTGGCCTAGAATGATCAAGGATGTAACTCATGTTGTGGAAAGATGTGCTACGTGTCAAAGGGCCAAGAGTCACTTCACAAAAGGGCTCTACACTCCATTGCCGGTTCCCGATACTCCATGGAAAAGTGTTAGTATGGATTTCATTGTGGGGTTGCCACGGACACAAAGGGGTAGAGATAGTATTATGGTAGTTGTAGATAGATTTTCTAAAATGGCACACTTTGTAGCATGTAATAAAACTGATGATGCAGTGAAGGTGTCTGAACTGTACTTCAAGGAAATCGTCAAACTTCATGGCATTCCTCGAAGTATAGTGTCTGACAGAGATTCCAAGTTCCTCAGTCACTTTTGGAGGACACTATGGAAACTTGTGGGTACCAAGTTACTATTTAGTACGTCTCATCATCCCCAAACAGATGGGCAAACTGAGGTTACTAATAGAACTTTGGGTACTTTGTTGCGTGGTCTTGTGAGCAAAACGCAGAAGGATTGGGACATGAAACTAGCCCATGCGGAGTTTGCTTACAATAGGGCGCATTCATTGACTACTTCGCGTTCTCCTTTTGAAGTCGTTTATGGGGTGAATCCATTTCTCCCAATTGATCTTATTCCTTTGGCTAAAGGGGAAAAAGTGGAAAAAGATGCAAGGAAGCGAATAGAAACATTTCAAAAAAATTGTGAGCAAGTGAAGAACAAAATTGAGGAGATGAATAAAAAATACCGAGAGAGAGCAAATAAGAACCGCAAGCAACCTGTTTTTCAACAAGGGGACTTAGTCTGGCTACACTTGAGAAAGGAAAGGTTTCCTCAACTCCGCAAAAACAAACTCATGCCACGTTCTGATGGTCCATTTAGAATACTCGAGCGGGTAAATGACAGTGCCTACAAAATTGAACTTCCCGAGGGGTTGATGGGTGTCAGCGCTACCTTCAATGTGGGGGATTTGTCGCCTTACCTAGACGATGCTAGTTTGAGGGCAAACTCTTCTGAAGACGGGGGGAATGATCCAAAGTCAACACCATTGTCTCAAGAAGCCACTAATTTAGCCTTAGAAGCTCGTGGGTTTTATCCATCATCTCCTAGGACCGAATTCAAGTGTTGCATTTCATGGGTTGATTGAAGGCCCAAAGATTGAAGGCCCATATTTTGGGTGTGATGTGGCGTGTGGTGTTACTGATTTTAAGGCTTGTGATGTTGCTGATTTTAATTAGTTTGTTCTAGTTTATTCTAGGTTGTTCTAGCTGATTTATGGCATTAAAATAGTCATTAAGTAGAGTGCTTGATTCAAGGAAAACTGTTGGCCTTGGATCCCCTATGTTTGGCCAGTTTTTCTAGGTTATTTTGAAGTCTTTTTGTGTTCTTTTGCTGCTCCATTCCACTATATAAGGAGAGCTTATGATTAATCAAAGCATTCAGAATTATACAAAAGAAACCGTGAGTTTTGAGCATATTACTTCTTTGAGTTTGTCCAAAGTAGTTTGTGTTTTCCTTGTTACTTTGAGTGTGTTCTTGAGTGACAAGATTAGGAGAGATTGAGTGTGTCTTATCTCAGCCTAAGACCCCAAATCATTGAGTATGTTCTTGTGGTTTGGTTTATCTATCTTTTAATTTTCTGTTCAAATTGTTTCTGTTTTTATGTGCGATTTTTGTTCCATTTTCTTTGAGTGTTAAACTTCTAACCATTCTTAGGGAAGAGTTTCACATTCACATCATATTGTGATGTTATACCCATGGATGCATGTCACCTACTACTTGGACGACCTTGGCTGTTTGATAGGAGAGTTATTCATGATGGATTTAAGAATACATATTCCTTTGTAAAGAATGGAAAGAAAATTGTGTTAACTCCCTTACCACCACCCAAAACCGCCCCAAAACAGAATAATAATCCTTTACCAACTACCCTTACTACCCTTATCAAGTCTGAATATCATGAGTTTAAATCCCATAAAGGACAGAATACAGAACATATAGCTAATACTAGCTAAATGTAATAAGCTCTAAGTTAGTTTTGTAAACAACTTCAAAAGGTGTTGAAACAAAGAATACAGAACATATAGCTAATACTTGATAATATCTACTTATTATGCATTTCACATTATCTGTCCAATGAATATGGAGTGCTGAGTTTATAATGCTGATCGTCCTTGTCCTATAATTTGTATGGAGTAATTTAGAAATGAGGATGAGGTCTTGGCCTGGTGGTCTAGACCTCAAAATTCCAATCACGAGATTCTAGGTTCGATTCTCACCACACGCATTTGCGAAGAATCCTTATCTTCCCCCTTACAGATGCGTGTGATTGGCTAAATTGGGCTGGGTGATCCGCAGTAGGGCCCAGTTCAAGGCGTAGTACCCATACATTATCAAACTACAGAAAATGGAGTAATTTAGAAATACGAAAAATGAAATTATTGCTGTCTTTTGCATTAGTCATTCACTGTATAAAATTAAAGTGTTTCACGAGCTACAAGAAACTTCAACGCACTTTTTTGATAGCTATGTAGTATGAAGAGAGTTCTCTCTACCTTGATAAGGTGGACAAGAATGATTATTATGGAGACTCTTTTTGAATCTCATCTGAAATCCAAATTCCTGTATATTTCAACATATTGTTAAATATGGGATAGGGATATTATTCTGTAAATTTTATACTTCCTCCGTCTCAAATTACTTGTCCCATTTTCCCTCTTTTGAATGTCTCAATTCACCTACTCCATTCCTTGTATGTTTAGTATTGTTGGTCTACTCCTTTTTTTCCTGGTTCCCACATTCATGTATCGATTCCTTCTAATTTTTCACCCTAAAAAAATTGTGTCTTGTAATTGTGGAGAAGCATGAGATGGAGGAAGTATTAACTATTAAATGACATCTTAATGCTATGTTCTTCACACCTGTCTCAATTTCGGTGCCATTGTTTCCTTCATCAGAGGGATCCAAGAGCATGTATTGACTGGCTTATGTTCTTTTGAATGTTTTATTCCTAATTCTATTCTTTTGTGTACTTGTTCAGGTTGTTAAGGCATTTATAGAAGTGAGCAGAATGAGTTCATGGGCCGAAATTGTTCATTCAAAGCTCATATCAATATTAGCAAGCATGTTCTATGATTTTCCAGATGAACATGGTACTACTACTCCAAAAACCCCAAAGTTTCTTGCAGAGCAGGTAGACATGATTGGAGGGATTGATTTTATCTTCATGGAGGTATGCTGTCATGGATACAATGCTGATCCTGATCCCCTCATAATCCCCCATTCCTAATCTGATTGAGTGTGGTGGTAGTGATAGGGATGTTTGAAATTATAAAGTTGTAGATATGCTATGATAATCAGTTTTGAACTTTTGATATCCCACCATAAGCGCTCTTCCTTTTACTTGGACGTAAAAGTTCTTCCTTCTTTTTCTGGCACTGAGTTTAGATGAGCCCTTGTGATAATCCATTGAACTCCACTGAAGTCTCCTACTTTTATGGCGTTGCGGCTTTTACATCCAGTTGGATATATCCTTTCTAACGTCCATTCATTGCTTGTGAATCGATATTATGGGATGAATAAGTACCAATTAGTGTCTCATTTCAGTCACCAAGCTTTTTAAAGGATCAAAGGATGTTCCTTGAATAGTTGTATTGCGGTTAGCTTTTTTTTTTTTTGGAAAAATTCATATGAATAATCCCAACTATTGGAGGTCTTCCAATATTAATCCCAACTATAGGTTATTACACTATAATCCTAAGGTGGTAGTTTTATGAAATAAATTAGTCGATACTAACTTTTGACCGGCTCCGATTTCCTTCGTAGAAAGGGAGGAAGGTATAGTCAAGTACAATAAATAAGAAAAGAGGAAAGATAACGAATATTTTATGAATTGGTGACCGATTACAATAGGTTAAATAAGTCAATAGACTAATATCATAAAACAACCCCCAAAGTTTGGATTATACTGTAATGACTAATAGTTGGGATTAATATTGGAAGACGTCCAATAGTTGGGATTATTTATATGAATTTTTCCTTTTTTTTTTAATACTTTGACTTGAATTTTTCCCTCTAATATCTTCTTGCCACATGTATGCAGTATTCACTTGCAAAAACAAGGGAGGAAAGGAGGAACCTATACTCACTGCTTTTTGACTATGTTTTGCATCGAATTACTGTACTTGCTACTGGAGTCCCTGAGTATGTAATTGATGAGATTCAACCCCTTGCCACATTGGTGTCTCTTGCCAATGCTCCTGAAGCTTTCCATATTTCAGTTAAGCTAGGGGTAGAGGATATTGGTGAACTCTTGAGAAGATCTGTGTCTGCTGCATTGTCCAGATTCTCAGACAGTGAACAGCTGTATACTGTAATTTTCTTGCTCACGCTATCCTATTTTTTCATATCATTCAGAAGTTTGTATTTGCAATTATTATTTTTATTTGGGTTTATTCAAGATGGTTGGGTTAGCTGTACCTACTTGACTATTTGAAGCCTAAGTTGCATGAACACTTGATACGGGTGGCATGTCCTATATCCAACATTTATTGAACACCAACACATGTCAGATAAACGTATTACGTGTCGTGGTGTCGGACATTCCCATAGTCCCATTGGTATGTCTAAAATTTTTGTGTACACACTTGGGACTCTTTTTAAAGCTAAAATATTTACGTAAAAAGCAAAATTTCAATTACACCGGTAGAGTAATTTAATAATACAGCTAAAGTAGATCATGAACATTGGTTTATTATCATTAAAAATAACAATGTAATACATATATATATAGATATAATAGATGCATTTAAGACATACTTCCTCCATACCTTTTTGTTCTTCCCAGAATGAACTTTTTTTTCTCTTACAAAATTATACCAAAGGTGAAGAGTTTTTAGATACATAGGAAGTATTTTTTATGTAATATATATTTTAATATTATCTTTCCGTGTCACAGTATCTCTGCCTTTTAGTCATGTCTTCCTGTTCTGTATCTGTACCTAGTGGACTAGGGGTGCTAATCGAGATGAGCAACTTGTTAGAAATTCAAGAGACCTAAAGCTTTAAAGGAGCAGCTTGTGATCGACTCTGCTCGACTTGAAACTTAATGAGTACGAGTTTAGCACCCCTTTGCTCATGATCGACTCTCTCGATTAGCACCCGTATCCGTACCTGTATTGTTATCGGTATCTGTTTCCATTCATCCTAGTCTGAAGCCATAGTGCATCTGCTTTCTCTGTCTATCTATCTATTCTGTCTGTACATGGACACACAGCCCTAGGTTTTCAAAGTCTTATTATTAAGTCCAAAAGTATACAACATTCACTGTGAATTTTCCTTAGGTAGCCTTGCTTTGTTGCTGCCTTCTGGTATTTCATTGTTGATTTGGAGGTGGTTTGTTTGTATGCTTAGCACATTTATGCTAGAATGTTCTCGTTTTAATATATTTTTCCATTTCCTTTGTTATCCAGATCCTTGAGAAGGTTATGAGCGAGTTTGATTCAATTGTAAGTTCATTTACTCATCTACAGAAAGAGTTCTCTGATATGAGACAACACACCAGATCATGCAAATTTTTGAAAGGCATTGAGGATGGGAATATGGGGGGGACCATTAGCAATAAGGCTAAACTATCATGGGCCACTCTGCACTCTCTTCTTCATTCTGACAGAATAACTTGCCGTCAGAATGGATATATTTGGTTGGGTGATTTGCTTAGAGCTGAAATTAGTGAGGAAAGGGGTGGAGATGTGTTTTCGAACATCAGCAGCTTGCGGAAGCAGATCGCCTTAGTTGATCTAAAAGATCCATCAGCTCGTCCTGACATTCCTCTATCTATTTCGCTTATGTGTGGCCTGCTGAAATCAAAGGACAGCACCATCAGAGCAGGTTTCTTATCTGTGTTGGAAGTTCTTCTCATGCGATGCAAGTTTCTCTTGGATGAAAATGGGCTTGAGGATTCTGTCAACAGTGGTGGAAATTCTTATGAGGATCGCTGTCTTGAGAAGGCAAATTCAGTAATAGACATCATGAGTAGTTGCTTATCACTCGTAGTTGCTCAGATAAATGAGACAGATCACTTCAACATTTTGAAGGTATTAGTTTGTTCCTACTTTATATTTAATCCTGGGTGCAATGATATATGAGAAAAATGTAGTAAGCGTCCATTTTCCAATAATGCTGTCTATTCCGGGGTGTTTATGGTACATTAACATGTTTATTATAGGCTTTTTAGAATTTAGATGTAAACATTGTACTCCCTGCAGCACATAAAGTTGGCAAAAAGTTATATTTTTGGGCCAACCCTAATTATGGTCAAAGCTTACGTATCATGCGCAAGAATTTTATATGTGAATAGCAGTACGATATCTAATGGGAAAAAAAATCCCCTATAACTTATACGATTTTGTAAACAAGCAACTAATACTTATTTCCTAGGAAGCATGGGGACGGCTATTTGGGTGCCGATTCCGTATTGGGGACGGGGACGGTGCGGGTACGGCCAAAAAACGTACCGGGTACGGCTTCTCAGATGTGGGGACGGCAGGGTTTGGTCGGGGACAGCTGGGTTGGGAGTTGGGGATGTTTCGGGGACGGGAATTGGGTGAAGTAGCCGTCCCCAAAGGCTGTTGAACTTCAAAATTAAATTGGGGATTAGGGTTTGAGAACACCTCACGAATCTCTTCTCTCCCTCCACCACCACCACCAGCTTCGAGTTTATGAGTGCAATGCCGTCGCCTAGCCAACACCGGTCAGCCATATCAGGCACTGCCTTCGGTTCCCTTCTGCCGTTGCCTTCAACCTGCTTTTGTTCGAATGAAATTGTTCGAGCTTCTCCAGTTCTCCCTTTCTTTTTCTTTTTTCTATTTCTTTTCTTTCTATTCCTTTATTTCTCTTTCTTACTTTTCTCCCCTTATTATTTTAATGTCTTGACTTTTTGGAGTTAACAGTTAAGTGTGGGCCTCTCTATTTTATTTTTTCCCACTACTTTTCTTACTTTACTTGGTCTTCACTTTAGTGGGTGGGCCTCTCTATTTTATTTTTTCTTTCTTTTTTTTGGCAAAGGCCTCTTTATTATGTTATTTGTTACGTTACTTAGTAGAAGTAATAGTTATTTTTCCATTAGTCTCTAATTTTGTTTGAATTTTTTTTTCTTTTTTATTTGTTTGAATTTTAGCATTTATTTTAATTTATATATACATATTTTTTGCCGTCCCCAAGCCGTACCCGTTTTTAGAATTTTAGAATTTGCCGTTTTCTGTCCCCGTCCCCGTTTTTAACCCCGAATCCGACTCCGTGCAACGGTGCAACCTAGCTTATTTCTTTTTATTATATTACCGAGCTTTTCTAAAACTATTGGCAGCACTGGCAATTGATGTTTCAGTCAATTGTAAGTTCATTTCCTCACCTACATGTGGTAAAAAATAAACAGGATTTCAATAGGTGTTGTGTGTTTTGATTTTACAACTAATGCAAAACGGGAATTTTCAAAAAAAAAAAAAAAAAAAAAAACAGCATTTTTAAATTCTTTCCAATAACAAAAACAAAAAACGCAGGCATACGCTTCATTTTTCAGTGGCATGCTGATTGGCTTTGGTGAAAATGAAAACCTTTCAATTGTTGTCACTATGTGGTGATGCAGCTGAATTTAGTGTCAAGTCTTGTGTGCTTGCAAAAATTATTATAAGCGAAGAGTGAGAAGCATTAGATGACCTGTCTGTTTATTTAAAAATGCTTTCAATTCACTTCATTAGTAGAGAACTTTCACCAAAGAACAGGGGAAAAACAGATTCCCTTGTCTCGGAATTTTGCGTAATATAGCACACTGAGTGACTGAACTGTTTGAATTGGTGGCTAAAATGTTGAATTTGTTGAGTGAACCTCTATTAATATGCTGCCCCTTTATTTTAGGTCTAAGACTCCCCGGGACTTATAGTATGGCTGGGATAGAATAATCTATTTTAAATCTGCTTTATTTTCTCATGGTCAATTTTTTGCCTGATCAGATTTTTTTTCAATATATGTGCAGATGTGTGACATCCTCTTCTCCCAGCTCTGCCTTAAAGTCCCTCCAGCCTCTGCAGATGCAGGTAATCTTGGTAGTGGTTCTAGTACCATGGATATGAACAACAAGGTCAATTTAGGTGAGAGTTCCCAGGTACAGGATAATATTCAGCGAAGAGGACTTGAGGATGTTGAGAATTTCTACAGCTCATTAGTTTGTGAAACATCATCAATGGCCGCTTTGCTTCTTCAAGGAAGGGTTGTAGTTCCATTACAGTTGGTTGCTCGCGTTCCAGCTGGTTTATTATTTTGGCCACTGATTCAACTTGCTGGTGCAGCCACTGATAATATTGCTTTGGGAGTTTCTGTTGGCAGTGAAGGAAGAGGAAACCTCCCTGGTGCTACATCTGATATCCGTGCTGCCCTTCTTTTACTTCTAATTGCAAAATGTACAGCGGATTCTTCTGCTTTTGAAGAAGTTGATGGGGAAGATTTTTTCAGGTAATATCCCTCTCTCTAAGACTTGCTTAATTTGTCCATGAGTAGTTCATCAAACAAGTACTTTCTCTTTTGCAGACAACTTTTGGATGATACTGATGCGAGGGTGGCTTATTACTCTTCTGCATTCCTTTTAAAGGCAAGAAACTTTTTTCTATCTTTCTACTTGTTCATTTATCTGTGGCTTGGTTCTAATCTGAATAGCTATGATCACTAGTGACAAATAGTTTTCTACATGAAATACAGAGAATGATGACTGCTGATTTTGACAATTACCAACGAAGACTTCAGCAACTTGTTTTTAGGGCTCAGCAGGTAGTCTGTCTGTTTCTTTTGTATGGGTATACTTTTGGAAAATTTCCTGGTGTTTGCCTTTACAGTAAGCTACATTCATGATTGCTTTTCTAGACTCTTCACCTAGGTGATTGTCTTAATTACCTTCACTACCTCCCAGGGGAAATCAAATCTTCATGTGTGCATATATTTGTGAAGATATCTCAGTTTCTTGTTCCTTAATCTGGGGTTAACTTTTTGTATTTGCCACTTATCTTTAACAATTCTGATGCAGAGCAACAATGAAAAGCTGTTGGAGAATCCATATCTTCAGATGCGTGGAATACTTCAGTTGACTAATGATTTTGGAAATGGGCTATAAAGAACTTAGATTTTTGAGGCGTTGCTTTTATCTCGAGGCTCTTGTGCTCTTCATTGTATGTCAATGAAGCGGAGAGCACTTAGCGGCTATGATGTGGTTTTCCTTTGCCTGTTTGTCCACTTCTGGGATCTGCAGGAGTCATAGTGTGCCTCACATTAGCTGTTTTAGGATGTGATAGGCATAGGCCACTTTGCCTTCCACATTTAAGGTGAAAGTTGTGAAGGACAATAACAAGGCCTCTATGCACTCTTCAGTAGCTTTTGGAAATGTGGAATTGATGTCAGGTTGCAATTCAAGACAGGTACTTGATACTGAGAGCAGAATTGCTATGTAAATGTTTTCTGAATAGCTTGCGTCGATTCAACTTCCTTGTTACTTTGAGCTGCTTCACTGACAGAAGTCTTTTCTCCACAGGTATGTCAGTTTCTGCTGTATTATTGATTCATTTGAATGATTGTCCTTTGTTTATGTAGTACTGATCAATTTAACCAGTGTAAATTTTTTTTATGGTAGAGCTGGAATGGGCTAATTATTAAATTTAGGTAGAAACAAGGATTTGTGGTCCTGAAATTACTTTAATTTATTAGCAATTGTGCATCCTGTTGGAGTGAAAGTCAGTTCAAATTTCACATTAGTTGAACAGCACTAACAATATTATATTTAAGAACTTCACTAGGAATATTAAGTCGTTAAGTTTACATTAGTCTGGTTTGACAAATCCGGGTCTGGTAATATTTGACAGGAAAGAATTTCATGGCTACATACAATTCGAAACATTCTTGTAACCTTTTCAACATACAATTCGGGTTTATTTTGTCCTTAACTGACAAATTTGTGGTCAAAATCAACAAAATAGGTCTAAAACACATCGATTTGTATGTTAGAAAGCATCTTGATTTTTGTGTCGATTTTTGTACTGAGAAAATTTCCCTATCCAGATTTGGGGGTCACTTTTTCCATTAAGGTTCAAATTTGCACTTAATTCTAATAAAATTAACGATTTTTTTTTTCTTTATTAGATCACTTTTGACGGTAGGACGCCAATTAAGGGTTATTAATGAAATGAAAAGGAAAATTTTAGTGTTACCAACTTACCAATAAGAAACTTCAAAAGTACATGGTTACCATTAAAATTTTCCTAAAAACAAAATAGCATTAAATGAAAGATAAATTAAAATGAGAAACATGAATGGAAGCTAGTAAGCTACAAAATTAAAATGCTTGTAATAAATATAGAAACAAAATCCAGAAGAGTCAGGAATTTATCCTGTAACCTACTGCAGCACCCTCAGCTAGCAAGGAAGGCTAAAACACTGAGCTACACTACTTCGTGGTTGTTGTTACTGCACGTATTAGTGGTTTATTTGTTTTATTTTCGAAATTAGGCTTCTTTTTTTTAAAATGTGGGGACAGCTGTCTCCCCTTGTTACAATGTGGCTCTGCCACTGAGAATAGAAAATAGAAATACAGCATAATAATTTTTTTTTCTTTGAATGGGATAGACCGATAGAGCATGCTGCATTCCTGTAGCAACTAGCTATAGCAAACTTGGATAGTGTTTTTAAGAGATGACTAAGTCAGTTATGTGCAAGGTCTTATTATTTACTAGTCAACAGTATTTGATTGTCATGATTATTTATACTTTAGATACATTGCAAAAGAAGGGAAAAAAAAGTTTGATAAAAAAACTCACGAAATTGTATTTATTACACCTTGTCCTTCATGTATTGAACGATCCTTAGTTCCTGACAGCCCATTTGGTAGGTGTAAATGGTAATTAGTTTTTATGTATTGATGTTTGTCCACCTCAAGTATTTGTTTTTCCTCTATGTTTTTTTATTACTTTTTTGGTTTCTTCTTCAGGTCCCCTTGAGGTTTCACAAAATGCACGATTTAAACCTAAGTTTTTCAATTCCTCACTGTGAGCCCCTTATGTTTGCCAAAAAAATTGGATTATGCACCCTGAATATGTAATGCACATTAACTCGATTAGCTTAATTTGCCCAAAGTTGGTTAATCCCTAACATAGTTGCCCTAAAACAGTGTTCAAAAATCAAAATGCTTTTCAATAGCGTTTAGAAATGCTTTTAATTAAGCGAATCAATTAATTTTGGTTCTACAATCACTATTAAAATTATTTTAACAAGTTAAATGGGGAATCGGGTTAGTTGTTAATTGTTTTGAGGTGATTGGTTAAACCCTAACGTAATTGCCATATAACAGTGGTCAAAATGGTTGTTTATAATGGCAGTTAACATTGTTTTAAAAATGAAGCAGAACAATTAACTGTGGGTTCTCAAATCACTGTTAAAAACAATTTAATCGCTATCAAATATCATTTGACCAGTTAATTGGGGTTTTTGGTGAAGATTTTATAGTGCACCCCGGTGCATGCTTAATGAGCACCATCTACCCACTGTAAAATTGGACATTTATGTTTTACATTTAGAACATTAAATTTAAGTATTTAAGTCCAAAATAAAAGACAACAGTAATTCCTCATGTTATTGAAAATTTGAAGGTACATGTTGAAAAGTTCTTATTTGCTTCTCTTGTCATTTTAGAGGTGGTATTGAATGTAAAAATGTCATATGAGGGACATCTTTAGGGCTGTACCATCCATTAGCATTACCATGAGAGTTGCATACAACCTTTTTAAAATAAATATAGAATTAAGTATATAAATTATCCTATAAAAGCTAAACATTTTATTTCACCTTTTCTCAGTTCAAGGGTTGTTTCAGCCAATGCTTGTGTTCCATAGATTTAAATAAATATATATATATATATATATATAGGGTTGGGTTCCGGTGAGAAATTTCTTATGGTGAAAAAAGTGAGAAGAGATGGATTCAGTGCTGGCATATATATATATATATATAGAAGTAGGCTCATGTGAGAAATGCAGTTTTGGTGAAAAGGGTGAGAAGTAATCACAACCCTTTGATCACCAAATGAAGGGCTAAGATTAAATTTGATTTTCTCTCCTTACTCATTTGATAGTTTGGAGTCAATGTATATATGGTATAAAGTCAATGTATTTTTACTCAATGTATTTATAGTGTATGGTGAATGTACCTATAGTTGGTGCTCAATGTACCTCTAGGTTATAGTTGATGTATTTATCTCTTCTCATTTTTCTCACCATAAGAATTTTCTCACCGGAACTCAACTCTATATATATATATATATATATATATATATCTTTAATCTGTTAACCTGTACAGAGGCTAAATTTTGCTGCTTTTGATGTTTAAAGCATTGTTTCTGATTTTCCTCAGGTTCACCAGAGATGGATTCAGTGCTGGCATACTTATGGTGAGTGATGAACAAGTTTACCTTGTTTCCAATTCATCCTACATTTAAAAGACGGTGTATGAAAAGAGATCCACCCTTTAATTTATGCCCTTGGTGGTTTTTATTAGCTGGTGAAGCTTATGCAGTTGGGAATAGTAATAACATCTTAAGGGGACTTTGTTAGAGCTTTGTAACAATGATATCTTGTAGCATAATGATCAGCCTTAAAGCTGTAGGTAGAGGGGGAAAGGTGCACATCTCCACTTTTAAGGGGCTGCAGGCACCAGGAAAAAGGCGCTAATTAGATACGCCTATGATTTATTTTCTTCAATACCCTTTGTATTTATCATTGACTTCCTCTATAAATCTGTAGTTTTGCCATTATGCAATTCTTTAGATGTAGCTCATGTAGAAAAAAAGCCATTCATTTTGTTTTCTGGTATTGTATCATATCAAAATTTTGACCTTTAAGTGAGGAATTAAAGTATGTTGTAATTTTTGACATTGAAATGTATAGTAAACTTTTTTTAGGCAAAGTTTGCGTTAAGAGTATGTAAACAGATGACTCTTCAGATGTATGTTGATAATACTGGCAATTCAGCAACATCATTCCATATTAGCATTGACTGCAGACATAAGATTTTTTGTCTAGATTGGAAAGTCATGGGTACTGAATCTTGACTCTGGATTTTTTTTTTCTAAATATATATAAAATATATATTCTTCCTGAGAAAATATTAAGTTGCGATGACCCATTAACTGTAAAATTAACCAGTACTCCATTCAAGTCTAAGCCTTGTTTGGTTCAATTGCATTTCCCTTGGAAATGCAACTTCCTAGGAAGTGGCTAAATGAGATTATGTTTGGTTGGATTAAAATGGAAAAATTGTAGTAAATTCAAATTCCTAGGAAATGTAAGTTTCTACAAATCATAGGAAATTACTTACCAACTCCCCCCCTTGGTGAATTGAATTTCCTAGGGAATACATTTTCCTATAGTGTTAAACAAACACACTAGCCTAATTCTTATGAAACAGATACAAAAATATACCCTATGAAATAGAAATCCTCATGGGAAGTAGTTTCTCATGTGAACCAAAAATTTTAGATAATGCATTGATGCTTTCTGCCTTGAGTTGGGGGAATGGTAAATTTTAATAAGTGTTTCCTTATTCTAAGCCCCAAATCCCTAATACAACTGAAGATATAATCTGACTAAAGCAGGAAAACAACTCCTGGTAGTTCACAAATCTAACTAAAGCAGCCAAGCTCATCTTCATCAACACAATATTAACCTCCACCTTTACGCACATTATTCAAATTTAACCCTAAAACAACTCACCTCCATAATCCTTGCCTTTCGGTGTAGATCATCCAATAACATAAGTCCTCTTTATCTCATGTCAAGAGAATTCCTCGAAATCAGAAAAGATGAAAGGGTCTACAAGACTATAACATGTATCACCTATATTTGGCTTGTGAAATTAAAGGAACTTGTATATATGTTTTTATTTGTTTGGGCCCTTTTTTTTAAATGGTTTTGTTCTGTTTTTTTTTTTTTTTTGGGGGGGGGGGGGTTGGTCCTGTTTTCCAAGCCTTTTGTTTAGTTGTGTTTCCTTTGTTGTCTTAGGGGTTTTATGAGGGTTTCTACATGTACATATATATATATATATATATAGCTTTCCCTTGCTGCTTGCAGCAGGTCAGAGAGACAAGAAATACAAAAAATTATTTTCACCAACTTTCAATTTATTTCAAATCTTCTTATGGTATTAGAGCAAGTTCTTTCTGAGGGACAATTTGCTTGATTTTTTCTTTCAAAATGGCTGGTGAGAAATCTAAAAAACAAGATGAGAACGTTGTTGGGTATTCTGATCCTCTCTACCTAGCTTCTTCAGATAACCTTTCAATGCAGATATCTAATATGATATCTGATGGAAGCAATTTCTTAAATTGGAGTAGAAGCGTCTTGATGTCCCTAGCTTTAAAAAACAAGTAGGGTTTCGTGGATGGTAGTTGTCTGAAGCCTCCACAAGATTCCAAGGATCATCAGAGATGTTGGCTTTTCAAGTCAATGTCTGACAAAATGGCACAAACTTTCATTCTCTGCACTTCTGCCAAAGAGATTTGGGATAAAATGAAGGAAAGATTTTGGGCAAACTAACGCTCCACAACTCTATCAACTGAAGAAGCAGTTGAACAAAATTGAACAGGAGGATATGAGTGTAGCTGAATATTATTGTAAGCTCAAATGCTTATGGGATGAACTGTCCTTTCTGGATTCTTACCCAGTTTGTGAATGTGATGCAAAGAAAGTCTGCAAGTGCTCAGTTGAGAAGAAAATCATGGAAATACAAGGAAGAGGCAAACTAATGGACTTCCTCATGGGTCTGAATCCAGGGAAGTACGATGGTGTGGTAGGCAATATTCTTGCTATGGATCCATTACCAACTCTGAGTAGGGCTTTTCATTTGGTCCAGCAGGCAGAAACACAGAAAGAAATTACTGAAAGTATGCACGGTTTGAACACCTCTGATGTGAGTGCATTGAATATGAGTAAGCAAGGAGCATATTCAGGACAAAGAAGGGAAACTAAGAAGGAAAAGTACAGCAAAAAATGTGAGTACAGTGGAATGAGAGGACACATTAAGGATGAATGCTTGAAGCTTCATGGTTACCCAGAATGGTTCAAGAATTTGAAAGGAAAATCTAAGGGAAAGATGGTTGCTAATGTGAAAATCTAAGAAAATAATGAAGATCATAGAACACCTATACAGCAGCACAATAGGCCACAGAGACAAATAAAAATGCCATAAAAATATGGGCATTTTGAAGTCAACATTCCAGGAAAAGAAAAGAACATTGAGGATTCAATCTCACCATCTTTTAGTGTAAAGAAATTGGAATACTATGATGCTGAATATATGACTAGTCTTAACAATGCCATGAAAGTGAAGGAACCATACTCTTATCAGGAGGCTTGTAAACATCAAGGATGGATGCAAGCTATGCAAGAAGAATTGGATGCTCTTGAAAGGAATGGGACATGGAAATTGATGGACTTACCCCATTAGAAAAAAAGTAATAGGATGCAAATAGGTTTTTAAGGTCAAACACAAAGCAGATGGAAGTGTGGAAAGGCTAAAAGCAAGACTTGTGGCAAGAGGAGATAAGCAATTGGAAGGAAAAGAAAACACACTTTTTCTTCAGTTGCTAAATTTGCTACTGTGAGAATATTGATTGCTACAGCAACAATGAGAAATTGGAAATTAATGCAACTCGACATTAATAATGCTTTTCTACATGGAAAGCTTGATGAAGAAGTGTTTATGAAGATCCCTCAAGGTCACAGTGAAAAGCACAGTGGGAAAGTATATATGCAGATTATACAAGAGCCTATATGGATTGAAGCAAGCTTTAAGGCAATGGAATATTGCCTTGAAGAATTTCCTTGTAAAGAGAGGTTTCAAGCAGTCCAAAAGGGATTATTCCTTATTAATTTCTAAACAATATGGAAAGATGTTTTTGTCTTGGTTTATGTGGACGATCTACTTATCACTGGAGATGATATTGATCTCTTTGACAAACTGAAGTTAGAATTACACCAAGAATACACCATAAAAGATCTTGGAGAAATGAGGTTCTTTTTGGGCCTTGAGTTAGCAGGAAATCAAGAAGGTTGTATGTTGAGTCAGAGGAAGTTCACTCTGGATATCTTGCAGCAGACAGGGATGGAAGGATGCAAGGCTGTAGGAACTCCTTTTCCAAAAGGGGTGAAGTTGTCAATTGAACAAGGTGACTTATTGCAGGAACCAGAAGCTTATAGAAGCTTAATAGGAAAGCTTATATATTTGAATTTGACTAGACCAGACTTGTCCTTTTCAGTGCAGCAATTAAGCCAATTCATGAATGCACCAAGAAAGCCTCATTGGAAAGCAACGCTCCATGTGGTTAGATACTTGAAGGGAACATCAGATCTGGGACTCTTTTACCCTGCTGAAAACTCAGAGATCATCACAACATGTTGTGATGCTGATTGGGCTAGCTGCTCCTTCAGTGCTCGTTCCCTAACAAGATACTGCATATTCCTTGGAGGGAGTTTGATTTCTTGGAAAACAAAGAAACAAAAAACTGTGTCCAAGTCTTCAGCTGAATCTGAATATAGAAGCATGTCTCAAACTACTAGTGAATTTGACCAAAATGGTCAGGAGTCTAATGGTTCAAAAGTTCACGTCCAAGAGTCCAATGCAAGGGAGTTGTATTTGTCCAAAGCTTGTTTCGAAATTGCTCCTAAGGAATTTGGCGTGCATGGTCCGTGTGAATCCTCAACCGGTTGCACTTTGCTAAGTGTGGCTGATTACTTCAATGATGGGACCTAGTAAATGGTTTGGATCTCTTTAAAGTGGTCAATTCAAGCCTATTGAATAGAGGCGTGAAGAGGGGCGTATTTTAAGGGGAATTTCAAGCTGGTTTTTAATCTCATTTAAGAAGTATTACTAGGTGTTTTCTTCAGATTTATTTGCTGAATAAAGAGTCTTGAATGAGGACTTAATTGGGCGGACACAAGGGCATGAGTCAAGGCTAATTTGGAGGTATGAATCAAGGGTGACTTGAATGGTGGTTTTGAATAGCTTTGAATCATTATGGCTGGCCGGATGGAAGTTTAATTCTCCTTGTTTTATGCTCATTGTTTAAATTAGAGTTAATAGTTGTAATGGGGATTAATTTGGACGATTATGAGCCAATTAATCTATCTTTTATTTTTAATTTCAGTCTTTTCCCATTTATTGCAATTTGTGTGTAAAAGGCAATGGTTGGATGTAAAAGCTATCTATAAATAGCGTGAAAATGATCAATAAAAGGCATTCAGAAATTTGTCCAAAAATACACAAGCGTATGTCGAATTTGACTAAGTAAAGTCGAGTCGTTTTTCCAAGTTTGAGTGTTTCTCAATTTGAAGAGTTTTCGTTTTAGTGAGAGTTCCTAAAACTAAGACTTGTAGTTGTTGGTTAGGTGAGAGTTCCCTAAACACTTCTGCCCCAAACAAGTGAGTGAGCGTTCCTCATTGTTATATCCTCAAGTTAAGGGTGAGAGTTCCCCTAAAACTACATTGATTCTTGACATTCGTCCTTCCTAAGTTTCATTCTTAAATTCAACTTGTAACTGGATCCTTTGGGAACAAGTTCCTCATCTTGTTTTCACATCATTTGGCGCGTCAGGTAGGGGGAGAGTTTTCTAAAATTCTTCCAAAGGGGTCGAACAACTACAAACCATGGCAGAGAATCAAGATCTAAGAGTAGCTTTGGAAGCACTTAATCAGTCCATTGCTAGTCAGGAAAGGTTGGCCGAAACCAATGCCAACCTACAAGGGAACCTTGCTACATTGATGGCAAGACTCATGGCCAATCAAGATAGGCAAGAGCAAGACGAGGAACCTCCACCTAGGAGGGAGGATAGAAGTCTTAAGGTGGACATCCCAGCCTTTGATGGGACACTTGACCCCGAAAAGTACTTAGAATGGGAGAAGTCTTTGGAGAGGTACTTTGAATACAAAGATGTTCAAAAGGAAGTCCAGAAGTACAAGATAGCCAAAGTAAAGTTGAAAGGCTATGGGGATAATTGGCTACAAGGAGAACAAAGGGGACGAGCTCTTAAAGGCAAGGCCGCCATTGCTACTTGGAGCAAATTGAAGAAAAGAATGAGGGATCGCTTTATTCCTCACAATTACAAACAAAGTCAGTATGTGAAGTGGAGCACTTTGCAACAAAATGGAGCATCGGCCGAGGACTACATCAAGGAGTTTGATAGGCTGGCGATTGTGTGTGAAGTCACGGAGAATGAAGAACTCAAGATGGGACGTTTTGTGGCTGGTTTGGACCAAGACTTGCAAGACAAACTTGAAGGTTACACCAATCTAACCTTTGTGGAAGCTTGTAAATTGGTGATCAAGTTTGATTCAAAAAGGAAGAAGAAGAAGCCGGTTGTCACCCCTCAAGTGACACGAAAACCAACCTTCCCTATAAAGGATGGTTCTTCGTTTGTCAAGACCACCGAACCGCCTAAGAAAGACAACAAGAAAGATTTCAAACTTAGTGACATTGTGTGTTACAAATGCGGAGGACGGGGTCACTTCAAGAAGGATTGTCCTAATTCAAGAGCTTTGACCATGCAAGAGGTAAAGCTCATTGCTAATCAAACCATTAGTTGGGAGGACTTCGAGTTAGAAGAAGTGGAGGACGTGAATCCTATTGTAGAAGTCGAGGAGGAGGATCAATGTTATCCCGAAATGGAGGACAAAAGCAATCTGGTCGTAAGGAGGGCGTTGCAAGCTCGCATGGAGGAGCCCTTAGCACCACAAAGGCAGCATGTTTTCGTCACCAAGTGCAAGGTCAATGGTGAGGTATGTGATTTAATTGTTGATGGAGGTAGTGAGGCAAACACGGTTTCCAAAACCTTGGTAACTAGACTTAATCTTACCACCACTAATCACCCACATCCTTATAAATTGAGTTGGTTGGAATCTAGTTCTAGCACGGGGGTTAGAAAACAATGCATGGTTAGTTTTTCTATTGGGTCTTATCATGATACTCAATTGTGTGACGTCGTGTCTATGGATGCTTGTCATATTTTACTTGGTAGACCTTGGCAAACTGATAGAAAATCTCAACATGATGGGTACCATAATACTTACACTATAAATCACCAAGGAAAACAAAAAAAGTTACATCCCTTACCACCCCCACGTTTTTCTCAAATTGTTAAACAATCAAAAGAGGTGTCATTACTTACTCTTAAGGAATTTGAAAGGGAGATTGATGGTGAGGACGAGTTGTACTTGTTGTACTCTAAGGAAGTCCACGAAAAATTTGAGAGTCAAAACCCTAAATTGGCTCAATTGATTAAGGACTTTGAGGATGTTTTTCCTAATGAATTACCAAATGGGTTACCACCTTTAAGGGGAATTGAACACCAAATTGACCTCATTCCCGGTGCTCCTTTGCCTAACAAACCTGCCTATAGGTGTAATCCCTTGGAGACTAAGGAGTTACAACGTCAAATTGAAGAGTTGATGAGTATGGGGTATGTGCGTGAGTCTATGAGTCCGTGTGCTGTTCCGGCTCTTTTGGTTCCTAAAAAAGATGGTACTTGGCGTATGTGTATTGATAGTAGGGCTGTTAACAATATCACTATCAAGTATAGGTTTCCAATTCCAAGGCTCGATGACATGCTTGATGAATTGAGTGGTTCTAATATCTTTTCAAAAGTTGATTTGAGGAGTGGCTACCACCAAATTCGAATGAGAGAAGGGGATGAATGGAAGACCGCTTTCAAGACCAAGCACGGTTTGTATGAGTGGCTCGTGATGCCATTTGGACTCACCAATGCACCTAGCACTTTTATGAGATTGATGAATGAAGTGTTGAGACCGTTTCTTGGCAAGTTCGTGGTGGTGTACCTTGATGATATTCTAATTTATAGCAAAAATGGAGATGAACATTTGTTACATTTGTATGAAGTTTTCACTGTATTAAGAAAACAAAAATTGTATGGAAAACTCGAAAAATGTAATTTTATGCTATATGAGGTCACTTTTCTTTGTTATATAATTTCAGGTGATGGGGTTAAAGTTGATCCTAGTAAGATTGAGGCTATTCAATCATGGCCTAGTCCAAAGACACTCACGGAGGTCCGGTCCTTCCATGGATTAGCTTCCTTTTATAGGAGGTTCATTCGCAATTTTAGCACTCTCATGGCTCCTATAACCGAATGCACAAAGAAGGGTTCATTCGAGTGGACTTCCCAAGCTCAAAAAGCGTTTGAAGATGTCAAAGAGAAGATGTGCAACACGCCTATCCTAGCACTTCCAGATTTTTCAAAACCATTTGAAGTTGAATGTGATGCAAGTGGGAAGGGGATTGGTGCCGTGTTGATCCAAGAAGGGCGTCCTATTGCCTACTTTAGTGAGAAATTAAGTCAAGGCAAACTGAACTATTCCACTTATGACAAAGAGTTCTATGCAATGGTGAGGGCTCTAGATCATTGGTCCCATTATTTGAGGCCACAACCATTCATACTACATTCTGATCATGAGTCCTTGAGGTTCATTCATGGGCAAAAGAAACTGAATTCGAGACATGCTAAGTGGGTGGAATTCTTGCAAACATTTAATTTTTCATCAAAATACAAGAGTGGAAAAGCAAATGTTGTTGCGGATGCCTTATCTAGAAGGCATGCTTTACTTGGGGTCGTGGAGGCTAAAGTCCTTGGGTTCGAGTTGATCAAGGAGTACTACAAGGGAGATGGTGAACTCAAAACCATCTTGGAGAAGTGCGTGAATGGAGTCTATGATTTGTTTTCCTTACAAAATGGTTTTCTTTTTAAGGGAAATAGATTATGTGTATTCCTAAATGTCCAATTCAAAACTTGTTAATTCAGGAGGCATATGGCGGTGGTCTAGCGGGTCATTTCGGAATACAAAAGACTATGGAGCTTCTTCAAGCTCACTTTTATTGGCCTAACATGTTATCTACTGTCCACCATGTTGTAGGTCGTTGTTCTACTTGTCAAAGGGCAAAGATGGTGTTTCATAAGGGTCTTTACAAGCCATTGCCAATTCCAGAAAGGCCTTGGGAAGACATAAGCATGGATTTTATTGTGGCTTTACCTAGAACTCAAAGGGGTAAGGACTCAATAATGGTGGTGGTTGATCGTTTCTCAAAGATGGCTCATTTTGTTCCTTGTCACAAGACTGAAGATGCTATGAAGGTGGCCAAGTTGTACTTTGATGGAATTGTTCGATTCCATGGTGTTCCACGAACCATTGTTTCTGATCGAGACACAAAATTTCTAAGTCATTTTTGGAAATCTTTGTGGCGTTTCATGGGAACTAAGTTACTGTTTTCAACATCACATCACCCTCAAACTGATGGCCAAACCGAGGTGGTGAATAGGGTGCTTGGTTCGTTGCTTAGGTCTTTGGTTAGTAAGAGCACCAAAGATTGGGATGTCAAGCTTGCTCATGCCGAGTTTGCTTACAATAGAAGTCCTAGTACTACTACAAAGTATTCTCCTTTTGAAGTGGTATATGGTTCGAATCCCTATGTTCCAATTGATCTCATAGCTCTACCACAAGACAAGTTTGTTCATGGAGGTGCAAAGGAACAAGCTGAATTCATGATCAAGATCCACAAAGAGGTACGTAAGAATATTGAAAAGGCCAATGAAATCTACAAGAAGCAAGCAAATAAACGAGTCAAGAACGTGAGAAGCTTTGAGGTTGGTGACTTGGTATGGATCTACATGAGGAAGGAAAGGTTTCCAAATCAAAGGAAGAACAAGCTCATGCCACGGGCAGAAGGTCCTTTTGAGGTAGTGGAGAAGATCAATGACAATGCCTACAAGGTTGATTTGGGAGGGAAGTATGGAGTTTCAAGCACGTTCAATGTGGGAGATCTTGCACCGTACTATGATGATGAAGAATTGAGGGCAATTCCTTTTGAATAAGGGGAGGATGACCAAAATGGTCAGGAGTCTAATGGTTCAAAAGTTCACGTCCAAGAGTCCAATGCAAGGGAGTTGTATTTGTCCAAAGCTTGTTTCGAAATTGCTCCTAAGGAATTTGGCGTGCATGGTCCGTGTGAATCCTCAACCGGTTGCACTTTGCTAAGTGTGGCTGATTACTTCAATGATGGGACCTAGTAAATGGTTTGGATCTCTTTAAAGTGGTCAATTCAAGCCTATTGAATAGAGGCGTGAAGAGGGGCGTATTTTAAGGGGAATTTCAAGCTGGTTTTTAATCTCATTTAAGAAGTATTACTAGGTGTTTTCTTCAGATTTATTTGCTGAATAAAGAGTCTTGAATGAGGACTTAATTGGGCGGACACAAGGGCATGAGTCAAGGCTAATTTGGAGGCATGAATCAAGGGTGACTTGAATGGTGGTTTTGAATAGCTTTGAATCATTATGGCTGGCCGGATGGAAGTTTAATTCTCCTTGTTTTATGCTCATTGTTTAAATTAGAGTTAATAGTTGTAATGGGGATTAATTTGGACGATTATGAGCCAATTAATCTATCTTTTATTTTTAATTTCAGTCTTTTCCCATTTATTGCAATTTGTGTGTAAAAGGCAATGGTTGGATGTAAAAGCTATCTATAAATAGCGTGAAAATGATCAATAAAAGGCATTCAGAAATTTGTCCAAAAATACACAAGCGTATGTCGAATTTGACTAAGTAAAGTCGAGTCGTTTTTCCAAGTTTGAGTGTTTCTCAATTTGAAGAGTTTTCGTTTTAGTGAGAGTTCCTAAAACTAAGACTTGTAGTTGTTGGTTAGGTGAGAGTTCCCTAAACACTTCTGCCCCAAACAAGTGAGTGAGCGTTCCTCATTGTTATATCCTCAAGTTAAGGGTGAGAGTTCCCCTAAAACTACATTGATTCTTGACATTCGTCCTTCCTAAGTTTCATTCTTAAATTCAACTTGTAATTGGATCCTTTGGGAACAAGTTCCTCATCTTGTTTTCACATCATGGAGTCTTGGGCCCTTTGTCCTTTGATTTGGACCAATTAAATTAGCAGACAAGTTTTATGTTGGTAATGATCCATTTGTCGATTTCCTTCGTAAATCGACAGCCTAGAAAAGTCGGGTCGTTACATTCTAACCACCAAGGATGGGTGAGTTCACTAAGCACTCCAACAAGAGAAAACTCTCAATTTTCATTTCAACCAAATCTGATTTTTTACATGAGGCATAGAGACTATTTATAGACTAAACACACCCTAATAAGACTATTAATCTAGGCCATTAATCCCATAATAATCAAGGGCCAAGATTAGAAAGACACTAAACAAAACAAAAGTAAAATAACAAAAGCTGAAATTCGCGTACAGCGCCCGTGCACGGTCGTGCAGTACAACCGTGCCCGGTCGTGCAGTACAACCGTGCCCGGTCGTGCTGTACAACCGTGCCCGGTCGTGCACGCCCAAAGCTAAGCTACTGGTTCGTGCACGATCGTGCAAGTTTAGCCTGCACGGTCGTGCAGCATATTCTTGCACGATCGTGCACTAGATTCTGGTGCCCCTGGATCATGCACGGTCGTGCAGATTGGCCTGCACGATCGTGCAACTTACTTGCACGGTCGTGCAGACCAATATGCACGGTTGTGCAACTTCAAAATTGCCTCTGTTTTGCACGATCTTCCTTGCACGGTCGTGCAATGCTTATGCACGGCCGGTTATGCATCCTTTAGCCTATTTAAGCCATTCTAATCCTTTACTCTCATGCTATTACAAGCCTACTTAACTGCTAAAGCATTAAAACAAGAGTTTAAGCTACTTATTACAACATGAAAAGTAAATAAATAAGGCTCAAAATGAAGCTAAAGCTAGACAAGTTAAATAGTTATGGAAAGAGTCGTCGTTGACCGTTGAAGACGCTTGTTTGACCATCCCGTTCTGCATCAAACTCCTCTTCTAAAAAAGCATTTGTCCTCAAATCCTCGCCTTCAACAAGGAACTTAGTGAGGACAACCAACAACGAACAAGATCCACTCCACTAAACCCGGTAGCTATAGCTAGGATTAAGGAATCAAAACTTCCATGGTGTATCAAAGACCCGCCCGGATCAAACACCCAAACAATGAGGACAAGTAGCACAACCCAAGAAAATCGACGCACATCAACCAAGAAATCAATCATAGCACTGGCGCACCTAACCCGTGTTGTAATCCGGCCTCCTAGCTTGTTGGTTCAAGATGGCAAGATCATCACCATGGTTCGAAGTGTCATCCATGATATGGTTCGAAGTGTCATCCAACCAACTCAAGTTTTATTTTCCTTTGTTTATTAAAATTTCAGTTTAAGTTTGTGTTAGTAGGGTTCGATCCTTGTTAGTATAAATCGAACTCCCTTTTAATTGTTTAAGTTATTTAGTCAAGTAGTTAAGGCTAGCAATAAACAAAGCAAGAAGCTTCAAGAACCGGCAATAAAGTCATCATTTAGAAGCTTCAAGAAGCCAGCTGCCAAAGGGGATTCAGAGCTCATCAAAAGGCCATTAAAGAGAGCACTTAAAGAAGAGACCAAGCAATTATGAAGCCATTAAGATGGAGCTTGAAAACCGGCTGCCCTAGCTCCCTCTTAATCTGATTTCTTTGTTATCTTTAGGATAGGATTATCTTAAAGATAAGCCATGTAATCTTCTTTCATGCCACAATTTCTGATTTTTAGGATAAGGTTTAGATTTCCTAATTAACCTTAGCTTATCCTAAATTGTAATTATAAGTAATGGCTTGAACATCAATGAAAAATCAGAATATTTTTGAATAAAAAAAAACACTTGAACTTGTCTTTGGCTTTTTCCTCTGAAAATCCGAAACAAACCTCCTTTGCTTGTCTAATTTTTGGCTCAATTAGGCTGTGATCTTAGGAACCTTAATTTGTAGAATTTGGTGGTGAATCTGTATCCAAGTTCACAAATTATAGCCCAAGTTTTCGAAGTTGGTGGTGATATTCTGTATCCAACTTTAAACTTGAACTATCCCCTCCTTTAGTGGCTAGTCCCTTGTAATCTTCTTGTGCTACAACAAGGTTACAACATTTGGTGGCCCATGCAGGACTAGCCACCTTTCACCTCCACAAAAACAACCCTACTCCCTCCCTTTACCCCACGTCAAAAAAAAAAAAAAAAACAAACAAACAAACACAAAATGTCGAATCCTCCTCCCAATTGGCAAGAGTTCATTCAGAAAAGTGAAGAAGAGAAGGAGAGCTTAAAGGCTCAAATGGCTGCTATGCAAACTGAAATGGCGAATCTAATGAGGCGACTCATTACTCAAAGAGAAGGTTCACCCACTCGAAGTGAACAAAGTAGTGATCTAGAACTTGAAGATGAAACTTCAAGACCAAGACCAAACAATAATGATATCAAAGTTGATATTCCAGAATATGATGGCAAGATTGATGCCGATGAGTTCATCGAATGGATGAACACCGTTGAAAGAGTGTTCGATTATAAGAATACCCCGGAGGACAAGAAAGTGAAAATCATTGGCTTAAAACTCAGAAAATATGCGTCCACTTGGTGGTCGAATATAAATGCAAAGAGGCAAAGGCAAGGCAAAGACAAGGTCAGAACTTGGCCTAAAATGAAGAAATTGATGAAAAGTAAGTTCTTACTTACTTACTACATTCAAGAGAATTTTCAGAAATTCCACAAATTGAAACAAGGAACAAAATCAGTAGAGGAGTATGCAAGAGAATTCGAAGGCTTGACCATGAAATGTGACGTTGAAGAGGATGAACCCCAAACTGAACTATAATTAGTCTTGAAGTCAATCAAGCAAATAATTAGAGTTGAGAAGATAATGAAATAACTCAAAAGAATCACTCTTAAGAAAATATTCCCTACTAAATTCAGTAGAAAGAATCACTCTTACACTCAATTCAGGTTGATTAAATCACTTAGAGAATCACTCTCAAAGCTCACTAATCGGTTTAGAAAACTTGTAGTTAAAACTCCCAAGTAATCAATTCAAAGAAAGCTAAGTTACTTTAGCCTCAAGGATGAACAAAGTTCAAGTTTTTATAAAATTCAAAGTAGTTTACAAATGATACATCAAAGTCTACTTAAAGAAAGAAATGTACAATTATACGTATAATTATACGTATATTCGTACAATACGCAACCGAATACGTACAAACTATTATACGTATCAAGTATAATACAAGTATAATACTACATAAGGATATGCTCAAGCAATAAACAAAGGCTAAAGTAATGAAAATATCAAGCCAAAATCAGCCTCCTTAAGCAACTTGAGCTACTTGCACCCACTTGCACCAAAATAGACCAATGAGCTTCTCTTAGCCTTCATGACACTCCAAGCCTTTCATCATGACTCCCAAAGGTAGTATGACATCTAGCTAGGCTAGTAGATGACTAATCAAGGCTATTACTCAACTTGCAAGCAAAAGCAAAAATACCCATTAAGCAAAAACAAGCAGCTGAAACACGTAGCCAGGACAGAGCCTGGGTCGCGACTCGCGACCCATACTCGCGACTCGCGAGGCTCTACTTGAACCCCACTCCTTAGCCTTGCTCAAGTACGTAGCCAAGGCAGAACAAAGTCGCGACTCGCGACCCAAAACTCGCGACTCGCGAGAACCTACTGAACTCCAACTCCTTAGCCTTGCTCAAGTACGTAGCCAAGGCAGAACAGAGTCGCGACTCGCGACCCAAAACTCGCGACTCGCGAGATCCTTCTGGACCATGCACCTGCAATGCTTCAAAGTACGCAGCTCAAGCCAAGTAGGCTCGCGACTCGTGGACAAAACTCGCGACTCGCGATTCACCTCTGAACTCTAAGTTCAATTCTCAACATTCAAGTCGCACCTTGTGACCCCTGCTTCAAAGATAGTGTAATCTACTACTTAATACAAACCAAAACAAATAAACTACGAGCTAAAGTTTTAAGTTTACAAACCGGACTAAACAGGACCAAGATTGGACATAAGTGATACAAAGGAACTAATAAAAGGACCATGAAAAGAACTAATCTCAAAGATGGGATTAGCACTAAGGAGTATCTCTTTCGTCGTTTCAAGATCAGGCACTGATCCTGGTTCATCCCCTCCCTCTTCAACAGGAATTGACCTCAATTCTAGCAGTTCATCATCTTCTAAATAAGGAGATAAGTCACCCACGTTGAAGGTTGCAGCAACTCCATAATCACCCGGAAGATCGATCTTATAAGCATTATCACCATAACGCTCTAAGACCTTAAAAGGACCATCTGCTCTCGGCATTAGCTTGTGTTTCCGCTTCCCCGGGAACCTCTCTTTCCTCAAATGAATCCACACCAAATCTCCTGGAGCAAAGATTTTTGGCTTCCTCCTCTTGTTGGCCTTTTTCTTGTACCCCTCATTAGCTTTCTCAATGTTTCCTCGGACCTCCTTGTGAATCTTCACCATGGCTTCGGCCTGAGCTCTAGCATCACCGTGAACATAAGAATCCCTAGGTAAAGCAATAAGATCAATAGGAACGTAAGGGTTAATGCCATAAACAATTTCAAATGGGGAGTGTTTTGTAGCATAAGTAGGTGTCCTGTTGTAAGCGAACTCAGCATGACATAGTTTCACATCCCAATCCTTGCCGGTTTTGCTCACTAGACCCCGAAGCAACGACCCCAATGTCTTGTTAGTCACCTCCGTTTGCCCATCTGTTTGTGGATGATGAGATGTGCTGAATAGTAGTTTAGTTCCCATAAGCCTCCACAAAGTTCTCCAGAAGTAACTCAAAAACTTACTATCACGATCAGAGACAATAGTTTTAGGGACCCCATGTAAGCGCACCACTTCCCGGAAGTACAAGCAAGCGACATTCACCGCATCTTCAGTCTTGTGACATGGAATAAAGTGTGCCATCTTTGAAAATCTATCCACCACCACCATAACTGAGTCTCTCCCCCTTTGAGTTCTAGGCAGTGCCACTATAAAGTCCATGCTCACATCCTCCCACGGCCTTTCCGGAACTGGTAACGGGGTGTACGGCCCTTGTTGAAAAGAACTCTTCGACCTCTGACAAACCCCACATCGAGCCAATACAGCTTGGATTTCACCAACCATGCGTGGCCAATGAAAGTGCTCCTGTAGTAACTCAGTAGTTTTGTTGATGCCGAAATGACCAGCCAACCCACCTCCATGAGCCTCCCGAATCAATAACTCCCTAACCGGACATCTTGGAACACAGAGCTTGTTCCCTCTAAATAAGAACCCATCCACCAACTGAAAATTATTTTTTGAACCGGACTCACAATCAACAAACAAATCACGAAAATCACCATCGAGTGCATAGTATTCTTTTATCAATTCGAACCCAAGAACCTTGGTATCCACCGTTGTCAGTAGTGAATGTTTCCTGGAAAGAGCATCAGCAACAATATTTGCCTTTCCGGCTTTGTATTTAGCAACAAAGTCAAAAGATTGTAAAAATTCTACCCATTTAGCATGTCGTGCACTGAGCTTATGCTGCCCATGTATGTACTTTAACGACTCATGATCAGAATGTAAAACAAAGGAAGCAGGACGCAAATAATGACTCCAATGTCCTAAAGCTCTAACCATAGCATAAAACTCCTTATCATAAGTAGAATAGTTCAATCTAGCACCACTAAGCTTCTCGCTAAAATAAGCGATAGGCTTACCCGACTGAATCAAAACAGCCCCAACACCTGTCCCACTCGCATCACACTCAACCTCGAAAGGTTTAGTAAAATCAGGTAATGATAACACAGGTGCTTCACACATCTTAACTTTAATCAATTCAAAGGCCCTTTGAGCAGCAACAGTCCACTCAAATTTCCCATGTTTAGTACACTCAGTTATAGGAGCTAATAAAGTACTGAAATTTTTTATAAATCTCCTATAAAAAGACGCTAAACCATGAAAAGACCTCACATCAGTCACACATTTTGGAACCGGCCAAGTAGAAATGGCGTCTACTTTAGCAGGATCCGCCTTCACCCCTACATCAGAAATAATGAAACCCAGAAAACTAACTTCATTTTGCATGAAAGAACACTTCTCTAACTTCCCAAAAAGTTTATGTTTCCTTAGTGTTTCAAATAACTGACACAAATGATTCAAATGATCCTCCTTGTTAGCAGAATAAACAAGAATATCATCTAAATATACCACTACAAATTTGCCTAAAAATGGCCTAAGTACTTCATTCATCAATCTCATGAACGTACTTGGGGCATTTGTTAGACCGAAAGGCATGACAAGCCATTCATACAAGCCATATTTTGTTTTAAAAGCGGTCTTCCACTCATCACCCTCACGCATACAAATTTGATGGTACTCACTCCTAAGATCAATTTTAGAGAACAAATTAGACCCACTCAATTCATCTAACATGTCATCTAATCTAGGAATTGGAAACCTGTACTTGATAGTAATATTGTTAACAGATCGACTATCAATACACATCCTCCAAGACCCATCTTTTTTTGGGACAAGTAAGGCCGGAACAGCACACGGACTCATACTCTCCTTCACATATCCTCTCTCAATCAACTCACTTATTTGTCGTTGTAATTCCCTACTCTCCTCGGGATTACACCTATAGGATGGCTTATTTGGAATAGGGGCTCCGGGAATGAGATCAATCTGATGCTCAATTCCTCTTTTTGGTGGTAAACCAGGAGGTAATTCGTGAGGAAAAACATCCTGAAATTCATTTAAAACCTCCCCCAACTCAGAATCTGTAATCGCCACTCCCTCTATTTTTTCTTGACTTACTAACACAAACGCACACCCCTCTTGCTCAAACAACTTCTCGAATTCTTTTCTCCCTAATAACACACTCCCATTGTCCGAATTGGACTTTGATTTAGGCTTGGTGTTTAGGATTTTTGAGGGTGCTAAAGGTAACAAAGTTTTCATTTTTCCATCTTTATTAACTTTATAAGTGTTAGTTACACCATCGTGAATTACTCCCCGATCAAACTGCCAGGGGCGCCCAAGTAACAAGTGACATGCCGTCATTGGGATTACATCACACAAAATTTCATCGACATAATTACCAATGCTAAAATTAATCAAGACTCTATTCCGCACCTTAACCTCACTTTCATCATCTAACCATTTTAGTTTATAAGGATTAGGGTGTTTCACCAACGGCAGAGACAACTTATTCACCAATTCAGTGGACGCTACATTCGCACAACTACCCCCATCTACAATCAACGTGCATAATTTTTTTTGGATCAGACATTTCGAATGAAATATCGTCTCTCTTTGTTCACTTTCTTTTGCCACGTTGTTGGTATACAGATTTCTCCTAATAACCAGATTTTCCCCCTCTAATTCAGGTTGACAAAGTTCTTCTACATCCTCCTCTTCCTCTTTATCATGTTCATGAGCTAGAAGAGCTAATTTTTCTATTTCATCTATTTCTTCTATATCATGTAAGGTCATAATTCGGGCAGTAGGACAATTAGATTGGTAGTGACCATAACCTTGACACTTATAGCATTTTACTTTGTCATTAACAGTTCTAATAGGCACATTAGCTTTCTTATTCCTATCATGATCAGTACTAACATTAACATTGCTACTACTAGTACTAGGCTTAAAAGTTGAAGATCTAGTAAAAGGTTTAGCAATTGTACCACTCGATTTCTTCCTTTGACTCTCCAAAGTAGGCGCCATTTTGCAAGCTTCCGCATAAGTAAGGAAAGGAAACACTTCCAACTTCTCCCTCAAATCCGTGTTCAACCCACCTAGGAACCGTCCTAGTCTTTGTTCTTCGGATTCATCTATTTCACAAACCATGGCAAGCTTTTCGAATTCCTTGATGAACTCCAAAACCGGCATGGTTCCTTGCTTCAAAGTCGACCACCTCACATATTGGTGTTGCTTGTAGTTCGAAGGCACAAATCTCTTCCTCAATTGCTTCTTTAGCTTACTCCAGGTTTGGATTCTGGACTTGTTCTCCTTCTCCCTTTGTTTCTTCAACCCTTCCAACCATATTGAAGCATATTTTGTCAACTTCAAAACCGCCACCTTGTATTGCCTCTCTTCTGGTGTTTCTTTGTACTCAAAAAACCTCTCCAAAGATCTTTCCCATTCAAGGTACACCTCTGGATCAGTAGTACCATCGAATTCAGGAACATCGATTTTCAAACCCCTATCATCCCCATATGATTCCTTCTGTTCTTCATTTGTTTTTTTGTTTTTCAATACTTCCAATGTTAATTGGGTCATCATATCATGCAAAGCATCATTTTGCTTGGACAAAGCTTCAATCAGTTGATCCCTCTTCAAGTTTGCAGCAGCTTCATCACCCATGTTGAACTTAAGCTCTGATACCACTTGAACTATAATTAGTCTTGAAGTCAATCAAGCAAATAATTAGAGTTGAGAAGATAATGAAATAACTCAAAAGAATCACTCTTAAGAAAATATTCCCTACTAAATTCAGTAGAAAGAATCACTCTTACACTCAATTCAGGTTGATTAAATCACTTAGAGAATCACTCTCAAAGCTCACTAATCGGTTTAGAAAACTTGTAGTTAAAACTCCCAAGTAATCAATTCAAAGAAAGCTAAGTTACTTTAGCCTCAAGGATGAACAAAGTTCAAGTTTTTATAAAATTCAAAGTAGTTTACAAATGATACATCAAAGTCTACTTAAAGAAAGAAATGTACAATTATACGTATAATTATACGTATATTCGTACAATACGCAACCGAATACGTACAAACTATTATACGTATCAAGTATAATACAAGTATAATACTACATAAGGATATGCTCAAGCAATAAACAAAGGCTAAAGTAATGAAAATATCAAGCCAAAATCAGCCTCCTTAAGCAACTTGAGCTACTTGCACCCACTTGCACCAAAATAGACCAATGAGCTTCTCTTAGCCTTCATGACACTCCAAGCCTTTCATCATGACTCCCAAAGGTAGTATGACATCTAGCTAGGCTAGTAGATGACTAATCAAGGCTATTACTCAACTTGCAAGCAAAAGCAAAAATACCCATTAAGCAAAAACAAGCAGCTGAAACACGTAGCCAGGACAGAGCCTGGGTCGCGACTCGCGACCCATACTCGCGACTCGCGAGGCTCTACTTGAACCCCACTCCTTAGCCTTGCTCAAGTACGTAGCCAAGGCAGAACAAAGTCGCGACTCGCGACCCAAAACTCGCGACTCGCGAGAACCTACTGAACTCCAACTCCTTAGCCTTGCTCAAGTACGTAGCCAAGGCAGAACAGAGTCGCGACTCGCGACCCAAAACTCGCGACTCGCGAGATCCTTCTGGACCATGCACCTGCAATGCTTCAAAGTACGCAGCTCAAGCCAAGTAGGCTCGCGACTCGTGGACAAAACTCGCGACTCGCGATTCACCTCTGAACTCTAAGTTCAATTCTCAACATTCAAGTCGCACCTTGTGACCCCTGCTTCAAAGATAGTGTAATCTACTACTTAATACAAACCAAAACAAATAAACTACGAGCTAAAGTTTTAAGTTTACAAACCGGACTAAACAGGACCAAGATTGGACATAAGTGATACAAAGGAACTAATAAAAGGACCATGAAAAGAACTAATCTCAAAGATGGGATTAGCACTAAGGAGTATCTCTTTCGTCGTTTCAAGATCAGGCACTGATCCTGGTTCACAAACTCTGGTTCGTTTTCTTGGAGGGTTGGATCCTAGAATTGCCAACGTAGTTGAATTACACCCCTATTCAACTTTGGAAGAGTTAGTCATTCTAGCTCACAAGGTTGAAGCCCAACAAAAGGCCAAAGGGAAAGAGACCTCACGTCCCTTTTCCAAGACAGCCCCAATCCCATATAACCGTCCATACCAAGCACCACTCAAAATCACCTCCTCTAATCCTCCTAAACCACAAAATCAGCCCCCTAACCCTTCTAAACCCCAAAATTCAGCCCAACCTCGAAAGTGTTTTCGATGTCATGGCTTTGGACATATTGCAACCGAGTGTCCAAATAAGAGAATCATCTCTTTAATTGAATGTGAGCAAGGAAAATCAGAAGATGAACAAGATGATCATGATCTTGGAGATTCGGATCAGGAGCATGATGAGGTATTCCTAGGACCCGATGAAGGTGAATGTCTAGTTGTTAGGCGTGCCCTAAGCAACTTGGTTGGTATAAAGAAGAGAACTTACAACGAGAGGCAATCTTTCACTCCCGTTGTACCATCAGAAGTAAGGTATGTACTTTAATTATTGATGGTGGTAGTTGTACAAATGTGGCATCTCAAAACATGGTGGACAAATTGGGACTTAAAACAACTCCTCATAAAAATCCTTATGTTATTCAATGGCTTAATCAAGGAAAAGGGATACAAGTAGATAAACAAATTCTGATTTCTTTTAGCATTGGAAATAATTATCAAGAAGAGTTGTATTGTGATGTAATTCCCATGGATGCGTGTCACTTGTTGCTTGGACGACCTTGGTTATTTGATAGGAGAGTTATACATGATGGATATAAAAATACATACTCATTTGTTAAAAATGGCAAGAAAATTGTGTTAACTCCTTTACCACCACCCAAAGCCGTCCCAAAACAGAACAATAACCCATTACCCACTACTCTTACTACCCTCATCAAGTCTGAATATCATGAGTTCAAACCCCATAAAGGGCTCATTTTAAGCGGACTTGGAGACAGCCTCTCGTCCCTAAAAGAACCATCCCACCCTCTACTTCATTCTCTCTTCCAAGAATTCCCTCATGTTTGCCCTTCTGAAATGTCGTGTGCTGTACCTCCCAAAAGGGACATCCAACACAAAATTGACTTGATTCCCAGCTCTACATTGCCAAATAAGCCTGCCTATAGGACTAATCCTAAGGAGACCGAAGAGATAAGAAGGCAAGTTGATGAGTTGTTGTCCAAGGGTTTGATTCGAGAGTCCTTGAGCCCATGTGCATGTCCTACGTTACTTGTCCCAAAGAAGAATGGTGAATGGCGAATGTGTGTGGACAGTCGGCCAATTAACAAAATCACTATCAAATATCGATTTCCAATTCCAAGATTGAATGATTTGTTAGATGATTTACATGGTGCTAAAGTATTTTCGAAAACTGATCTCAAAAGTGGTTATCATCAAATTCGAATTTTCGAAGGAGATGAGTGGAAAACAGCTTTCAAAACTAAGGATGGATTGTTTGAATGGCTTGTCATGCCATTTGGTTTAATAAACGCACCTTCCACTTTCATGCGTTTGATGAACCAAGTATTGAAACCTTTCATTGGTCGTTTTGTAGTTGTTTATTTTGATGATATATTAGTTTATAGTAGAGATGATGATGAGCATGTATCACATCTTAGAGAAGTATTTTCTGTTCTAGCTAAAGAACAATTGTATGGTAATTTAGATAAGTGTGATTTCTTTTCTAGCTTTGTAACTTTCTTAGGGTTTAAAGTGTCATGTAATGGTATAGAAGTTGATGAAGACAAAGTGAAGGCAATCAATGAGTGGCCCACGCCACAATCAGTTCAACAAGTACGAAGTTTTCATGGGTTAGCCTCTTTCTATAGGCGATTCGTGAGAAATTTTAGTACTCTCATGGCCCCAATCACCGAACTCACAAAGCTCTCTAAATTTGAATGGAATCCAAGTGCCCAAAAGGCATTTGAAGAGGTTAAAAGATTGCTTACTACTGCACCAATTCTTGTTTTACCTAACTTTGATGATGTGTTTGAGATTGAATGTGATGCTAGTGGCGTTGGAATAGGAGCTGTCCTATCTCAAAATAGGCGTCCCATTGCCTATTTTAGTGAAAAGCTCAATGATGCTCAAAGGCGTTATTCAACTTATGACAAGGAATTCTTGGCTCTTGCTCGTGCCTTAGATCATTGGAGAAATTACTTGTTGCCTAAAGAGTTCATTCTCCATTCAGATCATGAAGCACTCAAGTTCTTGCAAAGCCAACAGAAGCTCCATGCTCGCCATGCCAAATGGGTTGAATTCCTTCAATCATTTCACTTCGTCATCAAGCATAGGAGAGGAGAAATGAACAAAGGTGCCGATGCTTTATCAAGGAGATATGTGTTGCTTAACTCTTTGAAAACACGTGTGATAGGTGTTGAAGAAATGAAACAATGCTATGATGAAGACTCTGATTTTGGAGAGATCTTTCTAAAGTGTAAAAGCCATCCCCATAAAGACTTTTACATTTTGGATGGTTTTCTTTTCAAAGGGAATAGCATTTGTGTTCCTAAATCTAGCTTGAGAGAGAGTTTGATCAAAGAGATGCATGAAGGAGGAATGGCTGGCCATTTTGGAATTGATAAGACCTATACTCTAATTTCTGAATATTTCTTTTGGCCACGATTGAAGAGAGATGTGGAATTTATTGTCAAAAGGTGTGTGAAGTGCCAAAGGGCTAAGAGTCATCAATTGCCTCAAGGGTATCTTTTGCCCTTGCCAATACCGCAAGCTCCTTGGGAAGACGTTAGTCTTGACTTCGTGGTGGGACTTCCCCTCACTAAAAACAGAAAAGACTCGATCATGGTGGTTGTTGATCGGTTTTCAAAAATGGCTCACTTCATCCCATGCCATACAACTCATGATGCTAGCCATGTGGCTGATCTTTACTTCAAAGAGGTTGTTCGTTTACATGGAATTCCCAAATCAATGGTTAGTGATCGAGACACCAAGTTTCTAAGTCATTTTTGGCTTAGTTTATGGCGCAAGATGGGAACCAAGCTCAAATTCAGCACTTCAAGCCATCCTCAAACAGATGGTCAGACCGAAGTCACCAATAGGACTTTAGGGTCCTTGCTACAAGCCCTTGCAACAAAGCGTCCTAGCCAATGGGAAGAAATGCTACCTCATGCTGAATTTGCTTACAACCGAGTTCCTAGCTGTACCACAAGCTTAAGCCCATTTGAAGTTGTTTATGGGTTCAATCCGTGTACTCCAATTGATTTGGCTCCATTTCCAACTCCAACCAAATATAGTCATGAAGCTAGTGAACGAGTCAAAGAGATCCAATCAATTCATGAGAAAGTTCGTGGGCAGATTGAACGAGCTAATGCAAAGATGAAGGAGTATTATGACAAGAAAAGAAGTTCGATGCACTTCAACAAAGGAGATCTCGTATGGGTTCATTTGAGAAAAGAACGTTTTCCAACTAAGAGGCGTTCTAAAATCAGTCCAAGAAGTGATTGTCCATTTGAAGTCTTGGAAAAATTGAATGACAATGCTTATAAGGTAGAATTGCCCGGAGATTATGGAGTGTCTTCTACCTTCAATGTGCAAGACTTGTCCCCCTACTTTGATGAATTTGAAGAATTGCCTAGTTTGAGGTCAAACTCTTCAAAAGAAGGGGAGAATGTTGTAATCCGGCCTCCTAGCTCGTTGGTTCAAGATGGCAAGATCATCACCATGGTTCGAAGTGTCATCCATGATATGGTTCGAAGTGTCATCCAACCAACTCAAGTTTTATTTTCCTTTGTTTATTAAAATTTCAGTTTAAGTTTGTGTTAGTAGGGTTCGATCCTTGTTAGTATAAATCGAACTCCCTTTTAATTGTTTAATTTATTTAGTCAAGTAGTTAAGGCTAGCAATAAACAAAGCAAGAAGCTTCAAGAACCGGCCATAAAGTCATCATTTAGAAGCTTCAAGAAGCCGTCTGCCAAAGGGGATTCAGAGCTCATCAAAAGGCCATTAAAGAGAGCACTTAAAGAAGAGACCAAGCAATTATGAAGCCATTAAGATGGATCTTGAAAACCGGCTGCCCTAGCTCCCTCTTAATCTGATTTCTTTGTTATCTTTAGGATAGGATTATCTTAAAGATAAGCCATGTAATCTTCTTTCATGCCACAATTTCTGATTTTTAGGATAAGGTTTAGATTTCCTAATTAACCTTAGCTTATCCTAAATTTTAATTATAAGTAATGGCTTGAACATCAATGAAAAATCAGAATATTTTTGAATCAAAAACACTTGAACTTGTCTTTGGCTTTTTCCTCTGAAAATCCGAAACAAACCTCCTTTGCTTGTCTAATTCTTGGCTCAATTAGGCTGTGATCTTAGGAACCTTAATTTGTAGAATTTGGTGGTGAATCTGTATCCAAGTTCACAAATTATAGCCCAAGTTTTCGAAGTTGGTGGTGATATTCTGTATCCAACTTTAAACTTGAACTATCCCCTCCTTTAGTGGCTAGTCCCTTGTAATCTTCTTGTGCTACAACAAGGTTACAACAATACTTCCAACAATTCAACACATGAAATCATCAACTTTCTAGCATCCAAAATTCATCCAACTTGAACATGATAAACATAAACTTAATACTAACATAATCAATCATAGAATCATCATTTTAAAATTTAAAATCATCATGAAATCACTTAAAAATCAGATTTATATTTCATACACATAAACATGTAAAAACTTCAACATAAACTAATCTTATGCATTTAATCTATACTATGGATCATAGTATACCAATCAAGTTGAGAAAGTATGTTACCTTATTGAAGATTACACAAATTAATAGACGAAAACTTGCTGCCCGGAAGTGAAAATACACGGCCAAGCAACACGGACCACACGGCACGGCTGCCACCAAGTACACGGTCACCCACGAACACCACACGAGCAACACGGCACCACCACACGGCCCGACCTCGAACACGACCACCACAGCACGGCCACCCACACGAGCCACCACACGGCTTCACTCGATCCACACGGCACACACACGATCCCAATCGAACAACCCCCGAAATCAAACCCAAACTAGAAATCTTGATTGAAAACTATGGAGATTGTTGTGTTTAAAGTTACTTAAAGATCAATGGCAATTAAATCTTTAAGTTTTGGAAGAGTTTGGATGATGAACAATGGTTGGGTGTTCAATCATCAAAAATGGCGTGTGGGTTCAAACAAAAGGGAGAGTGTTTGGCTTCTTTTGATGGCAAGTGATGATCAAGGTGTTAGGATGGCAAAAATGAGCAAAAGCCTTACTAACTCCTCTATATATAGAGTTAGTTGAAGGTGTGAACATGAGGCAAGTGGCAAAACCTTGCCATGCACATAAGGGGGCCGGTTTTCTCTAGCCAAAATGGGCCAAATTGGGCTCTCGTGATCAATTGGGCCAATTTACAAAAATTACATGATTAATCATGCTTAAATCGATTTAGCCCAAAATATTAAATAACTAATTAGAAAATTAAATAATAAAATTCTAATTAATTAAATAATAATAAAATAATTAATAATTGATTAAAATAAAATAATTCGAATTTAATCGAAATTATTCACATAAAATAAAATAACTAGTTCAAAAATTAAATTTGAACCATACGTAACATCACATAAATACACATAAACATACGACAGAAATACCTATAAAATCAGGGCTGTTACAAAGCTGATTATGGCGCCTTCCAGCATGCGACGCCGATCACGGCTGCTAAGTGATGGTCCTTAGCTTGCCATTCTACAAAATAGTACTCGAGTTATGAAAACAAAGTCAACTAAAACTTAGACTAAATCATCGCGAAGAATAAAAAAATAACTTATCCCATAGCTCTACCTGAGTCAACACTCACTTAAGTTCTCATGGAAAACCTAATTAGGTCAAACTCTCGGAAAATAAAGCACACAATCTCACGAGCTACTTATGGTGAAGTAACCTAAAAATCCAGCTCTGGTACCAATAATAACGACCCGTAATTTATCAGCGTTGTTTTCGGAGAAAACAACAATACGAATCAAATTCAAATAAAAATTTATGATTCAAAATTTAATACTAACAGCGGAAGCTCTAAACTATTCAATTTTATTCAAGTAAATATAAAATAATTCCAAAACCAATTATAATGTCCAAAGTCCAAATATATCAAAACTGAGAAAAGTTCATAAATTCACTATTAGAAGGCCAGAATTATAATAGAATAACTAAACAACTAATCTCGCCGCTCAAAATCCCAACCATTGCGTTACCCACTTATTCTTCATCAGTACTTGAAAAGGGGAATTAGAAACATAATAATTAGAATAAGTTCACTGATCTTCTAATTCTTCATCAGTACTGATCAAGAATTAGAATAATTCTTCATCAGTACTGATCAAGAATTAGAATAATTCTTCATCAGTACTTGCGTTACCCACTTTTAGACTCCATTATTGACTCTCAAGTTCTAGTTCAATTCAAGTGCTAATCCATGACACAGTCATGTAGGGGAAACCTTAACTCTTCCCCAACTTTCCTTGTCTCATGCCGGGTCAACCACAAAGGATCTACTTCCCGAGCATTGGGATCCAGAACTGCCCCAAAACTGCAGAAGGGGCAGTGGCTTTGACTATACCTATGTTCATGGCACTTTAGCCACTAGATAGGCGGTCACTTCATAGTTTATTATCCTTTCAATTTCAACTTTCCAGTTCACAATTTGACTTTTATTGACACAACTTGACCTCTAATCAATTCCAGTTCAACTTTATTGACTCAAGACTCTAGTCCAAGTGACCAAAATGGTCAGGAGTCTAATGGTTCAAAAGTTCACGTCCAAGAGTCCAATGCAAGGGAGTTGTATTTGTCCAAAGCTTGTTTCGAAATTGCTCCTAAGGAATTTGGCGTGCATGGTCCGTGTGAATCCTCAACCGGTTGCACTTTGCTAAGTGTGGCTGATTACTTCAATGATGGGACCTAGTAAATGGTTTGGATCTCTTTAAAGTGGTCAATTCAAGCCTATTGAATAGAGGCGTGAAGAGGGGCGTATTTTAAGGGGAATTTCAAGCTGGTTTTTAATCTCATTTAAGAAGTATTACTAGGTGTTTTCTTCAGATTTATTTGCTGAATAAAGAGTCTTGAATGAGGACTTAATTGGGCGGACACAAGGGCATGAGTCAAGGCTAATTTGGAGGCATGAATCAAGGGTGACTTGAATGGTGGTTTTGAATAGCTTTGAATCATTATGGCTGGCCGGATGGAAGTTTAATTCTCCTTGTTTTATGCTCATTGTTTAAATTAGAGTTAATAGTTGTAATGGGGATTAATTTGGACGATTATGAGCCAATTAATCTATCTTTTATTTTTAATTTCAGTCTTTTCCCATTTATTGCAATTTGTGTGTAAAAGGCAATGGTTGGATGTAAAAGCTATCTATAAATAGCGTGAAAATGATCAATAAAAGGCATTCAGAAATTTGTCCAAAAATACACAAGCGTATGTCGAATTTGACTAAGTAAAGTCGAGTCGTTTTTCCAAGTTTGAGTGTTTCTCAATTTGAAGAGTTTTCGTTTTAGTGAGAGTTCCTAAAACTAAGACTTGTAGTTGTTGGTTAGGTGAGAGTTCCCTAAACACTTCTGCCCCAAACAAGTGAGTGAGCGTTCCTCATTGTTATATCCTCAAGTTAAGGGTGAGAGTTCCCCTAAAACTACATTGATTCTTGACATTCGTCCTTCCTAAGTTTCATTCTTAAATTCAACTTGTAACTGGATCCTTTGGGAACAAGTTCCTCATCTTGTTTTCACATCATTTGGCGCGTCAGGTAGGGGGAGAGTTTTCTAAAATTCTTCCAAAGGGGTCGAACAACTACAAACCATGGCAGAGAATCAAGATCTAAGAGTAGCTTTGGAAGCACTTAATCAGTCCATTGCTAGTCAGGAAAGGTTGGCCGAAACCAATGCCAACCTACAAGGGAACCTTGCTACATTGATGGCAAGACTCATGGCCAATCAAGATAGGCAAGAGCAAGACGAGGAACCTCCACCTAGGAGGGAGGATAGAAGTCTTAAGGTGGACATCCCAGCCTTTGATGGGACACTTGACCCCGAAAAGTACTTAGAATGGGAGAAGTCTTTGGAGAGGTACTTTGAATACAAAGATGTTCAAAAGGAAGTCCAGAAGTACAAGATAGCCAAAGTAAAGTTGAAAGGCTATGGGGATAATTGGCTACAAGGAGAACAAAGGGGACGAGCTCTTAAAGGCAAGGCCGCCATTGCTACTTGGAGCAAATTGAAGAAAAGAATGAGGGATCGCTTTATTCCTCACAATTACAAACAAAGTCAGTATGTGAAGTGGAGCACTTTGCAACAAAATGGAGCATCGGCCGAGGACTACATCAAGGAGTTTGATAGGCTGGCGATTGTGTGTGAAGTCACGGAGAATGAAGAACTCAAGATGGGACGTTTTGTGGCTGGTTTGGACCAAGACTTGCAAGACAAACTTGAAGGTTACACCAATCTAACCTTTGTGGAAGCTTGTAAATTGGTGATCAAGTTTGATTCAAAAAGGAAGAAGAAGAAGCCGGTTGTCACCCCTCAAGTGACACGAAAACCAACCTTCCCTATAAAGGATGGTTCTTCGTTTGTCAAGACCACCGAACCGCCTAAGAAAGACAACAAGAAAGATTTCAAACTTAGTGACATTGTGTGTTACAAATGCGGAGGACGGGGTCACTTCAAGAAGGATTGTCCTAATTCAAGAGCTTTGACCATGCAAGAGGTAAAGCTCATTGCTAATCAAACCATTAGTTGGGAGGACTTCGAGTTAGAAGAAGTGGAGGACGTGAATCCTATTGTAGAAGTCGAGGAGGAGGATCAATGTTATCCCGAAATGGAGGACAAAAGCAATCTGGTCGTAAGGAGGGCGTTGCAAGCTCGCATGGAGGAGCCCTTAGCACCACAAAGGCAGCATGTTTTCGTCACCAAGTGCAAGGTCAATGGTGAGGTATGTGATTTAATTGTTGATGGAGGTAGTGAGGCAAACACGGTTTCCAAAACCTTGGTAACTAGACTTAATCTTACCACCACTAATCACCCACATCCTTATAAATTGAGTTGGTTGGAATCTAGTTCTAGCACGGGGGTTAGAAAACAATGCATGGTTAGTTTTTCTATTGGGTCTTATCATGATACTCAATTGTGTGACGTCGTGTCTATGGATGCTTGTCATATTTTACTTGGTAGACCTTGGCAAACTGATAGAAAATCTCAACATGATGGGTACCATAATACTTACACTATAAATCACCAAGGAAAACAAAAAAAGTTACATCCCTTACCACCCCCACGTTTTTCTCAAATTGTTAAACAATCAAAAGAGGTGTCATTACTTACTCTTAAGGAATTTGAAAGGGAGATTGATGGTGAGGACGAGTTGTACTTGTTGTACTCTAAGGAAGTCCACGAAAAATTTGAGAGTCAAAACCCTAAATTGGCTCAATTGATTAAGGACTTTGAGGATGTTTTTCCTAATGAATTACCAAATGGGTTACCACCTTTAAGGGGAATTGAACACCAAATTGACCTCATTCCCGGTGCTCCTTTGCCTAACAAACCTGCCTATAGGTGTAATCCCTTGGAGACTAAGGAGTTACAACGTCAAATTGAAGAGTTGATGAGTATGGGGTATGTGCGTGAGTCTATGAGTCCGTGTGCTGTTCCGGCTCTTTTGGTTCCTAAAAAAGATGGTACTTGGCGTATGTGTATTGATAGTAGGGCTGTTAACAATATCACTATCAAGTATAGGTTTCCAATTCCAAGGCTCGATGACATGCTTGATGAATTGAGTGGTTCTAATATCTTTTCAAAAGTTGATTTGAGGAGTGGCTACCACCAAATTCGAATGAGAGAAGGGGATGAATGGAAGACCGCTTTCAAGACCAAGCACGGTTTGTATGAGTGGCTCGTGATGCCATTTGGACTCACCAATGCACCTAGCACTTTTATGAGATTGATGAATGAAGTGTTGAGACCGTTTCTTGGCAAGTTCGTGGTGGTGTACCTTGATGATATTCTAATTTATAGCAAAAATGGAGATGAACATTTGTTACATTTGTATGAAGTTTTCACTGTATTAAGAAAACAAAAATTGTATGGAAAACTCGAAAAATGTAATTTTATGCTATATGAGGTCACTTTTCTTTGTTATATAATTTCAGGTGATGGGGTTAAAGTTGATCCTAGTAAGATTGAGGCTATTCAATCATGGCCTAGTCCAAAGACACTCACGGAGGTCCGGTCCTTCCATGGATTAGCTTCCTTTTATAGGAGGTTCATTCGCAATTTTAGCACTCTCATGGCTCCTATAACCGAATGCACAAAGAAGGGTTCATTCGAGTGGACTTCCCAAGCTCAAAAAGCGTTTGAAGATGTCAAAGAGAAGATGTGCAACACGCCTATCCTAGCACTTCCAGATTTTTCAAAACCATTTGAAGTTGAATGTGATGCAAGTGGGAAGGGGATTGGTGCCGTGTTGATCCAAGAAGGGCGTCCTATTGCCTACTTTAGTGAGAAATTAAGTCAAGGCAAACTGAACTATTCCACTTATGACAAAGAGTTCTATGCAATGGTGAGGGCTCTAGATCATTGGTCCCATTATTTGAGGCCACAACCATTCATACTACATTCTGATCATGAGTCCTTGAGGTTCATTCATGGGCAAAAGAAACTGAATTCGAGACATGCTAAGTGGGTGGAATTCTTGCAAACATTTAATTTTTCATCAAAATACAAGAGTGGAAAAGCAAATGTTGTTGCGGATGCCTTATCTAGAAGGCATGCTTTACTTGGGGTCGTGGAGGCTAAAGTCCTTGGGTTCGAGTTGATCAAGGAGTACTACAAGGGAGATGGTGAACTCAAAACCATCTTGGAGAAGTGCGTGAATGGAGTCTATGATTTGTTTTCCTTACAAAATGGTTTTCTTTTTAAGGGAAATAGATTATGTGTATTCCTAAATGTCCAATTCAAAACTTGTTAATTCAGGAGGCACATGGCGGTGGTCTAGCGGGTCATTTCGGAATACAAAAGACTATGGAGCTTCTTCAAGCTCACTTTTATTGGCCTAACATGTTATCTACTGTCCACCATGTTGTAGGTCGTTGTTCTACTTGTCAAAGGGCAAAGATGGTGTTTCATAAGGGTTTTTACAAGCCATTGCCAATTCCAGAAAGGCCTTGGGAAGACATAAGCATGGATTTTATTGTGGCTTTACCTAGAACTCAAAGGGGTAAGGACTCAATAATGGTGGTGGTTGATCGTTTCTCAAAGATGGCTCATTTTGTTCCTTGTCACAAGACTGAAGATGCTATGAAGGTGGCCAAGTTGTACTTTGATGGAATTGTTCGATTCCATGGTGTTCCACGAACCATTGTTTCTGATCGAGACACAAAATTTCTAAGTCATTTTTGGAAATCTTTGTGGCGTTTGATGGGAACTAAGTTACTGTTTTCAACATCACATCACCCTCAAACTGATGGCCAAACCGAGGTGGTGAATAGGGTGCTTGGTTCGTTGCTTAGGTCTTTGGTTAGTAAGAGCACCAAAGATTGGGATGTCAAGCTTGCTCATGCCGAGTTTGCTTACAATAGAATTCCTAGTACTACTACAAAGTATTCTCCTTTTGAAGTGGTATATGGTTCGAATCCCTATGTTCCAATTGATCTCATAGCTCTACCACAAGACAAGTTTGTTCATGGAGGTGCAAAGGAACAAGCTGAATTCATGATCAAGATCCACAAAGAGGTACGTAAGAATATTGAAAAGGCCAATGAAATCTACAAGAAGCAAGCAAATAAACGAGTCAAGAACGTCAGAAGCTTTGAGGTTGGTGACTTGGTATGGATCTACATGAGAGAGGAAAGGTTTCCAAATCAAAGGAAGAACATGTTCATGCCACGGGCAGAAGGTCCTTTTGAGGTAGTGGAGAAGACCAATGACAATGCCTACAAGGTTGATTTGGGAGGGAAGTATGGAGTTTCAAGCACGTTCAATGTGGGAGATCTTGCACCGTACTATGATGATGAAGAATTGAGGGCAATTCCTTTTGAAGAAGGGGAGGATGACCAAAATGGTCAGGAGTCTAATGGTTCAAAAGTTCACGTCCAAGAGTCCAATGCAAGGGAGTTGTATTTGTCCAAAGCTTGTTTCGAAATTGCTCCTAAGGAATTTGGCGTGCATGGTCCGTGTGAATCCTCAACCGGTTGCACTTTGCTAAGTGTGGCTGATTACTTCAATGATGGGACCTAGTAAATGGTTTGGATCTCTTTAAAGTGGTCAATTCAAGCCTATTGAATAGAGGCGTGAAGAGGGGCGTATTTTAAGGGGAATTTCAAGCTGGTTTTTAATCTCATTTAAGAAGTATTACTAGGTGTTTTCTTCAGATTTATTTGCTGAATAAAGAGTCTTGAATGAGGACTTAATTGGGCGGATACAAGGGCATGAGTCAAGGCTAATTTGGAGGCATGAATCAAGGGTGACTTGAATGGTGGTTTTGAATAGCTTTGAATCATTATGGCTGGCCGGATGGAAGTTTAATTCTCCTTGTTTTATGCTCATTGTTTAAATTAGAGTTAATAGTTGTAATGGGGATTAATTTGGACGATTATGAGCCAATTAATCTATCTTTTATTTTTAATTTCAGTCTTTTCCCATTTATTGCAATTTGTGTGTAAAAGGCAATGGTTGGATGTAAAAGCTATCTATAAATAGCGTGAAAATGATCAATAAAAGGCATTCAGAAATTTGTCCAAAAATACACAAGCGTATGTCGAATTTGACTAAGTAAAGTCGAGTCGTTTTTCCAAGTTTGAGTGTTTCTCAATTTGAAGAGTTTTCGTTTTAGTGAGAGTTCCTAAAACTAAGACTTGTAGTTGTTGGTTAGGTGAGAGTTCCCTAAACACTTCTGCCCCAAACAAGTGAGTGAGCGTTCCTCATTGTTATATCCTCAAGTTAAGAGTGAGAGTTCCCCTAAAACTACATTGATTCTTGACATTCGTCCTTCCTAAGTTTCATTCTTAAATTCAACTTGTAACTGGATCCTTTGGGAACAAGTTCCTCATCTTGTTTTCACATCACCAAGACTTGAAATACTCAACAATATAGCAAGCAATTATACGAAAATTTCCACAAACAATACTATTGTTCCATCTATCAAGTTCATACACTAAACATGCAATTATCATAAATCTATAATTATAACAATCTAATAAATAGGAAATAGAAATAAAACCTTGTCTTCCATCCTCTATATCACTCGACTTTTCTCAAGAAAAGTCACAACAATCAAGAAAAGTCACAACAATCAAACTTTCATATATTAACAATTAAATCAATCTTCTAATTAAAATATAAGCCATAATTAATTAATCCAAACAATTCCAAGAAGGTATCCAAAACTATAATATTTTGACAAACTAAAATAAAATTACATCCCTTTTGTTCCTTAATCCACTCGACATTTTCGAATAAATCAACCAAGAATTCAAGTTTCAATCTAAATAAAATACAAGCTTTGATTAAATTAATTTTAAAAATTTCCTGAATAAGTTCAACACTAATCTTTTATCATAAAACTAATTAAATTCCATACTCATATTTTTAGAATAATACATGGCTCTTTTAAGAAGGATAAACAAGATTAATTTCTTCTTTTATGATTCTAGAGATAACATGATTAGATTAATAATACTAGATTATCATAATAAAATTCATACCTAGATCCCATTCTATAATTCGAACCATAAAAAGATTGATTCAAGATTTATACACGTTTGTTTAAGTTAAATAATCAATAGTTTAAGTTAAATAATCAATAAATTAATTCCATAATTCAAGAACTCTAATAGTTAAAGATTTAATTCAAGAAAATCATTAAAGGTTAAAGATAGATCAAAATTGTAACAAAAAGATCAATTTTTTTATCAAGAATAATATTCGAACAAACTAAGAACCATTCGACCATCATTTGTCCAACCCTTTACAACATTCAACAATTAATTTAGCAATTTCTAATTATCAAGAATCATTAAAACAAGTATAAATATGATATAGCATGGAATAAACTTATCAAATAATCATGGAAAACTAATAAGGCACTCGACATTCATGGCTAAATCATTAACATGCAATTCGAAATTCATTGCTATTGATTCTAAGCAATTCTACATAGTTCTAAACCTATTCTAAGGATTATATTACTAACCTATTCTATTGATTACATGCAAACGAATTACCTATTATCGAAGAATATGGTTCGAGTATCACACGAGTATCACACGGCTCTTCCTAGAGTCTTTTCTTGGCTTCTTGTTTCAATCTTTGAGGTGAAATCAAATGAATGGAATTTGGGATGATTGGTGATTTGTGTTTTTGATTAATGTTTTTAGGGAGAAGAGTTATAGAAGTTGTTGTTTTCTCCTCTTGGTTGGTCATGTATAATAGTAGAGCAAGATGAGTTTTTGCTTCCTAAATTTTAGTAGGGTAGTTAGGATATAATAGTAGAGCAAGATGTGTTTTTGCTTGCTAAATTTTAGTAGGATAGTTAGGATAAAAGTTAGATTTTTCTTTAGGGAGTCAAAATAGATATATAGATTAATTTTTTTGGTGATTAAGTTGAGTTAGTCAATTAAAGAAAACAAAAGAAGGGGAGCCGTGGTTGGGGCGGTTTTCTTGGCAAGGCAATGTAAAGGATTTGGGCCAAGATTAACAATTAGGCTCACTTTCATGTTAGATTGATAATTGATCCATTAATTAACTAATTAATTAAATAATGAATTAATTAAATAAAATTTAAAATAGCCCAAAATTTTGGGGTATTACAAGACCATACTGAGCTCGATGAAGTACTGAATGCAGTGGTCTGGTAGGCTACTGAACCAATTTTGTGCCACGCCTTTTAAGGTGGTCGGGAAGTATTTACACCATGTGGCATCATCCACCGACTGAGCATACATGAAGTGCTTATTGGTTTCTAGGTGATGGTCTGGATCACCTATGCCATCATAAGGCTTAATATGAAATTATTTTATTTTTGAAGCCCTAGGGGCTGTCAGTATTGAGATGGAGAAAGGTGACTTCCAGGTGACCCCTCTTGGAGTATAAGGGTAGGTTGGTTGCTGAGATGGTATGAATGGGGGCAACCTGCTGAGATGTGCCGAGCCTCTCTGATAACGGCCCCTTTAAAATAGGTATGCCTCAGTTGCATGAGAGGTATGCCTCTCCTTCTGGAGTGGCCTATCCTTAGGACAACCGGCCCCTAGCCCAGTCTACTGCCCTTCAAGAGGGAAATTAAACATAGGCGTTTCAGGAGTTTTTTCTCTTAAGCTTGCCACCGACTCCTCTAGCAGCATAGGGGTTAGGCTACGACTCAGTTTGGACGAACATGGGCTTGTGCTGATAAGTTGTGTCGGGCTCTTGCTTCCTCGTTGACATTGAGTCAACCGAGTCCTACCCTTGAGAGAACTTCTTTCTGTGCCATCCATCATTGTGGGAGTGGACACCGTATCAGAGAGCTAGAACTGTTGAGACTGTTGCCTCTTTGCCCTTGGGTAGTCCTGGGCATTCTTGAAGCCTTAGTTGGACTCTCTCACCAAGGGCTTTTTCCTCGGCTATATAGGAGCCTTCGTCGTTCTCACTAGGCGTGTGATGTTCTGCAAGCTGAGCTGGGGAGACTTGCACATCATGGTCTTTGATGCACCCTTCTTACCACCGCCCTTGTCTCCAGTCGAGACCTCCCTTTCCCTTTTGAGCCTTCAAAGTATTTTTGTCACCCTTTGAATGTTGTCCAATGATATCTTTCACTTGAGAGACAAGTGATTGCCTGAAACCGATCATCAAATCTTTGATCTTGGAGAGGGAGACAGGCTGGTCATTTGTGGAGTTGGGCCTTCGGCCTCGGTCACACATGGAGTAGGTCTCTCCCTTAGGGATGAAATGTCGTTGTGATGACCGTCTCCTGAATCGGTCTCCACTTCCTCTCTTGGAAAATTAAACTTAGGCATTTCGAGAGTATTTTATCCTAAGTTTGCCATATTTTCGTGCCCTCCCCAAAGACGACGCCAAATGTTTTGTGTGATTTTATGATTTTAGGTGAGGCCTAACCGAATGTATGCTTCAAACTTTGCCTCGTACAAATATAAAAATAAAAGTAATAATAACATAAATTAAAAGTAATTAAAACAACAAAATAAGGGAATTCAGTAATAATATTAATAATTTGTTGATTGTATTTAATCAAATATGATTATAAATTAATGACAATTAAGGACATACACTTTTAGTGTTGTTTTGTCAAATCAACTTATCTCTCTTTTTAATCAATCAGTCATGAATACATTTATATCATAATCTCTCCTTGTACAAGCTCATTCTATCAATGTGGGATTCTTTGATGTTGTCTTTGTTCAATTTCATCCAACATGTTGCTGCTTCAATTGGTTGCCACGTGTCCCAATAGGAACTTGCCACATGTACCAATAAGGTGTTGCCATGTGTACTTGTAGGATGATGCCATGTGTCCTCTGGTAGTTGACCCTGATGGGCTTCTTGTGATTGGGCTGATACTGATCCTTGGTCTTTTGTACTTGATTAGGCCTCGAGTACTTTTCTTGTTGAGCCGTATTTTGGCCCGTAACAGGATTAATAGTTTACTGTTATGCTTAAGTTAAGAAAATAAGAATAAGTCCCAATAAGACAAGAAAATTAAATAAAAATAATAATAAGATAAACATCGAAGGAACGGAAACAGAGAAGAGGATATTGTTTTGCATCGATCACTGACTAGGAAAGGCTTGGTATTTAAGATGGCCAACATACGTGTCGCACCTCCCTTTCCTAGGATTTCAAACATCTCAGTTCTGATTACGACCACCTAGTACTCTCGATTATGGTGCACTCTACTGGGGTTAAAGAATTGATGGTCGGCTTATGCTGATACATTGAGAATTGACAGACAGCTTATGCCGATAACTAAGGAATTGACGGCCGGTGTAATACCCCAAAATTTTGGGCTATTTTAAATTTTATTTAATTAATTAAGTATTTAATTAATTAGTTGATTACTTAATTGTTAATGGGTCAATTAACAATCTAACTTGATAGCAAGCCTAATTATTGAACTTGGCCCAAATCCTTCACATTGTACTAGGTAAAACCCTCTAAGATAACCGGCCCCTTCCTTCTTAATTTCTTAATTTGATTAGTTCAATTTATTTACTAATATTACTAAGCTAGATATCTATAGTTGACCTTACCCCAAAAAATCCAACTTTTATCCTAACTACCTTACTAAAATTTAGGAGAGAACAACACCCTTATTTTGAGTATTATAACCGGCCAACCAAAGGGGAGAAAAGAAAAACAAGAATTTATATAACATTATTCCAAAAACATTAATCAGAAACAAAAATCACAAACTGCTTCCAAATCTCATTCTACCTCAAAGATTGGAACAAGAAACCAAGAAAGACTCTACGAAGAGCCGTGTGACCCTATTGGATTACTCGAAACTTATTTCTCCAAATAAGGTAATTAGTTTGTTTTATTTAATCTTTAGAATAGATTAGTTGTATAATCTTTAAAATAGGTTTAGAACTTTGTAGAATTATTTAGAATCATGCTTGATGAATTTCGAACTACATGTTGGTACAAAATTGATGCATGTCGAGTGGAGTGTATAAGTTCCCTGATGTTTTGATGAATTTATTCACTTGTTCTATTATAAATTATGCTTGTTCTACGATTCTTGCTAATTCTTATTGTTGAATTAATTATTGAATAATTATACTAATGTTGAATGTATGGAAGCCGTGTGATATCCCCTTGTTCGAATATTTGTCATGATCAAAACTTGATCTTTTAATCATAATCTTGATCAATAGATAGCTTTTAATGATTTTCTTGATTTAAACCTTTATCTAGTAAGTTCTTGAAACATAAATTTATAATCTTGAATAATTTATCAAAGTAGCCGTGTGATGATCTTGGAAAATTGATAACATGGTTCGAAAATCTTGAATGATATTAAAGCATGCATTTTTCTTATGTTAATAATCTAATATTGATATCACTAGAAATATAAAAGAATGAGTAAATTTTATCTATTTATTTTACAAAAACGTCGTGTGAATTCTTCGAATAAAAGGATTGATTTTTACTTAATTCTTGAAGAAAAGATTAGACTTTGAACTTGTTCTCGAAATTATTTTAATTATGTAATTAAAGCTTGAATTTTAAAGAATTAAAATCTTGATTTCTTGGTATTAAGTTCGAAATTGTCCAGTGGGAAGAAGAATAAAAAGGGTAGATTTTCATTGTTCAAATGATTAAAAGGTTGGATCTTGGTTATGTTCTTGGAATTACTTATGAATAATTTATTAAGATTTGTATTTTGAATTGTTGATTGATTTAATCATATAAATTATGAAGATGAATTATTGTACTATTAATATTAAGATGAACCGTGTGCCTTTGGTAAGTTATGGGTAAGTTATGGTTTTTATCTTTTACTTATGATTAAATTATATTGTTGGATTATGTTTATTGCATGCCTTTACGTATGAACTTCATGAATTGATTGATTAATGATGAATGATGAATTTTCGTGTGGTGATAGAATAGATGTCAAGTGTATTGAGTCTTGGACTAGAGTTTTGAGTCAAGTTAAGATGAACTAGAATCGATTAAAAGTCAAGTCGTGTCAATGAAAGTTAAACAATGAACTGGAAATGTGAACTTGAAAAGATAATTAACTATAAAGTGACCGCCTATCTAGTGGCTAAAGTGCCATGAACATAGGTATAGTCGAATCCACTGTCCCTTCTGCGGTTTTGGGGGAGTTCTAGGTCCCAGTGTCGGGAAGTAGATCAAAAGTGGTTGACCCGGCATGAGACAAGGAAAGTTAGGGAAGAGTTAAGGTTTCCCCTACGAGCATATGACTGTGTCACGAATTAGCACTTGAATTGAACTAGAACTGGAAAGTAATTAGTGGAGTCTAGAAGTCTCGAATTGGATTAAGCCTATCTTGAGAGTCTTGGTTGAATATTCTGTTATGATTTATTTCCGCTGCGTACTTGAATTTGAATGTCTCTGAATGATTTTCCTATTGACTGTTATGTTGATCTATTCTATTTATTATGCTCCTAATTGTGTTCTACTGATTATGTAGAACAATCTAATTACTCCTCATTGACCGTGGACCCCAAAAATCCTTTTTCAGGTACAGGAGATGATTAATTGGGTTACGCAAGGGCTAGGATTATGAGCAAGCGAGAATAGTACTTTAACTATTTTGATGTCAATTTCTAGCCTTTGAAACAGTTTTAGTGATTTTCCCATAATTGATTAGTAACCTTGGACTTTGATAATATAGCTATTTTGGTTCATTTATTGTTTATATTGAATAATTTGAATTAAGTTTAGAGCTTCCGCTGTTATTAATGAATTTGTTATTAAAAGATTGTGGTTATTAGGTTACAAAATATTTTGTAGATGTATAAAAAAATAATATTTTGTAGATGTATTAAAAGATTGTTATTAAAAAATATTTTGTAGATGTATCCGCGTTGTTGTTTTCTCCGAAAACAAAGTTGCTAAAATGCGGGTCGTTACAGCCGGTATGAACACTAGCATAAAATACATAACAAAATGATAAGAAAAGATAAGATTATTAGTCTCACGATGGCCATGTTGATAAGAAGATAAGAAGGTATGATATGATATGTCATGTGGATTGCTTGTTTAATGTAATAAGATGATAAGATACTTTAATAAAGGTTTTATGAAGTGGATGTCCGCTTGGTGATACACGGGTCGCCAAACCAGGTTAAATCGAGGCAAGATCCCTCTTGTCGCATGATTTTTCAGAATGACCAGTTTTTCCATAGAAGGAACATATCTTGTTTCTGGGTAAATCAAAATATTTTTTCTGTTTCCCTTTATTCTTAGTGTGAACATAACCTAAACCTTCTGTTCTTTTAGTTTGGGCATTCTCAATCCACTTTGGAATAAAATACTGACCAGTTCCTTTTTTTTTCGGTTCTCAAGTTCCTTCTCCAATTTAGCCATTTCAAACCTCATTTCCTCAAGATCTCTCATGAGCTTTTCGAAATCTTTATTAAATTTGCTAGAAGAGGAACTTGATACAATTAGGTCAGTTTCCATCAATTTATATTGAGTCAACTAGACATTTACCAAAATGTTTTCATATTTTAATTTTTCAACGAGTTCCTTTAGGTGGAGATTCTTATCAAAGAGATCAAAAAAATTTCCTTGAAAATCAAAGCGTTGGTTCTTAATCCAAGCTCTGTGTTCCTTTATTATTTCAAGAGATTTTTCATATTCTCTTAAGTGATTACTTATAGATTTTCAATCGTCTTCCATTTCTTTTAATAAGTCAACTAAAGTTTCTTTAGGAAGAGTTTTTAAATGTGTAGGATCTAGAGTTACCTCATTATTTGAAGTTTCTCCATTAGAGCATGCCATCAAGTAGAGAATGGCATTCTCCTCTTCTAATTGCTCGAGTTCCTCATCACTTTCAGAATCTCCCCATGCAGCAATCATGGCCTTCCTTATGTCAGGTTTGTTGAATGGAGCCCTAGTTCCCTTGCCTTTTTCCTTCACCTTGCCTTTGCCTTTTTCCGTGTCCCATTGAGGACATTCTCTCATGAAATGGTCAGAGAGGAACCGGATTTGTGACATCTAGAATCAGTATTAGAAGAATTAGTCTTTTTGAAGTTTCCTCTGGTGAACTTTTTTGTTCCCGTTGAACATCTTTCTGAATCGTCTAACCATCATAACAGCCCCATCTTCATCGACTTCTAATTCGTCTTGTTCCTCAGCCTTGAGAGCCAACTTCCTTGCCTTGAGACCTTCACTATTGCTTGATCGCATGTAACGCCCCGACATCTAATCCGTTTTATTTAGGTTAATTAGTAGTGGAATCCTAATCAGTCGGTGCGTCACATGCCATGTTTCTTAGTTATGAAACACAAGGCACCGAAAATAACATAACTTAATAATATTATATTAATAAAATATAAGTCTTATAACAAGATAAAATATTCAGTTACAAACCAACATAATAAAAGAGTTCAAGCTAGATTTTAATACAATAATTAAACTAGTTAAGTTCACTTATTTAAACGAAGGAAGGCGACTCTATTTGTTTTCCTCACACAAATTTACCCCGTCATTCTCTTCGGTACCTAAACCAAAAACCAATATCATGAGGCGAGGCCCAGTAACATATTACCCTGACAACGTAAATTCATTTCAACTCATTTTATTTGCAAACACAGAGAAGATTTAGAATAGCGTAAAACCTTTTTATAAAACATTTTATAAAAGATACTTTAAAGTAGCATAAAAATATTTCATTAAATATTTCGTAGTTATTTTATAACATAATAATTAAGACAAATGAAAAGAACATAAATGTGAGCATTCTATAATATTTCCCATTATCTTTTCCTTTCATTCCATTTTCTTTTTCGGCAACTGACGAGTATAAACAGGAATACAGGACGTAGGCAAAGCCTACTCGGTGTAGGATAACATTGATGTGTATTTGGGCTGACTAATGAAGGAAAAACAACTCCAAATACATTTCTTGGGTTTATAGGATCGTTGGAGGGTTCTTGTATAGGTTTTCAATGGCGTTTTGCGCTGAACTATGTATGAAAGAATGAACAAGTTGAAAGTAACGTTGATAAGGTGTCACACTCCCTTATTCAACGGATCTTCAAGCCTCCAAAGTGACACACTCCTAAGGATCTTGAATCTTAGAAGTCTTATGACAAACAACAAGACAACTAAGGTTTGAGTGACACACAACTCAATAGAGACAAACTCTAAGCACAAAGCAAATTCTGATTTTTGTATTCAAAGTAATAATGTGTCCAACTCTCTACAAAAACTCTTATTTATAGAGTGTGGTACTCCTTAAACCCGTCCTACTAGGTCGGTTATAAGGAGACTACTCCTTATTCTACTTACACACTTACAAGCCCATAAACTAATACAAGTTAGGCCCGATACAGTAGTACTACTAAACTTAAGTAAACAATAGACTACTCAATACAACTTAAACTAAGTAAACAATAGACTACTCAATACAACTTATCAAAGCAATTGTCTTAGTCATGTCCCAAGACAAAGTCAATGGATTAAAGTCAACACACAATAACTCTAACTCCTTGCAATCCATATCATCCTCCCCCTCCGGTTTTAAATTTGTCCTCAAATTTTGATCGGGAAGGTAAGGCGATAGGTCACCCACATTGAAAGTATTACTTATTCCACCATACTCAATAGGTAGATCAAGTTTGTAGGCACTCTCACCAATTTTTTCTTGAACTTCAAATGGTCCATCCGCCTTAGGCATCAACTTGTTTTTGCGTTGGTGTGGAAATCTCTCCTTCCTCAAATGCAACCATACTAAATCACCAATGTTGAAAGTAGGTTGTGTACGGTTTCTATTTGCACGCATTTTGTATTGTGCATTTTTGAGCTCTATGTGTTCTTTAACTTGTTCACACATCTTAGAGAAAGCCTCAAGCCTATGTTTGGCATCAACATGTAGGCGCTCCTTCGTACCAAATGACTTCAACTCAAGAGGTAAGTTAGGGTTTATACCGTACACAATTTCAAAGGGAGTTCTACTAGTTGTGGACGAGTGACTCCGGTTGTAGGCAAATTCAGCATGAGCGAGCTTGATGTCCCAATCCTTCTTAGTCTTGCCCACCAAACCCCTCAACAAGGTACCAAGGGTCCTATTAGTGACCTCGGTTTGGCCATCGGTTTGTGGATGGTAGGCACTGCTAAACATCAACTTTGTTCCGAGTAACTTCCACAATGTCTTCCAAAAATGACTTAAAAATTTCACGTCCCTATCCGAAATTATGCTATTTGGAACTCCATGAAGCCTTACTATTTCTTTGAAGTACAAATCACCAATACGTGTAGCATCATCGGTCTTGTGACAAGGGATGAAATGCGCCATTTTTGAGAAGCGATCAACAACAACCATGATTGAATCATTGCCCCTTTGAGTTCTCGGCAAGCCTACTATAAAATCCAAGCTAACACTTTCCCATGGTTGGTTAGGAACCGGCAAAGGCATATATAATCCTTTGTGAAACTTCTTTTTAGCTAAGTGGCAAGTAGCACATTGATCCACAATTGCTTGCACATCTCTAAGCATCTTTGGCCAATAAAAATGCTCTTGTAACAAGTCTAGAGTCTTGTGAACACCAAAATGACCCGCTAGGCCTCCACCATGTAATTCACGAATCAAAACTTCTCTGACTCCACATTTAGGAATGCAAAGCTTGTTACCTTTGAAAAGAAAGTCATCTTGTTTAGAAAACTCACGAATTGGCTCCTTGAACATAGTAGCAAAATCGACATCAGCTCCATAGTAATCTTTGATGTGATCAAATCCAAGTAACTTTGTTTCCACCATAGCTAACAAATAGTTCCTACAAGATAAGGCATCCGCCACCACATTGTTCTTTCCTTCTTTGTACTTAGCATTGAAAGTGAAACTTTGAAGAAATTCAACCCATTTTGCATGTCTATAGTTGAGTTTTTGCTGTCCATTTATGAACTTCAAAGCTTCATGATCCGAGTGTAACACCAAATGGTTTCGGCCTTAAGTAATGTGACCAATGATCTAGGGCACACACGATAGCATTACAAAGGCCAAAAGGCATTACTAACCATTCATACTGACCATGCTTGGTTTTGAATGCCGTCTTCCACTCGTCACCTTCTCTTATTCTCATTTGGTGATAGCCACTTCTTAGATCAATTTTTGAGAAGATGTGTGCACCATTGAGTTCATCAAACATATCATCAAGCCTAGGCATAGGAAACCTATACTTGATAGTGATGTTGTTCACGGCCCTCGAATCTACACACATTCGCCAAGTCCCATCTTTTTTTGGAACAAGTAGCACTGGCACCGCACAAGGGCTCATACTTTCTCTCACATAGCCTTTATCTATGAGCTCTTGAATTTGTTTTTGAATCTCTTGTGAAGCCTTTGGATCACACCTATAGGGTGCTTTGTTTGGTAAGGTAGTACCCGGAACAAGATCAATGGCGTGCTCTATTCCACGCTTAAGAGGTAATCCTGGGGGAAGTTCTTTAGGAAACACATCATCAAATTCCTTCAACAAAGTTTTGAGTGCTTGATTTTCATGCTCAAGTGCTCCCAAAATAGAACATGATCGTACAAATAAGATGTATCCACACTTTTCTTCTTGCATTTCTCGTTGAATCTCTTGCTCATTTAAAAGCATGCTTTCTTTAGGTATGATATCTTTTGGTTTTGATTGAGGTGGCAAAGGATGTAGCCTCAGTTACTTCCCATTCATCATCACTGTGTAGATATTAGTATCACCCTCATGCATTACCTTGCGATCATATTGACATGGTCTCCCTAGCAAAATGTGACATGCGCTCATAGGTAAGACATCACACCAAAGTCGATCTTTGTATGGTCCAATAGAGATTGTCACCAAGGCTTGTTGTTTCACTCTCAAACCCGTGTGATCATCTAGCCAATTGATTTTATATGGTCGAGGATGGTCATGTGTGGGTAGTTCCAATCTTTTCACCATTTCTTCACTTGCTACATTTGTGCATGATCCACTATCGATGATAACATAGCAACCCTTATCTTTTACCTTGGCACAAGTTCGAAACAATTGTTGTCTTTGAGCTTTATCCCCTCGAAATCGGAGTGTAAAGTCCTCATTACTAGCATGTTGTCCTCCATCGTAGCATATACTTCAACTTCATTCAATGGAGTGTCAAGATACTCATGTTCTTCATAGACATTGTCTTCACCCATCACAAGGATTTCATAGTTTTCTTCAAGCTCATTTCTTCAAATTCTTGCAAGGTAAGGGTTTTTTTTGTTTGGGCAATCCTTGGAAATGTGACCTCTACCTTGGCAATTATAGCATCTTCTCTTATCTTCAAATTCACTTTTTGAAATAAACCATTTCGGCTTGTCTCTTAGGTTGCTTGGAGTTGTTTGATTAGGGTTCTTTGGTGGGATGTGGTGGTATTTTGTGGTTTAGTTTGTTTTACATTCGGATAAGAGCCAAATGGGGTGGTCCTTTGGCCGAATGTGGGGTATTTTGTGGGGTGGTCCTTTGGCCGAATGTGGTGGTAATGTGTTTCGGGTATGGCATATTAGTCTTGCCAATTTCATGTTTCTCCAATCTCAAAGCTTTATTACACATATCCTCAAAATCAACAAAATAGGCAATGTCAAGTTTTTGTGAGATATTCTTATTTAGGCCACGTTGAAACCTAGCCATTTTTTGTGCATCCTTCTCATCCACATCACATAACAAAGTTAATCTTTCAAATTCTTTTATATACTCCCTAACACCGAAACTTCCTTGAATCAAAGTGGACATTTTTACATAGTTTTCATGCTCGAATTCTTTTGGAATAAATTTTTCCAGGATTCTTGTCTTTAGCTTAGCCCACGTTTTGATTTTTGATTTACCCTTCTTCTTTCTTTTAGTTTGCATGTTCTCATACCAATGAGAAGCATGTTTTGTCAATTTTAAAATGGCCACACGAAAACTTTTATGGTCATTGTATTGTTTAAACTCAAAGAAGCGATCTAAGGATCTTACCCAATCATGAATCTTTTCGGGCTCAAAGTCACCATCGAAATCTTGTAAATCACCCAATTTGACATTCTTGACATCATTGGAGCCTTTTTGTGCTTGACTTTTGTGACTTTTGTAGCTTTTGGTTGAGTGAGAAGAAGATTCCTCACTTGACACATGACTTCTTTCATTATTTCTAGGATGCAAAGTCTCATAGTATCCTATTTCCTTCTTACGTGCTATATCATTCATAGCATCCAATCTTGCATTTACCTTTTGTTGTTCACTAGCTAGTCGTTCTTGTTCTAGCCTCATATTTTCAAGAGCACCAAAAATTTTCTCCAAAGTATTGTTCTCAGGTTCTGCCGCCATATTCAAAAAAAATAATTCACCACGACTCCGTATCTGATTATTTTTGTCTCAAACTTCCAGATTAGAGTCTCGGAGATATTAAGAAACTAATGCAAAAAGAATCGTTCAAAAATTCGAAGTAGTTTGCCCACAATCAAGCAAAACTTACCAACTGCTCCGTCAGTTTGAATTTCTGACCACCGTTACTTATGCCAACCAAGATCCAAATCTAACGTGATCTAAAATTCACAAAATTTTAGGAAAAGAATGTAGACACAATTTTACACAGTTTAGGCACAAAATATTTAAAGAAAGATTCTGGAACGAACAAGATATAGCTCCCACAATCTGACCTTCAAATCTTGATTTCTTCAATGGAGGTATGTACTGACTTGATCTTTGCAGAATTTTCTAGCAACTCTAAACTACTCTAAATACAACAAAATTTTGACTCAACAAACTTCAAAGTATCTAGAATCTAGGAAAAAAAAAATCGACTCAAAATCTTAATCACACAGCTCATAACAGACTCGATCTTCTGAGTGTTCAGATTCAATGCGAATCTAGGCACTTCCTAATGTCGAATTTTTACAGACTACGTGAAAACTTTAAAAATTCTACAAAAAATACATAAAAATACTAGGAATAAAAGTGAAACCACACAAAAAAGAACGACTCAAAAAGACTCAGAAACGACATAGAAATGCCTGATACAAACGCGAACAAAATTCTGGAGTTTTCAGCACTTTGCACGAACGACTTTATCTTCACCAAGAAGCTCTCCAAACCTCTGCTCTGATACCAATTTGATGTGTATTTGGGCTGACTAATGAAGGACAAACAACTCCAAATACATTTCTTGGGTTTATAGGATCGTTGGAGGGTTCTTGTATAGGTTTTCAATGGCGTTTTGCGCTGAACTATGTATGAAAGAATGAACAAGTTGAAAGTAACGTTGATAAGGTGACACACTCCCTTATTCAACGGATCTTCAAGCCTCCAAAGTGATACACTCCTAAGGATCTGAATCTTAGAAGTCTTATGACAAACAACAAGACAACTAAGGTTTGAGTGACACACAACTCAATAGAGACAAACTCTAAGCACAAAGCAAATTCTGATTTTTGTATTCAAAGTAATAATGTGTCCAACTCTCTACAAAAACTCTTATTTATGGAGTGTGGTACTCCTTAAACCCGTCCAACTAGGTCGGTTATAAGGAGACTACTCCTTATTCTACTTACACACTTACAAGCCCATAAACTAATACAAGTTAGGCCCGATACAGTAGTACTACTAAACTTAAGTAAACAATAGACTACTCAATACAACTTAAACTAAGTAAACAATAGACTACTCAATACAACTTATCAAAGTAATTGTCTTAGTCATGTCCCAAGACAAAGTCAATGGATTAAAGTCAGCACACAATAACTCTAACTCCTTGCAATCCATATCAAACATAATACAGGAAATAGGTATTACCCACAAGGGGTAATATCGAGGTACGAAGGTACGTGCACGATCCGAACAGGAAAAAAAGAGTCCCATAGACTATAATAGGATACTGCCAAGACCGAGTCTTTCACTTTTCTTTATCATGTTTCATTTTTTTTTTTACAGGAATGTGTTAAATAGGATATCATTTTATATATCATAAATTCATATCGTGAACTTTTCCGGAAAGCATTTATCATAATTAAATATTAGTTCCAAAAACACATTTCCAAAGCGATATTTTATGAACATTATGAAAAAAGCTCATTATAGATAACTTCCATAAATAGTTAGCAAACTACAGGTTAAAAGTGTCAGCAATAATCGTTACCTCGATCCGGAGTTAGCACTTATATTGCTTACTTTCGGTGGATCGTTCTGCTCGAGCTTCGAGGACGTCTTGATATTATTAAAAGATTATGATATAATTAGTAACTTCAATAAATGAATAGAATAAACTAGCTCATTTTCTTTTATTGAAAAAAAATGTAGAAGGTGTTTGTACTTCTTTCCTTATTTAACTCATAAAATTAGTCTTATTCTCTTGCTAATAAATAAAATACTCATAATAAATAATAAAATTCCATATTAGTAATACCTAATAATAATAATAATGACTATAATAATAACAACAACAATTATAATGTTAGCAAGATTAGTAGTTAGAAATCATTATTCCAAATTAAACCATGATTAATTTATCATTAGTATATTAAGAAATAAGGAACAAACTTACTCTTTAGTTAATGGGTCAAATGGGGTTTTATTTTGGGACAAATGAAGTGAGAGGAAACAAAGGGCGCAGGACTAAAACAGAGGAAGAAGGAGGGAGATGGGTTGGGGGTTGCTGGCCTGGGTCGTCGGTGACTGGGCGTGGGTCAGTGGTGGCGGCCGAACCGCTAGGAGGCGGCGACGGAAAGGAGGGTGTAGACACTTATATGTGTCTCCCCAATTTAGAGACTAATGATAAACGTACCATATTTCCATAAGGTCCAACTAAGGGGAATTGATGACGAAAATGCCCCTAAGCATGCAAAAATATAAAAAATATTTTTATAAAATAAATAAAAATATGAATAAATTATAAAATTATTTTTATGATTTTTATAAATATTTTATGATGCAAAATGACATTTTTTATGAATATAAAATATTGAAAAATGCATGCAAAAATATAAAAAATATCTAAAAATAAAGAAAAATTACGAATCAATCTCGTAATCATCGGAAACCCTAATAAACGCTTCTAAGGCAATTCAAACATGATTTAGGCAATTGTTTGGGGTGCATTATGCATTTTCATCCTCAATTCCCCTTAGTTGGACCTTAGAACAATATGGTACGTTCATCATTAGTCTCTACATTGGGGAGATACATTTAGATGTCTATAGAAGCCCCACTTTGACTATGTCTGGAGAGTAATTATAAACTCGCAAGAAGAAAGTCAAAGTATTCCTGTCGGGACGGAGGATAACTCAAGATGTTCTGCGACCTTGAGTCACCCTTTTTAACGCCGGTTCCTGCAAAACAAATGTTAGTTTTACCTGTAACCGCGCCCCATGCGGTTTAATTCCTTAGAAGCGCCTGGATCCTCGGGACGATGGCATATGAAGTGTCTAGTTCCTCCGGATGTGCTTGGATCTTTCGGAACTATTCCCTTGGATTAAGGATAGTCATAAACCCTTAGAGGTAAGATTTGTAAGATTAGGGTAAGCATAAACCAATGAGAAAAGTGCTTGTGAGTGATGCCATTGAGGCGCAAAAATGTGTAAGGAAATATACATCAAATGAGAAGCCCCCACTTTGAGTGAGTTTAGAGAGGCAAATTTTCTCAAAAGATGAAAGTCAAAGTATTCTGGCTAGGGAATTAAGGGTAAACCCTTAGAGGAATTAAGGTAAGCATAAACCCGTGAGAAAAGAAAGTAAATTAAGGGTAGGTATAGACCATTAGGGGAATTTTTGTGAGTTTAGGGTAAGCATAAACTCATAAGCAAAGTAAGTGAATTAAGAGTAGGCATAAACCTTGATAGGAATCTTTGTAAGATTATGGTAAGCATTAACCCATAAGAATAGAGGATATGATTGAGGCCATTGAGGCGGGAAAATGTATATGGAAGTGTGTGAATGACGAGAATCCCCCACTTTGATGGAGTTTAGAGAGACGAATGTTCTTGCAAGACGAAAATCAAAGTACTCTGGTTGGGGAGTTAAGGGTAAACCCTTATGGTAAGCATAAACCCGTGAGAAAAGAGAATGTGAGTGAATTAAGGGTAGACATAAACCCTTAGAGGAATTAGGGTAGGCATAAACCCGTAAGAAAAGTAAGTGAATGATGCCTTTGAGGCGGAAAAAATTGCATAAGGAGGTATGCATCTGATGAGAAAGTGTGCATAAACCCCACTTTGACTGAGTCTAGAGAGACTAATGTTCTCGCAAGGAAAAAGTCAAAGTATTCTGGCTGGGGAACTAAGGGGTAAACCCTTAGAGGAATTTGGTTAAGCATAAACCCTTAGAAAAGAAAGTGAATTAAGGCTAGACATAAACACTTATAGTGATATTTGTGAGCTTAAGGTAAGCATAGACTCTGTGAGAAAAGTAGTTGTGAGTGAGGAAGTGTGTGTCTGATGAGAAGCCCTCACTTTGACTGAGTCTAGAGAGACGAACATCACAAGAAAAAGCATTTATTGCAACGAGTTTTTGCAACGACCTAATTTATATCGTTGCAATACATTGTTTTAGCAACGACAATAAATAGTCGTTGCAATACCTGTTGCAATATAATAAATTTTCATTTCCCTCCTCATGGAATTGTACGCGGGAATTGCTGAAAAATGGGCTTATGTTTTGCAACAACTTATGTTGTTGCAATAAATCAGATACTATGTAAGGCAACAAGAAAAGTTGTTGCAATAAAATATCATCAGCTTTTGCAACAATTGATGTCGTTGCGAAATATCCTCCTAACATAAGACAACAAAAGGTTGTTGCTAAATCTAGTGTAAAAAATAATAAAAAAAAAATAAGCTCCACCAAATCAGATCCAAAGTTAATAAAAACTAAAAACCAAACCCTTACTAAATATTTCTACACAAAGCTCCACCACGTACCAGCTCTTCTCTTCTCCACCACGCAACAGGTCCACCACGCCTCAGCTCCACCACGCACCAGGTCCACCACCAGGGCCACCTGATTTCGACACCTTCTTGTCGATACACCAGCCCAGAGTAGGCCACCTAATGTCGACACACCAACCCACGCGACCCCGCAACGGAGAACCGCTGGAATTCCCCCAATTCTCGCCTGCCAGCTCTTGAGGGAGCACCGCCAGCCGTCGACCATCACCGACCACCCACCACCAGACGTCGAGCAGTCGCGACCATTACCCACCACGTCTGTCCAGATCTGGTATGGAAATTGAAGTTTTTTTTTAAGCAACTTTTCTGATTTTGTTGAATTATGGGTTAAGGGTTTGAATTATGCTGAGATTATCACTGAAATTCCTGAATTTGATTTTCTTATGCTTGAAATTCCAACTTGATTATGAAATTTTGGGTTGAATGGTGTTGGTATAGTTGATGGTGTTGCTGAAATTCCAATTGGAATTGTGTTTCTGAAATTATGGGTTGAAATTGTACTAATTTTAGTTGTTTTTTAATGCTAAAATTATTGTTTTGCTATTGATATAGTTGATGGTGTTGTTTTTATTTTTTTATTATTCTAAAATAGTTAGGTTTGATTATATATAATTTTTATAATTATAAGTTAAAGATTATATATTATATATTAGTAATATATAAGGCCAATTTATATATAATTGCTATATATGAGGTCAAAATATACGTACGATGATTTCATAATTTAAGGTAAAAAAAACACATCATTTTATGAATAAATTCAATTAACACAGGGAACACAAGTTAGAACTTCAAAAAGAATGCCCAAGAAATGTGGAAAAGGCACAAAGCACAATTTTCAAAATGGATACTGGAGCATGTATGTTACATTATATTGTGGCTTTGTTGTATAAGTATTTCAAATAATATCTTGATTAACATTGATAAACTACTTATTTTCATAGGTTCGAAAGTTGCACAATGAAGGATGTGTTGATGAAGATTTGTATAACTTGGTTTGTGGTCCTTCTAGAGTTGTCAGACGATATACAAGATACATTATTAAAGGATATAGGTTTCACACTCGTGATCGTTCAGAATGTAGAAAAACCCAAAATTGCGGGGTGATGGTACGAGGTGATGATACATTGGACAAGGAATACTTTGGTGTTTTGGGTGACATATATGAGATACAGTATCCTGGAAGAAATTGTGTTTTTATTTTCAAATGCAATTGGTTTGATGTGGGGCACATGGGTAGAGGCTATAAGGTAGATGAAAATGGATTCACTAGTGTGAATAAGATGAGATATTTGAAAAGTGATGAAGTTTTTGTTCTTGAAACACAAGTGGAACAAGTTTTTTATATCGAAGATCCAAAGGACGTGGATTGGGACTTTGTGGTAAAGGCACAACCAAGAGACTTTTATGATATGCCTAGTGATAATGTTGACACACAAAGTATTGATGTGGAGGTTCTTTATCAACAAGTTGAGATTGAAGTGGACGTTGAGGAGGGGAGTTTGAGTACTTCTATGAGTGACTTTTGCATCGGTTCATTAGCCACCAATGCATTTGTGGTGGAAAAGGAAGCTAAGGTTGTTGAAATGGTTAAAGATTTGATTAAGGAAATTGGAGGTGATGATGACTTCATTAATGATGGAGACATCGAAGTGTTTGATACTTCATCTGATGAAGAAGAAGATTTTGATTCTGAGACTAATATTCAGAATGGTGAGTTAAAGTGGGACACCATTCAGATCATTTGTTTTGAAGCATGGATTCTTATATGTTTTTTAATTATTACTATTGCAGGATTGAGGACAAAATCCAATGTTGTTGGAGATGAGAATGGTTGTCATTTGTTCAGTGAAGATGATGTGAACTCAATTGTTGGAAGTAAGGATGCTTATCATTCACAAGTTTGTTTCATAAAAGTTTTATATAAATTCACATTTTAATATTTTTGTTTGGCATATTAAAGATTTGAGTAGACAATGTACAAGCTTTACTTTAGATAAAGAAAACGAATCTCTTATATTGAATGATCACAACAATGTTGAGCATGTCATAAATGCTTCACATCAAGATGAAGAGAATGTACTGAATGATGGTGAATCTGGAGGTCTTGTCACTGCAAGGAATGAAGTTATGATGCCCCCTATACTAATTAATCAAGCATTTTATTCTTTTGTTGGGTTCATGACTTACACTAAATAAATATATGATTGAGGGTACACTTGGTAAGAGAAAAAGAATGAGTAAGCTAGCTGAAAGGATTACTCAAGCTATTAAATGAAGCTGCAAACCCAATACCTAGAGAGGTGCAAAATAATGACCATGTTGATGAGTGTGATCAAGGAGATATAGAAGGTTTGAATGAAGGTAACTTGGTCTCACCTAATCCCTTCCCTCTTTTGAAAAATTAATGATAATTTAATATAATCTTTTTCTCCCTTCATTTATGACGCAACAAGTAAGACCGTCGGAAAAGGAAATAGAGGAAAGTACAAGAGTATTGTGGTTGATATGAAAATTAAGGGAAAGGGATCAAAACTAAAAATTGAGATACCTGATGAAATTGATCGAGCAATTGGTGAAAATGCACGACATTTGGTGAATGAGTGTGGTCGTGTAGTGAGGACAAGAGCTCCTTTGAATGTTAAGCATTGGGAAGAAGCTTTTTCTATGGCAGGGGATAGTATGTGGAAGGAGATAGAGGTAATGTTTTATACTAAGTTCAACATAACAATTTATTTTTACAAATTTGACTATATTTACCCTTATACTCTTTTACGTGACTTTGCTAGGATAAGTTTCAAATTGCTGAGTCAAGCAATTACTTGAAGATTTATGCCTTCATTGTCGAAACCATGCAACGCTTGTATAGGTTATGGAAATGTCGACTACATTACTACTACAAAAATCCAAAATGCGGAAAAACTGACCAAGAACGTGAGAAAAATCCTCCTCCTGATCTTCTAATAGAGCAATGGAAATATTGTGTAAAACATTATGGATCAGAAGAATTTAAGGTAGTTTTGCACACATTTTATAGGTAGTGTTGTTATGCGTACCTTGATTCTTTTTAACAAATGTTTTTTCTTTTCAGATTGTAAGTAAAAGGAACTCAAAAAACAGATTGTCTGACAAAAGGGCTACTCGTGCTACTGGGAACTTGGCTTTTGTTGAAGTTGAGGATATATTGGTAAAACTTATTTTTTTTATACATATGTATGACTTAATTAATTATCTGTACAAGTTTTATAACAAATATTACAAATAATATACGATCAATGTCAGACAAAGAAGAACAACAATGTGAAACCGTCTGCAGATGTGGTGTGGCTGATTGAGCACACACGAAAGAATGAAAAGGGTGACTTAGAATGGGCTGACACAACACGATAAAAACAATTCTTGTATGTATTCAAGTTGTCAACAAACGTCATTGTTTTGGTATAATACACATGCTTTGTAGTTTTACAACCTTAAGTAACTACTTTTTTTTTTAAGGATCAACTCAAAGATGTAGTAGCTGAGTTTGGTGATACAATGTCACAAGAGGAAATCTTGCTTCAAGTTCTACAACCAAGATCTGGGTATATTCGTGGTAAGGGAACTGTTGTATGTGGTTATGTGAAAGGAAAACAACAAGTAGTTCAAAGAAAACTGGTGGAAGAACAACAAGGGAAAATACAAGAGCAAGAACAAAGGATAAAGGAGTTAGAAGAAAGCCAGCATAAACAGAAACAAGAATTTGAAGAAATCCAAAAGAGACAAAAACAAGAATTAGAGGAACACAAAGCACAACAAGCATCAGAAATGGAGGCTTTCAAACAAGACTTACTACGCCAACTTGCAAATACAGGTGTCCAGTAACTACTTTGGCTTTTATGTGCTGACAAGGTAAAAATATTTATGCTTTATAGTCTCACACACACACACTCTTATATGTGCTCATAGTGTTGAACTGCTTTGGTTTTGTGGTTGAGTATTTGGCGATTTAATTTTGGCTTTGTGGTTAGTTGTAAACTTGTAATAGTTATGAATGAGGGTGTTTGTTGGTTGTGTTATGCGTTTGTGGTGGCCTATGAAGGGTTTTATATTTTGAATCATTGAACATACGTTTTGAAACCTTCTCCTATGGGGAGTAGTCCAAATTATAAAGGAAACTTTGCCGAAATTTTTACTCACCATTTTAATTATGAGGCTATCAATTATAAAGGAGTATTTTGCGCATTCTTTATGGCTTTATAAAATTTTGTGGTTAGTTGTAGTTGTAATAACCCGAAATTAGGGCCAGAAAATTTCGCGGTTTATTAATATTATTTTATTATTCTAAGTCCAAAGGGCCCGAATATTTGGACTGTTTATTTTTATTTCACTATCTTATCCTAAAATTGGGCCCATGACCCAATCCTTCACTCCACTTGGCCGGCCCCCATATATGGCCCATATTTGGACTGTTTATTTTGTTCTTTTATTTTTAAATTTAGATAATTGTTTATCTAATAAATTAATTATCCTAAATAACTATTTTTACCCAGTCTTCCCTTATTTCAACCAACTCTTGAACTGGTGTAATCAACCCTAATTTCCCCCCCTCTTTTCTCCTTGTGATTCACGGCCCTCTAGGGTTTATCCCATTTATTTCTTTTTCTTTTGTTCTTTATTATTAAATAGGGAACAAAGCTCATAACCTAACTTCCTACTTTCAATACAACTCAAAGCTCACAAAAGAACCCTAAACTTCCCTCTCTTGGCCGTGTATTTTTCGAGTGGACCAAGGGTGATTTTCCTTGTTTTCTTCCTAATCCAGGTAACTAGTCTATCCCTTTTAATTAGGATTGATTCATGAAAATTGGTAGAATTAGTATCATGTTTAGGGGATAATTTTCGAGTGTCATGATGTAGTTTATCATGATATTTTCTTGTTATCTTTATGAATCTTTATAAATCTTTAATTGTTTTGATAAATTTTATGCATGAATTAATTGTATATTGTATCGAATTATTGCATAATAATTTGTTTAATCTTGTTCTTGAACCATGTTGCAAATGTCGAGTGATCTATATGGTATTATGATTATTTTCATGATATTTTCTTGAATTATTATGATAATCTTGAATGTTTAATTGCTAATTAAAGTCTTAAATTAAAAGAATTGTTTTGTTCATGTTGTATATGCATGTCGAGTGGCCTAGGGTATTTTAGAGGATTAAAAATCTGATTTTTATGATTAATCTTGATAAATCTTGAATTGTTATTATTAATCTTTAATTAATCTTTAATTCAGTCATGTTATTATTAATTCTTGAAATTGTTCTTGATGTATTATTTTGTCCATAGAAGCCGTGTGGTTACATGTATGGAAAAGCTTGATTTTAATCTTGTTTTAGTCCAAAGTTGATAATTTAATGTTTAAAGCAGGATTTTAATTGTTGTTATTAAGTTTAATTGTTTAATTATCGATAATTGTATTTAATTAATTAAAAGTATAATTTTTGGTATTTTGATATGAAAATGTCGAGTAGTATAAAGGATGAAAAATAAGATTTTTATCATGTTTTAAGTAATTTTGTTGATGATTCTTGATTTATATGATTAATTGTTAATTTAAAAAATTTATTTAATTGTTTATATGATTAATTAATGAATTGATTTAATTATTATTTTGTTATTAAAAATGTCGAATGGTTCTATTATGATTATGATCAATTTATTGTAATTTTAGGAATTAATATGATCAAAGGATAAAAGGGAACTAATAAGATAAGTTACAATATGAAGGAAAGGAATAATATAATAATAAGGATAAGGTTGTAAGATGATAAGAAGTATTGGTCTCACGATGGCCATGTCGATAAGATAAGATAAGAAACGGATGCCTGTTTGGTGATACACGGGTCACCAGATTAGGTTAAGTCGAAGCCACTGCCCTACTGCGGTCTCTAGGCAGTTCTGGATCTTAAGATGTGTAGTCGTCTAAGTAGTAGTACACGGGCTACTATTTAGGAGTTATGACCATAGCTTAGGCTTAGTTCTTGAAAAGGAGAGCTACGGGTAGAATACACGGGTTCTTCCCGGCGCATTTTAGGAAAGTTGGGATGTACACGGGCATCCTTACGAGCTATAATGACCGATCCAATAAGATGGTTAAAAGAAGGGTTTGGGTAAAATATGATAAGATAAGTATTTCACGGGATAGATAAGGATATATATATGTATAAATGTATTTATATGATTGATATGTATGTTTTCGTATATGTTAAGTCTTCCGCTGCGTACGTCTGACAGGTATGTTCTAGTATGTATTTCGAGATGTATTTTTACGTGTATTATACGAGTATTTGTATGTATTTTCATATGTATTTTGGTATGTATTTTGATACGTATTTTATCTGTATTTTATACGTATGTTGTATGTATTTCTAACCGTATTTTACAGGTATTTTTATACGTATGTTGTTTGTATTTTTATACGTATATTATCTGTATTTTTATACGTATTTTGTCTGTATTTTTATACGTATTATGTCTGTATTTTTATAATTTTTGTTAGTATTCTGGTATCTATTTTTATACATATTTATATGTATTTTTGTATGATTTTCTTGAATTGATTTCTATGCTATTATACGGCTAATGGTCCCTCATTTAAGCGGGACAGCCTAGTTACTCGCCACTGACGGTGGACCCCCCCCATTTCAGGTGATGAAGCCGAAGCGTAAAGTGGGCTTACGATGGTTCGGGATGTGTGTTTCGATGAGATCTAGGGAACCCGTAGTCCGTTTTATGTTTTCTATTTATTCTTTTATTAGTATGTCCCAGCCTGTTGGAGAAGAACATTAGAGATATGTATTTTGGTATTTAATATTGGACTTTTGGGATTATTATTTCTCTATTAGTTAATAAAAAGGATAATTGAACTTTAGTTATGATATTGTTATTAAGTTTTATGTTGGTAATGATCCATTTGTCGATTTCCTTCGCAAATCAACAGTCTAGAAAAGTCGGGTCGTTACAATAGTAGTTGTGAATTGTTGGTTGTTTGTGTTGTCCTACGAAAGGTTGTATATTTTGGATCATTGTACATAGGTTTTGAAACCTTCTCCAATGGGGAGTAGTCCAAATTATAAAGGAAATTCTGCCGAAATTTATACTCAAACATATCTTAAATATTTTTAAGAGGTTACCAAATAAAAAAGACTAATATGATAAGAGTTTATTCATAGTTTAGATTTTTTTAAAATGAAAATTAAATTTTTTTGGGATTAAAATTAGAAGTTTGTTATTATTTAAGTTAATTTTTCATATAATAAATTACATACTAACATTGAATTTTTTCTTGATTAAATTTAAATATATTGCAGGTCGTAGGAATAAATGAACTTACATTTTTGGTACAATGCATGATTGAAGCTACAACTATGATATCTACTTCCTTTTGGTTATTAGCATTGTTAATACTTTTGTTATTAGAGTTATAATTACTAAGTACCAAATGATGGATATTTTGTGTAATGATGTAAGAAACAAAACTTCTATGGTATTTTGTAATGACATATATTCATGTAAATATATTATATGATTTCGTATTGTTAAAACTATTTAGTATCATGATCAATTACACATAATTTATTGCTATATTGCCAAATATATTCATTTGGCGAAAAAAAAATAGCAAATAATCTTTTGCAACAACAATGTCGTTGTAAAACATTAGAAAGTCATTCCTTTTCAATGACAATGTCGTTGCAAAACAATGTACAACTAATCTTTTGTAACGACATTTTTATTGCAAAAATAGATATACTGCAACAACTGTAGTTGTTGCCAAAACAATATATATTGCAACAGATTAAGTCGTTGCAATAAATATAATGTATTGCAACGACTTTTGTTGTTTCCATACTAGGTACAATCTTTTGCAACGACCTTAGTTGTTGCAATAGAAAGTCATATTTTTGGCGGAAAAAACTTGTGTTTTGTAACGACATTTGTTTGGTAACGGCAAAAGTCGTTGCAATATATTTTTTTTTTGCAACGAAAAAAGTCGTTGCAAAAGCTTTCGCTACGGCTTTATGCGCAACGACCCTGCAACGACAAAAGTCGTTGCAAAAACAATGTACTGCAACGACTTTTGCCTTTTTGCAACGACTTTTGTCGTTGCAATAAATGCTTTTTCTTGTAGTGGAAAGCTCTCGCAAGGCGAAAATCAAAGTATTATGGTTGGGGTGATGCAATAATATAATTAAAGATATCAAGGGAAAACTGCACATGGCAATAAACCATATGGGCATACATGGGTTTATGACCACGAAAATTACTCAGGATACCAATCGCATATAGCGATTCAAACATTCAACAAAGATGGGCTCTAGCCTTATGTGCTTTATGCTCTATGATTTGCGTAAGTACAATGTGTGTCGTGCTTATGCATGTATGTGAATGTATGAATGAAATGATTATGGTGCACGATATGCTTATGGTGCATGACGCATGATGTGATTGGTGTTCGTGAATTGCGGTGCAAGTGGATTGAAATGTTATGTATAACAATGCAATGAATGAAAAAGGGGATCGGCCAATAGTACAGTAAGCCCTTAAAATGGGGATGGAGCGACCTTAAGCCCCCAATCAATCAAAGACAAAACTTTTGATCATGAGCAAGCCCCCAGCCCGTAGGGAAGGCTATATTTGTGGCGGGGTAAGTGTGAACCAGATTAAGTGAGCCAAAGAATGGTGATTAGAAGTATTAGATTTTGTAATAGTTTAAATGAGTAGTTTTAGTTATTTTAGAATGTATATTGTAATAGTTAGCAAAGCTCTTTTGGTTTCATAGCTTAATATGCAAGTAGGTGAACTACGGAACATAATTGCACATTCGAACCAGAAGCAAGTCACGAGGCGCGAGCCTAGGTCGCGAGCCACGAACCCAGGGGGTCCTTAAGGTCGCGAGTCGCGACCCATATCTCGCGAGTCGCGAGGTGCTCCTGCCAGCTCCTACGTGTTTTTGGTGTTGCAAGTTGGCTTGTGGGCTTTTGGTTATTGCTTGCAAGTGGGAAGAGTAGCTTTGCTTAGTCACCTATTAGCCTTACTTAGTGTCATACTAGCTTTGCTTACTCACCTAGTAGCTTAGGGGAGTCATGGAGGCAAGTTGGTGCAAGTTGGTGCAAGTGGGTGCAAGTTGATGAAGCTTGATGCAAGTAGGTGCAAGTGGGCTTAGAAGGCTGCTTGTTCATGATAGATATTGCATTATTTTTGACAGATTTTGCTAGCTTTAGCTTAGATCTTTTAGTTGTTTATTATTTCCCTTAGAAATATCTAGTTTACTTTCTCTATATATAGCTTGTACTAGTTATTGTAAAAAAGGGGATTTGAAGTTTATGAAAAATGGTTTGAAAACTTTGGTTTTCTTTCTTTAGTTTTTAAGTTGTGTGCTTAGAAGCTAGCATGGTTTGAAGTTCTTGGGAGTTGTCTAGCTACAAGACTTCGTGCTAGATGAATGATTAAGAGGCCGAACCTCTTAATTAGTTATCTAGGCTATTAGATTAAGAGGTCGACCCTCTTAGTCGAAGCTAGCCAAACTGATTAATGACTTCCAGAGTGATTCTCTTAGGAGTTAGTCAGATTTGATTGTTGAGTTTTGAGAGCGATTCTCTTCACTCGGTAGTTTATTTAGCGGTAGATTCAAGAGCAATTCTTCCATCTATTAGCTCAAATATCCCATTTGGAGATTAGTGATCCTAATCTCTAAAATATCCCCTTTATTGTTTTTCGGTTTAGTTTTATTTTAGTGTAGCCTAATTACCGGCTACTGATTTTGTTACCCCTAAATTAAGAGCTAAGAGTGTTTCTTTTAAGTCTTAATTTAGAGATATAAGATTGTTCTGAATGGAGTTTTGGAGCTTTCTTGTATTTATAGTAGTTTTAGCCTAAATTGAGTGTTAAGAGTGATTCTTTTCATTTGGTTTAGACTATACGAGTTTGTCCACAAAGTGAGCTACAAAATTGCGTGTTTTTTAGCTTGTTCGTAGATGAATTCGTAGGCATAATCGATCCGGGAACCTGTTCCTCGATTCGATATGTTCCATTTGGTATCAGTTAGCCTTGTTCGACATGGACCATCCTCGATTTAAGTTCTAAAATTGAGGACAATTTTTTTTGAAGAAAGAGAGTGTGAACCAGATTAAGTGAGCCAAAGAATGGTGATTAGAAGTATTAGATTTTGTAATAGTTTAAATGAGTAGTTTTAGTTATTTTAGAATGTATATTGTAATAGTTAGCAAAGCTCTTTTGGTTTCATAGCTTAATATGCAAGTAGGTGAACTACGGAACATAATTGCACATTCGAACCAGAAGCAAGTCACGAGGCGCGAGCCTAGGTCGCGAGCCACGAACCCAGGGGGTCCTTAAGGTCGCGAGTCGCGACCCATATCTCGCGAGTCGCGAGGTGCTCCTGCCAGCTCCTACGTGTTTTTGGTGTTGCAAGTTGGCTTGTGGGCTTTTGGTTATTGCTTGCAAGTGGGAAGAGTAGCTTTGCTTAGTCACCTATTAGCCTTACTTAGTGTCATACTAGCTTTGCTTACTCACCTAGTAGCTTAGGGGAGTCATGGAGGCAAGTTGGTGCAAGTTGGTGCAAGTGGGTGCAAGTTGATGAAGCTTGATGCAAGTAGGTGCAAGTGGGCTTAGAAGGCTGCTTGTTCATGATAGATATTGCATTATTTTTGACAGATTTTGCTAGCTTTAGCTTAGATCTTTTAGTTGTTTATTATTTCCCTTAGAAATATCTAGTTTACTTTCTCTATATATAGCTTGTACTAGTTATTGTAAAAAAGGGGATTTGAAGTTTATGAAAAATGGTTTGAAAACTTTGGTTTTCTTTCTTTAGTTTTTAAGTTGTGTGCTTAGAAGCTAGCATGGTTTGAAGTTCTTGGGAGTTGTCTAGCTACAAGACTTCGTGCTAGATGAATGATTAAGAGGCCGAACCTCTTAATTAGTTATCTAGGCTATTAGATTAAGAGGTCGACCCTCTTAGTCGAAGCTAGCCAAACTGATTAATGACTTCCAGAGTGATTCTCTTAGGAGTTAGTCAGATTTGATTGTTGAGTTTTGAGAGCGATTCTCTTCACTCGGTAGTTTATTTAGCGGTAGATTCAAGAGCAATTCTTCCATCTATTAGCTCAAATATCCCATTTGGAGATTAGTGATCCTAATCTCTAAAATATCCCCTTTATTGTTTTTCGGTTTAGTTTTATTTTAGTGTAGCCTAATTACCGGCTACTGATTTTGTTACCCCTAAATTAAGAGCTAAGAGTGTTTCTTTTAAGTCTTAATTTAGAGATATAAGATTGTTCTGAATGGAGTTTTGGAGCTTTCTTGTATTTATAGTAGTTTTAGCCTAAATTGAGTGTTAAGAGTGATTCTTTTCATTTGGTTTAGACTATACGAGTTTGTCCACAAAGTGAGCTACAAAATTGCGTGTTTTTTAGCTTGTTCGTAGATGAATTCGTAGGCATAATCGATCCGGGAACCTGTTCCTCGATTCGATATGTTCCATTTGGTATCAGTTAGCCTTGTTCGACATGGACCATCCTCGATTTAAGTTCTAAAATTGAGGACAATTTTTTTTGAAGAAAGAGAGTGTGAACCAGATTAAGTGAGCCAAAGAATGGTGATTAGAAGTATTAGATTTTGTAATAGTTTAAATGAGTAGTTTTAGTTATTTTAGAATGTATATTGTAATAGTTAGCAAAGCTCTTTTGGTTTCATAGCTTAATATGCAAGTAGGTGAACTACGGAACATAATTGCACATTCGAACCAGAAGCAAGTCACGAGGCGCGAGCCTAGGTCGCGAGCCACGAACCCAGGGGGTCCTTAAGGTCGCGAGTCGCGACCCATATCTCGCGAGTCGCGAGGTGCTCCTGCCAGCTCCTACGTGTTTTTGGTGTTGCAAGTTGGCTTGTGGGCTTTTGGTTATTGCTTGCAAGTGGGAAGAGTAGCTTTGCTTAGTCACCTATTAGCCTTACTTAGTGTCATACTAGCTTTGCTTACTCACCTAGTAGCTTAGGGGAGTCATGGAGGCAAGTTGGTGCAAGTTGGTGCAAGTGGGTGCAAGTTGATGAAGCTTGATGCAAGTAGGTGCAAGTGGGCTTAGAAGGCTGCTTGTTCATGATAGATATTGCATTATTTTTGACAGATTTTGCTAGCTTTAGCTTAGATCTTTTAGTTGTTTATTATTTCCCTTAGAAATATCTAGTTTACTTTCTCTATATATAGCTTGTACTAGTTATTGTAAAAAAGGGGATTTGAAGTTTATGAAAAATGGTTTGAAAACTTTGGTTTTCTTTCTTTAGTTTTTAAGTTGTGTGCTTAGAAGCTAGCATGGTTTGAAGTTCTTGGGAGTTGTCTAGCTACAAGACTTCGTGCTAGATGAATGATTAAGAGGCCGAACCTCTTAATTAGTTATCTAGGCTATTAGATTAAGAGGTCGACCCTCTTAGTCGAAGCTAGCCAAACTGATTAATGACTTCCAGAGTGATTCTCTTAGGAGTTAGTCAGATTTGATTGTTGAGTTTTGAGAGCGATTCTCTTCACTCGGTAGTTTATTTAGCGGTAGATTCAAGAGCAATTCTTCCATCTATTAGCTCAAATATCCCATTTGGAGATTAGTGATCCTAATCTCTAAAATATCCCCTTTATTGTTTTTCGGTTTAGTTTTATTTTAGTGTAGCCTAATTACCGGCTACTGATTTTGTTACCCCTAAATTAAGAGCTAAGAGTGTTTCTTTTAAGTCTTAATTTAGAGATATAAGATTGTTCTGAATGGAGTTTTGGAGCTTTCTTGTATTTATAGTAGTTTTAGCCTAAATTGAGTGTTAAGAGTGATTCTTTTCATTTGGTTTAGACTATACGAGTTTGTCCACAAAGTGAGCTACAAAATTGCGTGTTTTTTAGCTTGTTCGTAGATGAATTCGTAGGCATAATCGATCCGGGAACCTGTTCCTCGATTCGATATGTTCCAAAGTGAATAGATAAGGTGGCACAAATTAAGGATGATGGATAAGGCATTTTGTGGATCTTAAGTTTGTGGTGGGGTAGATGGATAAGTAAGCCCCCAGCCTGCAGGGTAAGGACGGATGAAGGATCATGGATAAAATGGTTTTGTGGATGGCATGAGAAGACCGAAGCATTGAGAAAAGAGGCTAGCTCAAGTCATGAACTTGAGTTAGATTTCCCGCGAAGATAGAGATGAGATGTAAATTGCCCAATCAGCGAAGCTTTGCATGGAATATGTCGCGCCAAAATATTCAAAAATAAGATTCAAATCAAAGCTATGACCTTAAGCAGAGTTAGTGAAGCCCCTACGATGTGTGAAAGAGAAAGGTTGTCGGTGCAAGAAAAAGAAACGCTAAAAATTTGTGACTGAAGGTTGAAGAAGTAGGGAATTAATGTGGTTGTCTGAATTAATGTTGACTCAAACTCGAGTCTGTGCGGGTGGTGAACTAAGAATTTGTGCTTAAAACCCGAAGTTAATTGAAGGAATGGACCTCAAAAGTTCATATATTAGGTCGAACCTCGAGAAGAGGCTTCCTACGTATCCTTATGGAATTAGACCATCGTAGTTCTTGATGATTTTTTTGACAATGCCTCATGTGAGAGGGCTTTGTGGTTGTAATATTTGTCTAGGGTTGAGGGTTAAGAAGGAAAAGGGAAAGAAGGCTCAAAGTTCCCCAAATGTTGCCCCCCTAGTGGTGCATAGATTTGCCTTGACTATTTTATGTTGTTGTTGTTGATGTTGTTGGACTTAGATTTTTATTGAGTTTGAAATTTTCAGAACTATGTTTGTTGCATGTCGAGTATGACTTGGTAAAGGAGAGAGAAAGTGGGTAATTTGTGCTTTGCAAAATGGATGGTAATTTAATGGAATTCTTAGCAATTGATTTGGGATTGTATTTGGGGATGTATTGGGGATGAATTCAGCCCTCTTTATAGATAAAATGAGAGCTTATTTTAATAAGAATTCAATAGTTAATTGGGTAGCTTGGTAGGTGAAGGTTGTGGAGGAAAATGAAGTTAGATGGTGTTTGATGGCATGTAGGACAAGTGGAAGGTGAAAATGGAAAAAAAAACTTGGAGAAAGGTTTTGTATTGTGATTGGAGGAAGGATTTGCTGATGATGATGGAGGATCATGATGGTGAAATTGGTGAAGGAGGAAGATGATGGCGGTTATACGTGCTTTTTGCTTTCTTCTTTTTCTTTTTCTTTGTTTTAAAAAAAAAAAAACATAGGCGAGGATTGTAATGTGGGGTTGAATGAACTTTCCCCAAATAACACAAATGATGGTTTTTTATGAAAATATTTTAAAACTCTATCGTTTTTTGAAAATAGTTCATGAAAATAATTGCAATATTACTACAAGTTTATAATGATAAAATACTATTTATTTTATTTATTTATTTATAAAGTAATTTGATCCAAAGTCTACTACCTTGTCTCATGAACCAGTTGCACTAGTCTTGGAAACTCTTGGATTTTATCCGTTATCTACAAGGGCCGAATTCAAGTGTTGCATCTCAAGAGTTGATTGAAGGTCCAAAGAATCAAGTCCACCAGAAGCTACACGTTTGGGCCCATTTAAGTTGCTGATTTGGATGTGTGTTGCTAGTTTATTTTTGTTTTATTTTCCAGTTGTAATAATGCAATGACTCACTCTTTGGTCAGTCATCATTAGCTGAATTATGGCATTAAGTGAGTCATTAAGTGAGTAGCTTAAATCAAGGGAAACTGTTGGCTTTTAGCTTCCTGTTTTGGACAGTTTTCCCTAGTGTGTTTTGGAGTCTTTTGGTGTGCTTTCTGTCTTATCTTTTGCTGCTCCAACCCATTATATAAGGAGAGCAAATGATAAAACTACTGATATATTAAAAAGCCTAAAAAAACCAAGTGGTTGTGCATCTCTTCTTTGTGTTTGTCCAAAGTAGGTTGTGTTATCCTTGTTACTTTGAGTAAGTTCTTGAGTGGCAAGATTAGGAGAGATTGAGTGTGTCTTATCTCAGCCTGATAACCCAAATCATTGAGTGTGTTCTTGTGGTTTGGTCCAATTTTATCCATTCTGAGTCAATTGAGCAATCTGACTTCTTTCTTGTTGGAAGATCCTTGAATTGAGTGTAAACTCTCCAAACTGATTTTAGGGAGGGGATTTAGACTCACATCATCTGGTATCAGAGCCTTGGTTCGAGAATTATTGCAGAAAATCGCACTTTGGTGGTGGAAAAGAAACGCTGGAATTCATCCCGTTTTGCAGTCAACTTTGAAGATCAATATCTCACTCTTCAGGAGTCCAAATGAAGCGATTCTTTTTTTGAATCTGGGTATTTTTCTGTGTAGATTTCACTTGTAAAATTTCGTAATTTTTGAAGATCATTTGCTATTAAACTGGGCAGGTTTTTGAAAGTTTCGCAGAATAGAGCCAATCCAGCGCATCAGATTTTAGCAGAGGTTATCTCCTTCATCCGGATAGCTTTTGAAGTGTTTCTTTTTTTTAAATTGCTTAAAATTTTCTGAATTTTTATAATTTGTAAACCCTTGCGAGTCTCAAGGAAGTTTTCATTCTCGTTCAGAGCTTTAAACTTACTGTCAGATTATACATTGTACTTGTAATAGTCTAGCAAAATAGTGAAGTAATGGCTGGAAGTGGGGAACTCAATGATATGCTTAGATTGATCACCCAAAAGCTATAGAATTTGGAGAAAAAAACAGAAGAAAGTGAAGTCTCGAGGGCACAACAAAATAATAGAATGGATGCCATGTCTGATATGCTCCTAAAGGCCACTAGAAAAATAAATGAATTAGAGGATGAGGATGCAAATAGTAGTAACAATCTTAGGCAATTTGATGAAGATAGGGGCCTAAAGATTGACATGCCTGAATTTGATGGGGGACATGATAGTGAGGGGTTTTTAGATTGGCTCCGACAAATTGAAACTGTTTTTGAGTACAAGGGATTTGATGATAGAAAACGGTTTAAATTGGCTGTCCTAAAACTCACAAAACTTGCTGCTTTGTGGTATGAAAACCTCAAGGCAAGTAGAAGGAGAGAAGGGAAAGATAAGATTGACTCATGGGAGAAATTAAAAAAGAAAATGAGGGATAAATGGGTTAGCAAAGAGTATGAGCAGGAGCAATACTTAAAATTGACTCACCTATCACAAGAAAACATGAGTGTGGAGGGTTACATAAAAGAATTTGAGAGGTTGGGTTTGACCTGTGATTTGCAAGAAAAGGAGGCTTACAAAATTGCTAGATTTGTTAAGGGGTTGTCCAAAGAAATTAATAGGAAGGTGGAAGTCACCCATTATGCTACTTTCAGCGATGTATGCAAGCTAGCTTTGAAGTTTAAGTCTCAACTTAAAGAAGAAAGGGAAAAGGAGAAACCTAAAAACATACCTTTTAAGGGGATTTCGAAATTTACTCCTTTTCAACAAAAGGGGGTAACTTTAAAAATAAGGCATTTCCATATCTAATTCAAAGAATGATAAGGGGAAGGAGAAGGCTGTGGTTTCACCTAGTGAACTTGATACTAGGAGAAAGTGTTTTAAATGTCATAGCAGAGGTCATATTGCTAGCCAATGTCCTAGTAAGAATGTCTTGACAGCCCAACAATGCGCCATTATGGATGAGGAAGAACAATTGTATAACTTTGTTGTCCAAGAGGAAGAGGGTCATGAGGAAGACGAATATGATGAACAAATTCCTCCAGAAAGTGAGTTTAACATGATGGTGGTTCGTAAACTTTTGTTTAGTGAACCTCAAGTTGATGAGAGACAGAGAAATAATTTGTTCCACACTAGATGCAAAATTGGTGAGAAAACATGCAATGTAATTATCGATGGTGGAGCCCAAACAGATGTCATCTCTTCTGAAGCTGTAAGTAAGTTAAAACTAGCTACTAGAGACCATGATGAGCCTTACAAGTTGAATTGGTTAAATGATGGTACGGTTGTTCGAGTGAAGAAGCAAGCCTTGGTGTCCTATTCCATTGGAGGGTTTGAAGATGAAAGGTGGTGCGACATTCTTCCTATGGATGCATGTCATTTGCTACTTGGAAGACCTTGGCAATTTGATCATGATTCTGAGCATAGAGACAAAACAAATGTATATCTTGTAACTACTAGAGAAGGTAGAAAAGTTAAATTACTTCCCTTACCCCCACAAGTTGCTAAGAAGAAAGAAAAAAGCAACTATCTTGTAACTTGTACTGAATTTGAGAAATAGTGGAAGAAAATGGGGGAGGGTATGCTTTGGTTGTAAAAACCAAAGATGATCTTAGTAATACTTGTAATGACTCATCCCCACTCAATGAGTTATTAGAAGAGTACAAAGATGTGCTTCCCGATGACTTTCCCAATGGCCTCCCACCTATGAGGGGCATTGAGCACGCCATTGACTTGATTCCTGGAGTACATTTGCCCAATAAGGCAGCCTATAGGTGTAATCCGGAGGAGAGTAAGGAACTTGAAAGACAAGTGAATGAAGTAATTGAGAGAGGCTATGTGAGAGAGAGCCTTAGTCCTTGCGCCGTTCCCGCACTCTTAGTACCAAAGAAAGATGGTACTTGGAGAATGTGTGTTGATAGTCGTTCCATTAACAATATAACAATCAAATATCGTTTCCCCATGCCTCGCTTGCAAGATATGTTAGATGAGTTGAGTGGTTCATTGGTCTTTTCCAAAATTGACCTAAGGAGTGGATACCATCAAATGAGAATTCGAGAGGGGGATGAATGGAAAACGGCTTTCAAAACAAAGCAAGGGTTGTATGAGTGGTTGGTAATGCCATTTGGGCTTTGCAACACCCCAAGCTCCTTCATGAGATTGATGAACGAAGTCCTCCGTCCTTTTCTTAATGATTTTTATTGCCGTTTACTTATGTTGTAATCCGGCCTCCTTGCTCGTTGGTTCAAGATGGCAAGATCATCACCATGGTTCGAAGTGTCATCCATGATATGGTTCGAAGTGTCATCCAACCAACTCAAGTTTTATTTTCCTTTGTTTATTAAAATTTCAGTTTAAGTTTGTGTTAGTAGGGTTCGATCCTTGTTAGTATAAATCGAACTCCCTTTTAATTGTTTAAGTTATTTAGTCAAGTAGTTAAGGCTAGCAATAAACAAAGCAAGAAGCTTCAAGAACCGGCCATAAAGTCATCATTTAGAAGCTTCAAGAAGCCGGCTGCCAAAGGGGATTCAGAGCTCATCAAAAGGCCATTAAAGAGAGCACTTAAAGAAGAGACCAAGCAATTATGAAGCCATTAAGATGGAGCTTGAAAACCGGCTGCCCTAGCTCCCTCTTAATCTGATTTCTTTGTTATCTTTAGGATAGGATTATCTTAAAGATAAGCCATGTAATCTTCTTTCATGCCACAATTTCTGATTTTTAGGATAAGGTTTAGATTTCCTAATTAACCTTAGCTTATCCTAAATTGTAATTATAAGTAATGGCTTGAACATCAATGAAAAATCAGAATATTTTTGAATCAAAAAAAACACTTGAACTTGTCTTTGGCTTTTTCCTCTGAAAATCCGAAACAAACCTCCTTTGCTTGTCTAATTTTTGGCTCAATTAGGCTGTGATCTTAGGAACCTTAATTTGTAGAATTTGGTGGTGAATCTGTATCCAAGTTCACAAATTATAGCCCAAGTTTTCGAAGTTGGTGGTGATATTCTGTATCCAACTTTAAACTTGAACTATCCCCTCCTTTAGTGGCTAGTCCCTTGTAATCTTCTTGTGCTACAACAAGGTTACAACAACTGGATTGAGCATGATCGTGCAAGTTTTGTTGTAACCTTGTTGTAGCACAAGAAGATTACAAGGGACTAGCCACTAAAGTAAAGGATAGATCAAGTTTCAAAGATGGATACAGAAATAACACCACCAACTTCGAGGACTTGGGCTTTAATTCGTGAACTTGGATACAGATTTCACCACCAATTTCAACAAATTAGGTTCCTAAGATCACAGCCTAATTGAGCCACAAATTAGACAAGCAAAGGATAATTGTTTCGGATTTCTTGAGGAAAAACCAAGACAAATTTAAGTGTTTGTTTTTTGATTCAAAAGTTCTGCCTTTTCATTGATATGAAAGCCACTATTTATAAGTACAATTAGGATAAGCTAGGGTAATTAGAAAGTCTAATCCTTATCCTAAGAAATCAGAAATGGTGGTTGCAAATGAAGATAATAAATCTGAATTTGAGAAGCTTGGGCAGCCGGCCTTTAAGCACCATTTTAATGCCTTCTTAATTGCTTTGTTTCTCCTTTTAATTGCTCTTTTAATCTTCTTGCTTGGCAGCTGAATTCTGGAAGCTTCTTGTAGCTTGATTGTATTGATGACCTCTTGTATTCCCCTTAGGGACTGCCGGTTTCAAAACTTCGAAGGGGGCTGCCGGTTTTGCACTTGAGGCTGCCACCTTACCATCTTTGGATGCCATCTTGAAGCTGCCATCTTTGGATTTTAAGGATGCCATCTTGGAGCTGCCATCTTTGGACTTCCAATACTGCCGGCTTTGGGCTTCAAAGCTGCCGGTTTTTTTTTGGGGTTTCAAGGCTGCCAGTTTTGCTTCTTAGATATCCTTGCAAGCCGCCGGTTTATTGCTAGCCTTAATTAAATAACTACTTGACTGAATTTAAAAATAACTCAAACAAATTAAAAGGGGTTCGATTTATACTAACAAGGATCGAACCCTACTAAACACAAAATTTAATAAACAAAACTAAATAGGATTTGAATAGGTTGGATAACTAATCCAACCATGTCATGGATGCAAGTTCGAACCATGGTGACTATTTTACCACTCTGAACTAAGGAGTTGGGAGGCCGGATCACAACAAGTTTAGCTTGCACGGTCGTGCAACATATTCTTGCACGATCGTGCACTAGATTCTGGTGCCCCTGGATCATGCACGGTCGTGCAAGTTTGGCCTGCACGATCGTGTAACTTACTTGCACGGTCGTGCAGCCCAATCTTCACGGTCGTGTAACTTCAAAATTGCCTCTGTATTGCACGATCTTCCTTGCACGGTCGTGCAATGCTTATGCACGACCGTGTATGCCTCCTTTAGCCTATTTAAGCCATTCTAATCCTTTACTCTCATGCTATTACAAGCCTAGTTAACTACTAAAGCATTAAAACAAGTGATGCAGAACGGGATGGTCCCACGAGCGACTTCAACGGTCAACGACTTCAATTTTGTTCACTTTTACTTGGATAGTTTTGAACTCTTGTTTTTATCTTATTTTCGTGTTTTTCGGGTTGTAATAAGTAGCCTAAACTCTCGTTTTATTGCCTTAGTTAAGTTAGCATGTGTAACGGAGCTAGAAACACGAGCAAAGGAAGCGAAACGGAGCATTTACGACCCTTGCACGACCGTGCATATGGTCGTGCAACATTCAGAAAGGCCTGGAAAGGATTGCACGACCGTGCAGTTATGTTCTGCACGACCGTACAGAAGTCAGTGGCAAGATCCAGGCTTGCATGACCATGCAGGCTAAAGCTGCACGATCGTGCAAGCACGAAGGATTTCGCCACAATCGTGCAAGTTCGGCTGCGTGCAACATGACCGTGCAGGCTAACCCTGCACGATCGTGCACGATCCAGAAAGGGGGTTTTTGGCTTGTACGATCGTGCATGGTTGTACTGCACGACCGTGCACGGCCCTGCACGTATATTTTCGTGTTTGCTTATTTTCTCTTGTTTTATTTAGTGACTTTCTAATCTTGGCCCTTGATTACTTAGAGATTAATGGTCTAGATTAGAAAATTCATTAGGGGTTGCTTAGCCTTTAAATAGCATGCTTTGCCTCATTTGTAATCATCTTTTGTTGAAATGAAAAAAAATCTGAGAATTCTCTCTCTTGTGTTCTTTGTGAGCTCTTACTCCTTGGTAGATTCAAATCTTGGTAAACTTTGTGATTGGTAAGTCATCTTCTAGTCATTACCTTTGTGATTTTGATTAGATTATGTTTTAGTTCTTGATTATTAGTCCTTAGGGAGCTAGTTTTCAAGTTCATATCCCTTTGTTTATGTTCATGTTTATGGTGTTTGTTGAGCTTGAGTATGGTTGGACGAAATTTTGCATAAATTTTGTTGTTTTTGAGACCCCCATCCTACATCAATTGGTATCAAGAGCTTAAGGTTTCAATACCTTCATGATCCTTGGCTTAAACTTTGAAAAAAATTCTGAAATTTTTGCAGTGTTTTATTTGCACACAAGGTGTTTGATGAAATGTCTAGGTGATATTTACTTGCATTAAAACCCATACTTCCTTGTCTAATCATACTAGGACATTGAAGTAAACTCCACATAAAGTAGTATCCTCCCTCACCTAGCACCACAAAATTTCTTGTTTGAAGTTGTGATTGTTGATTGCACTCTAAGTGTTTGTGAAAATGTCTATGTGAGTTATCCTTCTTTAAACCCTATATTTCCTTATCGTATCATCAAAGGATATTCAAATAAAGCCTTTAACTCCACAAAGAAGTATCCTCCTGATGTGTAAACAAGGTTGAAAACTTGTTCACAAATGGGTTGGAAAACGTGACTTGTGTTTAGATTAAATTAGGAAGGTCAAATTGGAATAATCAAGAAAATTTAGAGGAACTCTCGCCCTTAACTTGAGGATATAACAAAGAGGAACTCTCACTCACTTGTTTGGGCGTAGTAGTGATTAGGGAACTCTCACCTACTCGACAACTACAAGTTTAGGTCGTAGGAACTCTCACTAAAACACAAACTCTTCAAATTGAGGTAACTCTCAAATTTGGAAAATAAACCTGACTAGCACAAGCCAAATTTAGATCATACACTCGTGTATTTTGGGGCAAATTCTGAATGTCTTTCATTGATAATTGATACGCTATTTATAGCTTAGAGTTACATCCAATAATTGCCATTACAACTCAGCAAAATAAACTACAATAAAACTGAAATTAAAACTGAAATAAAAGGTAGATTAATTGGTTCATAACCGCCCAATTAATCCCATTACAACCTAATAACTTTACATAAACAAATGAGCTTAAAATAAGGAATAATTTACTCCGAAAACGTCCAGCAATTAACCCTCAAAGCTGTCCAAATTCGTCATTTAAAACAGCCCTTGAATTACGCCCTGTAACCGTCCAGAATTAACTCCCAATTCAAGCCTCTTTATTCCCTAAAATAAACCAGTAAAAACCCCTAATAATACTCCTTAAATGAGATTAAAAACCAGCTTAAAACCTCCTTAAAACACGCCCCAAAACGGCTAAGAATTAATCCCCCAAAACTGTTTGGAATTAATTCTTACACGAATTAAGGCACGTTAATTAGCTTCATTAGCAAGATAATTAGTCACACTTAGCAAAGTGCAACCATTTGAAAAGCTATACGGACCATGCATGCCAAACTCCATAGGAATAACCTCGAAATAGGTGATGTAATTTGTCCTCCAAGCTCCTTGGTTCGAAATGGCAGGCTGGTGGCAATGGTTCGAGATGGCATTCATAACATTCATAACATGGTTGGATTAACTATCCATCCAACTCAAGTCCTTTTTACTTTTGTTTATTGAGTTTTTACTTTGTTTTAATTGTAATTTGGGTTCTGTCCTAGTATGTGTAAGTCGAACCTCTTTTGTTTAAGTTGTTTAAGTCAAGATAGTTTAATCAAAGCAAATAAATGAAGCAATGAGGCAGCTTTGATGCTCAAAGACCAGCAGCCTTAAAGGTCCAAAGATGGCAGCCTTGAAGATCCAAAGATGGCAGCCTTGAAGGTCCAAAGTTGGCAGCTTTGAAGCTCCAAAGATGGCAGCCTTGAAGATCCAAAGTTGGCAGCTTTGAAGCTCCAAAACTGGCTGTTTTGATGTGCAAGACTGGCAGCCTTAGGGAGGTTCAAAACCAGCAGCCTTAGGGCAATTAAGAGAGCACTTAAGAGGAGACCAAGCATTCATGAAGGCATTAAAGAAGAGCTTGAAAACCGGATGGGTGCTCCTGTTGTAACCTTGTTGTAGCACAAGAAGATTACAAGGGACTAGCCACTAAAGTAAAGGATAGATCAAGTTTCAAAGATGGATACAGAAATAACACCACCAACTTCGAGGACTTGGGCTTTAATTCGTGAACTTGGATACAGATTTCACCACCAATTTCAACAAATTAGGTTCCTAAGATCACAGCCTAATTGAGCCACAAATTAGACAAGCAAAGGATAATTGTTTCGGATTTCTTGAGGAAAAACCAAGACAAATTTAAGTGTTTGTTTTTTGATTCAAAAGTTCTGCTTTTTCATTGATATGCAAGCCACTATTTATAAGTACAATTAGGATAAGCTAGGGTAATTAGAAAGTCTAATCCTTATCCTAAGAAATCAGAAATGGTGGTTGCAAATGAAGATAATAAATCTGAATTTGAGAAGCTTGGGCAGCCGGCCTTTAAGCACCATTTTAATGCCTTCTTAATTGCTTTGTTTCTCCTTTTAATTGCTCTTTTAATCTTCTTGCTTGGCAGCTGAATTCTGGAAGCTTCTTGTAGCTTGATTGTATTGATGACCTCTTGTATTCCCCTTAGGGACTGCCGGTTTCAAAACTTCGAAGGGGGCTGCCGGTTTTGCACTTGAGGCTGCCACCTTACCCTCTTTGGATGCCATCTTGAAGCTGCCATCTTTGGATTTTAAGGATGCCATCTTGGAGCTGCCATCTTTGGACTTCCAATACTGCCGGCTTTGGGCTTCAAAGCTGCCGGTTTTTGTTGGGGTTTCAAGGCTGCCAGTTTTGCTTCTTAGATCTCCTTGCAAGCCGCCGGTTTATTGCTAGCCTTAATTAAATAACTACTTGACTGAATTTAAAAATAACTCAAACAAATTAAAAGGGGTTCGATTTATACTAACAAGGATCGAACCCTACTAAACACAAAATTTAATAAACAAAACTAAATAGGATTTGAATAGGTTGGATAACTAATCCAACCATGTCATGGATGCAAGTTCGAACCATGGTGACTATTTTACCACTCTGAACTAAGGAGTTGGGAGGCCGGATCACAACATCCTCCCCGGCTTTTGAAGAGTTTGACCTCAAACTTGGCAATTCTTCAAATTCATCAAAGTAGGGAGACAAGTCTTGAACATTGAAGGTAGAAGAAACTCCATAGTTCCCAGGCAATTCAACCTTATAGGCATTGTCATTCACTTTCTCCTTGATTTCGAATGGACCATCACTCCTTGGACTGATTTTAGAACGCCTCTTAGTTGGAAAACGTTCCTTCCTTAAATGAACCCACACAAGGTCACCTTCCTTGAAATGCACCGAGCTTCTTTTCTTGTCATAGTACTCCTTCATCTTTGCATTAGCTCGTTCAATCTGACCTCGAACTTTCTCATGAATGGATTGGATCTCCTTGACTCGTTCACTAGCTTCATGACTATATTTGGTTGGAGTTGGAAATGGGGCCAAATCAATTGGAGTACATGGATTGAACCCATAAACAACTTCAAATGGGCTCAAGCTTGTGGTACGGCTAGGAACTCGGTTGTAAGCAAATTCAGCATGAGGTAGCATTTCTTCCCATTGGCTAGGACGCTTTGTTGCAAGGGCTCGTAGCAAGGACCCTAAAGTCCTATTGGTGACTTCGGTCTGACCATCGGTTTGAGGATGGCTTGACGTACTGAATTTGAGCTTTGTTCCCATCTTGCGCCATAAGGTAAGCCAAAAATGACTTAGGAACTTGGCGTCTCGATCACTAACCATTGATTTGGGAATCCCATGTAAGCGAACAACCTCTTTGAAGTAAAGATCAGCCACACGGCTAGCATCATGGGTTGTATGACAAGAGATGAAGTGAGCCATTTTTGAGAATCGATCAACAACCACCATGATCGAGTCCTTTCTGTTTTTGGTGATGGGAAGTCCTACCACGAAATCAAGACTTACATCTTCCCAAGGAGCTTGCGGTATGGGTAAGGGCATGAGATACCCTTGAGGCAATTGATGGCTCTTAGCTTGTTGACTGAACTATAATTAGTCTTGAAGTCAATCAAGCAAATAATTAGAGTTGAGAAGATAATGAAATAACTCAAAAGAATCACTCTTAAGAAAATATTCCCTACTAAATTCAGTAGAAAGAATCACTCTTACACTCAATTCAGGTTGATTAAATCACTTAGAGAATCACTCTCAAAGCTCACTAATCGGTTTAGAAAACTTGTAGTTAAAACTCCCAAGTAATCAATTCAAAGAAAGCTAAGTTACTTTAGCCTCAAGGATGAACAAAGTTCAAGTTTTTATAAAATTCAAAGTAGTGTACAAATGATACATCAAAGTCTACTTAAAGAAAGAAATGTACAATTATACGTATAATTATACGTATATTCGTACAATACGCAACCGAATACGTACAAACTATTATACGTATCAAGTATAATACAAGTATAATACTACATAAGGATATGCTCAAGCAATAAACAAAGGCTAAAGTAATGAAAATATCAAGCCAAAATCAGCCTCCTTAAGCAACTTGAGCTACTTGCACCCACTTGCACCAAAATAGACCAATGAGCTTCTCTTAGCCTTCATGACACTCCAAGCCTTTCATCATGACTCCCAAAGGTAGTATGACATCTAGCTAGGCTAGTAGATGACTAATCAAGGCTATTACTCAACTTGCAAGCAAAAGAAAAAATACCCATTAAGCAAAAACAAGCAGCTGAAACACGTAGCCAGGACAGAGCCTGGGTCGCGACTCGCGACCCATACTCGCGACTCGCGAGGCTCTACTTGAACCCCACTCCTTAGCCTTGCTCAAGTACGTAGCCAAGGCAGAACAAATTCGCGACTCGCGACCCAAACCTCGCGACTCGCGAGATCCTTCTGGACCATGCACCTGCAATGCTTCAAAGTACGCAGCTCAAGCCAAGTAGGCTCGCGACTCGTGGACAAAACTCGCGACTCGCGATTCACCTCTGAACTCTAAGTTCAATTCTCAACATTCAAGTCGCACCTCGTGACCCCTGATTCAAAGATAGTGTAATCTACTACTTAATACAAACCAAAACAAATAAACTACGAGCTAAAGTTTTAAGTTTACAAACCGGACTAAACAGGACCAAGATTGGACATAAGTGATACAAAGGAACTAATAAAAGGACCATGAAAAGAACTAATCTCAAAGATGGGATTAGCACTAAGGAGTATCTCTTTCGTCGTTTCAAGATCAGGCACTGATCCTGGTTCATCCCCTCCCTCTTCAACAGGAATTGACCTCAATTCTAGCAGTTCATCATCTTCTAAATAAGGAGATAAGTCACCCACGTTGAAGGTTGCAGCAACTCCATAATCACCCGGAAGATCGATCTTATAAGCATTATCACCATAACGCTCTAAGACCTTAAAAGGACCATCTGCTCTCGGCATTAGCTTGTGTTTCCGCTTCCCCGGGAACCTCTCTTTCCTCAAATGAATCCACACCAAATCTCCTGGAGCAAAGATTTTTGGCTTCCTCCTCTTGTTGGCCTTTTTCTTGTACCCCTCATTAGCTTTCTCAATGTTTCCTCGGACCTCCTTGTGAATCTTCACCATGGCTTCGGCCTGAGCTCTAGCATCACCGTGAACATAAGAATCCCTAGGTAAAGCAATAAGATCAATAGGAACGTAAGGGTTAATGCCATAAACAATTTCAAATGGGGAGTGTTTTGTAGCATAAGTAGGTGTCCTGTTGTAAGCGAACTCAGCATGACATAGTTTCACATCCCAATCCTTGCCGGTTTTGCTCACTAGACCCCGAAGCAACGACCCCAATGTCTTGTTAGTCACCTCCGTTTGCCCATCTGTTTGTGGATGATGAGATGTGCTGAATAGTAGTTTAGTTCCCATAAGCCTCCACAAAGTTCTCCAGAAGTAACTCAAAAACTTACTATCACGATCAGAGACAATAGTTTTAGGGACCCCATGTAAGCGCACCACTTCCCGGAAGTACAAGCAAGCGACATTCACCGCATCTTCAGTCTTGTGACATGGAATAAAGTGTGCCATCTTTGAAAATCTATCCACCACCACCATAACTGAGTCTCTCCCCCTTTGAGTTCTAGGCAGTGCCACTATAAAGTCCATGCTCACATCCTCCCACGGCCTTTCCGGAACTGGTAACGGGGTGTACGGCCCTTGTTGAAAAGAACTCTTCGACCTCTGACAAACCCCACATCGAGCCAATACAGCTTGGATCTCACCAACCATGCGTGGCCAATGAAAGTGCTCCTGTAGTAACTCAGTAGTTTTGTTGATGCCGAAATGACCAGCCAACCCACCTCCATGAGCCTCCCGAATCAATAACTCCCTAACCGGACATCTTGGAACACAGAGCTTGTTCCCTCTAAATAAGAACCCATCCACCAACTGAAAATTATTTTTTGAACCGGACTCACAATCAACAAACAAATCACGAAAATCACCATCGAGTGCATAGTATTCTTTTATCAATTCGAACCCAAGAACCTTGGTATCCACCGTTGTCAGTAGTGAATGTTTCCTGGAAAGAGCATCAGCAACAATATTTGCCTTTCCGGCTTTGTATTTAGCAACAAAGTCAAAAGATTGTAAAAATTCTACCCATTTAGCATGTCGTGCACTGAGCTTATGCTGCCCATGTATGTACTTTAACGACTCATGATCAGAATGTAAAACAAAGGAAGCAGGACGCAAATAATGACTCCAATGTCCTAAAGCTCTAACCATAGCATAAAACTCCTTATCATAAGTAGAATAGTTCAATCTAGCACCACTAAGCTTCTCGCTAAAATAAGCGATAGGCTTACCCGACTGAATCAAAACAGCCCCAACACCTGTCCCACTCGCATCACACTCAACCTCGAAAGGTTTAGTAAAATCAGGTAATGATAACACAGGTGCTTCACACATCTTAACTTTAATCAATTCAAAGGCCCTTTGAGCAGCAACAGTCCACTCAAATTTCCCATGTTTAGTACACTCAGTTATAGGAGCTAATAAAGTACTGAAATTTTTTATAAATCTCCTATAAAAAGACGCTAAACCATGAAAAGACCTCACATCAGTCACACATTTTGGAACCGGCCAAGTAGAAATGGCGTCTACTTTAGCAGGATCCGCCTTCACCCCTACATCAGAAATAATGAAACCCAGAAAACTAACTTCATTTTGCATGAAAGAACACTTCTCTAACTTCCCAAAAAGTTTATGTTTCCTTAGTGTTTCAAATAACTGACACAAATGATTCAAATGATCCTCCTTGTTAGCAGAATAAACAAGAATATCATCTAAATATACCACTACAAATTTGCCTAAAAATGGCCTAAGTACTTCATTCATCAATCTCATGAACGTACTTGGGGCATTTGTTAGACCGAAAGGCATGACAAGCCATTCATACAAGCCATATTTTGTTTTAAAAGCGGTCTTCCACTCATCACCCTCACGCATACAAATTTGATGGTACCCACTCCTAAGATCAATTTTAGAGAACAAATTAGACCCACTCAATTCATCTAACATGTCATCTAATCTAGGAATTGGAAACCTGTACTTGATAGTAATATTGTTAACAGATCGACTATCAATACACATCCTCCAAGACCCATCTTTTTTTTGGACAAGTAAGGCCGGAACAGCACACGGACTCATACTCTCCTTCACATATCCTCTCTCAATCAACTCACTTATTTGTCGTTGTAATTCCCTACTCTCCTCGGGATTACACCTATAGGATGGCTTATTTGGAATAGGGGCTCCGGGAATGAGATCAATCTGATGCTCAATTCCTCTTTTTGGTGGTAAACCAGGAGGTAATTCGTGAGGAAAAACATCCTGAAATTCATTTAAAACCTCCCCCAACTCAGAATCTGTAATCGCCACTCCCTCTATTTTTTCTTGACTTACTAACACAAACGCACACCCCTCTTGCTCAAACAACTTCTCGAATTCTTTTCTCCCTAATAACACACTCCCATTGTCCGAATTGGACTTTGATTTAGGCTTGGTGTTTAGGATTTTTGAGGGTGCTAAAGGTAACAAAGTTTTCATTTTTCCATCTTTATTAACTTTATAAGTGTTAGTTACACCATCGTGAATTACTCCCCGATCAAACTGCCAGGGGCGCCCAAGTAACAAGTGACATGCCGTCATTGGGATTACATCACACAAAATTTCATCGACATAATTACCAATGCTAAAATTAATCAAGACTCTATTCCGCACCTTAACCTCACTTTCATCATCTAACCATTTTAGTTTATAAGGATTAGGGTGTTTCACCAACGGCAAAGACAACTTATTCACCAATTCAGTGGACGCTACATTCGCACAACTACCCCCATCTACAATCAACGTGCATAATTTTTTTTTGGATCAGACATTTCGAATGAAATATCGTCTCTCTTTGTTCACTTTCTTTTGCCACGTTGTTGGTATACAGATTTCTCCTAATAACCAGATTTTCCCCCTCTAATTCAGGTTGACAAAGTTCTTCTACATCCTCCTCTTCCTCTTTATCATGTTCATGAGCTAGAAGAGCTAATTTTTCTATTTCATCTATTTCTTCTATATCATGTAAGGTCATAATTCGGGCAGTAGGACAATTAGATTGGTAATGACCATAACCTTGACACTTATAGCATTTTACTTTGTCATTAACAGTTCTAATAGGCACATTAGCTTTCTTATTCCTATCATGATCAGTACTAACATTAACATTGCTACTACTAGTACTAGGCTTAAAAGTTGAAGATCTAGTAAAAGGTTTAGCAATTGTACCACTCGATTTCTTCCTTTGACTCTCCAAAGTAGGCGCCATTTTGCAAGCTTCCGCATAAGTAAGGAAAGGAAACACTTCCAACTTCTCCCTCAAATCCGTGTTCAACCCACCTAGGAACCGTCCTAGTCTTTGTTCTTCGGATTCATCTATTTCACAAACCATGGCAAGCTTTTCGAATTCCTTGATGAACTCCAAAACCGGCATGGTTCCTTGCTTCAAAGTCGACCACCTCACATATTGGTGTTGCTTGTAGTTCGAAGGCACAAATCTCTTCCTCAATTGCTTCTTTAGCTTACTCCAGGTTTGGATTCTGGACTTGTTCTCCTTCTCCCTTTGTTTCTTCAACCCTTCCAACCATATTGAAGCATATTTTGTCAACTTCAAAACCGCCACCTTGTATTGCCTCTCTTCTGGTGTTTCTTTGTACTCAAAAAACCTCTCCAAAGATCTTTCCCATTCAAGGTACACCTCTGGATCAGTAGTACCATCGAATTCAGGAACATCGATTTTCAAACCCCTATCATCCCCATATGATTCCTTCTGTTCTTCATTTGTTTTTTTGTTTTTCAATACTTCCAATGTTAATTGGGTCATCATATCATGCAAAGCATCATTTTGCTTGGACAAAGCTTCAATCAGTTGATCCCTCTTCAAGTTTGCAGCAGCTTCATCACCCATGTTGAACTTAAGCTCTTGATACCACTTGAACTATAATTAGTCTTGAAGTCAATCAAGCAAATAATTAGAGTTGAGAAGATAATGAAATAACTCAAAAGAATCACTCTTAAGAAAATATTCCCTACTAAATTCAGTAGAAAGAATCACTCTTACACTCAATTCAGGTTGATTAAATCACTTAGAGAATCACTCTCAAAGCTCACTAATCGGTTTAGAAAACTTGTAGTTAAAACTCCCAAGTAATCAATTCAAAGAAAGCTAAGTTACTTTAGCCTCAAGGATGAACAAAGTTCAAGTTTTTATAAAATTCAAAGTAGTGTACAAATGATACATCAAAGTCTACTTAAAGAAAGAAATGTACAATTATACGTATAATTATACGTATATTCGTACAATACGCAACCGAATACGTACAAACTATTATACGTATCAAGTATAATACAAGTATAATACTACATAAGGATATGCTCAAGCAATAAACAAAGGCTAAAGTAATGAAAATATCAAGCCAAAATCAGCCTCCTTAAGCAACTTGAGCTACTTGCACCCACTTGCACCAAAATAGACCAATGAGCTTCTCTTAGCCTTCATGACACTCCAAGCCTTTCATCATGACTCCCAAAGGTAGTATGACATCTAGCTAGGCTAGTAGATGACTAATCAAGGCTATTACTCAACTTGCAAGCAAAAGCAAAAATACCCATTAAGCAAAAACAAGCAGCTGAAACACGTAGCCAGGACAGAGCCTGGGTCGCGACTCGCGACCCATACTCGCGACTCGCGAGGCTCTACTTGAACCCCACTCCTTAGCCTTGCTCAAGTACGTAGCCAAGGCAGAACAAATTCGCGACTCGCGACCCAAACCTCGCGACTCGCGAGATCCTTCTGGACCATGCACCTGCAATGCTTCAAAGTACGCAGCTCAAGCCAAGTAGGCTCGCGACTCGTGGACAAAACTCGCGACTCGCGATTCACCTCTGAACTCTAAGTTCAATTCTCAACATTCAAGTCGCACCTCGTGACCCCTGATTCAAAGATAGTGTAATCTACTACTTAATACAAACCAAAACAAATAAACTACGAGCTAAAGTTTTAAGTTTACAAACCGGACTAAACAGGACCAAGATTGGACATAAGTGATACAAAGGAACTAATAAAAGGACCATGAAAAGAACTAATCTCAAAGATGGGATTAGCACTAAGGAGTATCTCTTTCGTCGTTTCAAGATCAGGCACTGATCCTGGTTCATCCCCTCCCTCTTCAACAGGAATTGACCTCAATTCTAGCAGTTCATCATCTTCTAAATAAGGAGATAAGTCACCCACGTTGAAGGTTGCAGCAACTCCATAATCACCCGGAAGATCGATCTTATAAGCATTATCACCATAACGCTCTAAGACCTTAAAAGGACCATCTGCTCTCGGCATTAGCTTGTGTTTCCGCTTCCCCGGGAACCTCTCTTTCCTCAAATGAATCCACACCAAATCTCCTGGAGCAAAGATTTTTGGCTTCCTCCTCTTGTTGGCCTTTTTCTTGTACCCCTCATTAGCTTTCTCAATGTTTCCTCGGACCTCCTTGTGAATCTTCACCATGGCTTCGGCCTGAGCTCTAGCATCACCGTGAACATAAGAATCCCTAGGTAAAGCAATAAGATCAATAGGAACGTAAGGGTTAATGCCATAAACAATTTCAAATGGGGAGTGTTTTGTAGCATAAGTAGGTGTCCTGTTGTAAGCGAACTCAGCATGACATAGTTTCACATCCCAATCCTTGCCGGTTTTGCTCACTAGACCCCGAAGCAACGACCCCAATGTCTTGTTAGTCACCTCCGTTTGCCCATCTGTTTGTGGATGATGAGATGTGCTGAATAGTAGTTTAGTTCCCATAAGCCTCCACAAAGTTCTCCAGAAGTAACTCAAAAACTTACTATCACGATCAGAGACAATAGTTTTAGGGACCCCATGTAAGCGCACCACTTCCCGGAAGTACAAGCAAGCGACATTCACCGCATCTTCAGTCTTGTGACATGGAATAAAGTGTGCCATCTTTGAAAATCTATCCACCACCACCATAACTGAGTCTCTCCCCCTTTGAGTTCTAGGCAGTGCCACTATAAAGTCCATGCTCACATCCTCCCACGGCCTTTCCGGAACTGGTAACGGGGTGTACGGCCCTTGTTGAAAAGAACTCTTCGACCTCTGACAAACCCCACATCGAGCCAATACAGCTTGGATCTCACCAACCATGCGTGGCCAATGAAAGTGCTCCTGTAGTAACTCAGTAGTTTTGTTGATGCCGAAATGACCAGCCAACCCACCTCCATGAGCCTCCCGAATCAATAACTCCCTAACCGGACATCTTGGAACACAGAGCTTGTTCCCTCTAAATAAGAACCCATCCACCAACTGAAAATTATTTTTTGAACCGGACTCACAATCAACAAACAAATCACGAAAATCACCATCGAGTGCATAGTATTCTTTTATCAATTCGAACCCAAGAACCTTGGTATCCACCGTTGTCAGTAGTGAATGTTTCCTGGAAAGAGCATCAGCAACAATATTTGCCTTTCCGGCTTTGTATTTAGCAACAAAGTCAAAAGATTGTAAAAATTCTACCCATTTAGCATGTCGTGCACTGAGCTTATGCTGCCCATGTATGTACTTTAACGACTCATGATCAGAATGTAAAACAAAGGAAGCAGGACGCAAATAATGACTCCAATGTCCTAAAGCTCTAACCATAGCATAAAACTCCTTATCATAAGTAGAATAGTTCAATCTAGCACCACTAAGCTTCTCGCTAAAATAAGCGATAGGCTTACCCGACTGAATCAAAACAGCCCCAACACCTGTCCCACTCGCATCACACTCAACCTCGAAAGGTTTAGTAAAATCAGGTAATGATAACACAGGTGCTTCACACATCTTAACTTTAATCAATTCAAAGGCCCTTTGAGCAGCAACAGTCCACTCAAATTTCCCATGTTTAGTACACTCAGTTATAGGAGCTAATAAAGTACTGAAATTTTTTATAAATCTCCTATAAAAAGACGCTAAACCATGAAAAGACCTCACATCAGTCACACATTTTGGAACCGGCCAAGTAGAAATGGCGTCTACTTTAGCAGGATCCGCCTTCACCCCTACATCAGAAATAATGAAACCCAGAAAACTAACTTCATTTTGCATGAAAGAACACTTCTCTAACTTCCCAAAAAGTTTATGTTTCCTTAGTGTTTCAAATAACTGACACAAATGATTCAAATGATCCTCCTTGTTAGCAGAATAAACAAGAATATCATCTAAATATACCACTACAAATTTGCCTAAAAATGGCCTAAGTACTTCATTCATCAATCTCATGAACGTACTTGGGGCATTTGTTAGACCGAAAGGCATGACAAGCCATTCATACAAGCCATATTTTTTTTTAAAAGCGGTCTTCCACTCATCACCCTCACGCATACAAATTTGATGGTACCCACTCCTAAGATCAATTTTAGAGAACAAATTAGACCCACTCAATTCATCTAACATGTCATCTAATCTAGGAATTGGAAACCTGTACTTGATAGTAATATTGTTAACAGATCGACTATCAATACACATCCTCCAAGACCCATCTTTTTTTTGGACAAGTAAAGCCGGAACAGCACACGGACTCATACTCTCCTTCACATATCCTCTCTCAATCAACTCACTTATTTGTCGTTGTAATTCCCTACTCTCCTCGGGATTACACCTATAGGATGGCTTATTTGGAATAGGGGCTCCGGGAATGAGATCAATCTGATGCTCAATTCCTCTTTTTGGTGGTAAACCAGGAGGTAATTCGTGAGGAAAAACATCCTGAAATTCATTTAAAACCTCCCCCAACTCAGAATCTGTAATCGCCACTCCCTCTATTTTTTCTTGACTTACTAACACAAACGCACACCCCTCTTGCTCAAACAACTTCTCGAATTCTTTTCTCCCTAATAACACACTCCCATTGTCCGAATTGGACTTTGATTTAGGCTTGGTGTTTAGGATTTTTGAGGGTGCTAAAGGTAACAAAGTTTTCATTTTTCCATCTTTATTAACTTTATAAGTGTTAGTTACACCATCGTGAATTACTCCCCGATCAAACTGCCAGGGGCGCCCAAGTAACAAGTGACATGCCGTCATTGGGATTACATCACACAAAATTTCATCGACATAATTACCAATGCTAAAATTAATCAAGACTCTATTCCGCACCTTAACCTCACTTTCATCATCTAACCATTTTAGTTTATAAGGATTAGGGTGTTTCACCAACGGCAAAGACAACTTATTCACCAATTCAGTGGACGCTACATTCGCACAACTACCCCCATCTACAATCAACGTGCATAATTTTTTTTGGATCAGACATTTCGAATGAAATATCGTCTCTCTTTGTTCACTTTCTTTTGCCACGTTGTTGGTATACAGATTTCTCCTAATAACCAGATTTTCCCCCTCTAATTCAGGTTGACAAAGTTCTTCTACATCCTCCTCTTCCTCTTTATCATGTTCATGAGCTAGAAGAGCTAATTTTTCTATTTCATCTATTTCTTCTATATCATGTAAGGTCATAATTCGGGCAGTAGGACAATTAGATTGGTAATGACCATAACCTTGACACTTATAGCATTTTACTTTGTCATTAACAGTTCTAATAGGCACATTAGCTTTCTTATTCCTATCATGATCAGTACTAACATTAACATTGCTACTACTAGTACTAGGCTTAAAAGTTGAAGATCTAGTAAAAGGTTTAGCAATTGTACCACTCGATTTCTTCCTTTGACTCTCCAAAGTAGGCGCCATTTTGCAAGCTTCCGCATAAGTAAGGAAAGGAAACACTTCCAACTTCTCCCTCAAATCCGTGTTCAACCCACCTAGGAACCGTCCTAGTCTTTGTTCTTCGGATTCATCTATTTCACAAACCATGGCAAGCTTTTCGAATTCCTTGATGAACTCCAAAACCGGCATGGTTCCTTGCTTCAAAGTCGACCACCTCACATATTGGTGTTGCTTGTAGTTCGAAGGCACAAATCTCTTCCTCAATTGCTTCTTTAGCTTACTCCAGGTTTGGATTCTGGACTTGTTCTCCTTCTCCCTTTGTTTCTTCAACCCTTCCAACCATATTGAAGCATATTTTGTCAACTTCAAAACCGCCACCTTGTATTGCCTCTCTTCTGGTGTTTCTTTGTACTCAAAAAACCTCTCCAAAGATCTTTCCCATTCAAGGTACACCTCTGGATCAGTAGTACCATCGAATTCAGGAACATCGATTTTCAAACCCCTATCATCCCCATATGATTCCTTCTGTTCTTCATTTGTTTTTTTGTTTTTCAATACTTCCAATGTTAATTGGGTCATCATATCATGCAAAGCATCATTTTGCTTGGACAAAGCTTCAATCAGTTGATCCCTCTTCAAGTTTGCAGCAGCTTCATCACCCATGTTGAACTTAAGCTCTTGATACCACTTGAACTATAATTAGTCTTGAAGTCAATCAAGCAAATAATTAGAGTTGAGAAGATAATGAAATAACTCAAAAGAATCACTCTTAAGAAAATATTCCCTACTAAATTCAGTAGAAAGAATCACTCTTACACTCAATTCAGGTTGATTAAATCACTTAGAGAATCACTCTCAAAGCTCACTAATCGGTTTAGAAAACTTGTAGTTAAAACTCCCAAGTAATCAATTCAAAGAAAGCTAAGTTACTTTAGCCTCAAGGATGAACAAAGTTCAAGTTTTTATAAAATTCAAAGTAGTGTACAAATGATACATCAAAGTCTACTTAAAGAAAGAAATGTACAATTATACGTATAATTATACGTATATTCGTACAATACGCAACCGAATACGTACAAACTATTATACGTATCAAGTATAATACAAGTATAATACTACATAAGGATATGCTCAAGCAATAAACAAAGGCTAAAGTAATGAAAATATCAAGCCAAAATCAGCCTCCTTAAGCAACTTGAGCTACTTGCACCCACTTGCACCAAAATAGACCAATGAGCTTCTCTTAGCCTTCATGACACTCCAAGCCTTTCATCATGACTCCCAAAGGTAGTATGACATCTAGCTAGGCTAGTAGATGACTAATCAAGGCTATTACTCAACTTGCAAGCAAAAGCAAAAATACCCATTAAGCAAAAACAAGCAGCTGAAACACGTAGCCAGGACAGAGCCTGGGTCGCGACTCGCGACCCATACTCGCGACTCGCGAGGCTCTACTTGAACCCCACTCCTTAGCCTTGCTCAAGTACGTAGCCAAGGCAGAACAAATTCGCGACTCGCGACCCAAACCTCGCGACTCGCGAGATCCTTCTGGACCATGCACCTGCAATGCTTCAAAGTACGCAGCTCAAGCCAAGTAGGCTCGCGACTCGTGGACAAAACTCGCGACTCGCGATTCACCTCTGAACTCTAAGTTCAATTCTCAACATTCAAGTCGCACCTCGTGACCCCTGATTCAAAGATAGTGTAATCTACTACTTAATACAAACCAAAACAAATAAACTACGAGCTAAAGTTTTAAGTTTACAAACCGGACTAAACAGGACCAAGATTGGACATAAGTGATACAAAGGAACTAATAAAAGGACCATGAAAAGAACTAATCTCAAAGATGGGATTAGCACTAAGGAGTATCTCTTTCGTCGTTTCAAGATCAGGCACTGATCCTGGTTCATCCCCTCCCTCTTCAACAGGAATTGACCTCAATTCTAGCAGTTCATCATCTTCTAAATAAGGAGATAAGTCACCCACGTTGAAGGTTGCAGCAACTCCATAATCACCCGGAAGATCGATCTTATAAGCATTATCACCATAACGCTCTAAGACCTTAAAAGGACCATCTGCTCTCGGCATTAGCTTGTGTTTCCGCTTCCCCGGGAACCTCTCTTTCCTCAAATGAATCCACACCAAATCTCCTGGAGCAAAGATTTTTGGCTTCCTCCTCTTGTTGGCCTTTTTCTTGTACCCCTCATTAGCTTTCTCAATGTTTCCTCGGACCTCCTTGTGAATCTTCACCATGGCTTCGGCCTGAGCTCTAGCATCACCGTGAACATAAGAATCCCTAGGTAAAGCAATAAGATCAATAGGAACGTAAGGGTTAATGCCATAAACAATTTCAAATGGGGAGTGTTTTGTAGCATAAGTAGGTGTCCTGTTGTAAGCGAACTCAGCATGACATAGTTTCACATCCCAATCCTTGCCGGTTTTGCTCACTAGACCCCGAAGCAACGACCCCAATGTCTTGTTAGTCACCTCCGTTTGCCCATCTGTTTGTGGATGATGAGATGTGCTGAATAGTAGTTTAGTTCCCATAAGCCTCCACAAAGTTCTCCAGAAGTAACTCAAAAACTTACTATCACGATCAGAGACAATAGTTTTAGGGACCCCATGTAAGCGCACCACTTCCCGGAAGTACAAGCAAGCGACATTCACCGCATCTTCAGTCTTGTGACATGGAATAAAGTGTGCCATCTTTGAAAATCTATCCACCACCACCATAACTGAGTCTCTCCCCCTTTGAGTTCTAGGCAGTGCCACTATAAAGTCCATGCTCACATCCTCCCACGGCCTTTCCGGAACTGGTAACGGGGTGTACGGCCCTTGTTGAAAAGAACTCTTCGACCTCTGACAAACCCCACATCGAGCCAATACAGCTTGGATCTCACCAACCATGCGTGGCCAATGAAAGTGCTCCTGTAGTAACTCAGTAGTTTTGTTGATGCCGAAATGACCAGCCAACCCACCTCCATGAGCCTCCCGAATCAATAACTCCCTAACCGGACATCTTGGAACACAGAGCTTGTTCCCTCTAAATAAGAACCCATCCACCAACTGAAAATTATTTTTTGAACCGGACTCACAATCAACAAACAAATCACGAAAATCACCATCGAGTGCATAGTATTCTTTTATCAATTCGAACCCAAGAACCTTGGTATCCACCGTTGTCAGTAGTGAATGTTTCCTGGAAAGAGCATCAGCAACAATATTTGCCTTTCCGGCTTTGTATTTAGCAACAAAGTCAAAAGATTGTAAAAATTCTACCCATTTAGCATGTCGTGCACTGAGCTTATGCTGCCCATGTATGTACTTTAACGACTCATGATCAGAATGTAAAACAAAGGAAGCAGGACGCAAATAATGACTCCAATGTCCTAAAGCTCTAACCATAGCATAAAACTCCTTATCATAAGTAGAATAGTTCAATCTAGCACCACTAAGCTTCTCGCTAAAATAAGCGATAGGCTTACCCGACTGAATCAAAACAGCCCCAACACCTGTCCCACTCGCATCACACTCAACCTCGAAAGGTTTAGTAAAATCAGGTAATGATAACACAGGTGCTTCACACATCTTAACTTTAATCAATTCAAAGGCCCTTTGAGCAGCAACAGTCCACTCAAATTTCCCATGTTTAGTACACTCAGTTATAGGAGCTAATAAAGTACTGAAATTTTTTATAAATCTCCTATAAAAAGACGCTAAACCATGAAAAGACCTCACATCAGTCACACATTTTGGAACCGGCCAAGTAGAAATGGCGTCTACTTTAGCAGGATCCGCCTTCACCCCTACATCAGAAATAATGAAACCCAGAAAACTAACTTCATTTTGCATGAAAGAACACTTCTCTAACTTCCCAAAAAGTTTATGTTTCCTTAGTGTTTCAAATAACTGACACAAATGATTCAAATGATCCTCCTTGTTAGCAGAATAAACAAGAATATCATCTAAATATACCACTACAAATTTGCCTAAAAATGGCCTAAGTACTTCATTCATCAATCTCATGAACGTACTTGGGGCATTTGTTAGACCGAAAGGCATGACAAGCCATTCATACAAGCCATATTTTGTTTTAAAAGCGGTCTTCCACTCATCACCCTCACGCATACAAATTTGATGGTACCCACTCCTAAGATCAATTTTAGAGAACAAATTAGACCCACTCAATTCATCTAACATGTCATCTAATCTAGGAATTGGAAACCTGTACTTGATAGTAATATTGTTAACAGATCGACTATCAATACACATCCTCCAAGACCCATCTTTTTTTTGGACAAGTAAGGCCGGAACAGCACACGGACTCATACTCTCCTTCACATATCCTCTCTCAATCAACTCACTTATTTGTCGTTGTAATTCCCTACTCTCCTCGGGATTACACCTATAGGATGGCTTATTTGGAATAGGGGCTCCGGGAATGAGATCAATCTGATGCTCAATTCCTCTTTTTGGTGGTAAACCAGGAGGTAATTCGTGAGGAAAAACATCCTGAAATTCATTTAAAACCTCCCCCAACTCAGAATCTGTAATCGCCACTCCCTCTATTTTTTCTTGACTTACTAACACAAACGCACACCCCTCTTGCTCAAACAACTTCTCGAATTCTTTTCTCCCTAATAACACACTCCCATTGTCCGAATTGGACTTTGATTTAGGCTTGGTGTTTAGGATTTTTGAGGGTGCTAAAGGTAACAAAGTTTTCATTTTTCCATCTTTATTAACTTTATAAGTGTTAGTTACACCATCGTGAATTACTCCCCGATCAAACTGCCAGGGGCGCCCAAGTAACAAGTGACATGCCGTCATTGGGATTACATCACACAAAATTTCATCGACATAATTACCAATGCTAAAATTAATCAAGACTCTATTCCGCACCTTAACCTCACTTTCATCATCTAACCATTTTAGTTTATAAGGATTAGGGTGTTTCACCAACGGCAAAGACAACTTATTCACCAATTCAGTGGACGCTACATTCGCACAACTACCCCCATCTACAATCAACGTGCATAATTTTTTTTGGATCAGACATTTCGAATGAAATATCGTCTCTCTTTGTTCACTTTCTTTTGCCACGTTGTTGGTATACAGATTTCTCCTAATAACCAGATTTTCCCCCTCTAATTCAGGTTGACAAAGTTCTTCTACATCCTCCTCTTCCTCTTTATCATGTTCATGAGCTAGAAGAGCTAATTTTTCTATTTCATCTATTTCTTCTATATCATGTAAGGTCATAATTCGGGCAGTAGGACAATTAGATTGGTAATGACCATAACCTTGACACTTATAGCATTTTACTTTGTCATTAACAGTTCTAATAGGCACATTAGCTTTCTTATTCCTATCATGATCAGTACTAACATTAACATTGCTACTACTAGTACTAGGCTTAAAAGTTGAAGATCTAGTAAAAGGTTTAGCAATTGTACCACTCGATTTCTTCCTTTGACTCTCCAAAGTAGGCGCCATTTTGCAAGCTTCCGCATAAGTAAGGAAAGGAAACACTTCCAACTTCTCCCTCAAATCCGTGTTCAACCCACCTAGGAACCGTCCTAGTCTTTGTTCTTCGGATTCATCTATTTCACAAACCATGGCAAGCTTTTCGAATTCCTTGATGAACTCCAAAACCGGCATGGTTCCTTGCTTCAAAGTCGACCACCTCACATATTGGTGTTGCTTGTAGTTCGAAGGCACAAATCTCTTCCTCAATTGCTTCTTTAGCTTACTCCAGGTTTGGATTCTGGACTTGTTCTCCTTCTCCCTTTGTTTCTTCAACCCTTCCAACCATATTGAAGCATATTTTGTCAACTTCAAAACCGCCACCTTGTATTGCCTCTCTTCTGGTGTTTCTTTGTACTCAAAAAACCTCTCCAAAGATCTTTCCCATTCAAGGTACACCTCTGGATCAGTAGTACCATCGAATTCAGGAACATCGATTTTCAAACCCCTATCATCCCCATATGATTCCTTCTGTTCTTCATTTGTTTTTTTGTTTTTCAATACTTCCAATGTTAATTGGGTCATCATATCATGCAAAGCATCATTTTGCTTGGACAAAGCTTCAATCAGTTGATCCCTCTTCAAGTTTGCAGCAGCTTCATCACCCATGTTGAACTTAAGCTCTTGATACCACTTGAACTATAATTAGTCTTGAAGTCAATCAAGCAAATAATTAGAGTTGAGAAGATAATGAAATAACTCAAAAGAATCACTCTTAAGAAAATATTCCCTACTAAATTCAGTAGAAAGAATCACTCTTACACTCAATTCAGGTTGATTAAATCACTTAGAGAATCACTCTCAAAGCTCACTAATCGGTTTAGAAAACTTGTAGTTAAAACTCCCAAGTAATCAATTCAAAGAAAGCTAAGTTACTTTAGCCTCAAGGATGAACAAAGTTCAAGTTTTTATAAAATTCAAAGTAGTGTACAAATGATACATCAAAGTCTACTTAAAGAAAGAAATGTACAATTATACGTATAATTATACGTATATTCGTACAATACGCAACCGAATACGTACAAACTATTATACGTATCAAGTATAATACAAGTATAATACTACATAAGGATATGCTCAAGCAATAAACAAAGGCTAAAGTAATGAAAATATCAAGCCAAAATCAGCCTCCTTAAGCAACTTGAGCTACTTGCACCCACTTGCACCAAAATAGACCAATGAGCTTCTCTTAGCCTTCATGACACTCCAAGCCTTTCATCATGACTCCCAAAGGTAGTATGACATCTAGCTAGGCTAGTAGATGACTAATCAAGGCTATTACTCAACTTGCAAGCAAAAGCAAAAATACCCATTAAGCAAAAACAAGCAGCTGAAACACGTAGCCAGGACAGAGCCTGGGTCGCGACTCGCGACCCATACTCGCGACTCGCGAGGCTCTACTTGAACCCCACTCCTTAGCCTTGCTCAAGTACGTAGCCAAGGCAGAACAAATTCGCGACTCGCGACCCAAACCTCGCGACTCGCGAGATCCTTCTGGACCATGCACCTGCAATGCTTCAAAGTACGCAGCTCAAGCCAAGTAGGCTCGCGACTCGTGGACAAAACTCGCGACTCGCGATTCACCTCTGAACTCTAAGTTCAATTCTCAACATTCAAGTCGCACCTCGTGACCCCTGATTCAAAGATAGTGTAATCTACTACTTAATACAAACCAAAACAAATAAACTACGAGCTAAAGTTTTAAGTTTACAAACCGGACTAAACAGGACCAAGATTGGACATAAGTGATACAAAGGAACTAATAAAAGGACCATGAAAAGAACTAATCTCAAAGATGGGATTAGCACTAAGGAGTATCTCTTTCGTCGTTTCAAGATCAGGCACTGATCCTGGTTCATCCCCTCCCTCTTCAACAGGAATTGACCTCAATTCTAGCAGTTCATCATCTTCTAAATAAGGAGATAAGTCACCCACGTTGAAGGTTGCAGCAACTCCATAATCACCCGGAAGATCGATCTTATAAGCATTATCACCATAACGCTCTAAGACCTTAAAAGGACCATCTGCTCTCGGCATTAGCTTGTGTTTCCGCTTCCCCGGGAACCTCTCTTTCCTCAAATGAATCCACACCAAATCTCCTGGAGCAAAGATTTTTGGCTTCCTCCTCTTGTTGGCCTTTTTCTTGTACCCCTCATTAGCTTTCTCAATGTTTCCTCGGACCTCCTTGTGAATCTTCACCATGGCTTCGGCCTGAGCTCTAGCATCACCGTGAACATAAGAATCCCTAGGTAAAGCAATAAGATCAATAGGAACGTAAGGGTTAATGCCATAAACAATTTCAAATGGGGAGTGTTTTGTAGCATAAGTAGGTGTCCTGTTGTAAGCGAACTCAGCATGACATAGTTTCACATCCCAATCCTTGCCGGTTTTGCTCACTAGACCCCGAAGCAACGACCCCAATGTCTTGTTAGTCACCTCCGTTTGCCCATCTGTTTGTGGATGATGAGATGTGCTGAATAGTAGTTTAGTTCCCATAAGCCTCCACAAAGTTCTCCAGAAGTAACTCAAAAACTTACTATCACGATCAGAGACAATAGTTTTAGGGACCCCATGTAAGCGCACCACTTCCCGGAAGTACAAGCAAGCGACATTCACCGCATCTTCAGTCTTGTGACATGGAATAAAGTGTGCCATCTTTGAAAATCTATCCACCACCACCATAACTGAGTCTCTCCCCCTTTGAGTTCTAGGCAGTGCCACTATAAAGTCCATGCTCACATCCTCCCACGGCCTTTCCGGAACTGGTAACGGGGTGTACGGCCCTTGTTGAAAAGAACTCTTCGACCTCTGACAAACCCCACATCGAGCCAATACAGCTTGGATCTCACCAACCATGCGTGGCCAATGAAAGTGCTCCTGTAGTAACTCAGTAGTTTTGTTGATGCCGAAATGACCAGCCAACCCACCTCCATGAGCCTCCCGAATCAATAACTCCCTAACCGGACATCTTGGAACACAGAGCTTGTTCCCTCTAAATAAGAACCCATCCACCAACTGAAAATTATTTTTTGAACCGGACTCACAATCAACAAACAAATCACGAAAATCACCATCGAGTGCATAGTATTCTTTTATCAATTCGAACCCAAGAACCTTGGTATCCACCGTTGTCAGTAGTGAATGTTTCCTGGAAAGAGCATCAGCAACAATATTTGCCTTTCCGGCTTTGTATTTAGCAACAAAGTCAAAAGATTGTAAAAATTCTACCCATTTAGCATGTCGTGCACTGAGCTTATGCTGCCCATGTATGTACTTTAACGACTCATGATCAGAATGTAAAACAAAGGAAGCAGGACGCAAATAATGACTCCAATGTCCTAAAGCTCTAACCATAGCATAAAACTCCTTATCATAAGTAGAATAGTTCAATCTAGCACCACTAAGCTTCTCGCTAAAATAAGCGATAGGCTTACCCGACTGAATCAAAACAGCCCCAACACCTGTCCCACTCGCATCACACTCAACCTCGAAAGGTTTAGTAAAATCAGGTAATGATAACACAGGTGCTTCACACATCTTAACTTTAATCAATTCAAAGGCCCTTTGAGCAGCAACAGTCCACTCAAATTTCCCATGTTTAGTACACTCAGTTATAGGAGCTAATAAAGTACTGAAATTTTTTATAAATCTCCTATAAAAAGACGCTAAACCATGAAAAGACCTCACATCAGTCACACATTTTGGAACCGGCCAAGTAGAAATGGCGTCTACTTTAGCAGGATCCGCCTTCACCCCTACATCAGAAATAATGAAACCCAGAAAACTAACTTCATTTTGCATGAAAGAACACTTCTCTAACTTCCCAAAAAGTTTATGTTTCCTTAGTGTTTCAAATAACTGACACAAATGATTCAAATGATCCTCCTTGTTAGCAGAATAAACAAGAATATCATCTAAATATACCACTACAAATTTGCCTAAAAATGGCCTAAGTACTTCATTCATCAATCTCATGAACGTACTTGGGGCATTTGTTAGACCGAAAGGCATGACAAGCCATTCATACAAGCCATATTTTGTTTTAAAAGCGGTCTTCCACTCATCACCCTCACGCATACAAATTTGATGGTACCCACTCCTAAGATCAATTTTAGAGAACAAATTAGACCCACTCAATTCATCTAACATGTCATCTAATCTAGGAATTGGAAACCTGTACTTGATAGTAATATTGTTAACAGATCGACTATCAATACACATCCTCCAAGACCCATCTTTTTTTTGGACAAGTAAGGCCGGAACAGCACACGGACTCATACTCTCCTTCACATATCCTCTCTCAATCAACTCACTTATTTGTCGTTGTAATTCCCTACTCTCCTCGGGATTACACCTATAGGATGGCTTATTTGGAATAGGGGCTCCGGGAATGAGATCAATCTGATGCTCAATTCCTCTTTTTGGTGGTAAACCAGGAGGTAATTCGTGAGGAAAAACATCCTGAAATTCATTTAAAACCTCCCCCAACTCAGAATCTGTAATCGCCACTCCCTCTATTTTTTCTTGACTTACTAACACAAACGCACACCCCTCTTGCTCAAACAACTTCTCGAATTCTTTTCTCCCTAATAACACACTCCCATTGTCCGAATTGGACTTTGATTTAGGCTTGGTGTTTAGGATTTTTGAGGGTGCTAAAGGTAACAAAGTTTTCATTTTTCCATCTTTATTAACTTTATAAGTGTTAGTTACACCATCGTGAATTACTCCCCGATCAAACTGCCAGGGGCGCCCAAGTAACAAGTGACATGCCGTCATTGGGATTACATCACACAAAATTTCATCGACATAATTACCAATGCTAAAATTAATCAAGACTCTATTCCGCACCTTAACCTCACTTTCATCATCTAACCATTTTAGTTTATAAGGATTAGGGTGTTTCACCAACGGCAAAGACAACTTATTCACCAATTCAGTGGACGCTACATTCGCACAACTACCCCCATCTACAATCAACGTGCATAATTTTTTTTTGGATCAGACATTTCGAATGAAATATCGTCTCTCTTTGTTCACTTTCTTTTGCCACGTTGTTGGTATACAGATTTCTCCTAATAACCAGATTTTCCCCCTCTAATTCAGGTTGACAAAGTTCTTCTACATCCTCCTCTTCCTCTTTATCATGTTCATGAGCTAGAAGAGCTAATTTTTCTATTTCATCTATTTCTTCTATATCATGTAAGGTCATAATTCGGGCAGTAGGACAATTAGATTGGTAATGACCATAACCTTGACACTTATAGCATTTTACTTTGTCATTAACAGTTCTAATAGGCACATTAGCTTTCTTATTCCTATCATGATCAGTACTAACATTAACATTGCTACTACTAGTACTAGGCTTAAAAGTTGAAGATCTAGTAAAAGGTTTAGCAATTGTACCACTCGATTTCTTCCTTTGACTCTCCAAAGTAGGCGCCATTTTGCAAGCTTCCGCATAAGTAAGGAAAGGAAACACTTCCAACTTCTCCCTCAAATCCGTGTTCAACCCACCTAGGAACCGTCCTAGTCTTTGTTCTTCGGATTCATCTATTTCACAAACCATGGCAAGCTTTTCGAATTCCTTGATGAACTCCAAAACCGGCATGGTTCCTTGCTTCAAAGTCGACCACCTCACATATTGGTGTTGCTTGTAGTTCGAAGGCACAAATCTCTTCCTCAATTGCTTCTTTAGCTTACTCCAGGTTTGGATTCTGGACTTGTTCTCCTTCTCCCTTTGTTTCTTCAACCCTTCCAACCATATTGAAGCATATTTTGTCAACTTCAAAACCGCCACCTTGTATTGCCTCTCTTCTGGTGTTTCTTTGTACTCAAAAAACCTCTCCAAAGATCTTTCCCATTCAAGGTACACCTCTGGATCAGTAGTACCATCGAATTCAGGAACATCGATTTTCAAACCCCTATCATCCCCATATGATTCCTTCTGTTCTTCATTTGTTTTTTTGTTTTTCAATACTTCCAATGTTAATTGGGTCATCATATCATGCAAAGCATCATTTTGCTTGGACAAAGCTTCAATCAGTTGATCCCTCTTCAAGTTTGCAGCAGCTTCATCACCCATGTTGAACTTAAGCTCTTGATACCACTTGAACTATAATTAGTCTTGAAGTCAATCAAGCAAATAATTAGAGTTGAGAAGATAATGAAATAACTCAAAAGAATCACTCTTAAGAAAATATTCCCTACTAAATTCAGTAGAAAGAATCACTCTTACACTCAATTCAGGTTGATTAAATCACTTAGAGAATCACTCTCAAAGCTCACTAATCGGTTTAGAAAACTTGTAGTTAAAACTCCCAAGTAATCAATTCAAAGAAAGCTAAGTTACTTTAGCCTCAAGGATGAACAAAGTTCAAGTTTTTATAAAATTCAAAGTAGTGTACAAATGATACATCAAAGTCTACTTAAAGAAAGAAATGTACAATTATACGTATAATTATACGTATATTCGTACAATACGCAACCGAATACGTACAAACTATTATACGTATCAAGTATAATACAAGTATAATACTACATAAGGATATGCTCAAGCAATAAACAAAGGCTAAAGTAATGAAAATATCAAGCCAAAATCAGCCTCCTTAAGCAACTTGAGCTACTTGCACCCACTTGCACCAAAATAGACCAATGAGCTTCTCTTAGCCTTCATGACACTCCAAGCCTTTCATCATGACTCCCAAAGGTAGTATGACATCTAGCTAGGCTAGTAGATGACTAATCAAGGCTATTACTCAACTTGCAAGCAAAAGCAAAAATACCCATTAAGCAAAAACAAGCAGCTGAAACACGTAGCCAGGACAGAGCCTGGGTCGCGACTCGCGACCCATACTCGCGACTCGCGAGGCTCTACTTGAACCCCACTCCTTAGCCTTGCTCAAGTACGTAGCCAAGGCAGAACAAATTCGCGACTCGCGACCCAAACCTCGCGACTCGCGAGATCCTTCTGGACCATGCACCTGCAATGCTTCAAAGTACGCAGCTCAAGCCAAGTAGGCTCGCGACTCGTGGACAAAACTCGCGACTCGCGATTCACCTCTGAACTCTAAGTTCAATTCTCAACATTCAAGTCGCACCTCGTGACCCCTGATTCAAAGATAGTGTAATCTACTACTTAATACAAACCAAAACAAATAAACTACGAGCTAAAGTTTTAAGTTTACAAACCGGACTAAACAGGACCAAGATTGGACATAAGTGATACAAAGGAACTAATAAAAGGACCATGAAAAGAACTAATCTCAAAGATGGGATTAGCACTAAGGAGTATCTCTTTCGTCGTTTCAAGATCAGGCACTGATCCTGGTTCATAATATGCTCAAACTCACGTTTTCTTTTGTATAATTCTGAATGCTTTGATTAATCATAAGCTCTCCTTATATAGTGGAATGGAGCAGCAAAAGAACACAAAAAGACTTCAAAATAACCTAGAAAAACTGGCCAAACATAGGGGATCCAAGGCCAACAGTTTTCCTTGAATCAAGCACTCTACTTAATGACTATTTTAATGCCATAAATCAGCTAGAACAACCTAGAATAAACTAGAACAAACTAATTAAAATCAGCAACATCACAAGCCTTAAAATCAGTAACACCACACGCCACATCACACCCAAAAGATGGGCCTTCAATCTTTGGGCCTTCAATCAACCCATGAAATGCAACACTTGAATTCAGTCCTAGGAGATGATGGATAAAACCCACGAGCTTCTAAGGCTAAATTAGTGGCTTCTTGAGACAATGGCGTTGACTTTGGATCAGACTGGCAGCCTTAGGGAGGTTCAAAACCGGCAGCCTTAGGGCAATTAAGAGAGCACTTAAGAGGAGACCAAGCATTCATGAAGGCATTAAAGAAGAGCTTGAAAACCGGATGGGTGCTCCTCATTTAGTTCTGATTTGTTATCTTCAAGGATAGGATTATCTTTTAGATTACAAATCCACCACTTGTTCTGATTTTTATCTCATCTTTAGGATAAGCTTTGTAATCTTAATTTGCACCTCTAATTCTGATCTTAGGATAGGATTAGATTTCCTAATTATCTTTAGCTTATCCTTGGATGTAACTATAAATAGTGGCTTTGAGCATCAATGAAAATCAGAACTTTGAATCAAAAAAACAAACACTTGAATTTGTCTTGGTTTTTCTTAAGAAATCCGAAACAACTACCCTTTGCTTGTCTAATTATTGGCTCAATTAGGCTGTGATCTTAGGAACCTAATTTGTAGAATTTGGTGGTGAATTCTGTATCCAAGTTCAACGAATTATAGCCCAAGTTTTCGAAGTTGGTGGTGATATTCTGTATCCATCTTTGAGCTTGACCTATCCTTTCCTTTAGTGGCTAGTCCCTTGTAATCTTCTTGTGCTACAACAAGGTTACAACAGTGGATGCTTGAGCCAATGTGACCATTCTATTATTTCTACTTTTAAAATAGTAAACCCGAACCAAAGAATCCAAACCCAGACTAAACACAAGCTAATAGATTACACCGGATAATGGTCTAATTTGTATGAGTGGGGAAGCGGGGTAAAGGATAACCATTCTTAAATTTCATTTTTTTCAGTTATACGGACCCCTTCCTCAACCAAAACTCATTCCACTTCACTTCTTAATTCTTTCTGTTATGTATTTTGACTCGATATCAACTTGAGGATGTGTTTGGTAATTTACATCAAGAGGATGTCTGAGTAGAGGTTTTTCGCGGCCCGTGTCTTAGGCTCGCGCCTCGCGAAAAAGTCTCTGGAAATCAGTAGCATTTTCGCGGCCCGCGAAATTGGCTCGTGGCTCGAGACAGGGTCTGGCTCGCGATTCACGACTGAAGCTCGCGACCCGCGACACCGGGGTTGTTTGGCCTAATTTTTTCCGCGTGTTTTATTTCTCAATCGTGGGTCCATAAATACCCTTGTACTCTTGTATGGCTGTTGATATTCAGATTAAAACAAACACATAGCATTACTTTAGAGCTAGAAATATTCATCTCTTTTGCACTAGAGGATTAGTGATTGTAAAACATTATTGACATTTCAATAATACATTTCTCCTTCTTGGGTGGGTTTTATAGTCTTCAATCACATTGATTGAAGGATTTTCCCACCTTCCAATTCTGGTTTTGTTATTTGTTTCTTTATTATTGATTTGCAATTTCATTTTACTTCAATTACAATTATTATCAATCAATTTGCAACCCACAAATTGGTATTAGAGCTTGAGTAAAATCTTGGGATTTCTTTGTTTTTTCTTGGTTGATTGGAGTTGGGGTTTGGTGATTGAAGGTGAACATGGGAGGTTTTAAGTTTGAGATTGAGAAATTCAATAGGTCTACAAACTTTGGTTTGTGGAAATTGAAGATGAATGCTATTTTGGTTCAGAATGGCTTGGATGAAGCAATGGGTGGAATTGGAAAGAAACCGTAATCAATGACCGATGATGAATTTCTGAAAATTGACAAGAAGGCGCTAACCTTGATTCAATTGAGTCTTTCTAATAAAGTTTTACGTGAGGTTGCGAAAGAGACAACGACGGCGGGGTTATGGTTGAAGCTAGAGTTGCTTTACATGACAAAATCGGTCACAAACCGACTTTTGTTGAGGAATAAATTACATGACCTCAAACTTGAAGAAGGTAAGTCATTGAAAACTCATCTTGATGATTTTGACTCCATTATTATGGACTTGCAAAACATTGACGTTAAACTTGATGATGAAGATTTGGCTATACATTTTTTGTGTTCTTTACCTCCGGAATATAAACACTTTAGGGAGACACTATTGTATGGTAGGGATGAGTTAGCAGTTGAAGATGTGAGGACTGCTTTATTGCAACGGGAGTTGATTGAAAAACTATTGACTAGACATAATGATCTTGATAATAGTGGTGAAGGTCTTTATTCAAGGGGTAGACAAAAGGGCAAGACAAATTCTTAAAATCGGAAATTGAAATCAAGATCGAGTTCAAAGGGTAAATGGAAAGATACTATATGCCATAGTTGCCGGAAGAAGGGTCATATTCCAAGATTTTGCCCGGACAAGGGGAAAAACGCAAAGGGGAAGGGTGACAATAGTAATTCGTCCAACAATGATTCAGCGGTGGTAACTCAAAGTGATAGCGACGATTCGATTCTTCTTGTGGTGGAACCGGGTACTAAGAAGTTCAATGATAGGTAGATTTTTGACTCGTGGTGTTCTTATCATATCACGCCCAATAGACATTGGTTCTCTACATATGACATGGTTCAAGGTGGAGTGGTGCTAATGGCAAACAATGCGGGTTGCAATGTTGAAGGGGTTGGGTCGGTTCGGATAAAGATGTTTGATGGCATGGTTCGCACTTTGTCAAATGTTCGTCATGTCACGGATATGAGCAAGAACATGATATCTTTGGGTACTTTGGATAGCAATGGGTGTAAGTGCACTCTTCAAACGGGTGAACTTCGTGTTTCGTTAGGCGCTCAAGTGGTCATGAAAGGCAATAAGGAAGGGTCACTTTATGAGTTAGTAGGGTCGACGGTTGAAGGTTCAACGGCGGTGGTGTCCTCAACAATGACCGAATTTGAAAATACAAAGCTATGGCACATGAGGTTAGGACACATGAGTGAAAGGGGTTTGTCGGAATTGTCCAAGAAGGATCTACTAGGTAATCAAGAAATCGGGTCTATGAAATTTTGTGAAAATTGTGTGCTCGGGAAACAAAAGAGAGTGAGTTTCAAGGCGGCAACACATAGAACGAAGGAAACGCTTGATTACATACATTCGGATTTGTAGGGTAAGGTATGGGTTTTCTTCTCGAAGAGTAAGGATGAGATCTTTGAAGAATTCAAAGATTGGAAGACAATGATCGAGAAGCAAACCGGAAGGCAAGTGAAGAGGTTACGAACGGACAATGGTCTTGAATTCGTTGAGAAAGAATTTAACAAGTTTTGCAAGAAGCTTGGGATTGTTCGGCATCGTATTTGTGTGGGTCGACCGCAACAAAATGGTGTGGCGGAGAAAATGAATAGGACTTTGCTTGAGAAGTGCCGGTGCATGTTTTTCCATGCGGATTTGAGCAAGGGGTTTTGGGCTGAAGCGGTAAACATGACAGCTCACATTGCAAATATGTCTCCACATACGACACTTGGGTTAGAAACGGCGGAGGACAGATGGTTGGGCTCGCCGGGTGATTATTCTGGATTGAAGATCTTCGGGTGTGCAGCTTATGCTTATGTGAACGATGGAAAACTTGAACCAAGGGAAAAGAAGTGCATTTTCTTGGGATACACAAAGGGAGTAAAGGGCTATAGACTTTGGGATCCAAGTACATCAAAAATCATCTATAGCCGGGATGTTACTTTCAATGAATCCGTGTTTCTCCGGAAAGAAGATAACTCAACTTTTGAGTTTACCGAAAAGGAGGTGGAGAGTGGTGAGATTCATGAGAGGCATGAAGATGATATTGACGGAGATGGTGGTCTTCAAACACCAGAACGTGATGAGGTAACTTCTTCTACTTCCTCCCCTAGGAAGGCCACTACACCTAGGAAGGAGACATCATCACGGGTACAAGTGGAGAGTCTTGTATATGGGAGGGCTAAAAGAAACATTAAACCTCCAACCCGACTTGGTTTTGAGGAGATGGCGGCATATGCATTGAATGTTGCAAGTGATGTGATTGATCATGAGCCATCTTCATATTCCGAGGCTATGAAGAGTGTTGACTCCGGGAAATGGCTAGTTGCTATGGAGGAAGAAATTGAATCTCTTCATAAAAATCAAACATGGGTTCTTGTTGAGAAACCACGGGGCAAGAAGATAGTTTATTGCAAGTGGATCTACAAGTACAAAGAGGGGATACCGGGAGTTGAGGAACCAAGGTGCAAAGCAAGACTTGTGGCACAGGGGTTTAGTCAAGTTTCGGGCATCGACTACAATGAAATATTCTCACTGGTAGTAAGACATACTTCTATTCGTACTTTACTTGCTATTGTTGCCATGCAGGACTTAGAGTTGGAGCAACTTGACGTCAAGACGACGTTCTTGCATGGAGAGCTTGAGGAAGAAATTAACATGCGGCAACCAGATGTCTTTGTTGTTGAGGGTAAGGAAGAATATGTGTGTTTGTTGAAAAAATCTTTATATGGTTTGAAGCAATCGCCTCGGCAATGGTATAAACGGTTTGACCAATGTATGTTGGGGCATGGTTTCTCCCGAAGCGACTTTGATCGTTGTGTGTATTGGAAAAAGGTGAGTTCTAACTCTTTTGTTTATCTTTTGCTATATGTTGACGATATGCTTGTTGTGGCAAAAGACATGTTTGAGGTTAAGCAGGTGAAAGAAATACTAGAAGGGGAATTTGAAATGAAAGATTTGGGACCAGCAAAGAAAATTCTCGGCATGGAGATCATAAGAGATCGCAAGAGGCGAAGTTTGTATTTGACCTAAGAGAAGTACATTGAGAAGGTCTTGGAGCGGTTTCATATGATAGAGGCCAAACCCGTATCTAGACCTTTAGCATCTCATTTCAAATTATCATCTTTAGATTCTCCTAGTTCCAAAGAAGACAAGGACTTCATGACATCCATTCCTTATGCTAATGCGGTTGGGAGTATTATGTATGCAATGTTTTGTACTCGGCCGGACATAGCTCAAGCCGTTAGCGTAGTGAGTAGGTACATGGCAAATTCGGGTAAGGCTCATTGGCTTGCGGTCAAGTGGATCCTTAGATATTTGCGGGGTACTACAAGCACTTGTTTAGAGTATGGTCGGGAAATGGATGACTTGAAGGATTATGTTGACTCCGATTATGGTGGATACTGGGATGGTTGAAAGTCTACTACGGGGTATGTATTTTCCCTCGGCGGTTCAGCTATTAGTTGGAGATCGGCATTCCAAGATGTGATAGCATTGTCAACAACAGAAGCTGAATACATGGCCATGACAGAGGGCTTTAAAGAAGCACAATGGCTTGGTGGGTTTGTTGGTGAATTGACAACCGGTAAGTGTATTCCTATGGTGTATAGTGATAGCCAAAGTGCTATTCATTTGGCGAAAAATCATAACTCTTTTCATAGGAGGACTAAACATATTAATGTGAGGTATCACTACATTAGAGACACGGTTGCAAGTGGAAAAGTGTCCTTGGGTAAGGTGCATACTTCGGAGAATCCGGCAGACATGCTTAGAAAGCCATTGACGGTTGCAAAGTTTGAGCATTGCTCAAACTTGATTGGTTGCTATTGATGGTCATGGAGTTTAACACCCTTGAATAGGTGGTGACACTCTTGAGTGAGTGGTGACACCTCTTGAACGAGGCGGTTACATCTCAAGGCGGAGATGGTTACACTCTTTGTGTGACGACCCAACTCGCTTAAACCGGCGCGGAAGAAACCAACGAGTCGAATAGTCAATTCTAACAAACTAAAATACTTAAAAATTAAAACAAAACCTCAAATTGAATATATACTAAATCCGAAAGTACAACACCCACAAGATTGTACACATCTAAACTCAAATGTCATATTACTACTACTAACAATATAAACTCCAAATAAATGTCAGAGTTAGAAAATTACACAAGCACTACTACTATAGTCCAATACTAGAAATCATAAAACAATAACGCAAAGACTAAACAACATCGGCGCTCGCCCAACCCAAAGCTAAGCAAGAACTTCATCATTAGAATTACCTGAAAAATAACAACAGTCCACCGTTAGTGGCGAGTAACATAACTGTCCCACCCTAACGAGGATACACATGAACATAGCACAAATCAAACAATCAAATCAAACATATACACATGCGAATCAAATCAACTAATCATGCTGACTCGACTAACTTTAACCAACAATTGACAAATCTTTAAACTTTGGCGCAATCATTTACACACTAGACCGGACTATGCACGTACGAACGCATCTTACGCGAACGAACTTTCTACTATGCCAGGATTGAGAATCTTACTCCCAACCCCATGAAACCAATCTTACTGGAAATCCATATCCGAAGACAACATAGTAAGACCTCCAACTATCCCAATACCGCGGATAGGATAGGGGCAACATCTTAACCCAATTCTTAGAATCTTACTCTAAGATTAGGCGTCTAGTAGCAAAATCAAGCTAAACTTAATTCGAAATTTACAGTCTTAGTTAATTCTTAAGTTGCATCTTACGCCTTGACTTAAGAATAACATGTAAATCAACAAATCTTGGAACCTCTTTATAACATTCTTTAACTTCCTTTAACCTTTCTTTAATTATTACTAACTTTCTTTAACTTTCAAGACTCGACCAAGAACTCATAAAGAACCAACAAGACTCATAAAGAACTCATCCAAGATTCAAGAACTTCAATCAAGATTCAAGAACTTCAACCAAGAACTCATTCAAGATTCAAGAACTCAATTCCAAAATCATCATCATCATACACGCATACTAACAACAAGTTCCACAATAAATTCATCAACTTCCAATCATCGAAACTTCACGAAACTTGAACATGAACAACATCAAATGTGGAACTAACATAACCAATCATGAAATATATATAATCAAGTAGAAATCATCATAAAAACCATCACCCAAAATCAGCGATATTCCACGCATAAAAATGAGTACGTAAACATCAAACGGTCTAATCTAATCACTTAATCTATACTATGAATCATAGTATACCAACTAGGTTGAGATATGTTGTAACCTTGTTGTAGCACAAGAAGATTACAAGGGACTAGCCACTAAAAGGGTAGATAGAAACAAGCTAAAAGATGGATACAGAAATTCACCACCACCTTCTATACTTGGGCAACAACTCGTGGAGGTTGGATACAAAAAATCACCACCAAACTCTACAAATTGGGTTCCTAAGATCACAGCCTAATTGAGAAAAAAATTAGACAAGCAAAGGAGGGGGTGTATTCGGATTTCACAAGAAATACCAAAGACAAATTCAAGTTTTGTTTTTGATTCAAACTTCTGATTTTTATTGATGCTCAAAGCCACTATTTATAATTACATCCAAGGATAAGCTAAAGATAATTAGGAAATCTAATCCTATCCTAAAGATTAGAATTAGAGGTGCAAATTAAGATTACAAAGCTTATCCTAAAGATGAGATAAAATCAGAACAAGTGGTGGATTTGTAATCTAAAAGATAATCCTATCCTTGAAGATAACAAATCAGAACTAAAGGAGGAGCACCCATCCGATTTTCAAGCTCTTCTTTAATGCCTTCATGAATGCTTGGTCTCCTCTTAAGTGCTCTCTTAATTTCCCTAAGGCTGCCGGTCTTGCACTTCAAAACAGCCGGTTTTGGAGCTTCAAAGCTGCCAACTTTGGATCTTCAAGGCTGCCATCTTTGGATCTTCAAGGCTGCCATCTTTGGACCTTCAAGGCTGCCGGTCCTTGAGCATCAAAGCTGCCTCATTGCTTCATTTATTTGCTTTGATTAAACTATCTTGACTTAACTTAAACAACTTAAACAAAAGAGGTTCGACTTACACATACTAGGACCGAACCCAAATTACAATTAAAACAAAGTAAAACTCAATAAACAAAAGTAAAAAGGACTTGAGTTGGATGGATAGTTAATCCAACCATGTTATGAATGCTATGAATGCCATCTCGAACCATTGCCACTAGCTTGCCATTTCGAACCAAGGAGCTTGGAGGACCAATTACATCATTCTCCCCTTCTTTGGAAGAGTTTGACCTCAAACTAGGCAATTCTTCAAACTCATCAAAATAGGGGGACAAGTCTTGCACGTTAAAGGTAGATGACACTCCATAATTCCCGGGTAATTCTACCTTGTAAGCATTGTCATTCAACTTCTCCACTATTTCAAATGGACCATCACTTCTGGGACTGATTTTAGAACGCCTCTTGGTGGGAAATCGTTCCTTTCTCAAATGAATCCATACCAGATCTCCTTTGTTGAAATGCACCGAGCTTCTCTTCTTATCATAATACTTTTTCATCTTTGCATAGCTCGTTCTATTTGCCCTCGAACTTTCTCATGAATGGTTTGAATTTCTTTGGCTCGTTCACTAGCTTCATGGCTGTATTGTTTTGGAGTTGGAAATGGGGCCAAGTCGATTGGAGTACACGGATTGAACCCATAGACAACTTCAAATGGACTTAGACTTGTTGTACGAATAGGAACTCGGTTGTAGGCAAACTCAGCATGAGGTAGCATATCTTCCCATTGGCTAGGACGCTTCGTAGCTAAGGACCGTAGCAATGACCCTAAAGTCCTATTGGTGACTTCGGTTTGACCATCAGTTTGGGGATGGCTTGAAGTACTGCATTTCAGCTTTGTTCCCATTTTGCGCCATAGAGTAAGCCAAAAATGACTCAGAAACTTGGTGTCTCGATCACTAACCATTGACTTGGGAACTCCATGCAATCGAACAATCTCTTTGAAATAGAGATCAGCTACACGGCTAGCATCATGAGTAGTATGGCATGGGATGAAATGAGCCATTTTTGAAAATCGATCAACAACCACCATGATCGAGTCTTTTCTGGTTTTAGTTAGAGGAAGCCCTATCACAAAACCAAGGCTTACATCTTCCCACGGAGCTTGGGGTATTGGTAATGGCAGAAGATACCCTTGAGGCAATTGATGGCTCTTAGCTTTTTGGCATTTCACGCATCTTTTAACAATGAACTCTACATCTCTCTTCAACCGTGGCCAATAGAAATATTCAGAAACAAGAGTATAGGTCTTCTCTATTCCAAAATGACCAGCCATTCCTCCTTCATGGAACTCCTTGATTAAGCTCTCTCGCAAACTTGATTTAGGGACACAAAGGTTGTTTCCCTTGAAAAGAAAACCATCTAAAATATAAAAGTCTTTATGGGGGTGGCTTTTACACTTTTGAAAAAGTTCTCCAAAATCAGAATCTCCATCATAGCATTGCTTCAATTCTTCAATACCTATCACACGTGTGTTCAAAGAATTAAGCAACACATATCTCCTTGATAAAGCATCAGCACCTTTGTTCATTTCTCCTTTCTTGTATTTGATGACAAAATGAAAGGATTGAAGAAATTCAACCCATTTGGCATGGCGGGCATGGAGCTTTTGTTGGCTTTGCAAGAACTTGAGTGCTTCATGATCTGAATGAAGGATGAACTCCTTAGGCAATAGGTAGTGTCTCCAATGATCTAAAGCACGAACAAGGGCCAAGAATTCTTTTTCATAAGTTGAATACCGCCTCTGAACTTCATTGAGCTTTTCACTGAAATAGGCAATGGGACGCCTATTTTGAGATAGGACAGCTCCTATTCCAACGCCACTAGCATCACATTCAATTTCAAATACATCATCAAAGTTAGGTAAAACAAGAATAGGTGCAGTAGTAAGCATCCTTTTAACCTCTTCAAATGCCTTTTGAGCATTTGGATTCCATTCAAACTTGGAGAGTTTAGTGAGTTCGGTGATTGGAGCCATTAGAGTACTGAAATTTTTCACGAATCGCCTATAGAAAGAGGCTAATCCATGGAAAATTCTTACTTGCTGGATTGATTGTGGCGTGGGCCACTCATTGATTGCCTTCACCTTGTCATCATCTACTTTGATACCATTACATGACACTTTAAATCCTAAAAATGTTACAAAACTAGAAAAGAAATCACACTTATCTATGTTACCATACAATTGTTCTCTAGACAAAACAGAAAAAACTTCTCTAAGATGTGATACATGTTCATCATCACCTTTACTATAAACTAAAATATCATCAAAATAAACAACTACAAAACGACCAATGAAAGGTTTCAACACTTGGTTCATCAAACGCATGAATGTAGAAGGTGCGTTTGTTAAACCAAAAGGCATGACAAGCCATTCAAATAATCCATCTTTAGTTTTGAAAGCTGTTTTCCACTCATCTCCTTCGAAAATTCGAATTTGATGATAGCCACTCTTGAGATCAATCTTTGAAAGCACCTTAGCACCATGCAAATCATCTAACAAATCATTCAATCTTGGAATTGGAAATCGATATTTGATAGTGATCTTATTGATAGGTCTACTGTCCACACACATACGCCATTCACCATTCTTCTTTGGAACAAGAAGTGTAGGACATGCACATGGGCTTAAGGATTCACGGATCAAGCCCTTTGACAACAATTCATCAACTTGTCTCCTTATCTCTTCTGTCTCCTTAGGATTAGTCCTATAGGCAGGTTTATTTGGCAATGTAGAATCGGGAATCAAGTCAATTTTGTGTTGGATATCACGCTTGGGAGGTAGAGCATTAGGCATTTCAGAGGGAAAGATATGTGAGAACTCTTGGAAGAGGGAATTAATTAGTGGGTGGAAGGGTTCTTTTGGAGGGGAAGGGCTGTTTCTAAGCCCGCATAAAATGAGTCCTTTATGGGACTTAAACTCATGATATTCGGACTTGATAAGGGTAGTGAGGGTAGTTTGTAAAGGGTTATTGTTCTGATTTGGGGCGGTTTTTGGGGGTGGTAAGGGAGTTAACACAATCTTCTTTCCATTCTTTACAAATGCATATGTATTTTTAAATCTATCATGAATAACTCTCCTATCAAACAACCAAGGTCGTCCAAGCAGTAGGTGACATGCATCCATGGGTATAACATCACAATACAACTCTTCATGATAATTAGTACCAATGCTAAAGGAAATCAGAACTTGTTTATCAACTTGTATGCCTTTTCCTTGATTAAGCCATTGGATTACATAGGGATTTTTATGAGGAGTTGTTTTTAAGCCTAGTTTGTCCACCATATTCTGAGATGCTACATTTGTACAGCTACCACCATCAATAATTAAAGTACATACCTTGCCTCTGATGGTACAACGGGAGTGAAAGATTGCCTCTCGTTGTAAGTTCTCCTCTTTGCCGACCAAGTTGCTAAGGGCACGCCTTACAACTAAACACTCTCCTTCGTCGGGTCCTAGGAACACTTCATCATGCTCCTGATCCGATTCTCCAAGATCAATATCATCATGATCATCTTCTGGTCCTTCTCATTCATATTCAATCAAAGAGATTACTCTCTTATTTGGGCACTCGGTTGAAATATGTCCAAAGCCATGACATCGAAAACATTTTCTGGGTTGGGCTGAATTTTGTGGTTTAGAAGGATTAGAGGACTGATTTTGTGGTTTAGGAGGATTAGGGGAGGTTATTTTGAGTGGGGTTTGAGATGGACGGTTAAATGGGGAAGGGGCTGATTTGAAAAAGGGACGTGAGGTCTCTTTTCCTTTGGCCTTTTGTTGGGCCTCAACCTTGTGAACTAGAATGACTAACTCTTCCAAAGTTGAGTAAGGGTGCAATTCAACAACATTTGCTATTTTGGGATCTAACCCCCCAAGAAAACGAACCAGAGTTTGGGGTTCGTCCTCTTCTACATCACATTTCATGGTTAGACCCTCAAATTCTCTTGCATATTCTTCCACTGATTTTACTCCTTGCTTCAGTTTGTGGAACTTTTGAAAATTTTCCTGGATGTAGTAAGTGGGTAAGAACTTACGTTTCATCAACTTCTTCATTTTAGGCCATGTTCTGACCTTCTCTTTGCCTTGCCTTTGCCTTTTTGCACATACATTCGACCACCAAGTGGACGCATATTTTCTGAGTTTTAAGGCAACGATCTTCACCTTCTTGTCCTCTGGTGTGTTCTTGTAATCGAACACTCTTTCCACTGTGTTCAACCATTCGATGAACTCATCGGCATCAATCTTTCCATCATATTCAGGGATGTCGACTTTGATGTCATTGTTGGGTCTTGAACCCGGAGTTTCATCTTCAGGTTCTACTTTACTACTTTGCTCACTTCGAGGAGGTGAGCCCTCTCTTTGCCTAATGAGTATTCTCATTAGATCCGCCATTTGTGTTTGCATAGTAGCCATTTGTGCCTTTAAGCTCTCTTTCTCTTCTTCACTTTTCTGTACATATTCTTGCCAATTTGGAGGAGGATTCGACATTTATACATATATATATATATATATATATATATATATTCACCACCAAACTCTACAAATTGGGTTCCTAAGATCACAGCCTAATTGAGCCAAAAATTAGACAAGCAAAGGAGGGGGTGTATTCGGATTTCACAAGAAATAACAAAGACAAATTCAAGTTTTGTTTTTGATTCAAAGTTCTGATTTTTATTGATGCTCAAAGCCACTATTTATAATTACATCCAAGGATAAGCTAAAGATAATTAGGAAATCTAATCCTATCCTAAAGATCAGAATTAGAGGTGCAAATTAAGATTACGAAGCTTATCCTAAGGATGAGATAAAATCAGAACAAGTGGTGGATTTGTAATCTAAAAGATAATCCTATCCTTGAAGATAACAAATCAGAACTAAAGGAGGAGCACCCATCCGGTTTTCAAGCTCTTCTTTAATGCCTTCATGAATGCTTGGTCTCCTCTTAAGTGCTCTCTTAATTGCCCTAAGGCTGCCGGTCTTGCACTTCAAAACAGCCGGTTTTGGAGCTTCAAAGCTGCCAACTTTGGATCTTCAAGGCTGCCATGTTTGGATCTTCAAGGCTGCCATCTTTGGACCTTCAAGGCTGCCGGTCCTTGAGCATCAAAGCTGCCTCATTGCTTCATTTATTTGCTTTGATTAAACTATCTTGACTTAACTTAAACAACTTAAACAAAAGAGGTTCGACTTACGCATACTAGGACCGAACCCAAATTACAATTAAAACAAAGTAAAACTCAATAAACAAAAGTAAAAAGGACTTGAGTTGGATGGATAGTTAATCCAACCATGTTATGAATGCTATGAATGCCATCTCGAACCATTGCCACTAGCTTGCCATTTCGAACCAAGGAGCTTGGAGGACGAATTACATCAAGATAGTATGTTACCTTAATGAAGATTAAACACAAAAATACACTAAACTTGCTGCCCAAAAGTCGAAACCACACGGCCCAGATTCACGGCTTCACCACGGCACACACGGCTTCACCACGGCAACCCTCTCGAACCCGTGCAACACCATGCACACCACCGTGCACGACCACGTCTTCACACGAGTACCACCGTGCACCCTTGATCACCACGTAGCACCACCACGAACCAACTCGTTACCCACTCGAACTAAACCCAAAACCCAAAATCTTGATCAAAGTAATGAATGCTAATGTGTTTTGATACTTAAAGATCAATAGAGGTTGAATGTTTAAGTTTGGAGTTTGAATGGATGAAGAACAAATGTGATGGTGTTTGGAGACAAAGTGGCGTGTGGATCAAAGGGTAGGGAGAGAGTTTTGTGTTTAATATTTGGTGAGCAAGTGAGTTTAAGATGGCAAATGAGCAAATGATCTCAAAGCCTTACTAACTACTTCTATTTATAGAAGTTAGTTAGGTGTGAATGCATGGCAAGTGACAAAACTTGCCACTTAACAAAGGGGGGGGGGGCGGTTTTCGCTTTGCAAAATGGATATCGACTGAGCGAGGGATTTATGAGTTTAACTATCCACTTGGTCAGGCAGCCGAGTGTAATGATATCGACTGAGCTTCCAGGGTTGATGAGTGCTCTTTTTACCAGAGAATTGGATATCTTTACTTCGACCACTAACGGGTCGTCATGGGAAAACTGAGCTAAGGGAAAGATATCTTTACCATCAACCCTGGATATCTTTACTTATTTATTCGGAGGAAGTAGTAACAAGGCACGGAAGTCTTATGCTCGACAGCTCACTTTCCCAGTAATGGCTGTCAAGGAGCAACCATCATTCCCCACCATGGTATTCGATCAGACCACAGTTCCCTTAGCTCAGTTTTCCCATGACGACCCGCTAGTGGTCGAAGTAAAGATATCCAATTCTCTGGTAAAAAGAGCACTCATCAACCCTGGAAGCTCAGTCGATATCATTACACTCGGCTGCCTGACCAAGTGGATAGTTAAATGGCAAGTTTTGCAAAGGGAGAATAAGTATAAGGGAGAAGAGTTAAATGGCTTTGCAAAATGGATATCTTTACCATCAACCCTGGATATCTTTACCAAGTGGATATCACTCGAAATTCTTGATCCAAATTATATTTTCAATTATCATAAATTAATTAAATAAGCAATAATATAAATCATAAAATTATAATCTAATTAACAATTATAAAATTATACTAAATATAGATTAAAAAATCAAGCCTTTATACCATATATTTATTCGGCCAACAAGAAATATAACATGATAAAGATTAATTCCAAGAACTCATAATATTACATTATTATCTTATTAAATTATTCTCAAACTATCAATTAATTACTAAATCAAGAACTAAATTATTATTGGACAAGAAAAATTGTATCTTTAATTCTTTTGTATTCTTGGACCACTCGAAAATCAGAAACAATATGAACAAGATTGTAATTTTAATTCAAGATTTTAATTAGGCAATTACATAATTCAAGATTATACTTTTACATCAAGAAAATATCTTAAAATCAATATCAAATCAAGCAAGATACTCGGCTAATACACGCATGGTTCAAGAAACAATTTCGAAAATTAACATGTAATTATTCTAATCAAAACATATAATTTAAGATAATTTATCATGCATAAAATTAATTAAAAATACAAAGATTCATTAAAGATTACATAATAATATCAAGAACTAACATGAACAATCATCATAAAAGATTCGAACTACTTACGCCTAGCATGATACTAATTCATTCAATTTTCTTAGTTTAATCCTAATCAACTATATGGAAAATTCATCTAGATTCAAGGGAGATAGTCTAGTTACCTGGAATTAGGAAGAAAAACAAAGAAAAATTCTCTTGTTTGGTTCGAACTCCACACAGCACAAAGGGGTTCTCTTTGGTGAGTTTTTTTTTGTCAATATTAAGTTTTGATATTAGGATATTAGGATATGAGTAGTGTCCCTTATATATATTATAAGAACCAAAAGAATTAATTAATAATAAATAAAATAAGGGGGGCCGGGTAACATGAGGGAGAATAGGAGGAAGATTGAGTGAAACTAGGAGGCTTTGTAAAGGTAAATTAAAAATAAGAATTTTAATTTAGGAGGATTACAATTAGATATAGATTTATCTAATTAATAATAATAAATAAAAAGAAACCAATCCTTGGCCATATGCAATGAGGGTCGGCCAAGGGAGGGAAGTATTGGGTCATTGAGCCCAATTCCAAGATAATAGGAGGATTACGAATTAAATAGTCCAAATTTTTGGCCCTTTTCGACTTAGAATACTAAAATAATAATAATTAACCACGAAATTTTCTGGCCCAGAATTTTGGGTTATTACAGTCACCCATCCTTAAATAAATTTCGACCTCGAAATTTACTTAAAGAAGCACACACAACACGCATAAAAAAAAAACATAGCACAAAACAAAAATAAACCAAAAACTTCCGCATACCTGCTTCAAAAAGCTTGGGATACTTATCCCGCATTGAAGCTTCCGTCTCTCACGTAGCCTCTTTAAACTTCTCGCTATGCCAGAGTTCTTTGACTAATGGTACCACCTTACGTCACAAAATGCGATCCTGGCGGTCCAAAATCCTTACCGGCTTCTCTTCGAAGGTCAGGTTCGGCTTGATTTCTGACGATTCTACCAGAATAACATGAGAAGGACCATTCACGTATTTTCGTAGCGTGGACACGTGAAACACATCGTGAACCTTCAATAGATCCGGAGGCAACGCCAATCGATAAGCAATTGCTCCGACTTGTTCTAGAATCTCATATGGCCCGACATACTTAGGTCTAAGCTTACCCTTTTGGCCAAAGCGAATCACGCCCTTCATCGGGGACACCTTCAACAGAACTTTGTCACCCACTTGAAACTCCAACAGCTTTCGACGACGATCCGCGTACGACTTCTGTCGACTCTGAGCTGCCTGTAACCTTGCCCTGATGATCTTGATCTGTTCTACTGTGTCCTTGATGTGATCAGGACCAATCATCAAAGCATCGCTGATGTCGCTCCAACAGGTAGGGCTGCGACACTTGCGCCCATACAACGCCTCATAGAGAGCCATCTTGATACTAGCATGATTGCTGTTGTTGTACGAAAATTCCACCAAGCTGAATGATTTAACCCAAGTCTGCTGGAAATCTAACGCACAAGCTCGTAGCATATCTTCTAGCGTCTGACTGGTCTGTTCCGTCTGGCCATCTATGGCTGCGTGAAATGATGTAATCAAATTAAGCTTAGTTCCAAAAGCCTCTTGCAAAGACTTCCAGAACCGTGACAAGAATCGGGGATCTCGGTCAGACACGATATCCTTAGGCACACCATGCAACCGTATGATCTCCCTCGAGTAAGCTTCCGCCATCTTCTCCATTGACCAAGTTACCTTCATCAGAATGAATCGGGCGACTTTACTAAAACGATCAACAATTACCCAAACGTTTTCCAAACCCGTAGATGTCGCAGGTAAACCCACAACAAAATCAATGGATATGGAATCAAATTTCCATGTGGGTATTGGCAATGGCTGCAAAAGTCCACCTGGTCTTTGGTGCTCAATCTTGACTTTCTGACAGGTGAGACACCGTGCAACGACGTCTGCGACTTCTTGCTTCATTCTAGGCCACCAAAAGTATTCCTTCAGGTCCTTGCAGAGTTTTCCACCACCTGGATGCACCGAATAGGGAGTGTTGTGAGCCTCTTCCATGATCCGATCTTTCAACCTCGAATTCTGGGGCACACATCACCTGTTACGGGGTAAACTTTAGTATCCATTAGGTGAAAACAGATTAATTAAAACTCTTGACTCCATTACCTGTTACGGAACTTCATACTGCCGTCTGATTCAATCGTAAAGTCTTAGACTTGCCTTGAAGTTTGGCTTCACGAATTTTCTCGAGTTGCGGGTCCTCCTTCTTACTTTCCCGTAACTCTTGGTATAAGCTGGGTTCAACACTCATAGCATTGAGATAGACTCGTGTACTACCCGACATTACCATCTCAATCTCCATTCTGCGAAGATCAGCACAGATTTCCTTAGGAAAAACCGCCATCCTATTAAATGAATGGTGATCTTTGCGACTGAGGGCATCTGCTACCCGATTGGCCTTCCCTTCACAATAGTCAACTGAGAGGTCATAATCCTTGATCAACTCGAGTCATTGGCGCTGCCTCATGTTGAGCTCCTTTTGAGTGAAGATATACTACAAGGTCTTATGGTCGGTGATTAGCTTGCAAGTAGCTCCATAGTGATAATGTCGCTAGGTTTTCAAACCGAACACTACAGCTGCCAACTCTAAGTCGTGAGTAGGATAGTGCTGCTCATGAACCTTGAGTTGTCTCGCAGCATATGCAACCACCTTGCCTTCTTACATCAGAACACAACCTAGACCCTTCTTGGAAGCATCACTGTAAACTTCGTATCCCACACCTTCATTTGGCAGAGCAAGAACTGGCGCAGATAAAAGACTCTGCTTGAGGGCCTGGAACGCCTCTTCACACTGATCTGTCCACAAGTATTTTCAATCCTTGTGCAATAGTTTGGTCATAGGTGCTGCTACCTTGGAGAAATCTTTCACAAATCTCCGATAGTAACCTGATACAGAAAATTCACGGGTAAATATAAATGCATATTTAGCTAATTTAGCTTTCTTAAATGCTTTAGGTTACTTGCTCGGCCAAGAAAACTTCGAACTTCGGCCACGCTTTTAGGACTGTGCTACTCCACTATTGCCTTTATTTTGGCTGGATCCACTTTGACACCGTCTGCATTGATCACATGCCCTAGAAAGGCTACTTCCTTGAGCCAAAACTCGCACTTCGAAAACTTTGCGAACCATTTCTGAGCTCGTAAGACGTCTAGCACCATACGCAGATGTCGAGTATGATCTTGTTCATCCTTCGAATATATAAGAATATCGTCGATGAACACCACCACACATACATCGAAGAGATGATGGAAAGTTCGGTTCATCTGATCCATGAAAACTGCAGGAGCATTAGTTAAACCGAACGACATTACCTCAAATTCATAGTGCCCGTATCTGGTGCGAAACGCGATCTTAGGTATATCTTCCGGCTTCACTGGAATTTGATGATAACCCGACCTGAGATCAATCTTGGAGAACACACTGGCTCCCTTCAACTGATCAAACAAATCCTCGATCCTGGGCAATGGATACTTTGTTCTTGATGGTCACCTTATTGAGTTCCCGGTAATCAATGCACAATCGCATGCTTCCATCCTTCTTCTTGACGAACAATACCGGAGCACCCCAAGGAGACACGCTGGGCCTTATGAAACCCTTGTCGATCAATTCCTGCAACTGGGTCTTCAACTCTTTCAGCTCTGCAGGGGCCATAAGATATGGAGCCTTTGAGATTGGCGCAGTTCCGGGCACCAAATCAATGTTAAACTCCACTTCACGGTTCGGTGGTATTCCTGGCAACTCCTCCGGAAATACGTCTGCATAATCTCGAACAACTGGAATGGCCTCCAACTGTTCTTCTTTGGTCACGTTTTTAGCTTGTCACAGGTATACTGCTTCACCCTTGCGCTGCAGGCTACGCATTTTCATTGCAGACACCACCTTCAGACCTTTGCTCATGGGCTTCCCGACATGGGTTACCCTTTTCGCGTTAGGTCCTCACAAAGTAATAGCCTGATCACTACAACGAATATCTGCTCGATACTTTGCTAGCCAATCCATCCCTAAGATTACATCTGAACTATAATTAGTCTTGAAGTCAATCAAGCAAATAATTAGAGTTGAGAAGATAATGAAATAACTCAAAAGAATCACTCTTAAGAAAATATTCCCTACTAAATTCAGTAGAAAGAATCACTCTTACACTCAATTCAGGTTGATTAAATCACTTAGAGAATCACTCTCAAAGCTCACTAATCGGTTTAGAAAACTTGTAGTTAAAACTCCCAAGTAATCAATTCAAAGAAAGCTAAGTTACTTTAGCCTCAAGGATGAACAAAGTTCAAGTTTTTATAAAATTCAAAGTAGTTTACAAATGATACATCAAAGTCTACTTAAAGAAAGAAATGTACAATTATACGTATAATTATACGTATATTCGTACAATACGCAACCGAATACGTACAAACTATTATACGTATCAAGTATAATACAAGTATAATACTACATAAGGATATGCTCAAGCAATAAACAAAGGCTAAAGTAATGAAAATATCAAGCCAAAATCAGCCTCCTTAAGCAACTTGAGCTACTTGCACCCACTTGCACCAAAATAGACCAATGAGCTTCTCTTAGCCTTCATGACACTCCAAGCCTTTCATCATGACTCCCAAAGGTAGTATGACATCTAGCTAGGCTAGTAGATGACTAATCAAGGCTATTACTCAACTTGCAAGCAAAAGCAAAAATACCCATTAAGCAAAAACAAGCAGCTGAAACACGTAGCCAGGACAGAGCCTGGGTCGCGACTCGCGACCCATACTCGCGACTCGCGAGGCTCTACTTGAACCCCACTCCTTAGCCTTGCTCAAGTACGTAGCCAAGGCAGAACAAAGTCGCGACTCGCGACCCAAAACTCGCGACTCGCGAGAACCTACTGAACTCCAACTCCTTAGCCTTGCTCAAGTACGTAGCCAAGGCAGAACAGAGTCGCGACTCGCGACCCAAAACTCGCGACTCGCGAGATCCTTCTGGACCATGCACCTGCAATGCTTCAAAGTACGCAGCTCAAGCCAAGTAGGCTCGCGACTCGTGGACAAAACTCGCGACTCGCGATTCACCTCTGAACTCTAAGTTCAATTCTCAACATTCAAGTCGCACCTCGTGACCCCTGCTTCAAAGATAGTGTAATCTACTACTTAATACAAACCAAAACAAATAAACTACGAGCTAAAGTTTTAAGTTTACAAACCGGACTAAACAGGACCAAGATTGGACATAAGTGATACAAAGGAACTAATAAAAGGACCATGAAAAGAACTAATCTCAAAGATGGGATTAGCACTAAGGAGTATCTCTTTCGTCGTTTCAAGATCAGGCACTGATCCTGGTTCAACATCGAACTCTATCATAGGGAATTCTTTCAGGTCTGCTTCAAACTGCACTCCCGAGATAACGATGGGAACATCTTTGTATCCCCGATGACAGGCAAAATCCACTCCCGAAGGAAGAGTTATAAAATATCCACATCACATAAAATAAAGCGTAGGAAAAATAAAATTTCCTATCCCAAGCTTCTACCCAAGGCTTCACTCGCTAAGGTTTTCCATTTTAGGCTAAGTTGCACTCGTGATACATAAAGCACTCGTCTTTCAAGCTACTTATGAAGAAGTAACTTTAGGGTCTTAACCTAAGCTCTTATACCAATTGTAACGACCCGACTTTTATAGGCTGTCGATTTACGAAGGAAATCGACAAATGGATCATTACCAAACAACACATATTAATATATTAAAAGTTCAAGAGTTACTTTTATTAATCATTAACTAATGGAAAGATAAAATGTCCATAAATCCTTATTAATCCAAAAATCCACATCTAAAACTGTTTCGTCCCAACATGCTGGGCAAAACTAAGTAATAATAACTAAAAGAAAATAAAGTAGGCTCCAGGTTTCCTCTATAAGTCTTGCGAAAACACAAAACCCGATCCAAACAATAGCCCACTTATTCTTCAGCTTCATCACCTGAAATGGAGGGGGTCCACCGTCAGTGGCGAGTAACTAGGCTGTCCCACTTAAATGTGAAACCATAAACCATATAATATCATAGAATCAACCAATAAAACGTACAAAATACATGTATAAGCGTAGAAAAATACATACCAATACGTATAAAAATACATACGAATATGTATAAAAATACGTACAAATACGTATAAAAATACGTACAAAATACGTATGGAAATACCTGCATAGACGTATAAATATACATACATAAATATATACATAAATACATACATAAATACATACATGTCAGACGTACACAGCGGAAGACTTAACATATCATACTTATACTATTACATAGATAATTACATAAATACATACTTACATAACATAACATCATATAAATAATATACCAACCCGTGAATTACATAATTTATCAAATTATTTCCCGTATCCCAACTTAACCATCTTCTTACGCTTATGGACCGTCTTTACAGCTCGTAAGGATGCCCGTGTACATCCTAACTTTCCTAAAATGCGCCGGAAGAACCCGTGTATTCTACCCGTACCTCTCCTTTGCAAGAACTAAGCCTAAGCTATGGCCATAACTCCTAAATAGTAGCCCGTGTACTACTACTTAGACGACTACACATCTTAAGATCCAGAACTGCCCAGAGACCGCAGTAGGGCAGTGGCTTCGACTTAACCTAATCTGGTGACCCGTGTATCACCAAACCGACGTCCTCTTCTTATCTTATCTTATCTTATCGACATGGCCATCGTGAGACCAATACTTCTTATCATCTTATTCTTATTCTTATCTTCAAATTAATCCTTCTTCATTAATATGACAGCTTATCTTCTTAATTCCTTTTTTATTCATTTAATTAAATTAATCCCTTAAATAAACTAAATTGTTATAAGTCAAATTTAATCAAATTGATCATTCTTTTATTGGAGCCACTCGACATTTTTAAATAAACAAATAATTAAAATCGACTTCCTTAAATAATCATATAAACAATTCAATAGATCATTTTAATCATCAAATAAATATATAAACTAACAATTAACAATTAATATTGCATAAAATATGTGAAAAAGAAGCTTTCAATCAATGAATGCAGGCCTCTGGTGGAAAAGATCATCAAAAAGGTGAAGCACTGGTCAAATAGATTCCTGTCATATGCGGGTAGGGTGCAACTCATCACTGGAGTACTATTTGGAGTTCAAACATATTGGTCGCAAATCTTTGTCCTCCCAAAGAAGATTCTTAAAGAAATTGAAAAGTATTGCAGAACTTTCTTATGGACAGGGCAGACTACATCATCAAAGAAAGCCTTGGTAGCATGGGAAACAATATGCCTACCAAAGAAGGCAGGGGGTTTGAATATTGTGGATGTGGGAACATGGAACAAAGCGGCCACTGTCAAACTTTTATGGAACATTGCTGCTAAGAATGACTCTATGTAGGTAAGATGGGTTCACATATACTATTTCAAAAAAGGAAACTTTTGTCTTGCTAATACTCCTGCAAAATGCTCTTGGAACCTGAAAAAAATCCTAAAATATAGAGATCTAATTGATCATGCTGGTGGTTGGGATGGCTTCATCAAAAAAGGCAAATATCACATTCAAGCTATGTATAACCACCTCAGAAAGCAAGGAACAAATGTTCGATGGGGAAGGGTGATCAACAACAACAAAGGTAGCCCTAAGAGTTTGTTTATAACTTGGCTCACACTACAGAATAGACTTCACACAAAAGATAGAATAAGGAAGTGGAACTTGAACTGTGATCCAACATGTGTCTTGTGCAAGGCCCATCCTGAATCAGTTCAACACCTCTTCTTTGATTGTGTCTACTCCAAGCAAATTTGGGAATGGATCTTGCAGCTACTGAAATATCGAAGGCAGGTCCTGCATTGGAATGACGAGGTTGACTGGATGATAAAGCAAAGCAGGCTAACAAAAAGCAGAGCTAAACTAATCACCATGTGCTTCACTGAATGTGTCTACACAATTTGGCTACAGAGGAACTCACAAGTCTTCAACAACAATTGTCTGAATCCTAGCCAAGCTTTTAGGTTAATTTTATTTAGGGTCTCTTGCAGGAGCGCTGCTGCAATGAGGGAGCAACTCATTATATAGTTTCTTTGTTTCTATAGCCTAGGCTTTTGTACCTTAATGTAATGCCATAGGAAATCTTGTTAGATCGGTGGCTTAATGGTTTCAATGTGTGGTCTAGTTGTTTTTTGTATAGTTAGACACATATACAATTTGTTATAGGTTGTTTTCTTTTGGTGTTTTTAAACACTCCCTTGGTATAATATCTTTATTACCAAAAAAAAAAAAAAAAAATATGTGAAAAATAACCTTGATCATCATCATAACCACTTGACATTTTCATCAAAAAAAATATGATTAGTACTTTAAATTTATCAAACACAATTATCATAAACCAATCATATAACTTAATAATAATAATAATACATAATAATATCATAAAACATGAATCAAATCAAGATCAAAATTCATCCTTTTTCACATAATAATACTCGGCCAACATGACAATGATATCACTCGAAATTCTTGATCCAAATTATATTTTCAATTATCATAAATTAATTAAATAAGCAATAATATAAATCATAAAATTATAATCTAATTAACAATTATAAAATTATACTAAACATAGATTAAAAAATCAAGCCTTTATACCATATATTTATTCGGCCAACAAGAAATATAACACGATCAAGATTAATTCCAAGAACTCATAATATTATATTATTATCTTATTAAATTATTCTCAAACTATCACTTAATTACTAAATCAAGAACTAAATTATTATTGGACAAGAAAAATTGTATCTTTAATTCTTTTGTATTCTTGGACCACTCGAAAACCAGAAACAATATGAACAAGATTGTAATTTTAATTCAAGATTTTAATTAGGTAATTACATAATTCAAGATTATACTTTTACATCAAGAAAATATCTTAAAATCAATATCAAATCAAGCAAGATACTCGGCTAATACACGCATGGTTCAAGAAACAATTTCGAAAATTAACATGTAATTATTCTAATCAAAACATATAATTTAAGATAATTTATCATGCATAAAATTAATTAAAAATACAAAGATTCATTAAAGATTACATAATAATATCAAGAACTAACATGAACAATCATCATTCTTTTATTGGAGCCACTCGACATTTTTAAATAAACAAATAATTAAAATCGACTTCCTTAAATAATCATATAAACAATTCAATAGATCATTTTAATCATCAAATAAATATATAAACTAACAATTAACAATTAATATTGCATAAAACATGTGAAAAATACCCTTGATCATCATCATAACCACTCGACGTTTTCATCAAAAAAAATAAGATTAGTACTTTAAATTTATCAAACACAATTATCATAAATCAATCATATAACTTAATAATAATAATACATAATAATATCATAAAACATGAATCAAATCAAGATCAAAATTCATCCTTTTTCACATAATAATACTCGGCCAACATGACAATTGTTAAACCATGTTTGATTTGAATGATGACAAACCAGTCCTCTATAGTTGATGTCTATGTATATTTGTATATGAACAGGTTGAATCAAGTGAGGACTCATCAAGGCAACCATGAAGGCCTTGAGATACATGAAGATCAGAAGCCAAGAGCTTGAAATTATTTAATTTTTATATTTCTAGGATCTTCTTGTGAAATAGGCTTAGGAAAATGTTCTTAGTGTTTTTAAGTAAAGAGCAAAAAGACTTTAAGTGTACATCCAGTAAAGAGAACAGGCCAAGAACAAACTAAGAACAGGCAAAGAACAAGCTTGGAACAGTTCCCTTTACCAGATGTAGACTTAGTAGTACTGAGACCACTGTGGGAACAGACCTCGGTATTACGCACGTGATCCGTACAGATTTTCGAGTACAAAATCATTTTGAAAATTTATTTGAAAAATTTGGATCACTTGTGTTTTGGAAATCTGCCAAATTGATACACCAAATCTGCTCATTAAATGTAATGTACTTTGTTTGGACTTTAGTGTACATCTCTCTTCCCATAGTGGAAAGAGACAAAGTCTGAAACTAGAATACTGCACTTGTGTCAGCTGAAGTGGTTTGCACAATTTAGGCAAGTCTCCAAACACACTTCTAGAGGACGGTTTTTTCCTTGCCTATATAAACAATCTTTGCAAAAAACCCTAGAAGACTTTTGCTCTCCAAAGAAAACTAAGTCATATTTTCTGAGAGTTTATCCTTAGTCCAAAACTATCTCCATATCTATCTTTAAGAGAAAAACTTACGGAGATTTAAGTTTGTAATATTTGAACCACTTAGAGGGAAGTGGTTGGGGAGTGTTCTGTGAACACTGAGTGAACTGTTAGAGTTAACAGTTGGGGAATTAAGTGTTACATAGTTGTAGCATTTAATTGAGTGTGTAACCTTGTTATTATTCTGAGTTGATTAATAATATTTGTGAGAGAGTGGAGGACGTAGGCTTGTTTAGAAGCCGAACCTCGTTAAATCTTTGTGTTCCTACTCTTTACTTACTGTTCTTTCGTTGTTCTCACAAAAAGATAAACAAACCTTGAAAACGATTGAAAAAACACACATACTCAATTCAACCCCCCCCCCCTTCTTGAGTATACATTAAACTAACAATTGGAATCAGAGCCTAACTTCTCTAAAGGTTAACTTCCTAGAGGAGCAAGAAGATGTCTACTCAAGAATCAAACAGTTCAAGACTCCCCAAGTTCAATGGCACTAACTACTCTTGGTGGAAGAATTGCATGAAAAATCTTATCATTGGAATAGATTATGAGTGCTGGATGATTGTCAAAAATGGACCCACGTTCATCCACAAGAAAAATCAGGAAGGGCTCACAGTTCCAAAGACAGAAGAAGAGTACACAAGTGAAGACTACAAGAAGCTGGAGAAAAATGCAAAGGCAATGTCACTTGTTCAACTACAAAATGTGAGGTAAATCGAATTCTAGCTTGTTCTTCTGCAAAGGAAATATGGGATACACTAGAGCTTGCATATGAAGGCAACTCTGAGGTGAGAAGGTCAAAAATTGACATGCTTATGTCAAAATATGAAGTCTTTGAAATGACTAGAGATGAAAACATAAAGGACATGTTTACAAGGTTCATGACCATTGTAAATGAACTAAAGTCATTGGGAAAGACCTTCTCAAGTGAAGAGTTGGTGAGAAAAATGTTGAGAAGCTTATCAGGGAAGTGGATGCCCAAGGTTACAGCCATACAAGAAGCAAATGATCTGTCCTCACTATCTCTAGAACAACTTATTGGTTCCTTGATGACTCATGAGATGTTGGTAGATTCAAAGGCTGAATCTAGCTCAAAAAACAAGGAAATGGTCCTCAAAGCAGAGGAATCTGAGGATGATGAAGATGATATAAGTCTCATGGCCAGAAGGTTTGAAAAATACCTTAGGACAAAGTCCAAGGGTAAGTTTGTAAAAGGAAAGAACAGTTCTGGACAGTTCAGGAAAACCAGTTCCAATGCTGGTTGCTTTAAATGCGGGGAAATGGGGCACAAAATCAAGGAGTGTCCAACATGGAAAAATCCCAAAGGAAATCCTGGAGTCCAGACTGAGAAGGAGGTTTTCAAAAAGAGCTATGTTGGCTGCAGTTTGGGGAGATTCAGAATCAGAAAATGAGGAAGATGAAGAAGAAGCAAATCTCTGTCTAACTGGTTTCACATACACAGACCAGTCTGAGGTCTGTTTGCAAGAAGAAGAAGTTCTCTGTCTCATGGCTGGTGGAAGCACTTCAGATGACAACCAGGTATGCTTTAATGATTTCAAGGCAAACATGCATAATCTAGATAGAGATGAACTACTTGACTATCTTGATTTCACCATTGATCAATGCATTAGTGTTGGGTCTGCTTATCAGAACAACAAAAAGAAACAGTTCCAGAGTATGAAATATGTGGTGCTAGATCTGCTGAACTTGAGCTTATTTGTGAAGAACTTAAAGAAAAAATTTCTGAACTTGAAGTAACAGCAAATCAGCATAAAATGGAGCTTGAGACATTAAACTCCAAACCAGTCCCTAAAGAGGATGAACTTTTTGAAAAAATTGAAAAGGGGTTTAATGAGCTCAAGAAATTCACCACACATAATTCAAACTTTGAACTGCTAAAAGACACATGCACCTTGAGTAAATCTGATGTCATACTTGCATATGACCATTTAATTGAAAAACTTGAAGATTTACACAAGGAACATAGTGAGCTCAAGAGTTCTGAAGAGACTGGTTCTCCCATTGCCTTTGATGAGGTTTTGGATGTTTTACATGATGAGTGCATAGCCAAGATATGTGATCTTGAGGCTGAACTCATCTTGCTAAAACAAGAAAACTCCAAGAAGACCAGTGACGAACCAGATCCCTCCCTGGTCTCAAGACTACAAGATGAACTTCAAAAGACTAGACTTGACTTAGAATCTTTTAAGAAGCAAAATGAAGTTCAACTTAAGAGGCTTGAGAACAAGGAAAATGAGCTAACAGATTGTATGAACCAATTGAACAAAATGTTAGATGCTCAGAAAACCATAAACATCCTCACATCCCAACCTGGAAATTCTCAAAGGTTTGGTTTAGGGTATTCTGGATCTAGTTCTACAACTGTTCTTGGCAGAGACAACACATGGTTGAATGAATTCAAGAAAGGCAAGTATGTATTTGCCAAGGATATGCATGTTTGTACCTATTGTGGTAAAAGTGGTCATGTTGCTAACAAATGTTTCACCAAAAAGAAGCATGGCAAGAAAAATAAAACCTACACCCAACAAGTGTGGGTTAGGAAGGTCAAGGTTGAAAATGTTTCAAAGAACAAGGAACCCAAGCTGGTCTGGGTTCCTAAAACTAACCTTTAGTTTGCTTGTGCAGGTACGAGTGAAAGGAAAGCCATATTGGTATTTGGACAGTGGTTGCTCAAGATACATGTCCGGGGATAAAGAACAATTCCTTTCACTCACTGCATTCGAGGGAGGGCACGTGACATTTGGTGACAATAGCAAAGGACTTATCAAAGGAGTAGGTAAGGTTGGTAAGTCACTCTCCCAAGCAATTGACAATGTTTACTATGTAGAAGGTTTGAAACACAACCTTTTGAGCATATCTCAACTATGTGACAAGGGAAATAAAGTGAACTTTGAATCAAACACTTGTCACATAGTGAACCCTAAGACAGGGGAACTGGTCTGTAACGGAACAAGACATAACAATGTGTATATTACATACTTAAGTCAAATTCCACAGAACAGTGCCCTCTGCCTTAGTGTTGTAGAGGATGACCAATGGCTTTGGCATAAAAGATTAGGACATGTTAACTTCACCTTGCTCAACAAGTTGAGAACACAAGATTTGGTAATAGGTTTACCTAACATCAAATATGTGGCAGACCAGCTCTGTCAAGAGTGTGCAAAGTGCAAGCATGTAAGATCATCTTTTAAACCAAAGAAAGTGGTTAGTTCCTTTAGACCATTTGAACTCGTACACATGGGTTTATGTGGACCTATGCGTGTACAAAGTAGAAAAGGCTTTAGTTATGTATTTGTCTTAGTTGATGATTACTCTCGTTTCACTTGGACCATATTCTTGAAATATAAAGATGAAACTTTTGATGAATTTGAAATTTTAGTGAAATAGGTCCAGAATAAGATCAATCATCAGTTAGCATCCATCAGATCTGATCATGGATCAGAATTTGATAATGTTGGCTTCATAACCTATTGTATGGAGCATGGTGTCTCTCACAACTTCTCAGCCCCCAGAACTCCACAACAAAATGGAGTTGTTGAAAGAAAGAATTGCACTCTAGAAGAAATGGCTAGAATCATGCTTCTAGAGAGTGGTCTGTCCAAGAAATTTTGGGCTGATGCTGTGAGTACATCATGCTACATACTCAATAGGGTTATGCTAAGACCAATACTAAGAAAAACACCTTATAAACTTCTAAGGGGTCGAAAACCAAACATTGAACATTTAAGGATATTTGGTTGTAAGTGTTTTGTACACAACAATGGTAAGACCAGTTTGGAAAAGTTCGACCCCAGGAGTGATGAAGTTGTTTTCATAGGGTATTCTCTTCATAGCAAGGCATATAAAGTTTTCAACAAAAGAACCTTGTGTGTTGAAGAGAGTATCCATGTATTGTTTGATGAAACTAACATGTTCAATAAGCCTGTGCAGGTAGATGATGATGAAGGCTTTGAGATTGGGATGACAAATTTCACTGGAGCTGAACCAGAGAACACTGCTGAACCAGACTCTCCAACTCCTCCTGAAAACAACAATGAGTCTGGTGCAGCAGAGGCAAATGCTAAACAGGTTGTTGAACTCAGTGACTCTCCTGCCCATCCAACTGAAGATGAAGTGGGAGAGAACACTGAAGAAACTGGTCCACCTTCTCAAAATGAAAATGAAATAGGGGGAACCAGTACAGACATTGGTTCTAACTTAGGTGACTCAAATGCTATAAGAAAGAGTATGTTTAAACAAAGAAGCTCTCATCCTTCCGATCAAATCATTAGTGATTTATCAAAAGGAGTCCAAACTAGAAATTCTGTTTGGAAGAACTTCTGTGCTTACTTCTCCTTCTTATCTCACATAGAACCAACTGACTATAAGATTGCACTAACTGATCCTGATTGGATCTTGGCCATGCAAGATGAGTTGAACCAGTTTGAAAGAAATCAGGTTTGGCATCTTGAACCAAGAACCAATGAGATGTCAGTTATTGGAACCAAATGGGTCTTCAGAAACAAAATGGATGACTCAGGTACTATAGTCAGAAACAAGGTCAGGCTAGTGGTTCAAGGGTTTAACCAACAAGAGGGAATAGACTATGATGAAACCTTTGCTCCAGTAGCCAGGCTTGAGGCAATAAGAATCTTAATTGCCTTTGCTGCCCACATGAACTTTAAACTCTTTCAAATGGATGTTAAAACTGCTTTTCCAAATGGTTATTTGAAAGAAGATGTGTATGTGGAACAACCCCCTGGCTTTGAGGATAGAGTTTGTCCAGATCATGTCTACAAGTTAGACAAAGCTCTTTATGGCCTCAAACAAGCCCCTCGTGCTTGGTATGAGAGATTCTTTAGCTTTCTTATTGAAAATCATTATGAGAGAGGTTCAGTGGACAAAACTCTATTCTTAAAGAAAAGGGGAACAGATCTGTTAGTGGTCCAGGTATATGTTGATGATATTTTGTTTGGGGCTACTAATTCTGTTTTGTGTGATGAGTTTGCAGACCTAATGAAGAGTGAATTTGAGATGAGCATGATGGGAGAACTTGGCTTCTTCCTAGGGCTTCAAATCAAGCAAGTGGATGATGGAATCATGATCCACCAACAAAAGTATCTCAAGGAGCTGCTCAAGAGATATGGTCTGCAAGATAGCAAGTCCTATGACACACCTATTCCTACCTCTTCTAAATTGAGCCTAGATGAGAAAGGAAAGGATGTTGAGGATAAGCTATACAGAGGTATGATTGGCTCACTTCTCGACTTAACAACTAGTAGACCAGACATAGTGTTCTCAGTTGGGTTGTGTGCAAGATTTCAAAGCAACCCAAAAGAGTCTCATCTAAAAGCTGTTAAGAGAATTTTTAGGTACCTAAGTGGTACAGAGGACATGTGCTTATGGTATCCAAAGGGAAGTAATTTTGATCTTTTAGGATACACTGATGCTGACTATGCTGGTTTTAGTGTGGACAGGAAGAGCACTTCAGGAATGGCTCACTTCTTAGGTTCTTGTCTCATATCATGGGGATCTAAGAAACAAAATTCAGTGGCCTTATCCACAGCTGAATCAGAGTACATAGCTGCTGGTTTGTGCTGTGCTCAATTGCTTTGGATAAAGACACAACTTAAGGATTTTGGGGTCTGTTCCGGAAGTGTTCCCATATTGTGTGATAACACCAGTGCTATAAACATTTCTAAAAATCCTGTACAACACTCTAAAACCAAACATATTGAAATCAGACATAATTTTCTCAGAGACAATGCTGAAAAAGGAAATGTGAATCTTGAATTTTGCAGATCTGAAGAACAATTGGCTGATATTTTCACTAAACCCCTAAGCAGGGAAGTATTTGTCAAACTCCGCACATTACTTGGTATGGTAAGGATTAGATCCTAGTTCCTTAGGACTTATCTTTCCTTTTTTGACTATGTTTGACTTTTTGATCATTAGTGTATATAAGCAGGGCTGGTTAACTCTTAAATGTCATTTATGCAAGTGGTCTCAAAATTCTTATGTTGATGCTGTTCCAATGTGTGGTGTCTCTAAGTTGCTTAACTGAAAGATGCCTCAAGTTTTTAATATATACAGATCAGCGTCAGACCATCGTCAGACCAGTCCCTTACAACGGTTATGTCAGTTTATTGCTGAACCCTCAACTTTGAATTTGAGGATTTAATTATTCTGACACATGACCGTTGTGAACGGTGTAAAGTAACTTCTACCTTAACTGTTCTAATAACTGCCTTTTGTCATCATTTTAATTTACTCTTTCACACCGATTTCTCTATCTAATTGTCTCTCTTTCTCTAATTAATCTTCTCTCTCAAACCTTAAGCACCATCATCAAAATCCTCTTCAAGAACTTGAATTCAGTTTCTCTCTCTCTCCTTCATCAAATCTGCTGATCAAATCAAAATGGGAAGAAAGAAGAACAAGGCTGCAAAGAAGAAAAGCCGTGGACTAAGCCAATCTCCTAGTTTCACACCCTCCAAAGTTGAGAAGGAATCAAACACTGCTGTGGTTGCTGAACACCACCAAGCAGAAGAGAAGCAAGAAGAAGTAAAGGACCAAGTTACAACAGAAACAATTGCTGAATTTAAGGCTACATGCAAGCCCGATGAGAAATCTACTCCACCACCAAACCCTAAATCATCACCACCATCTTCACCAAAATCTCCACCATCTCAACCTCAGAAAACTCAATCACCATCTAAGCCTTCACCCCCTCCATCACCTAAACAACCATCTCCACAAACTACTATCTCTTCCCTTCCACAAAAATCACTATCACCCTCAAAGGCTGAAACTCCTCCTCCACCATCACCACCAAAATCCAAAACTCCACCACCCTCTCCACCACAAAAGGAAACAACCCCATCACCTTCTTCACAACCACAGAAAACACCTACACCATCACCTCAGACCACACTGAAAACAGTGCCCAGCACTGAAGAGAAGGAAGTTGAAAAGGAAGAAACAGAAAAGCAGGATGATGACACTCATGTTCAGGAAATGGATGTCGAGATCACAGGGGTTGCGCAAGGGGAAAAGGAAACAGGAAAGAGAACTAGGTCCTTGAGGACAAGGGTCTATAAGGAAGAGATTAAAAAGGAACCTGCTGAGGTGATTTCTGAAGGGAAGAAGGATGAAAAGAAGAAAAGGATGAAGAGTGTTGCCAAGAAGGGCAAAGCCTTCGAGAGCCCTAAGCCTACAACCAAACTCCCAACAGAAAAGAAGAGGAAAGCTGCTTCTGCCTCTGAACAGACTCTTGCCAAGAAGAAAGGTAAGACCACTTCTGAACCACTGTATGAACTAAGTGGTAGGGGTGTCTTATTTGGTTTTGCATGTCCTAAGTCTTGGATGAGTCAACCATTTTTAGAGGAGTTTAAGGAGGCCATAGAATTCCAGGGCTGGGAAGGGCTATTTGATAAGAGGCTAGATGTTTTTGAAACTTGTGTTGAAGAATTTTACTCAAAGCTAGGAAAGTTAGAAAAAGGGAAGGTCTGGAGTGAGGTCGAGGGGGTCGACATCACTCTTTCAAAGAAGAGTCTAGGGGAGGTGCTGGGTGTACCAAGGGGTGGGTTCTATGATTATTCCAAGGACAACTGGCCAACTATTCCTGAGGTCAGTACAGAACACATACAGACCACTCTCTTTACTGGTTCTCCACATGATGGTGCTGGCTATGTTATTGGCCAAATAAGGGAACCAGTAATGAGGCTGTTCCATACAGTTGCCTCTAAGATAGTACTCCCTAGGGCTCAGGGCAGAATGGATGTTAGGAAGATGGATGCTGTGATTATCTACTGTCTCTATGAGAAAGTCAAGTTGAGTCTCCCTGGTCTCATGCTAGCTCACATGCACATGGTTAGCATTCTGGAAAGGTCAAACCACTCTCTACCTTATGGTGCCTGGCTTACTTTGGTTTTCCAAAGTAGAAAGGTTCATCTGAGTGGTGAGGTCAAGAAAATGTCTGTTCTCACCAACCAGATCCTAGGTCAGAAGGGGATGACCTTTGAGGGTGGGATGTTAAAAATGAGGGATGAAGAAAGGATCACAGGGGGCCAGAAGAACAAGCAATTCCAGGTCTGAGGAAGCTATTGGATCATTTTCCAAACAGGTGTAGACACATGGGGAATTACTGCAACAGATGATGGCTAGTGTCAATGCTCTGTGCACTTCTCTGGATGGATCTATAAAGAACATATCAGCACGACTGGACTCCCATGAAGAAAAGCTTGCCTCCTCTTCCAGCTTCAAGCCCAAGACCACCAAGAGACCAGTTCCCATCATTGCCCAAGTCAAGAAGAAGCAGCAGGAGGAGAGTGCAGAAAATGAGAATGAGGATTCTACTGAGGATTCTGATGATGATGCTGAATCTTCTTCTTAGCCTACCCCCTTTCCCTACTAACATTGCTTTCAACCTTTAATTCCTCCGGTTTCTCTGAACAAATTCTATCTTTAGTTTTTGACCATTTCTGCTAAACAATTTCTCTACAGAATGGTCCTGGTCTGTATATTTTCTTAACTTCTGTGTGCACTTGAACATTTTGGGATTGTGAGTTGTAGGTACTCACATTTGGGACAACATCTCTAGAATGCTGTGTGTATATTATGCTTATGACTTTACTTGTTGCCTTCTCCTAATTTTTGTGTTGTGATTGTTTTTGTCATTTGATGATGCCAAAAGGGGGAATAGGACAGGTGAAGTTCCTAGTATCAATTGTAGCAACTTGAACAAGGTTCAGACCTTGTTAAGAGATGGCCCAGCTTTAAGCCTAGGAGTATCTTGAATTCAGATCAAGTGCTCCTATCCATCCCAACTGGAAGAAATTCTTCCAAGTGAAATTGAAAATTCTCTTGCTACATTTGATAATTGATAAGTCTTGCAGGTACAGGTTCAATGCTGAAACTCAAAAATAAATTGAGTAATGTGATGAGTGACTGACCATTTTAATCACTCTAATTGTGCTTTAGTCTGTTGTGTATTTTTTTTTCTCTGAGATTATGAATCTGACTACAGGCACAGTGCAAGACCAGTTCCTCTGAACAGTTGTTTTATTTTGAAACAATTGGTTACTGTTCTCAGGGGGAACTTCATGGTTTGTCATCATCAAATAGGGGGAAATTGTTGAACCATGTTTGATTTGAATGATGACAAACCAACCCTCTATACTTGATGTCTATGTATATTTGTATATGAACAGGTTGAATCAAGTGAGGACTCATCAAGGCAACCATGAAGGCCTTGAGATACTTGAAGATTAGAAGCCAAGAGCTTGGAATTATTTAATTTGTATATTTCTAGGATCTTCTTGTAAAATAGGCTTAGGAAAATGTTCTTAGTGTTTTTAAGTAAAGAGAAAAAAGAGTTTAAGTGTACATCTAGTAAAGAGAACAGGCCAAGAACAAGCTAAGAACAGGCAAAGAACAAGCTTGGAACAGTTTCCTTTACCAGATGTAGACTTAGTAGTACTGAGACCACTGTGGGAACAGACCTCAGTATTACGCACGTGATCCGTACAGATTTTCGAGTACAAAATCATTTTGAAAATTTATTTGAAAAATTTGGATCACTTGTGTTTTGGAAATCTGCCAAATTGATACACCAAATCTGCTCATTAAATGCAATGTACTTTGTTTGGACTTTAGTGTACATCTCTTTTCCCATAGTGGAAAGAGACAAAGTCTGAAACTAGAACACTGCACTTGTGTCAGCTGAAGTGGTTTGCACAATTTAGGCAAGTCTCCAAACACACTTCTAGACGACGGTTTTGTCCTTGCCTATATAAACAATCTTTGCAAAATACCCTAGAAGACTTTTACTCTCCAAAGAAAACTAAGTCATATTTTCTGAGAGTCTATCCTTAGTCCAAAACTATCTCCATATCTATCTTTAAGAGAAAAACTTACGGAGATTTAAGTTTGTAATATTTGAACCACTTAGACGGAAGTGGTTGGGGAGTGTTCTGTGAACACTGAGTGAACTGTTAGAGTTAACAGTTGGGGAATTAAGTGTTACATAGTTGTAGCATTTAATTGAGTGTGTAACCTTATTATTATTCTGAGTTGATTAATAATATTGGTGAGAGAGTGGAGGACGTAGGCTTGTTTAGAAGCCGAACCTCGTTAAATCTTTGTGTTCCTACTCTTTACTTACTGTTCTTTCGTTGTTCTCACAAAAAGATAAACAAACCTTGAAAACGATTGAAAAAACACACATACTCAATTCAACCCCCCCCCCCCTTCTTGAGTATACATTAAACTAACAACAATGATATCACTTGAAATTCTTGATCCAAATTATATTTTCAATTATCATAAATTAATTAAATAAGCAATAATATAAATCGTAAAATTATAATAATCTAATTAACAATTATAAAATTATACTAAACATAGATTAAAAAATCAAGCCTTTATACCATATATTTATTCGGCCAACAAGAAATATAACATGATCAAGATTAATTCCAAGAACTCATAACATTACATTATTATCTTATTAAATTATTCTCAAACTATCACTTAATTACTAAATCAAGAACTAAATTATTATTGGACAAGAAAAATTGTATCTTTAATTCTTTTGTATTCTTGGACCACTCGAAAACCAGAAACAATATGAACAAGATTGTAATTTTAATTCAAGATTTTAATTAGGCAATTACATAATTCAAGATTATACTTTTACATCAAGAAAATATCTTAAAATCAATATCAAATCAAGCAAGATACTCGGCTAATACACGCATGGTTCAAGAAACAATTTCGAAAATTAACATGTAATTATTCTAATCAAAACATATAATTTAAGATAATTTATCATGCATAAAATTAATTAAAAATACAAAGATTCATTAAAGATTACATAATAATATCAAGAACTAACATGAACAATCATCATAAAAGATTCGAACTACTTAGGCCTAGCATGATACTTATTCATTCAATTTTCTTAGTTTATTTCTAATCAACTATATGGAAAATTCATCCAGATTCAAGGGAGATAGTCTAGTTACCCGGAATTAGGAAGAAAAACAAAGAAAAATTCTCTTGTTTGGTTCGAACTCCACACGGCACGAAGGGGTTCTCTTTGGTGAGTTTTTTTATGAATATTAAGTTTTGATATTAGGATATTAGGATATGAGTAGTGTCCCTTATATATATTATAAGAACCAAAAGAATTAATTAATAATAAATAAAATAAGGGCGACCGGGTAACATGAGGGAGAATAGGAGGAAGATTGAGTGAAACTAGGAGACTTGGTAAAGGTAAATTAAAAATAAGAATTTTAATTTAGGAGGATTACAATTAGATATAGATTTATCTAATTAATAATAATAAATAAAAATAAACCAATCCTTGGCCATATGCAATGAGGGCCAGCAAAGGGAGGGAAGTATTGGGTCATTTAGCCCAATTCCAAGATAAGGAGGAAGGAGGAGGATTAAGAATCAAATAGTCCAAATATTTGGCCCTTTTGGACTTAGAATACTAAAATAATAATAATTAACCACGAAATTTTCTGGCCCAGAATTTCAGGTTATTACAGTCACCCCTCCTTAAATAAATTTCGACCTCGAAATTTACTTAAAGAAGCACACACAACACGCACAAAAAAAAAAACATAGCACAAAACAAAAATAAACCAAAAACTTCTGCATACCTGCTTCAAAAAGCTCGGGATACTTATCCCTCATTGAAGCTTCCGTCTCCCACGTAGCCTCTTTGAACTTCTCGCTACGCCAGAGTACTTTTGACTAATGGTACCACCTTAAGTCACAAAATGCGATCCTGGCGGTCCAAAATCCTTACCGGCTTCTCTTCGAAGGTCAGGTTCGGCTCGATTTCTAACGATTCTACCGGAATAACATGAGAAGGATCATTCACGTATTTCCGTAGCGTGGACACGTGAAACACTTCGTGAACCTTCAATAGATCCGGAGGCAACGCCAATCGATAAGCAACTGCTCCGACTCGTTCCAGAATCTCATATGGCCCGACATACTTGGGTCTAAGCTTACCTTTCTGGCCAAAGCGAATCACGCCCTTCATCGGGGACACCTTCAACAGAACTTTGTCACCCACATGAAACTCCAACGGCTTTCGACGACGATCCGCGTACGACTTCTGTCCACTCTGAGCTGCCTGTAACCTTGCCCTGATGATCTTGATCTGTTCTACTGTGTCCTTGATGTAATCAGGACCAATCACCAAAGCATCGCTGATGTCGCTCCAACAGGTAGGGCTGCGACACTTGTGCCCATACAACGCCTCATAGGGAGCCATCTTGATACTAGCATGATAGCTGTTGTTGTACGAAAAGTCCACCAAGCTCAATGATTTAACCCAAGTCTGTTGGAAATCTAACGCACAAGCTCGTAGCATATCTTCTAGAGTCTGAATGGTCCGTTCCGTCTGGCCATCTGTGGCTGCGTGAAATGCTGTAATCAGATTAAGCTTAGTTCCAAAAGCCTCTTGCAAAGACTTCCAGAACCGTGACAAGAATCGGGGATCTCGGTCAAACACGATATCCTTAGGCACACCATGCAACCGTATGATCTCCCTCGAGTAAGCTTCCGCCATCTTCTCCATTGACCAAGTTACCTTCATCGGAATGAATCGGGCGACTTTACTCAAACGATCAAAAGTTACCCAAACGTTATCCAAACCCGTAGATGTCGCAGGTAAACCTACAACAAAATCAATGGATATGGAATCAAATTTCCATGTGGGTATTGGCAATGGCTGCAAAAGTCCACCTGGTCTTTGGTGCTCAATCTTGACTTTCTGACAGGTGAGACACAGTGCAACGAAGTCTGCGACTTCTTGCTTCATTCTAGGCCACCAAAAGTATTCCTTCAGGTCCTTGCAGAGCTTTCCACCACCTGGATGCACCAAATAGGGAGTGTTGTGAGCCTCTTCCATGATCCGATCTTTCAACCTCGAATTCTGGGGCACACACCACCTGTTACGGGGTAAACTTTAGTATCCATTAGGTGAAAACAGTTTAATTAAAACTCTTGACTCCATTACTTGTTATGGAACGTCATACTGCCGTCTGATTCAATCGTGAAGTCTTCTGCCTTGCCTTGAAGTTTGGCTTCACGAATTTTCTCGAGCTGTGGGTCCTCCTTCTTACTTTCCCGTAACTCTTGGTATAAGCTGGGTTCAACACTCATAGCATTGAGATAGACTCGTGTACTACCCAGCATTACCATCTCAATCTCCATTCTGCGAAGATCAGCACAGATTTCCTTAGGAAAAACCTGATGTGAATGTGAAACTCTCCCCTAAGAATGGTTAGAAGTTTAACACTCAACGAAAATGGAACAAGAATCGCACATAAAATCAGAAACAAACTAAACAGAAAATTAAAAGATAGATAAACCAAACCACAAGAATATACTCAATGATTTGGGGTCTTAGGCTGAGATAAGACACACTCAATCTCTCCTAATCTTGTCACTCAAGAACACACTCAAAGTAACAAGGAAAACACAAACTACTTTGGACAAACTCAAAGAAGTAATATGCTCAAACTCACGTTTTTTTGTATATTTCAGAATGCCTTTAATTAATCATAAGCTCTCCTTATATAGTGGAATGGAGCAGCCAAAGAACACAAAAAGACTCCAAGATAACTCAAGCAAAACCGGCCACACATAGGGAATCAAAGGCCAACAGCTTTCCTTGAATCAAGCATTCTACTTAATGACTATTTTAATGCCATAAATTAGCTAGAACAACCTAGAATAAACTAGAACAAACTAATTAAAATCAGCAACATCACACGCCACATCACACGCCCAAAAGATGGGCCTTCAATATTTGGGCCTTCAATCAACCCATGAAATGCAACACTTGAATTTGGTCCTAGGAGATGATAAATAAAACTCACGAGCTTCTAAGGCTAAATTAGTGCCTTCTTGAGACAATGGCGTTGACTTTGGATCATTCCCCCCCGTCTTCAGAAGAGTTTGCCCTCAAACTAGCATCGTCTAGGTAAGGCGACAAATCCCCCACATTGAAGGTAGCGCTGACACCCATCAACCCCTCGGGAAGTTCAATTTTGTAGGCAGTGTCATTTACCCGCTCGAGTACTCTAAATGGACCACCAGAACGTGGCATGAGTTTGTTGTTGCGGAGTTGAGGAAACCTTTCCTTTCTCAAGTGTAGCCAGAATAAGTCCCCTGGTTGAAAAACAGGTTGCTTGCGGTTCTTATTTGCTCTCTCTCGGTATTTTTTATTCATCTCCTCAATTTTGTTCTTCACTTGCTCACATTTTTTTTGAAATGTTTCTACTCACTTCCTTGCATCTTTTTCCACTTTTTCCCCTTTAGCCAAAGGAATAAGATCAATTGGCAGAAATGGATTCACCCCATAAACGACTTCAAAAGGAGAACGCGAAGTAGTCAATGAATGCGCCCTATTGTAAGCAAACTCCGCATGGGCTAGTTTCATGTCCCAATCCTTCTGCGTTTTGCTCACAAGACCACGCAACAAAGTACCCAAAGTTCTATTAGTAACCTCAGTTTGCCCATCTGTTTGGGGATGATGAGACGTAGTAAATAGTAACTTGGTACCCACAAGTTTCCATAGTGTCCTCCAAAAGTGACTGAGGAACTTGGAATCTCTGTCAGACACTATACTTCGAGGAATGCCATGAAGTTTGACGATTTCCTTGAAGTACAGTTCAGACACCTTCACTGCATCATCAGTTTTATTACATGCTACAAAGTGTGTCATTTTAGAAAATCTATCTACAACTACCATAATGCTATCTCTACCCCTCTGTGTTCGTGGCAACCCCACAATGAAATCCATACTAACACTTTCCCATGGAGTATCGGGAACCGGCAATGGAGTGTAGAGCCCTTTTGTGAAGTGACTCTTGGCCCTTTGACACGTAGCACATCTTTCCACAACATGAGTTACATCCTTGATCATTCTAGGCCAATAGAAATGTTCGCCAAGAATATCAAGAGTCTTTTGAATTCCAAAATGACCAGCTAGACCACCACTATGCACCTCACGAACCAGCAATTCTCGAACTCCACTCTTTGGAACACAAAGCTTGTTACCCTTGAATAAGTAACCTTCCTGCCACACTAACTCCTTGCTTGGTTTGTCAACCCCAAAAGAAAAATCAGGATCTTCTTTATAGTACTCCTTGAGTTGTTCAAAACCCAATATCTTCGTATCCACCATAGTAAGCAAGTAAGTTCGCCGTGACAAAGCATCCGCAACTACATTACTCTTCCCATATTTGTATTTGGAGCTAAATGTGAATGATTGAAGAAACTCAACCCATTTAGCATGCCTTTTGTTGAGTTTTTGTTGACCATGTATGAATTTTAGTGCCTCATGATCAGAATGTAGAACAAATGGCTTTGGCCTAAGGTAGTGAGACCAATGGTCAAGTGCTCTAACTATGGCATAGAACTCTCGATCATAGGTGGAATAATTCAGCTTCGCTCCACTCAACTTTTCAATAAAGTAAGTAACAGGCTTCTTCTCTTGAATTAAAACGGCACCTATCCCAATCCCACTCACATCACACTCCACCTCAAACACCTTGTTGAAATCGGGAAGCACAAGAATAGGAGCATTGCAAAGCATATCTTTGACCTTCTCAAAGGCCCTTTGAGCGTTCTCTCCCCATTCGAATTCTCCCTTCTTAGTTAATTCAGTGATTGGAGCCATGATAGTAGAGAAGTTTCTAATGAACCGCCTATAGAAGGAAGCTAGCCCATGAAAACTTCTAACTTCGTGCACATTAGTTGGAGTCGACCAAGTCTGGACCGCCTTCACCTTCTCTGGATCTACATGTACCCCCTCTCTAGTTACAATGTATCCTAAGAATACAACACTATGAGTCATGAATACACATGTCTCAAGCTTACCATACAACTTCACCTCCCTCAATTTTTCAAACAGCCTCCTCAAATGAATTACATGATCTTCATTGTTTTTACTATACACAAGAATATCATCTAAGTAAACAACAATAAAATCATTAAGAAAAGGACGGAGGACTTCATTCATCAATCGCATGAAGGAGCTTGGGGCGTTGCAAAGCCCAAACGGCATTACCAACCACTCATACAACCCTTGCTTTGTTTTGAAAGCTGTTTTCCATTCATCCCCCTCTCGAATTCTCATTTGATGGTATCCACTCCTTAGGTCAATTTTGGAAAAGACCAACGAACCACTCAACTCATCTAACATATCTTGCAAGCGAGGCATGGGGAAACGATATTTGATCGTTATATTATTAATGGAACGACTATCAACACACATTCTCCAAGTACCATCTTTCTTTGGTACTAAGAGTGCGGGAACGGCGCAAGGACTAAGGCTCTCTCTCACATAGCCTCTCTCAATTAATTCATTCACTTGCCTTTCAAATTCCTTACTCTCCTCCGGATTACACCTATAGGCTGCCTTATTGGGAAAAGGTGCTCCAGGAATCAAGTCAATGGCGTGCTCAATGCCCCTCATAGGTGGGAGGCCATTGGGCAAGTCATCGGGAAACACATCTTTGTACTCTTCTAATAACTCATTGAGTGGGGATGAGTCATTACAAGTAGTACTAAGATCATCTTTGGTTCTTAGAACCTGATCCAAAGTCAACACCATTGTCTCAAGAAGCCACTAATTTAGCCTTAGAAGCTCGTGGGTTTTATCCATCATCTCCTAGGACCGAATTCAAGTGTTGCATTTCATGGGTTGATTGAAGGCCCAAAGATTGAAGGCCCATATTTTGGGTGTGATGTGGCGTGTGGTGTTACTGATTTTAAGGCTTGTGATGTTGCTGATTTTAATTAGTTTGTTCTAGTTTATTCTAGGTTGTTCTAGCTGATTTATGGCATTAAAATAGTCATTAAGTAGAGTGCTTGATTCAAGGAAAACTGTTGGCCTTGGATCCCCTATGTTTGGCCAGTTTTTCTAGGTTATTTTGAAGTCTTTTGGTGTGTTTTCTTTCTTATCTTTTGCTGCTCCATCCCATTATATAAGGAGAGCTTATGATTAATCAAAGTATTCAGAATTATACAAAAGAAACCGTGAGTTTTGAGCATATTACTTCTTTGAGTTTGTCCAAAGTAGTTTGTGTTTTCCTTGTTACTTTGAGTGTGTTCTTGAGTGACAAGATTAGGAGAGATTGAGTGTGTCTTATCTCAGCCTAAGACCCCAAATCATTGAGTATGTTCTTGTGGTTTGGTTTATCTATCTTTTAATTTTCTGTTCAAATTGTTTCTGTTTTTATGTGCGATTTTTGTTCCATTTTCTTTGAGTGTTAAACTTCTAACCATTCTTAGGGAAGAGTTTCACATTCACATCATCTGGTATCAGAGCCTTGGTTCGAGATTATTGCAGAAAGTCGCACTTTGGTGGTGGAAAGGAAACGCTGAAATTCATCCCGTTTTTCAGTCAACTTTGAAGATCGATATCTCACTCTTCAGGAGTCCAAATGAAGCGATTCTTTTTTTGAATCTGGGTGTTTTTCTGTGTAGATTTCACTTGTAAAATTTCGTAATTTTTGAAGATCATTTGCTATTAAACTGGGCAGGTTTTTCGAAAGTTGCGCAGATTAGAGCCAATCCAGCGCATCAGATTTTAGCAGAGGTTATCTCCTTCATCCGGATAGCTTTTGAAGTGTTTCTTTTTTTTAAGTTGCTTAAAATTTTCTGAATTTTAATAATTTGTAAACCCTTGAGAGTCTCAAGGAAGTTTTTATTCTCGTTCAGAGCTTTAAACTTACTGTCAGATTATACATTGTACTTGTAATAGTCTAGCAAAATAGTGAAGTAATGGCTGGAATTGGGGAACTCAATGATATGCTTAGATTGATCACCCAAAAACTAGAGAATTTGGAGAAAAAAACAGAAGAAAGTGAAGTCTCGAGGGCACAACAAAATAATAGAATGGATGCCATGTCTGAAATGCTCCTACAAGCCACTAGAAAAATAAATGAATTAGAGGATGAGGATGCAAATAGTAGTAACAATCTTAGGCAATTTGATGAAGATAGGGGCCTAAGGATTGACATGCCTGAATTCGATGGGGGACATGATAGTGAGGCGTTTTTAGATTGGCTTCGACAAATTGAAACTGTTTTTGAGTACAAGGGCTTTGATGATAGAAAACGGTTTAAATTGGCTGTCCTAAAACTCACAAAACTTGCTGCTTTGTGGTATGAAAACCTCAAGGCAAGTAGAAGGAGAGAAGGAAAAGATAAAATTGACTCATGGGAGAAATTGAAAAAGAAAATGAGGGATAAATGGGTTAGCAAAGAGTATGAGCAGGAGCAATACTTAAAATTGACTCACTTATCACAAGAAAACATGAGTGTGGAGGGTTACATAAAAGAATTTGAGAGGTTAGGCTTGACCTGTGATTTACAAGAAAAGGAGGCTTACAAAATTGCTAGATTTGTTAAGGGATTGTCCAAAGAAATTAATAGGAAGGTGGAAGTCACTCATTATGCCACTTTCAGTGATGTATGCAAGCTAGCTTTGAAGTTTGAGTCTCAACTTAAAGAAGAGAGGGAAAAGGAGAAACCTAAAAACATACCTTTCAAGGGGACTTCGAAATTTACTCCTTTTCAACAAAAGGGGGGTAACTTTCAAAATAAGGCTTTTCCATCTAATTCAAAGAATGATAAGGGGAAGGAGAAGGCTGTGGTTTCACCTAGTGAACTTGATACTAGGAGAAAGTGTTTTAAATGTCATGGTAGAGGTCATATTGCTAGCCAATGCCCTAGTAAGAATATCTTGACAGCCCAACAATGCGCCATTATGGATGAGGAAGAACAAATGTATAACTTTGTTGTTCAAGAAGAAGAGGGTCATGAGGAAGACGAATATGATGAAGAAATTCCTCCAGAAAGTGAGTTTAATATGATGGTGGTTCGAAAACTTTTGTTTAGCGAACCTCAAGTTGATGAGAGACAGAGAAATAATTTGTTCCACACTAGATGCAAAATTGGTGAGAAAACATGCAATGTTATTATCGATGGTGGAGCCCAAACAGATGTCATCTCTTCTGAAGCAGTGAGTAAGTTGAAGCTTTCAACTAGAGATCATGATGAACCTTACAAGTTGAATTGGTTGAACGATGGTACGGGTGTTCGAGTGAAGAAGCAAGCCTTGGTGTCCTATTCCATTGGAGGGTTTGAAGATGAGAGGTGGTGCGACATTATTCCTATGGATGCTTGTCATTTGCTACTTGGAAGACCTTGGCAATTTGATCATGATTCTGAACATAGAGGAAAAATGAATGTATATCTTGTAACTACTAGAGAAGGCAGAAAAGTTAAATTACTTCCCTTACCCCCACAAGTTGCTAAGAAGAAAGAAAAAAGCAACTATCTTGTAACTTGTACTGAATTTGAGAAAATAGTGGAAGAAAATGGGGGAGGGTATGCTTTGGTTGTAAGAACCAAAGATGATCTTAGTACTACTTGTAATGACTCATCCCCACTCAATGAGTTATTAGAAGAGTACAAAGATGTGTTTCCCGATGACTTGCCCAATGGCCTCCCACCTATGAGGGGCATTGAGCACGCCATTGACTTGATTCCTGGAGCACCTTTGCCCAATAAGGCAGCCTATAGGTGTAATCCGGAGGAGAGTAAGGAACTTGAAAGGCAAGTGAATGAATTAATTGAGAGAGGCTATGTGAGAGAGAGCCTTAGTCCTTGCGCCGTTCCCGCACTCTTAGTACCAAAGAAAGATGGTACTTGGAGAATGTGTGTTGATAGTCGTTCCATAAACAATATAACGATCAAATATCGTTTCCCCATGCCTCGCTTACAAGATATGTTAGATGAGTTGAGTGGTTCGTTGGTCTTTTCCAAAATTGACCTAAGGAGTGGATACCATCAAATGAGAATTCGGGAGGGCCGGGGGATGAATGGAAAACGGCTTTCAAAACAAAGCAAGGGTTATATGAGTGGTTGGTAATGCCGTTTGGGCTTTGCAACGCCCCAAGCTCCTTCATGAGATTGATGAATGAAGTCCTCCGTCCTTTTCTTAATGATTTTATTGTCGTTTACTTAGATGATATTCTTGTGTATAGTAAAAACAATGAAGATCATATAATTCATTTGAGGAGGTTGTTTGAAAAATTGAGGGAGGTGAAGTTGTATGGTAAGCTTGAGAAATGTGTATTCATGACTCATAGTGTTGTATTCTTAGGATACATTGTAACTAGAGAGGGGGTACATGTAGATCCAGAGAAGGTGAAGGCGGTCCAGACTTGGTCGACTCCAACCAATGTGCACGAGGTTCGAAGTTTTCATGGGCTAGCTTCCTTCTATAGGAGGTTCATTAGAAACTTCTCTACTATCATGGCTCCAATCACTGAATTAACCAAGAAGGGAGAATTCGAATGGGGAGAGAACGCTCAAAGGGCCTTTGAGAAGGTCAAAGATATGCTTTGCAATGCTCCTATTCTTGTGCTTCCTGATTTCAACAAAGTGTTTGAGGTGGAGTGTGATGCGAGTGGGATTGGGATAGGTGCCGTTTTAATTCAAGAGAAGAAGCCTGTGAGTTACTTTAGTGAAAAGTTGAGTGGAGCGAAGCTGAATTATTCCACCTATGATCGAGAGTTTTATGCCATAGTTAGAGCACTTGACCATTGGTCTCACTACCTTAGGCCAAAGCCATTTGTTCTACATTCTGATCATGAGGCACTCAAATTCATACATGGCCAACAAAAACTCAACAAAAGACATGCTAAATGGGTTGAGTTTCTTCAATCCTTCACATTTAGCTCCAAATACAAAGATGGGAAGAGTAATGTAGTTGCGGATGCTTTGTCACGGCGAACTTACTTGCTTACTATGGTGGATACGAAGATATTAGGTTTTGAACAACTCAAGGAGTACTATAAAGAAGATCCTGATTTTTCTTTTGGGGTTGACAAACCAAGCAAGGAGTTAGTGTGGCAGGAAGGTTACTTATTCAAGGGTAACAAGCTTTATGTTCCAAAGAGTGGAGTTCGAGAATTGCTGGTTCGTGAGGTGCATAGTGGTGGTCTAGCTGGTCATTTTGGAATTCAGAAGACTCTTGATATTCTTGGCGAACATTTCTATTGGCCTAGAATGATCAAGGATGTAACTCATGTTGTGGAAAGATATGCTACGTGTCAAAGGGCCAAGAGTCACTTCACAAAAGGGCTCTACACTCCATTGCCGGTTCCCGATACTCCATGGAAAAGTGTTAGTATGGATTTCATTGTGGGGTTGCCACGGACACAAAGGGGTAGAGATAGTATTATGGTAGTTGTAGATAGATTTTCTAAAATGGCACACTTTGTAGCATGTAATAAAACTGATGATGCAGTGAAGGTGTCTGAACTGTACTTCAAGGAAATCGTCAAACTTCATGGCATTCCTCGAAGTATAGTGTCTGACAGAGATTCCAAGTTCCTCAGTCACTTTTGGAGGACACTATGGAAACTTGTGGGTACCAAGTTACTATTTAGTACGTCTCATCATCCCCAAACAGATGGGCAAACTGAGGTTACTAATAGAACTTTGGGTACTTTGTTGCGTGGTCTTGTGAGCAAAACGCAGAAGGATTGGGACATGAAACTAGCCCATGCGGAGTTTGCTTACAATAGGGCGCATTCATTGACTACTTCGCGTTCTCCTTTTGAAGTCGTTTATGGGGTGAATCCATTTCTCCCAATTGATCTTATTCCTTTGGCTAAAGGGGAAAAAGTGGAAAAAGATGCAAGGAAGCGAATAGAAACATTTCAAAAAAATTGTGAGCAAGTGAAGAACAAAATTGAGGAGATGAATAAAAAATACCGAGAGAGAGCAAATAAGAACCGCAAGCAACCTGTTTTTCAACAAGGGGACTTAGTCTGGCTACACTTGAGAAAGGAAAGGTTTCCTCAACTCCGCAAAAACAAAGTCATGCCACGTTCTGATGGTCCATTTAGAATACTCGAGCGGGTAAATGACAGTGCCTACAAAATTGAACTTCCCGAGGGGTTGATGGGTGTCAGCGCTACCTTCAATGTGGGGGATTTGTCGCCTTACCTAGACGATGCTAGTTTGAGGGCAAACTCTTCTGAAGACGGGGGGAATGATCCAAAGTCAACACCATTGTCTCAAGAAGCCACTAATTTAGCCTTAGAAGCTCGTGGGTTTTATCCATCATCTCCTAGGACCGAATTCAAGTGTTGCATTTCATGGGTTGATTGAAGGCCCAAAGATTGAAGGCCCATATTTTGGGTGTGATGTGGCGTGTGGTGTTACTGATTTTAAGGCTTGTGATGTTGCTGATTTTAATTAGTTTGTTCTAGTTTATTCTAGGTTGTTCTAGCTGATTTATGGCATTAAAATAGTCATTAAGTAGAGTGCTTGATTCAAGGAAAACTGTTGGCCTTGGATCCCCTATGTTTGGCCAGTTTTTCTAGGTTATTTTGAAGTCTTTTGGTGTGTTTTCTTTCTTATCTTTTGCTGCTCCATCCCATTATATAAGGAGAGCTTATGATTAATCAAAGTATTCAGAATTATACAAAAGAAACCGTGAGTTTTGAGCATATTACTTCTTTGAGTTTGTCCAAAGTAGTTTGTGTTTTCCTTGTTACTTTGAGTGTGTTCTTGAGTGACAAGATTAGGAGAGATTGAGTGTGTCTTATCTCAGCCTAAGACCCCAAATCATTGAGTATGTTCTTGTGGTTTGGTTTATCTATCTTTTAATTTTCTGTTCAAATTGTTTCTGTTTTTATGTGCGATTTTTGTTCCATTTTCTTTGAGTGTTAAACTTCTAACCATTCTTAGGGAAGAGTTTCACATTCACATCAGAACCAAAGCATACCCTCCCCCATTTTCTTCCACTATTTTTCTCAAATTCTGTACAAGTTACAAGATAGTTGCTTTTTTCTTTCTTCTTAGCAACTTGTGGGGGTAAGGGAAGTAATTTAACTTTTCTACCTTCTCTAGTAGTTACATGATATACATTTGTTTTGCCTCTATGCTCAGAATCATGATCAAATTGCCAAGGTCTTCCAAGTAGCAAATGACATGCATCCATAGGAAGAATGTCGCACCACCTCTCGTCTTCAAACCCTCCAATTGAGTAAGACACCAAGGCTTGCTTCTTCACTCGAACACCCGTACCATCGTTCAACCAATTCAACTTGTAAGGTTCATCATGATCTCTAGTTGAAAGCTTCAACTTACTCACTGCTTCAGAAGAGATGACATCTGTTTGGGCTCCACCATCGATAATAACATTGCATGTTTTCTCACCAATTTTGCATCTAGTGTGGAACAAATTATTTCTCTGTCTCTCATCAACTTGAGGTTCGCTAAACAAAAGTTTTCGAACCACCATCATATTAAACTCACTTTCTGGAGGAATTTCTTCATCATATTCGTCTTCCTCATGACCCTCTTCTTCTTGAACAACAAAGTTATACAATTGTTCTTCCTCATCCATAATGGCGCATTGTGGGGCTGTCAAGACATTCTTACTAGGACATTGGCTAGCAATATAACCTCTACCATGACATTTGAAACACTTTCTCCTAGTATCAAGTTCACTAGATGAAACCACAGCCTTCTCCATCCCCTTATCATTCTTTGAATTAGATGGAAAAGCCTTATTTTGAAAGTTACCCCTCTTTTGTTGAAAAGGAGTAAATTTCGAAGTCCCCTTAAAAGGTATGTTTTTAGGTTTCTCCTTTTCCCTTTCTTCTTTAAGTTGAGACTCAAACTTCAAAGCTAGCTTGCATACATCACTGAAAGTGGCATAATGAGTGACTTCCACCTTCCTATTAATTTCTTTGGACAATCCCTTAACAAATCTAACAATTTTGTAAGCCTCCTTTTCTTGCAAATCACAGGTCAAACCTAACCTCTCAAATTCTTTTATGTAACCCTCCACACTCGTGTTTTCTTGTGATAAGTGAGTCAATTTTAAGTATTGCTCCTGCTCATACTCTTTGCTAACCCATTTATCCCTCATTTTCTTTTTCAATTTCTCCCATGAGTCAATTTTATCTTTTCCTTCTCTCCTTCTACTTACCTTGAGGTTTTCATACCACAAAGCAGCAAGTTTTGTAAGTTTTAGGACAACCAATTTAAACCGTTTTCTATCATCAAATCCCTTGTACTAAAAAACAGTTTCAATTTGTCGGACCCAATCTAAGAACGCCTCACTATCATGTCCCCCATCGAATTCAGGCATGTCAATCCTTAGGCCCCTATCTTCATCAAATTTCCTAAGATTGTTACTACTATTTGCATCCTCATCCTCTAATTCAATTATTTTTCTAGTGGCCTGTAGGAGCATTTCAGACATGGCATCCATTCTATTATTTTGTTGTGCCCTCGAGACTTCACTTTCTTCTGTTTTTTTCTCCAAATTCTCTAGTTTTTGGGTGATCAATCTAAGCATATCATTGAGTTCCCCACTTCCAGCCATTACTTCACTATTTTGCTAGACTATTACAAGTATAATGTATAATTTGACAGTAAGTTTAAAGCTCTGAACGAGAATAAAAACTTCCTTGAGACTCTCAAGGGTTTACAAATTATTAAAATTCAGAAAATTTTAAGCAACTTAAAAAAAAGAAACACTTCAAAAGCTATCCGGATGAAGGAGATAACCTTTGCTAAAATCTGATGCGCTGGATTGGCTCTATTCTGCGCAACTTTCGAAAACCTGCCCTGTTTAATAGCAAATGATCTTCAAAAATTACGAAATTTTACAAGTGAAATACACAGAAAAACACCCAGATTCAAAAAAAAATCGCTTCATTTGGACTCCTGAAGAGTGAGATATCGATCTTCAAAGTTGACTGAAAAACGGGATGAATTTCAGCGTTTTCTTTCCACCACAAATGTGCGACTTTCTGCAATAATCTCGAACCAAGGCTCTGATACCAGATGATGTGAATGTGAAACTCTCCTCTAAGAATGCTTAGAAGTTTAACACTCAAAGAAAATGTTACAAAAATCGCACATAAAATCAGAAACAAACTAAACAGAAAATTAAAAGATAGATAAACCAAACCACAAGAACATACTCAATGATTTGGGGTCTTAGGCTGAGATAAGACACACTCAATCTCTCCTAATCTTGTCACTCAAGAACACACTCAAAGTAACAAGGAAAACACAAACTACTTTGGACAAACTCAAAGAAGTAATATGCTCAAACTCACGTTTTTTTGTATATTTCAGAATGCCTTAGATTAATCATAAGCTCTCCTTATATAGTGGAATGGAGCAGCCAAAGAACACAAAAAGACTCCAAGATAACTCAAGCAAAACCGGCCACACATAGGGAATCAAAGGCCAACAGCTTTCCTTGAATCAAGCATTCTACTTAATGACTATTTTAATGCCATAAATCAGCTAGAACAACCTAGAATAAACTAGAACAAACTAATTAAAATCAGCAACATCACACGCCACATCACACGCCCAAAAGATGGGCCTTCAATCTTTGGGCCTTCAATCAACCTATGAAATGCAACACTTGAATTCGGTCCTAGGAGATGATGGATAAAACCCACGAGCTTCTAAGGCTAAATTGATGGCTTCTTGAGACAATGGCGTTGACTTTGGATCAAAACCGCCATCCTATTAAATGAATGGTGATCTTTGTGACTGAGGGCATCTGCTACCCGATTGGCCTTCCCTTCACAATAGTCAACTGAGAGGTCATAATCCTTGATCAACTCAAGCCATCGGCGCTGCCTCATGTTGAGCTCCTTTTGAGTGAAGATATACGACAAGGTCTTATGATCGGTGATTAGCTTGCAAGTAGCTCCAAAGAAATAATGTTGCTAGATTTTCATAGCGAACACTACAGCTGCCAACTCTAAGTCGTGAGTAGGATAGTGCTGCTCATGAACCTTGAGTTGTCTCGCAGCATATGCAACTACCTTGCCTTCTTGCATCAGAACACAACCTAGACCCTTCTTGGAAGCATCACTGTAAACTTCGTATCCCACACCTTCATTTGGCAGAGCAAGAACTGCCGCAGATACAAGACTCTGCTTGAGGGCCTGGAACGCCTCTTCACACTGATCTCAAGTATTTGCAATCCTTGTGCAACAGTTTGGTCATAGGTGCTGCTACCTTGGAGAAATCTTTCACAAATCTCCGATAGTAACCTGATACAGAAAATTCACGGGCAAATATTCATGCATATTTAGCTAATTTAGCTTTCTTAAATGCTTTAGGTTACTTGCTAGGCCAAGAAAACTTCGAACTTCGGCCACGCTTTTAGGACTGTGCCACTCCACTATTGCCTTTATCTTGGCTGGATCCACTTTGACACCGTGTGCATTGAGCACATGCCCTAGAAAGGCTACTTCCTTGAGCCAAAACTCGCACTTCGACAACTTTGCGAACCATTTCTGAGCTCGTAAGACGTCTAGCACCATACGCAGATGTCGAGTATGATCTTGTTCATCCTTCAAATATATAAGAATATCGTCGATGAACACCACCACACATACATCGAAGAGATGATGGAAAGTTCGGTTCATCTGATCCATGAAAACTGCAGGAGCATTAGTTAAACCGAACGACATTACCTCAAATTAATAGTGCCCGAATCTGGTGCGAAACGCGGTCTTAGGTATATCTTCCGGCTTCACTGGAATTTGATGATAACCCGACCTGAGATCAATCTTGGAGAACACACTGGCTCCCTTCAACTGATAAAACAAACCTCGATCCTGGGAAATGGATACTTGTTCTTGATGGTCACCTTATTGAGTTCCCGGTAATCAATGCACAATCGCATGCTGCCATCCTTCTTCTTGACGAACAATACCGGAGCACCCCAAGGAGACACGCTGGGCCTTATGAAACCCTTGTCCATCAATTACTGCGACTGGGTCTTCAACTCTTTCAGCTCTGCAGGGGCCATACGATATGGAGCCTTTGAGATTGGCGTAGTTCCGGGCACCAAATCAATGTTAAACTCCACTTCACAGTTCGGTGGTATTCCTGGCAACTCCTCCGGAAATACGTCTGCATAATCTCGAACAACTGGAATGGCCTTCAACTGTTCTTCTTTGGTCACGTTTTTAACTTGTCACAGGTATACTGCTTCACCCTTGCGCTGCAGGCTACGCATCTTCATTGCAGACACCACCTTCAGACCTTTGCTCATGGGCTTCCCGACATGGGTTACCCTTTTCGCGTTAGGTCCTCGCAAAGTAATAGCCTGATCACTACAACGAATATCTGCTCGATACTTTGCTAGCCAATCCATCCCTAAGATTACATCGAACTCTATCATAGGGAATTCTTTCAGGTCTGCTTCAAACTGCACTCCCGAGATAACGACGGGAACATCTTTGTGTTCCCGATGATAGGCAAAATCCTCTCCCGATGGAACAGTTATAAAATATCCACATCACATAAAATAAAGCGTAGGAAAAATAAAATCTCCTATCCCAAGCTTCTACCTAAGGCTTCACTCGCTAAAGTTTTCCATTTTCGGCTAAGTTGCACTCGTGATACATAAAGCACTCGTCTTTCAAGCTACTTATGAAGAAGTAACTTTAGGGTCTTAACCTAAGCTCTGATACCAATTGTAACGACCCGACTTTTATAGGCTGTTGATTTACGAAGGAAATCGACAAATGGATCATTACCAAACAACACATATTAATATATTAAAAATTTAAAAGTTACTTTTATTAATAATTAACTAATGGAAAGATAAAATGTCCATAAATCCTTATTAATCCAAAAATCCACATCTAAAACTATTTCGTCCCAACATGCTGGGAAAAACTAAGTAATAATAACTAAAAGAAAATAAAGTAGGCTCCAGGTTTCCTCTATAAGTCTTGCGAAAACACACAACCCGATCCAAACGATAGCCCACTTATTCTTCAGCTTCATCACCTGAAATGGAGGGGGTCCACTGTCAGTGGCGAGTAACTAGGCTGTCCCACTTAAATGCGAAACCATAAACCATATAATATCATAGAATCAACCAAGAAAACGTACAAAATACATGTATAAGCATAGAAAAATACATACCAATACGTATAAAAATACGTACAAAATACGTATGGAAATACCTGCATAGACGTATAAATGTACATACATAAATATATACATAAATACATACATGTCAGACGTACACAGCGGAAGACTTAACATATCATACTTATACTATTACATAGATAATTACATAAATACATACTTACATAACATAACATCATATAAATAATATACCAACCCGTGAATTACATAATTTATCATATTATTTCCCGTATCCCAACTTAACCATCTCTTCTTACGCTTATGGACCGTCTTTATAGCTCGTAAGGATGCCCGTGTACATCTAACTTTCCTAAAATGCGCCGGAAGAACCCGTGTATTCTACCCGTACCTCTCCTTTGCAAGAACTAAGCCTAAGCTATGGCCATATCTCCTAAATAGTAGCCCGTGTACTACTACTTAGACGACTACACATCTTAAGATCCAGAACTGCCCAGAGACCGCAGTAGGGCAGTGGCTTCGACTTAGCCTAATCTGGTGACCCGTGTATCACCAAACCGACGTCCTCTTCTTATCTTATCTTATCTTATCGACATGGGCATCGTGAGACCAATACTTCTTATCATCTTATTCTTATTCTTATCTTCAAATTAATCCTTTTTCATTAATATGACAACTTATCTTCTTAATTCCTTTTTTATTCATTTAATTAAATTAATCCCTTCAAATCTTAAACTAAATTGTTATAAGTCAAATTTAATCAAATTGATCATTCTTTTATTGGAGCCACTCGACATTTTTAAATAAACAAATAATTAAAATCGACTTCCTTAAATAATCATATAAACAATTCAATAGATCATTTTAATCATCAAATAAATATATAAACTAACAATTAACAATTAATATTGCATAAAACATGTGAAAAATACCCTTGATCATCATCATAACCACTCAACATTTTCATCAAAAAAAATAAGATTAGTACTTTAAATTTATCAAACACAATTATCATAAATCAATCATATAACTTAATAATAATAATAATAATACATAATAATATCATAAAACATGAATCAAATCAAGATCAAAATTCCTCTTTTTTCACATAATAATACTCGGCCAACATGACAATGATATCACTCGAAATTCTTGATCCAAATTATATTTTCAATTATCATAAATTAATGAAATAAGAAATAATATAAATCATAAAATTATAATCTAATTAACAATTATAAAATTATACTAAACATAGATTAAAAAATCAAGCCTTTATACCATATATTTATTCGGCCAACAAGAAATATAACATGATCAAGATTAATTCCAAGAACTCATAATATTACATTATTATCTTATTAAATTATTCTCAAACTATCACTTAATTACTAAATCAAGCACTAAATTATTATTGGACAAGAAAAATTGTATCTTTAATTCTTTTGTATTCTTGGACCACTCGAAAACCAGAAACAATATGAACAAGATTGTAATTCTAATTCAAGATTTTAACTAAGCAATTACATAATTCGAGATTATACTTTTACATCAAGAAAATATCTTAAAATCAATATCAAATCAAGCAAGATACTCGGCTAATACACGCATGGTTCAAGAAACAATTTCGAAAATTAACATTTAATTATTCTAATCAAAACATATAATTTAAGATAATTTATCATGCATAAAATTAATTAAAAATACAAAGATTCATTAAAGATTACAAAATAATATCAAGAACTAACATGAACAATCATCCTAAAAGATTCGAACTACTTAGGCCTAGCATGATACTTATTCATTCAATTTTCTTAGTTTATTTCTAATCAACTATATGGAAAATTTATCCAGATTCAAGGGAGATAGTCTAGTTACCCGGAATTAGGAAGAAAAACAAAGAAAAATTCTCTTGTTTGGTTCGAACTCCACACGGCACAAAAGGGTTCTCTTTGGTGAGTTTTTTTGTGAATATTAAGTTTTGATATTAGGATATTAGGATATGAGTAGTGTCCCTTATATATATTATAAGAACCAAAAGAAGTAATTAATAATAAATAAAATAAGGGGGGTCGGGTAACATGAGGGAGAATAGGAGGAAGATTGAGTGAAACTAGGAGACTTGGTAAAGGTAAATTAAAAATAAGAATTTTAATTTAAGAGGATTACAATTAGATATAGATTTATCTAATTAATAATAATAAATAAAAAGAAACCAATCCTTGGCCATATGCAATGAGGGCCAGCCAAGGGAGGGAAGTATTGGGTCAATGAGCCCAATTCCAAGATAAGGAAGAGGGTTAAGAATTAAATAGTCCAAATATTTGGCCCTTTTGGACTTAGAATACTAAAATAATAATAATTAACCACGAAATTTTCTGGCCCAGAATTTAAGGTTATTACAGTCACCCCTCCTTAAATAAATTTCGACCTCGAAATTTACTGAAAGAAGCACACACAACACGCACAAAAAAAAACATAGCACAAAACAAAAATGAACCAAAAACTTCCGCATACCTGCTTCAAAAAGCTCGGGATACTTATCCCTCATTGAAGCTTCCGTTTCCCACGTAGCCTCTTTGAACTTCTCGCTACGCCAGAGTACTTTGACTAATGGTACCACCTTAAGTCACAAAATGCGATCCTGGCGGTCCAAAATCCTTACCGGCTTCTCTTCGAAGGTCAGGTTCAGCTCGATTTCTGACGATTCTACCGGAATAACATGACAAGGATCATTCACGTATTTCCGTAGCGTGGACACGTGAAACACTTCGTGAACCTTCAATAGATCCGAAGGCAACGCCAATCAATAAGCAACTACTCCGACTCGTTCCACAATCTCATATGGCCCGACATATTTGGGTCTAAGCTTACCTTTCTGGCCAAAGCGAATCACGCCCTTCATCGGGGACACCTTCAACAGAACTTTGTCACCCACATGAAACTCCAACGGCTTTCGACGACGATCCGCGTACGACTTCTGTTGACTCTGAGCTGCCTGTAACCTTGCCCTGATGATCTTGATCTGTTCTACTGTGTCCTTGATGTAATCAGGACCAATCACCAAAGCATCGCTGATGTCGCTCCAACAGGTAGGGCTGCGACACTTGCGCCCATACAACGCCTCATAGGGAGCCATCTTGATACTAGCATGATAGCTGTTGTTGTACAAAAATTCCATCAAGCTCAATGATTTAACCCAAGCCTGTTGGAAATCTAACGCACAAGCTCGTAGCATATCTTCTAGCGTCTGAATGGTCCGTTCCGTCTGGCCATCTGTGGCTGCGTGAAATGCTGTAATCAGATTAAGCTTAGTTCCTGAAGCCTCTTGCAAAGACTTCCAGAACCGTGACAAGAATCAGGGATCTCGGTCAGACACGATATCCTTAGCCACACATGCAACCGTATGATCTCCCTCGAGTAAGCTTCCGCCATCTTCTCCATTGACCAAGTTACCTTCATCGGAATGAATCGGGCGACTTTACTCAAACGATCAACAATTACCCAAACGTTATCCAAACCCGTAGATGTCGCAGGTAAACCCACAACAAAATCAATGGATATGGAATCAAATTTCCATGTGGGTATTGGCAATGGCTGCAAAAGTCCACCTGGTCTTTGGTGCTCAATCTTGACTTTCTGACAGGTGAGACACCATGCAACGAAGTCTGCGACTTCTTGCTTCATTCTAGGCCACCAAAAGTATTCCTTCAGGTCCTTGCAGAGTTTTCCACCACCTGGATGCACCGAATAGGGAGTGTTGTGAGCCTCTTCCATGATCCGATCTTTCAACCTCGAATTCTGGGGCACACACCACCTGTTACGGGGTAAACTTTAGTATCCATTAGGTGAAAACAGTTTAATTAAAACTCTTGACTCCATTACCTGTTACGGAACTTCATACTGCCGTCTGATTCAATCGTGAAGTCTTCTTCCTTGCCTTGAAGTTTGGCTTCACGAATTTTCTTGAGCTGTGGGTCCTCCTTCTTACTTTCCCGTAACTCTTGGTATAAGCTGGGTTCAACACTCATAGCATTGAGATAGACTCGTGTACTACCCGAGATTACCATCTCAATCTCCATTCTGCGAAGATCAGCACAGATTTCCTTAGGAAAAACCGCCATCCTATAAAATGAATGGTGATCTTTGCGACTGAGGGCATCTGCTACCCGATTGGCCTTCCCTTCACAATAGTCAACTGAGAGGTCATAATCCTTGATCAACTCGAGCCATCGGCGCTGCCTCATGTTGAGCTTCTTTTGAGTGAAGATATACTACAAGTTCTTATGGTCGGTGATTAGCTTGCAAGTAGCTCCATAGAGATAATGTCGCCAGATTTTCAAACCAAACACTACAGCTGCCAACTCTAAGTCGTGGGGAGGATAGTGCTGCTCATGAACCTTGAGTTGTCTCGAAGCATATGCAACCACCTTGCCTTCTTGCATCAGAACACAACCTAGACCCTTCTTGGAAGCATCACTCTAAACTTCGTATCCCACACCTTCATTTGGCAGAGCAAGAACTGGCGCAGATACAAGACTCTGCTTGAGGGCCTGGAACGCCTCTTCACACTGATCTGTCCACAAGTATTTGCAATCCTTGTGCAACAGTTTGGTCATAGGTGCTGCTACCTTGGAGAAATCTTTCACAAATCTCCGATAGTAACCTGATACAGAAAATTCACGGGTAATATTCATGCATATATAGCTAATTTAGCTTTCTTAAATTCTTTAGGTTACCTACTAGGCCAAGAAAACTTCGAACTTCGGCCACGCTTTTAGGACTGTGCCACTCTACTATTGCCTTTATCTTGGCTGGATCCACTTTGGCACCGTCTGCATTGATCACATGCCCTAGAAAGGCTACTTCCTAGAGCCAAAACTCGCACTTCGACAACTTTGCGAACCATTTCTGAGCTCGTAAGATGTCTAGCATCATACGCAGATGTCGAGTATGATCTTGTTCATCCTTCGAATATATAAGAATATCGTCGATGAACACCACCACACATACATCCAAGAGATGATGGAAAGTTTGGTTCATCTGATCCATGAAAACTGCAGGAGCATTAGTTAAACCGAACGGCATTACCTCAAATTCATAGTGCCCGTATCTGGTGCGAAAAGCGGTCTTAGTGATGTGATCCGACCCCCAACATCCATGATCCAAAATGGTAAGCTTGTGACCATGGTAAATCAAGGTTTACGTGACATGGTTGGACTGACTTTTCATCCAACCCAAGTCCATTTTAATTTTGTTTATTAACTTACATTCGGTCTATTTTTATTTTAGGTTCCTATTTTGAATTTTCAGATTTTATTATATAGTCGAATATTTTGGGTTTTAATTAAATTAGGAAGTATGTAAGTTATTTGGTAATTAATCATCATTGATTATTATCAATTAACTAGAAAACAGTTTAGTCAAGTTTTGCAAATTCCAAAAGGTGAGTCAAGTGAAGCATTCAAGGCTGAAATCATCAAGCAACTAAAGAGTCAAAAGAATTAATGAAGAGCAACAAGAAGAGTCAAGCAATTAGCCTCATCTTATCTTGTAACTCATAAGGATGATTTTGCACCATGAAAATGTTATCCTCTTATCCTTAGAATCTGATTAGATTGGAATGGTTGATTTTGCACCATCAAAATGTAATCCTCTTATCTTTAGATTCTGATTTTGCTAGCCTTAAGTTGTATTATAAATATGAGCCTTGAGCATCAATGAAAAACAACTTGAATTCTGAAAAAAAAAAACTTGTCTTTGGTATTTCTCTGAGAAATCCGAAAACTTTCTCCTTTGCTTGTCTAATTCTTGGCAAAATTAGGCTGTGGTTCTTAGGAATCAATTTGAAGAATTTGGTGGTGATTTTCTGTATCCAAATTCGACAAGTTGTTGCCCTAGTCTTTCGTAGGTGGTGGCGATTTCTGTATCCATCTTTGAGCTTGCTTCTATCTATCCTTTTTAGTGGCTAGTCCCTTGTAATCTTCTTGTGCTACAAAAAGGTTACAACACTTAGGTATATCTTCCAGCTTCACTGGAATTTGATGATAACCCGACCTGAGATCAATCTTGGAGAACACACTGGCTCCCTTCAACTGATCAAACAAATCCTCGATCCTGGGCAATGGATACTTGTTCTTGATGGTCACCTTATTGAGTTCCCGGTAATCAATGCACAATCGCGTGCTGCCATCCTTCTTCTTGACGAACAATACCGGAGCACCCCAAGGAGACACGATGGGCCTTATGAAACCCTTGTCGATCAATTCCTGCAACTGGGTCTTCAACTCTTTCAGCTCTGCAGGGGCCATACGATATGGAGCCTTTGAGATTGGCGCAGTTCCAGGCACCAAATCGATGTTAAACTCCACTTCACGGTTCGGTGGTATTCCTGGCAGCTCCTCCGAAAATACGTCTGCATAATCTCGAACAACTGGAATGGCCTCCAACTGTTCTTCTTTGGTCACGTTTTTAACTTGTCACAGGTATACTGCTTCACCCTTGCGCTGCAGGCTACGCATCTTCATTGCAGACACCACCTTCAGACCTTTGCTCATGGGCTTCCCGACATGGGTTACCCTTTTCGCGTTAGGTCCTCGCAAAGTAATAGCCTGATCACTACAACGAATATCTGCTCGATACTTTGCTAGCCAATCCATCCCTAAGATTACATCGAACTCTATCATAGGGAATTCTTTCAGGTCTGCTTCAAACTGCACTCCCGAGATAACGACGGGAACATCTTTGTATTCCCGATGACAGGCAAAATCCTCTCCCGAAGGAAGAGTTATAAAATATCCACATCACATAAAATAAAGCGTAGGAAAAATAAAATTTCCTATCCCAAGCTTCTACCCAAGGCTTCACTCGCTAAGGTTTTCCATTTTAGGCTAAGTTGCACTCGTGATACATAAAGCACTCGTCTTTCAAGCTACTTATGAAGAAGTAACTTTAGGGTCTTAACATAAGCTCTGATACCAATTGTAACGACCCGACTTTTATAGGATGTCGATTTACGAAGGAAATCGACAAATGGATCATTACCAAACAACACATATTAATATATTAAAAGTTCAAGAGTTACTTTTATTAATCATTAACTAATGGAAAGATAAAATGTCCATAAATCCTTATTAATCCAAAAATCCACATCTAAAACTGTTTCTTCCCAACATGCTGGGAAAAACTAAGTAATAATAACTAAAAGAAAATAAAGTAGGCTCCAGGTTTCCTCTATAAGTCTTGCGAAAACACACAACCCGATCCAACCGCCCACTTATTCTTCAGCTTCATCACCTGAAATGGAGGGGGTCAACCGTCAGTGGCGAGTAACTAGGCTGTCCCACTTAAATGTGAAACCATAAACCATATAATATCATAGAATCAACCAAGAAAACGTACAAAATACATGTATAAGCGTAGAAAAATACATACCAATACGTATAAAAATACATACGAATATGTATAAAAATACGTATGGAAATACCTGCATAGACGTATAAATATACATACATAAATATATAGATAAATACATACATAAATACATACATGTCAGACGTACACAGTGGAAGACTTAACATATCATACTTATCCTATTACATAGATAATTACATAAATACATACTTACATTACATAACATCATATAAATAATATACCAACCCGTGAATTACATAATTTATCATATTATTTCCCGTATCCCAACTTAACCATCTTACGCTTATGGACCGTCTTTATAGCTCGTAAGGATGCCCGTGTACATCCCAACTTTCGTAAAATGCGCCGGGAGAACCCGTGTATTCTACCCGTACCTCTCCTTTACAAGAACTAAGCCTAAGCTATGGCCATAACTCCTAAATAGTAGCCCGTGTACTACTACTTAGACGACTACACATCTTAAGATCCAGAACTGCCCAGAGACCGCAGTAGGGCAGTGGCTTCGACTTAGCCTAATCTGGTGACCCGTGTATCACCAAACCGACGTCCTCTTCTTATCTTATCTTATCTTATCAACATGGCCATCGTGAGACCAATACTTCTTATCATCTTATTCTTATTCTTATCTTCAAATTAATCCTTTTTCATTAATATGACAACTTATCTTCTTAATTCCTTTTTTATTCCTTTAATTAAATTAATCCCTTAAATCTTAAACTAAATTATTATAAGTCAAATTAAAGCAAATTGATCATTCTTTTATTGGAGCCACTCGACATTTTTATATTAAAAATAAAAAATAGGGTCGTGTGAAATGAGTAGTAGTAGGAGGAAGTTGAGTCAACTTAGGAGACTTGGTAAGTGGTTAGTTAAAAATAGGAATTTTAGATTAATTAGGGTAATTATAATAAAAATTAGATATTTGGATATAGAATTATCTAAATAATAATAATAATAAAAAGAAATTAATCCTTGGCCAAACAAAAGGGAAGGGCCGGCCAAGGGGGATTATATTGGGTCATTGGGCCCAATTTTGAGACAAGGGAGAAAATAAGATGAAACAGTCCAATTAACTGGGCTTTTTGGACTTAGAATTTAAAATACATATAAATTAACTACGAAATTTTCTGGCCCAAATTTTCGGGTTATTACAGTCACTCCTTAAATAAATTTCGACCTCGAAATTTACTTAAGGAAGCTCAAGTAACACACACAGCAACAAAACACAAAGCAGAAAATAAACTAAAAATTGTCGCATACCTGCTTCCGTCTCCCACGTAGCCTCTTTAAACTTCTCACTACGCCAAAGCACTTTGACCAATGGTACCACCTTACGTCGCAATATTCGATCCTGGCGGTCAAAAATCCGTACTGGCTTCTCTTCAAAGGTCAGATTCGGCTCGATCTCTAATGATTCCACCGGGATAATATGAGAAGGATCATTCACGTATTTCCGCAGTTGGGACACGTGAAACACATCTTGAACCTTCGATAGATCCGGAGGCAACGCCAAACGATACGCAACCTCTCCGATCCGATCCAGAATCTCGTATGGCCCTACATACTTGGGTCTGAGCTTACCCTTCTGGCCAAACCGAGTCACTCCTTTCATAGGGGACACTTTCAATAACACCTTGTCACCCACTTGAAACTCCAACGGCTTCCATCGACGATCAGCATACAACTTCTGTCGACTCTGAGCTGCCTGCAACCTCGCCCTGATGGTCTTGATCTGCTCCACCATCTCCTTGATATGATCGGGACCGATCACCAAGGCATCGCTGATGTCGCTCAACCAAGTAGGGCTGCGACACTTGCGCCCATACAAAGCTTCATAAGGAGCCATCTTGATACTAGTATGATAGCTGTGGTTGTATGAAAATTCCACCAAACTCAAAGATTTAACCCAAGTCTGCTGAAAATGTAACGCACAAGACCGTAGCATATCCTCTAGCGTCTGGATGGTCCGTTTCGTCTGGCCATCTGTGGCTGTGTGGAATTTCGTACTCAAATTGACCTTTGTTCCAAAAGCTTCTTGCAAAGACTTTTAGAAATGTGACAAAAATCGGGGAACTCGGTCAGACCCGATATCCTTAGGCACACCATGTAACCGTATGATCTCCCTCGAGTAAGGTTCTGCCATCTTCTCCATTGACCAAGTTACCTTCATCGGAATAAATCGGGCTACTTTAGTCAAATGGTCAACAATTACCCATACAGTATCCAATCCCGTAGATTTCGCAGGTAGGCCACTACAAAATCCATGGATATGGAATCAAATTTCCATGTGGGAATCGACAATGGCTGCAAAAGTCCACCATGTCTTTGGTGCTCAATCTTGACCTTCTAACAGGTGAGACACTGTGGAATGAAGTCTGCGACTTCTTGCTTCATCCTAGGCCACCAAAAGTATTCCTTCAGGTCTTTGTAGATTTTCCAAACGCCTGGATGCACCGAATAAGGAGTATTGTGAGCCTCTTCAATGATCTTGTTTTTGAACCTCGAACTCTGGGGCACATACCACCTGTTGCAGAACTTCATGCTGCCGTCTGATTCAATCGTAAAGTCTTCTGCTTTACCTTGAAGTTTGGCTTCACGAATTTTCTCGAGTTGCGGGTCCTCTTTCTGGTTTTCCCGTAACTCTTGATACAAACTGGGTTCAACACTCATAGCATTGAGATAGACTCGCATACTACCTGGCATCACCATCTCAATCTGCATTCTGTGAAGATCAGCACAGATTTCCTTAGGAAAAACCGCCATCCTATTAAATGAATGGTGATCTTTGCGACTGAGGGCATCTGCTACCCGATTGGCCTTCCCTTCACAATAATCAACTGAGAGGTCATAATACTTGATCAACTCGAGCCATCGTCGCTGCCTCATGTTGAGCTCCTTCTGAGTGAAGATATACTTCAGACTCTTGTGATCGGTGAATAACTTGCAGGTTGCTCCATAAAGATAATGTCGCCAAATTTTCAAAGCGAACACTACAACCGCCAACTCTAAGTCGTGAGTATGATAGATCTTCTGATGAACCTTGAGTTGTCTTGAAGCGTATGCAATCACCTTTCCATCTTGCATTAGAACAAAACCTAAACCTTTTTTGGACGCATCATTGTATACCTCATATCCCACACCTTCAATCGGCAATGCAAGAACTGGTGCGGTAACAAGGCTCTGGTTCAGGGTCTGGAACGCCTCCTCACATCGATCCGTCCACAAGAATTTTCAATCCTTATGCAACATCTTGGTCATAGGTGCTGCTATCCTAGAGAAATCTTTTACAAATCTCCGATAGTAACCTGCTAGGCCAAGAAAACTTCAAACTTCGGCCACATTCTTAGGACTGCACCATTCCACAATCGCCTTTATCTTGGCTGGGTCTACCTTGACACCGTCCGCATTTATCACATGCCCTATAAAGGCTACTTCCTTGAGCCAAAACTCGCACTTCGATAACTTTGCGAACCACTTCTGAGCTCGTAGGACGTCTAACTAGCACCATGTGTAGATGTCAGGTGTGGTCTTGCTCATTCTTCGAATACACAAGGATGTAATCGATAAACATTACCACACACACACCCAAGAGATGATGGAAGCTACGGTTCATCTGATCCATGAAAACTGTTAGAGCATTAGTTAACTCGAATGGCATCACCTCAAACTCATAATGCCCATATCTGGTGCGAAAAGTTGTCTTAGGTATATCTTCCGGCTTAACTGGAATCTGATGATACCCTGACTAGAGATCAATCTTGGAGAACATGCTGGCTCCCTTAAGTTGATCAAATAAATCTTCGATCCTGGGCAATGGTTACTTGTTCTTAATGGTCACCTTACTGAGTTCCCGGTAATCTTTGCATAGTCGCATACTGCCATCTTTCTTTTTGACAAACAATACCGGAGCGCCCCAAGGAGACACACTGGGCCTTATGAAACCGTTGTTGATTAATTCCTGCAACTGGGTCTTCAACTCCTTAGGTTCCGCAGGGGCCATACGATATGGAGCTTTCGAGATTGGCGCAGTTCCGGGCACCAAATCTATGTTGAACTCCACTTCACGTTTTGGTGGTATTCTTGGCAACTCCTCTGGAAAAACGATTGCATAATCCCGAACAACTGTAATTGCTTCCAACTGTCCTTCTTTGTTACATCCTTGACTAGACATAAGAACACAACCTCACCCTTGCGCTGCATGCTGCGCATCTTCATTGCAGACACCACCTTCAGACCTTTGTTCATGGGCCTCCCGACATGGGTTACCCTTTTTGCGTTGGGTCCACACAAAGTAATGGCTTGATCACGACATCGAAATGCTGCTTGGTACTTTGCTAACCAAACTATCCCTAAGATAACATCAAACTCTATCATATGGAATTCCTTCAAATCAGCTTCGAACTACTCTCCCGAGATGACAATGGGAACATTCTTAAATTCCCGATGACAGGTGATGTAGGAAGGGGTCTCAAAGACAAGCAAAAACTAGACAAATTTCAGAAATTTTGTAGGTCTATAATAAGCTCCAAATATGAACACCAAAACTACCACAAAGATATGATATGAACTTGAAAACTAGCTCCCTAAGGACTAATAATCAAGAGCTAACATAATCTAATCAAAATCACAAAGGTAAAGACTAGAAGATGACTTACCAATCACAAAGTTTAGCAAGATTTGAATCCACGAAGGAGTAAGAGCTCGCAAAGAACACAAGAGAGAGAATTCTTAGATTTTTCATTTCAACAAAAAGATGATTACAAATGGGGCAAAGCATGCTATTTAAAGGCTAAGCAACCCCTAATGAAGCTTCTAATCTAGACCATTAATCTCTAAGCAATCAAGGGCCAAGATTAGAAAGACACTAAACATAACAAGAGAAGAAGATCAAAAATTCGAATACTATGTGCAGGGCCGTGCACGGTCGTGCAGCACAATCATGCACGATCGTGCAACCAAAAACCCACTTTCTGGATCGTGCGCGATCGTGCAGGGTTAGCCTGCACGGTCGTGCAACATAGGTTGCACGATCGTGCAGCCTAACCTGCACGATTGTGCAGCCTAACTTGCACGATCGTGGCGAAATCCTTCGTGCCTGCACGATCGTGCAGCTTTAGCCTGCACGGTCGTGCAAGGCTGGATCTTGCCACTGACTTCTTCACGGTCGTGCAGAACATAACTGCACGGTCGTGCAGTCCTTTCCAGGCCTTTCTGAATGTGGCACGACCATATGCACGGTCGTGCAAGGGTCGTGCATGCTCCGTTTCGCTTCCTTTGCTCGTGTTTCTAGCTCCGTTACACATGCTAACTTAACTAAGGCAATAAAACGAGATTTTAGGCTACTTATTACAACCCGAAAAACACGAAAATAAGCTAAAAATAAGAGTTCAAAACTATCCAAGTAAAAGTGAACAAAATTGAAGTAGTTGACCGTTGAAGTCGCTCGTGGGACCATCCCGTTCTGCATCAAACTCCTCTTCTAAAAAAGGATTTGCCCTCAAATCCTCGCCTCCAACAAGGAATGGAGAGAAGGCAACCATCAACGAGCAAGACCCAATTCCACTAAACCCGGTAGTTAGAGCTAGGAAAGACCAAACCGAGCTCCGATTGCCCATCAAGACCACCCGGATCATACACCATTATTACTAAAATGAGTAACACCATCAATGCCAATCGACAAACATCAAACAACAAAGCAAGCAAAGCATGGGCGCACCTAACCCGCCACCTCAGAAATCCATACCTCAATGACATCGAAACCAATGGAGTTCTTCCAATGCAAGAATATCTCAAAGAAAGTGAGACATCATTACGAATACCCTTATGCTATGTTTGGATACAAGAATTTCATTTGAAATGATGGATTTGGGCCAAATTACATGTTTGGCAAGTAAAAAAATTTGTAATTGGATTTGGCTCAATTTCCAACCCAAATGCTTAACAAGCAAATGTTGTGTATTTCAAATACTAAACAAAACCATGTCATTTCAAATTCTAAAAACAACCCAAACAAATAATTGTCATTTGAATTGTAACATTTCAATTTCAAAAATTGAATTCACCAATTTGAAATGAATTCCACGTATCCAAACATTACCTTATCAATTTTTGACCCACCACAATCTCCATGAGCATAAGATAGACCAAACATAGCATCAAGGACCAAGAAATTCCATTCAAACCTTAGTCTCGATTCACTATTTCCATGTTCACAATATGCTAAGCTAGGTTTAGGTCCAAGAGAATCATCATGTACATTACTAGAGGTTATGAATTCATCATTAACCCAAGAAGTCTCATCACCATCACCATGATCAACAATAGTAAAATCATTACCATGCATATCATCCATTTTCATCACTTCATCCAATTCATGCTCATTAAATTGATCATCACAATCAAAAACCTCATTACAAGGGAAGAAGAGAGAAGTGGATTCTTTTACCTTGCTTTGAAGATCATCATGAACCATAGGCAATGAACCCTCATCTTGTGATTTGGACACCTCTTCATTACAAATGGGAGTCTCATGCTTGACCAAGACCTCTTGCACTTCAATCGGAGGCAAAAGATTTAGGACAATCTTCACTCGGTTCCATTTGAAAGAATATGTGTTCTCACAAGAATCATGGATGACATTTCTCTTCATCAACCAAGGTTGTCCAAAAACAATATGACAATCATCCATTTGACTCACCACACAAGTAAGCTCATCAAAATATGATTTCCCAATTAAAAAAAGGAAAGGTCACTTGTTTAGGGAAACCCAAGGTAAGTAGTTCAAGTTTATCAACCATGTATTGGGATACTAAGTTCTCTCTAGCATTTGGGTCAATATTGAAATTACAAATCCTACCCAAAATCGTACATCTAGATTGAAACTCTTGAGGTCTAAACTCCTTAGATAATCTTTGTTTTGTCTCAACCATTTGGTCAATTGAGTTAATCATTTTTTTGCCCACATCCTTCATATACTCAATCTCCCTCATAGAAAAATTGTGTTTAGACAAAATCCATATTCAAAAGATGACAATAGGCTAGAAATTTATGGTGCTAGGTAAAGGAGGATACTACTTTATGTGGAGTTAGGGCTTACTTCAATGTCCTAGTATGATTAGACAAGGAAGTATGGGTTCTAAAGCAAAGAAATATCACCTAGACATTTCATCAAACACCTTATGTGCAAATAAACACTACAAAAATTTCAGAAATTTTGTTCAATGATTAACCCAAGGATCATGAAGGTATTGAAACCTTAAGCTCTTGATACCAATTGATGTAGGAAGGGGTCTCAAAGACAAGCAAAAACTAGACAAATTTCAGAAATTTCGTAGGTCTATAATAAGCTCCAAATATGAACACCAAAACTACCACAAAGATATGATATGAACTTGAAAACTAGCGCCCGAAGGACTAATAATCAAGAGTTAAAACATAATCTAATCAAAATCACAATGGTAAAGACTAGAAGATGACTTACCAATCACAAAGTTTAGTACGATTTGAATCCACGAAGGAGTCAGAGCTCACAAAGAACACAAGAGAGAGAATTCTCAGATTTTTCATTTCAACAAAAAGATGATTACAAATGGGGCAAACCATGCTATTTAAAGGCTAAGCAACCCCTAATGAAGCTTCTAATCTAGACCATTAATCTCTAAGCAATCAAGGGCCAAGATTAGAAAGACACTAAACATAACAAGAGAAGAAGATCAAAAATTTGAATACTACGTGCAGGGTCGTGCAGCACAATCATGCACGAACGTGCAAGCCAAAAACCCACATTCGGGATCGTGCACGATCGTGCAGGGTTAGCCTGCACGGTCGAGCTACATAGGTTGCACGATCGTGCATCCTAACTTGCACGATCGTAGCGAAATCCTTCGTGCTTGCACGATTGTGCAGCTTTAGCCTGCACGGTCATGCAAGCCTGGATCTTGCCACTGTCTTCTGCACGGTCATGCAGAACATAATTGCACGGCCGTGCAGTCCTTTCCAGGCCTTTCTGAATGTTGCACGACCATATGCACGGTCGTGCATGGTCGTGCATGCTCCGTTTCGCTTCCATTGCTCGTGTTTCTAGCTCCGTTACTGATGTAGGATGGGGTCTCAAAAATAAGCAAAACAAAACAAATTTCAGAATTTTCGTAGGTCTCTAATAAGCTCCAAATAAGAACACCAAAACAAACATAAAAATGGGATATGAACTTGAAAACTAGCTCACTAAGGACTAATAATCAAGAGCTAAACATAATCTAATCAAAATCACAAAGGTAATGATTAGAAGATAACTTACCAATCACAAAGTTTAGCAAGATTTGCAACCACAAAGGAAGTTCAGCTCACAAAGAACTTCAAAAGAGAGAAAATCTCAGATTTTTAATTCATCAAAAGTTCATTACAAATGGGGCAGAGCATGCTATTTAAAGGCTAAGTAATCCCTAATGAAGCTTCTAATCTAGACCATTAATCTCTAAGCAATCAAGGGCCAAGATTAGAAAGTCACTAAACAAAACAAGAGAAAAGAGCAAAAAATATAAACACTACGTGCAGGGCCGTGCACGGTCGTGCAGCACAACCATGCACGGTCGTGCATGCCAAAATTTCCCTTTCTGGAACGTGCACGGTCGTGCAGGATTAGCCTGCACGGTCGTGCAACATGGGTTGCACGGTCGTGCAGCCTAACTTGCACGATCGTGGCGAAAAGTTACGTGCTTGCACGGTCGTGCAGCATTAGCCTGCACGGTCGTGCAAGTCTGAAACTGACTTCTGACCTCTACACGATCGTGCAGTTGATCTGCACGGTTGTTCAGTACTTTGCACCTGCTACTGGATGCTGCACGACCATATGCACGGTCGTGCATGGTCATGCATGCTCCGTTTCTCTTCCTTTGCTCGTGTTTCTAGCTCCGTTACACATGCTAAATTAACTAGGGCAATAAAATGAGAGTTTAGGCTACTTATTACAACCCAAAAAACACCAAAATAAGCTAAAAACAAGAGTTCAAAACTGTCCAAGTAAAAGTGAACAAAATTGAAGTCGTTGACCGTTGAAGTCGCTCGTTGGACCACCCCGTTCTGTATCAAACTCCTCTTCTAAAAAAGGATTTGCCCTCAAATCCTCGCCTTCAACAAGGAATGGAGAGAAGACAACCATCAACAAGCAAGACCCAATTCCACTAAACCCGGTAGTTAGAGCTAGAGACGACCAAACCAAACTCCGATTACCCATCATAGGCCACCCGGACCATACACCATTATTAGCAAAACGAGCAACAACACCAACGCCAACCGATATACCACAACCAACAAAGCAAGAAAAGCATTGGCGCTCCTAACCCGCCACCTCAAAATTCCATACCTCAATGCCATAGATGCCAACGTTGAGTCCCCAACACAAGAGTAGTTCAAAACATGCATGCTACCACCAAGAAAATCCATACCATGCCTAGAGCACTCACATCTAACATGGGTACAAGTACGACCATATAGCAATGCAATCAACCAAGAGACATGCTCAAACCTCAATCTAGCCTCACTTTTATCAATGTCAAAACAAGGTTGAAACAATTTAAGTTCTTGGGGTTCATTAACTTTTCCAACACAAGAATGTAAGCCATCAAGCAAATGATAATGTTCAAGATTTTTCTTAGGCAAGCTCATCCAAATATCATAAGTGGGGTCGTGGTAATCATCATCCAATTCCATTTTGAAAATTTTAAATGAATTTAAAGAATTAGATGTTACCTTTCCTTCAATTTGGCCCTCTAGGGGTTCCACCTCCAATGGTGGGCCACGTTGCAAAGTCAACACGTGTCCAACATCGGGATCAACCACTAGCAATTCTTCCCCATCATCACTCAATGTCTCAACAAGATCGCCCTTGGGTTCTTTTGCTTCAAGAATCACCAAAGCCCGCTTATTTGGGCATTGCGAAGTTATGTGTCCATACCCTTGGCACTTGAAACAAATTGGCTTCTTGCGGTTCTCAACCACATTCTTGGAAGGTGCAATCATAGGAGCTTTTCCCTTAACTTTCTTGTCTTCCTCAACCATGTGATCAACAACAAGAGAGCGATCTTCGTTCTTCCTCTTGGAGTGTTTCTCCAACCTTAGAGCATGTTGAACCACATCATCAAGGTCGTTATGGGCATGCAACTCAACTTTGTTCCCCAATTTACCTTCCAACCCGCCGATGTATCTAGCAACCCTATGTTTCGGAGCTTCATCAACATTGCATAAGATTGAGAGCTTCTCAAACTCCCTTGTGTAACTCTCCACCGACATAGAACCGTGTTTGAGAGCATTCATCTTGAGGTAGGAACTTTGAGTGAAATCCCTAGGAACAAATTTCTTTTGCATGTGTTTCTTCAATTTCTCCCATGAAGTAATTTTTGATTTACCTTCTTTCTTTCTTCGATTCTTCAAATTTTCAAACCACATTTATGCATGTTTCTTGAGCTTCACAATGGCTAACTTGCATTTCTTTTCATCATCATAGCCCTTGTACTCAAAAATATTCTCAATGCTCCTCAACCAATCAAAGAAATCATTAGGGTCCAAACTACCATCAAATTCCGGAAGTTCAAGTTTGACATCACGATCATTTGGACTCTTAGGTTGCTCAACTTCTAGTTCTCCTCCTATGGCACTCTCATGTGTTTGAATTCTAGGACCATGCCCTAAATTCCTCTCAAAGGTGTCAAGCAATTTAGCCATCCCCGCTTTTAACTCCTCAACATTCTTCTCAACTCTATCAAGCCTAGCTCAAACTAGAGGTGCATTACTCCTATACCCATCATCCCTCCTTTCATCATCCATGATGTATGAATGTATGAAATATGGCTAGAAATTTGTGGACTAGGTGATGGAAGATACATCTTTGTGGAGTTAAAGGCTTTATCTCAATATCCTTTGATGATAGGATAAAGAAATATAGGGTTTAAAGAAGGAAAACTCACATAGACATTTTCACAAACACCTAGAGTGCAATCAACAATCACAACTTCAAACAAGAAATTTTGTGGTGCTAGGTGAAGGAGGATACTACTTTATGTGGAGTTAGGGCTTACTTCAATGTCCTAGTATGATTAGACAAGGAAGTATGGGTTTTAAGGTAAGAAAAATTCACCTAGACATTTCATCAAACACCCTATGTGCAAATAAAACACTATAAAAATTTTAGAAATTTTTTCAAAGTTTAACCCAAGGATCATGAAGGTATTGAAACCATAAGCTCTTGATACCAATTGATGTTGGATGGGGTCTCAAAAACAAGCAAAACAAAACAAAATTTCAGTATTTTCGTAGGTCTCTAATAAGCTCCCAATAAGAACACCAAAACAAACATAAAAATGGGATATGAACTTGAAAACTAGCTCACTAAGGACTAATAATCAAGACACATAATCTAATCAAAATCACAAACGTAATGATTAGAAGATGACTTACCAATCACAAAGTTTAGCAAGATTTGCAACCACAAAGGAAGTTGAGCTCACAAAGAACTTCAAAGGGGAGAAAATCTCAGATTTTTAATTCATCAAAAGTTGATTACAAATGGGGCAAAGCATGCTATTTAAAGGCTAAGCAACCCCTAATGAAACTTCTAATCTAGACCATTAATCTCTAAGCAATCAAGGGCCAAGATTAGAAGGTCACTAAACAAAGCAAGAGAAAAGAGCAAAAAAATATAAACACTACGTGCAGGGCTGTGCACGGTCGTGCAACACAACCATGCACGGTTGTGCATGCCAAAATTTCCCTTTCTGGAACGTGCACGGTCGTGCAGGATTAGCCTGCACGGTCGTGCAACATGGGTTGCACGGTCGTGTAGCCTAACTTGCACGATCGTGGCGAAAAGTTACGTGCTTGCAGGGTTGTGCAGCATTAGCCTGCACTGTCGTGCAAGTCTGAAACTGACTTCTGACCTCTGAACGATCGTGCAGTGCTTTGCACCTGCTACTGGATGTTGCACGACCATATGCATGGTCGTGCATGGTCGTGCAAGGACGATCTCGGTACCTTTGTAGAGTTTCCCACCGCCTGGATGCACCAAATAAGGAGTGTTGTGAGCCTCTTCCATGATCTTGTTTTTCAACCTCGAACTCAGGGGCACACACCACCTGTTGCAGAACTTCATGCTGCCGTCTGATTCAATCGTGAAGTCTTCTGCTTTACCTTGAAGTTTGGCTTCACGAATTTTCTCGAGCTGCGAGTCCTCTTTCTGGTTTTCTCGCAACTCTTGATACAAACTGGGTTCAACACTCATAGCATTGAGATAGACTCGCGTACTACCTGGCATCACCATCTCAATCTCCATTCTGCGAAGATCAGCACAGATTTCCTTAGGAAATACCGCCATCCTATTAAATGAATGGTGATCTTTGCGACTGAGGGAATCTACTACTCGATTGGCCTTCCCTTCACAATAGTCAACTGAGAGGTCATAATCCTTGATCAACTCAAGCCATCGTCGCTGCCTCATGTTGAGCTCCTTCTGAGTGAAGATATACTTCAGACTCTTGTGATCGATGAACAGTTCTGCTGATGAACCTTGAGTTGTCTTGAAGCGTATGCAATCACCTTTCCATCTTGTATCAGAACACAACCTAAACCTTTTTTGGACGCATCACTGTATACCTCATATCCCACACCTTCACTCGACAATGCAAGAACTGGTGCGGTAACACGGCTCTGCTTGAGGGTCTGGAACGCCTCCTCGCATCGATCCGTCCACAAGAATTTGCAATCCTTGTGCAACATCTTGGTCATAGGTGCTGCTATCCTAGAGAAATCTTTTACAAATCTCCGATAGTAAACTGCTAGGCCAAGAAAACTTCGAACTTCGGCCACATTCTTAGGACTGTGCCATTCCACAATCACCTTTATCTTGGTTGGGTCTACCTTGACACCGTCCGCATTTATCACATGCCCTAGCTAGAAAGGCTACTTCCTTGAGCCAAAACTCGCACTTCGATAACTTTGCGAACCACTTCTAAGCTCGTAGGATGTCTAGCTAGCACCATGTGTAGATGTCGGGTGTGGTCTTGCTCATTCTTCGAATACACAAGGATGTAATCGATAAACACTACCACACACACACCCAAGAGTTGATGGAAGCTCCGGTTCATCTGATCCATGAAAACTGTTGGAGCATTAGTTAACCCGAATGGCATCACCTCAAACTCATAATGCCCGTATCTGGTGCGAAAAGTTATCTTAGGTATATCTTCGGGCTTAACTGGAATCTGATGATACCCTGACTAGAGATCAATCTTGGAGAACACGCTGGCTCCCTTAAGTTGATCAAATAAATTTTGATCCTGGGCAATGGATACTTGTTCTTAATGGTCACCTTACTAAGTTCCCGGTAATCTTTGCATAGTCGCATACTGCCATCTTTCTTTTTGACAAACGCTGACTTTTGTTTAAAAAGAACTAGGAAGGTAGCGGAAACAGTAGCTAACCTTTTTACTATTTCCTAACAATACCGGAGCGCCCCAAGGAGACACACTGGGCCTTATGAAACCCTTGTTGATTAATTCCTGCAACTGGGTCTTCAACTCCTTAGGTTCCGCAGGGGCCATACGATATGGAGCCTTCGAGATTGGCGCAGTTCCGGGCACCAAATCTATGTTGAACTCCACTTCACGTTTTGGTGGTATTCCTGGCAACTCCTCTGGAAAAACGATTGCATAATCCCGAGCAACTATAATTGCTTCCAACTGTCCTTCTTTAGTTACATCCTTGACTAGACATAAGAACACAACCTCACCCTTGCGCTGCATGCTACGCATCTTCATTGTAGACACCACCTTCAGACCTTTGCTCATGGGCCTCCCGACATGGGTTACCCTTTTTGCGTTGGGTCCACACAAAGTAATGGCTTGATCACGACATCAAAATGGTGCTTGGTACTTTGCTAACCAAACTATCCCTAAGATAACATCGAACTCTATCATAGGGAATTCCCTCAAATCGAACTGCTCTCCTGAGATGACAATGGGAACATCCTTATGTTCCCGATGGCAGGCAAAATCCTCTCCCGAAGGTAGAGTTATAAAATATCCACATCACATAAAATAAAGCGCAGAGAAAAATAAATTTTCCAATCCCAGGCTTCTACCCATGGCCTAACTCGCTAAGGTTTTCCATATTAGGCTAGGTTGCACTCGTGACTCATAGCCTTTCAAGCTACTTATGACAAAGTAGCTTTAGGGTCTTAACCTATGCTCTGGTACCCACTGTAACGACCCGACTTTTATAAGCTGTCGATTTCCTTCGTAAATCGACAAATGGATCATTACCAAACAAAAACGTACTTAAATATTGTTAAGCTTAAACCTTTAAACATAATTGGAAGAATTCACTTTATTATTTATTAACTAATGGAAAGATTAAATGATCATAAAGTCTGAAATAACTAGGAAACCACTACAATAAGAGTCTAATCCCAACAAGCTGGGTATAGAAAATAATAAACTAAAAAGTAAAACATAGCTCGGGTTTCCTCTATTAATCTTGTAAAAACACACAACCCGATCCACACGAGAGCCCAATTATTCTTCTACATCATCACCTGAAATGGGGGGTCCACCGTCAGTGGCGAGTAACTAGGCTGTCCCACTTAAATGTGGAACCATGAATCATATAATAGCATAGAATCAACCAGCTTCATACCATATACAAGAATAATCATCATAAATTACCAAGAAAAATCAGATATACGCAGCGGAAGAGATATTATAAAATACATATAACGTCATAATCCATACATAATACACCAAACCATCCCATTGAACACTTATCTTTTCATATTATTACCCAAAACCCTTCTTTTAATCATCTTTCTTAATCCATGAACCGGTTATTATAGCTCGTAAGGATGCCCGTGTACATCCCAACTTTCCCAGAACATGCCAGGTAGGACCCGTGTATCCTACCTGTAACCCTCCTTTGCAAGGATTATGTCTAAGTGGGGCCCTCACTCCCAGATAACAGCCCGTGTACTACTAACCCGAACGACAACATATTCTACGATCCAGAACTGCCCAGAGACCGTAGTAGAGCAGTGGCTTCGACTTAACCTAATCTGGTGACCCGTGTATCACCAAACAGGCGTCCACTTCATATCTTATCTTATCTTATTGACATGACGATCGTGAGACCAATAAATATCTTATCATCATATCATCTTATTCTTATCAAAGTCAACCTTATTCTTATTAATTCGACTTAACTTCTTATCATTTTATTATTCCTTTATACTTATTAATCCTTAAATCAAAACTGAAATTATTATAAGCTAATATTAAAATAAATTAACCATCTCACTAACTCGAGTCACTCGACATCCCAAACAATAAAATAAACAATTAAATCAATTCTTTTTAATAATCACATAAAGAAGTCAATAAATTAATTAAATCATCAAAATAATATAAAAACTAACAATCATCAATTAATATTACATAAAACATGATAAAAATTACTCTTTTCTATCCAAATACCATTCGACCATCATAAGGGTAAAATACAAAATTGACTCTTTAAATTATTAATCAAAATTATCACAATTTAATCATTTAAACTTATTAAATCAATAATAAAATCATAAAATATTGATTAATTGAACAATCATAAATTATCATGGATCGAAACTTTGCTTTTTTATTATTCAATTTATTCGGCCAACATAAAAGAAAAACAAGAACAAGATTACTTTTCAAGAACCTATTAAATAACAATTAAATTACTTTTAAACCATTGATTAATTAATAAATCAAGATTAGGAACATAATTGAACAAGAAAGATTGAAACTTTAAATCTTTTTAAAAACTTGGACCACTCGACAATTTTAAAGAAACAAGAACATAATTACAAATTTAATTCAAAACTTCAATTAAGCAATTAAATAAATCATGATCATACTTTTAAATCAAGAAAACATCATAAAACTTCATAAAAATCATGCTTAATGGCTCCACATTTACACGCACATAACAAGAACACAAATCAAGATTTATCATGCAATTATTCTAATTAAAACATGTAATTTAAGAAAGTAAATCATGTATAGAATTGATTAAAACAATAAAGATTCATAAAAGATCAAGTAAAAATATCAAGAATAATATGAACAATAATCATCAAAAGTTTGAAAATCATAGTATTAACATGATACAAATTCCGTCAATCCTAGTTTAATTCTAATTAACTATGAGATAAATTATCCAAATTCAAGAGGGTTAGTCTAGTTGTCTTGAATAAGGAAGACAAGAAAACAAAGAAAAATCTTTGTTTGGGGTTCGACACACACACAACACACACAAGAGCACTTTTGTGGATTTTTGAGAATATTTTTAGAGGTTTAGAAGTTAGGATAATAGGTTATGAGTATTGTTCGCTATATATTATTATAAAGAACAAAAGAATCAATTAATTAAATAAAAGAAAAGGGGGGCCGTGTGAAATGAGTAGCAGGAGGAGGAAGTTGAGTCAACTTAGGAGACCTGGTAAGTGGTTAGTTAAAAATAGGATTTTTAGATTAATTAGGGTACTTATAATAAAAATTAGATATTTAGATATAGAATTATCTAAATAATAATAATAATAAAAAGAAAATAATCCTTGGCAAAAAAAAAAAGGGAAGGGTCGGCCAAGGGGAATTATATTGGGTCATTGGGCCCAATTTTGATACAAGGGAGAAATAAGATAAAACAGTCCAATTAACGGGGCTTTTTTGACTTAGAATTTTAAATACATATAAATTAATAACGAAATTTTCTGGCCCAGATTTTCGGACAAGGGAGAAAAATCTTTGTTTGGGCTTTTTGGGTTCTTTGTTTGGGCCTGCAAGCGGTCTCTACTAGTTCTCTTTTCTAAGATCATTGTTCAATTTCAGAGCAACAGAGATAACTCAATTTTAGCCCTAATTTGCAAATTACTAAGTCGGTTCAGATTAATGCACAAATTAGCCTAAAATTGTTTTGTGACCATTTTGAAATTACTCAATATTATGACGCTAGAATGAAGCCAAAATTCCGAATGAGAAATCAAGATTCAAACCATATAAATCACATAAAAAAGAAATTCAACATGATGATGACATGGGAAAATGTGAGCGTACCTCGGATCCCATGCAATTATAAAATCAAAATAAATAAATAAATAAAAGCTACATGGAATGATGCAAAAAAGGCAGAAAAAAGGGATGACCTAGATTAACAAAAAAGAAGCATGAAAATGTACATGGAGATGACATGAAATATGTAAAAAAAAAGGCATGACATGAATTACGAATTGCACATAAAAAGAAAAAAAGTTACATGAAGTAAAGCATAGATCTGCGCGAACGGAACAACAAAATTCACATGTTATCAAGATTAACGCAAGTCAAAGATTCAAATGAAAACTAAAACAAAAATAAGCATGTTGACATTGAATAAAAAAGGGTCTCAGAAATGTGTACTGGAATGTGCGGCGGGCGATTACGGCTTTGAGATTAGCGTGCCAAATGTCGAGTGACAGAGTTTTGAATTGATTTTGACAGAGTTTTGAAGTGTTTTTTTAGAGAGAGAATAGAAGTCATAACGTTGTATTGAAAAGTCGGATAGAGGGTTGTATTTATAGGCAAACAGAAGCAAAAATCGACCCCAGAGGACACCAGACCTGCGCCTAGGCGCAGGTCCAGTTACATGACCTGCGACTAGACGTAGGTCAATATTTGTGGCTAGCGTCTAGGCGCAGGTCCTGTAATATGGACCTGTGTCTAGGCACAGGTCCAACTGTGATCCAGGTCGATTTTTCTTATTTTGCGCGTGATTCTCCGAGATATTATGCAATTATGATACGATTACGGGAATCAATGAATGATTACCATAATATTTGAGATTCCAGAATAATCTGGGCCATTCTAGACTGTTCTCGAACCGTTTTCGGATTTTTCGGACAATTTTGAAAAAGTACGCTAAAAATGCCAAAAAAATTTGGAAAAATTCTAGAAAAATATAAATGAGCGAAAAGTGGAGAAAAGGTTGACGATGCAGGTGTAAAATTACTAAAATGCCCCTAAGAATGGAAAATGTTTCAAAAATTAATAAAAATAGATAAAAACTCAGAAAATTGTCGAAAAATTACCAAAAATTCAAGAAAAATATATTTGAACTAGAAAAATTATTTGATGCAATGTAAGATGACTAAAATACCCTTAGGAGGTAAATATGCATGAAAATAATGAAAATAAATTCATAAAAGTCCTAAAAAGAATGTCCGAAAAATCCCAAAACGAGTCGTGAATCTCTAAAACGCCTATAAATAGTGTGAGAGTGGTATGAGAGGGTTAAAGAGGTGGCATTTTGGCATACTAGCTCAAGACCGAACCTGTGCAACAGGGTACATTTATCATAGACTGTTAGGAGCTAACTGAGGTGCCAGAATTAAGTGTCTACTGTTGGGGATCTCCAATGATTCAGAGTTGAACCTTTTGATGTATTCAGCCAACCCTTCGTTCTCTCCCTGTTTGCAAGACATTAGGTGAATGCTTGTCTTCTTGTATTTCTTGGCTGCCATGAAGTGCTGAATGAACAATGATTCCAAGATTGAGAAGCTAGTAATGATGCCCGAGGGCAGATCATTGAACCAGCTAATTAAGTGTTGTCCCCTTGAGTGTAGTTGGGAAGAACTTGCACCATGGAGCCTCTTACCCAGTTTTCCCTGCCATGTGGGCTTTGTCGGCCTCTACATTTTCAGTGGGGTCAGTAGTTGCTTGGAAAGAGTCAATGGGAGGTACCTTGACCTTGCTCGGGTCAGATACTTCCACAATCTCCCGACTGAACGGAGTCTGGCAAGAGAGTACAACTGATGGATTTGTTCGGGGAGCATTTCTTCGGGATGTGCCGACCTCGTCCTGAATGGCCGAGTTTGCCCGTCGGTCGCGAGAGGACCCATGATGGGAGCGCTCTCGGATCCTTAGCTTGGGATGTTTGCCTATGCCAGGACGGTCTCGGTACCTTTGGTTATCCCGCTGAGTATTCTCAGGTAGAGGCTCCCTTCTTTTCTCTATTATCCGCCAAACATCCTAATGGCGTCTCTGATTTATGACTTCTCGAGCGTCCATAGATCCTTTGTGAAGTCTTCTGTTGCTGAGGAGAGTTCTTGCATCTGTTGGTCCTTCAATTTCTGAGTGAGGAGGGAGTATGTTGCGGTCATTCATTGGCTTGGCCAACCTCTCTGAGCAGGACGGCTGATGTCCAGGAGGTCGGGATTTTTCAGTCTTCTTTCCATTCTGTGGTTCCTGTAGGTTGATCACGGGTCGCGGCTCAGCACTCCTTATGATGGAAGTGTGACTTTGAGCTGTTCGAGCTGAATGACTCCGGAGAGTTCCATCAGGAGGGGGGCGAGAAGGTCCACCCTTCAGCATTACCCTCGGTCTTTCCTGTGGGGCTTTACCTTCGTATGGAGCCTTGCTTTTGGATGGAGGAATAATCGAATGCAAGGTCCCGTCACTCGACGTGTACGAAATTAAAATATGGCACGGAGATTTGCCTGAAGTGTTTTTGATAGCCGAGTGATGACCTGATCAAGGTCTCTTATTGTGACTAGTTGTTGTTCAGGAACATTCACAGTTGACACTCTTTGTTCCGGCTCAGGTTCTCTCTCAGGGCTTAGCTTCTACGCCGCGTCGGTCTTGCTGGACGAGAGTCGTCCTTGTTGCCCCCGTAGGCTCCTGGTCGATAGCTTGGGTCTGACCAGGGGAAGTCCCCGAGCGACGAGCAGCATGAAATCTAGTGTTAGTCATTGATTTATCGACTGATCGATGTCGTTTCCCAACAGAAGCCGCCAATCTGTTTCTGTCTTATAGAAACTTAGATACATAGGTAAAAAATTATGATTTGGGGAGTGCCTCAATTTATGCTGACTAGATCTCCTTGTGATGACTTGGTTGTGGATGAGCCGGTCGTTGATGCTGACTGGATTCCCTAGGACGGGTTCGGGCCTGGCTGAGTGAGTCCTGCAAAACGAAAAAGTGTGACTGGCCAGGGGGGTGTACCCGGGAATTCCCCTCCGATGCTTATGTCAGCAAAGTGATATAAGTATAAATGTAGAGAGAGAGAGAGAGAGAGAGAGATAAGGGTTTAGAGAGAGAGTTTCTCTATTAGGAAAAGGTTGTTGTATTGGGAATTATGTTTGTGTAAAAAGTTGTCCCTCACGTGCCATAAATGTAGGGTATTTATAGGTGAGGTTATTCGGGGCTGATTGACAGGTTATTGGGGGCTGCCAATCACCTGATAAGGGGGGATTTGTGACATCTGTCTTTGGATGTCCAGATGATGACACCTGTCTGAAGGGTGTTTTAGGAGATAATGGGAATTCCAGGGGTATTTTGGTCATTGTGACATTATTGGGCTTAGGGCCCAAACAATCATTATTTAATATAAATATTTTTGATGATTGAAATTGTCTCATATTCCACATGTAATTTGCAACTTGGAACCTGGCATTTTCTAGTTAAGAGTTAGGGGCAAATTGTTATGGATAAATATTCATAAGCTGAGGCAAGGTTCATAAGCTGAATTTAGCTTCATAAGTTGAATACAGTGTAAGTTGTATACATACAGGTTTGTAAGTTGAATACATATACAGGTTCATAAGTGAACCAGGATCAGTGCCTGATCTTGAAACGACGAAAGAGATACTCCTTAGTGCTAATCCCATCTTTGAGATTAGTTCTTTTCATGGTCCTTTTATTAGTTCCTTTGTATCACTTATGTCCAATCTTGGTCCTGTTTAGTCCGGTTTGTAAACTTAAAACTTTAGCTCGTAGTTTATTTGTTTTGGTTTGTATTAAGTAGTAGATTACACTATCTTTGAAGCAGGGGTCACAAGGTGCGACTTGAATGTTGAGAATTGAACTTAGAGTTCAGAGGTGAATCGCGAGTCGCGAGTTTTGTCCACGAGTCGCGAGCCTACTTGGCTTGAGCTGCGTACTTTGAAGCATTGCAGGTGCATGGTCCAGAAGGATCTCGCGAGTCGCGAGTTTTGGGTCGCGAGTCGCGACTCTGTTCTGCCTTGGCTACGTACTTGAGCAAGGCTAAGGAGTTGGAGTTCAGTAGGTTCTCGCGAGTCGCGAGTTTTGGGTCGCGAGTCGCGACTTTGTTCTGCCTTGGCTACGTACTTGAGCAAGGCTAAGGAGTGGGGTTCAAGTAGAGCCTCGCGAGTCGCGAGTATGGGTCGCGAGTCGCGACCCAGGCTCTGTCCTGGCTACGTGTTTCAGCTGCTTGTTTTTGCTTAATGGGTATTTTTGCTTTTGCTTGCAAGTTGAGTAATAGCCTTGATTAGTCATCTACTAGCCTAGCTAGATGTCATACTACCTTTGGGAGTCATGATGAAAGGCTTGGAGTGTCATGAAGGCTAAGAGAAGCTCATTGGTCTATTTTGGTGCAAGTGGGTGCAAGTAGCTCAAGTTGCTTAAGGAGGCTGATTTTGGCTTGATATTTTCATTACTTTAGCCTTTGTTTATTGCTTGAGCATATCCTTATGTAGTATTATACTTGTATTATACTTGATACGTATAATAGTTTGTACGTATTCGGTTGCGTATTGTACGAATATACGTATAATTATACGTATAATTGTACATTTCTTTCTTTAAGTAGACTTTGATGTATCATTTGTAAACTACTTTGAATTTTATAAAAACTTGAACTTTGTTCATCCTTGAGGCTAAAGTAACTTAGCTTTCTTTGAATTGATTACTTGGGAGTTTTAACTACAAGTTTTCTAAACCGATTAGTGAGCTTTGAGAGTGATTCTCTAAGTGATTTAATCAACCTGAATTGAGTGTAAGAGTGATTCTTTCTACTGAATTTAGTAGGGAATATTTTCTTAAGAGTGATTCTTTTGAGTTATTTCATTATCTTCTCAACTCTAATTATTTGCTTGATTGACTTCAAGACTAATTATAGTTCAAGTGGTATCAAGAGCTTAAGTTCAACATGGGTGATGAAGCTGCTGCAAACTTGAAGAGGGATCAACTGATTGAAGCTTTGTCCAAGCAAAATGATGCTTTGCATGATATGATGACCCAATTAACATTGGAAGTATTGAAAAACAAAAAAACAAATGAAGAACAGAAGGAATCATATGGGGATGATAGGGGTTTGAAAATCGATGTTCCTGAATTCAATGGTACTACTGATCCAGAGGTGTACCTTGAATGGGAAAGATCTTTGGAGAGGTTTTTTGAGTACAAAGAAACACCAGAAGAGAGGCAATACAAGGTGGCGGTTTTGAAGTTGACAAAATATGCTTCAATATGGTTGGAAGGGTTGAAGAAACAAAGGGAGAAGGAGAACAAGTCCAGAATCCAAACCTGGAGTAAGCTAAAGAAGCAATTGAGGAAGAGATTTGTGCCTTCGAACTACAAGCAACACCAATATGTGAGGTGGTCGACTTTGAAGCAAGGAACCATGCCGGTTTTGGAGTTCATCAAGGAATTCGAAAAGCTTGCCATGGTTTGTGAAATAGATGAATCCGAAGAACAAAGACTAGGACGGTTCCTAGGTGGGTTGAACACGGATTTGAGGGAGAAGTTGGAAGTGTTTCCTTTCCTTACTTATGCGGAAGCTTGCAAAATGGCGCCTACTTTGGAGAGTCAAAGGAAGAAATCGAGTGGTACAATTGCTAAACCTTTTACTAGATCTTCAACTTTTAAGCCTAGTACTAGTAGTAGCAATGTTAATGTTAGTACTGATCATGATAGGAATAAGAAAGCTAATGTGCCTATTAGAACTGTTAATGACAAAGTAAAATGCTATAAGTGTCAAGGTTATGGTCACTACCAATCTAATTGTCCTACTGCCCGAATTATGACCTTACATGATATAGAAGAAATAGATGAAATAGAAAAATTAGCTCTTCTAGCTCATGAACATGATAAAGAGGAAGAGGAGGATGTAGAAGAACTTTGTCAACCTGAATTAGAGGGGGAAAATCTGGTTATTAGGAGAAATCTGTATACCAACAACGTGGCAAAAGAAAGTGAACAAAGAGAGACGATATTTCATTCGAAATGTCTGATCCAAAAAAAATTATGCACGTTGATTGTAGATGGGGGTAGTTGTGCGAATGTAGCGTCCACTGAATTGGTGAATAAGTTGTCTCTGCCGTTGGTGAAACACCCTAATCCTTATAAACTAAAATGGTTAGATGATGAAAGTGAGGTTAAGGTGCGGAATAGAGTCTTGATTAATTTTAGCATTGGTAATTATGTCGATGAAATTTTGTGTGATGTAATCCCAATGACGGCATGTCACTTGTTACTTGGGCGCCCCTGGCAGTTTGATCGGGGAGTAATTCACGATGGTGTAACTAACACTTATAAAGTTAATAAAGATGGAAAAATGAAAACTTTGTTACCTTTAGCACCCTCAAAAATCCTAAACACCAAGCCTAAATCAAAGTCCAATTCGGACAATGGGAGTGTGTTATTAGGGAGAAAAGAATTCGAGAAGTTGTTTGAGCAAGAGGGGTGTGCGTTTGTGTTAGTAAGTCAAGAAAAAATAGAGGGAGTGGCGATTACAGATTCTGAGTTGGGGGAGGTTTTAAATGAATTTCAGGATGTTTTTCCTCACGAATTACCTCCTGGTTTACCACCAAAAAGAGGAATTGAGCATCAGATTGATCTCATTCCCGGAGCCCCTATTCCAAATAAGCCATCCTATAGGTGTAATCCCGAGGAGAGTAGGGAATTACAACGACAAATAAGTGAGTTGATTGAGAGAGGATATGTGAAGGAGAGTATGAGTCCGTGTGCTGTTCCGGCCTTACTTGTCCCAAAAAAAGATGGGTCTTGGAGGATGTGTATTGATAGTCGATCTGTTAACAATATTACTATCAAGTACAGGTTTCCAATTCCTAGATTAGATGACATGTTAGATGAATTGAGTGGGTCTAATTTGTTCTCTAAAATTGATCTTAGGAGTGGGTACCATCAAATTTGTATGCGTGAGGGTGATGAGTGGAAGACCGCTTTTAAAACAAAATATGGCTTGTATGAATGGCTTGTCATGCCTTTCGGTCTAACAAATGCCCCAAGTACGTTCATGAGATTGATGAATGAAGTACTTAGGCCATTTTTAGGCAAATTTGTAGTGGTATATTTAGATGATATTCTTGTTTATTCTGCTAACAAGGAGGATCATTTGAATCATTTGTGTCAGTTATTTGAAACACTAAGGAAACATAAACTTTTTGGGAAGTTAGAGAAGTGTTCTTTCATGCAAAATGAAGTTAGTTTTCTGGGTTTCATTATTTCTGATGTAGGGGTGAAGGCGGATCCTGCTAAAGTAGACGCCATTTCTACTTGGCCGGTTCCAAAATGTGTGACTGATGTGAGGTCTTTTCATGGTTTAGCGTCTTTTTATAGGAGATTTATAAAAAATTTCAGTACTTTATTAACTCCTATAACTGAGTGTACTAAACATGGGAAATTTGAGTGGACTGTTGCTGCTCAAAGGGCCTTTGAATTGATTAAAGTTAAGATGTGTGAAGCACCTGTGTTATCATTACCTGATTTTACTAAACCTTTCGAGGTTGAGTGTGATGCGAGTGGGACAGGTGTTGGGGCTGTTTTGATTCAGTCGGGTAAGCCTATCGCTTATTTTAGCGAGAAGCTTAGTGGTGCTAGATTGAACTATTCTACTTATGATAAGGAGTTTTATGCTATGGTTAGAGCTTTAGGACATTGGAGTCATTATTTGCGTCCTGCTTCCTTTGTTTTACATTCTGATCATGAGTCGTTAAAGTACATACATGGGCAGCATAAGCTCAGTGCACGACATGCTAAATGGGTAGAATTTTTACAATCTTTTGACTTTGTTGCTAAATACAAAGCCGGAAAGGCAAATATTGTTGCTGATGCTCTTTCCAGGAAACATTCACTACTGACAACGGTGGATACCAAGGTTCTTGGGTTCGAATTGATAAAAGAATACTATGCACTCGATGGTGATTTTCGTGATTTGTTTGTTGATTGTGAGTCCGGTTCAAAAAATAATTTTCAGTTGGTGGATGGGTTCTTATTTAGAGGGAACAAGCTCTGTGTTCCAAGATGTCCGGTTAGGGAGTTATTGATTCGGGAGGCTCATGGAGGTGGGTTGGCTGGTCATTTCGGCATCAACAAAACTACTGAGTTACTACAGGAGCACTTTCATTGGCCACGCATGGTTGGTGAAATCCAAGCTGTATTGGCTCGATGTGGGGTTTGTCAGAGGTCGAAGAGTTCTTTTCAACAAGGGCCGTACACCCCGTTACCAGTTCCGGAAAGGCCGTGGGAGGATGTGAGCATGGACTTTATAGTGGCACTGCCTAGAACTCAAAGGGGGAGAGACTCAGTTATGGTGGTGGTGGATAGATTTTCAAAGATGGCACACTTTATTCCATGTCACAAGACTGAAGATGCGGTGAATGTCGCTTGCTTGTACTTCCGGGAAGTGGTGCGCTTACATGGGGTCCCTAAAACTATTGTCTCTGATCGTGATAGTAAGTTTTTGAGTTACTTCTGGAGAACTTTGTGGAGGCTTATGGGAACTAAACTACTATTCAGCACATCTCATCATCCACAAACAGATGGGCAAACGGAGGTGACTAACAAGACATTGGGGTCGTTGCTTCGGGGTCTAGTGAGCAAAACCGGCAAGGATTGGGATGTGAAACTATGTCATGCTGAGTTCGCTTACAACAGGACACCTACTTATGCTACAAAACACTCCCCATTTGAAATTGTTTATGGCATTAACCCTTACGTTCCTATTGATCTTATTGCTTTACCTAGGGATTCTTATGTTCACGGTGATGCTAGAGCTCAGGCCGAAGCCATGGTGAAGATTCACAAGGAGGTCCGAGGAAACATTGAGAAAGCTAATGAGGGGTACAAGAAAAAGGCCAACAAGAGGAGGAAGCCAAAAATCTTTGCTCCAGGAGATTTGGTGTGGATTCATTTGAGGAAAGAGAGGTTCCCGGGGAAGCGGAAACACAAGCTAATGCCGAGAGCAGATGGTCCTTTTAAGGTCTTAGAGCGTTATGGTGATAATGCTTATAAGATCGATCTTCCGGGTGATTATGGAGTTGCTGCAACCTTCAACGTGGGTGACTTATCTCCTTATTTAGAAGATGATGAACTGCTAGAATTGAGGTCAATTCCTGTTGAAGAGGGAGGGGATGAACCAGGATCAGTGCCTGATCTTGAAACGACGAAAGAGATACTCCTTAGTGCTAATCCCATCTTTGAGATTAGTTCTTTTCATGGTCCTTTTATTAGTTCCTTTGTATCACTTATGTCCAATCTTGGTCCTGTTTAGTCCGGTTTGTAAACTTAAAACTTTAGCTCGTAGTTTATTTGTTTTGGTTTGTATTAAGTAGTAGATTACACTATCTTTGAAGCAGGGGTCACAAGGTGCGACTTGAATGTTGAGAATTGAACTTAGAGTTCAGAGGTGAATCGCGAGTCGCGAGTTTTGTCCACGAGTCGCGAGCCTACTTGGCTTGAGCTGCGTACTTTGAAGCATTGCAGGTGCATGGTCCAGAAGGATCTCGCGAGTCGCGAGTTTTGGGTCGCGAGTCGCGACTCTGTTCTGCCTTGGCTACGTACTTGAGCAAGGCTAAGGAGTTGGAGTTCAGTAGGTTCTCGCGAGTCGCGAGTTTTGGGTCGCGAGTCGCGACTTTGTTCTGCCTTGGCTACGTACTTGAGCAAGGCTAAGGAGTGGGGTTCAAGTAGAGCCTCGCGAGTCGCGAGTATGGGTCGCGAGTCGCGACCCAGGCTCTGTCCTGGCTACGTGTTTCAGCTGCTTGTTTTTGCTTAATGGGTATTTTTGCTTTTGCTTGCAAGTTGAGTAATAGCCTTGATTAGTCATCTACTAGCCTAGCTAGATGTCATACTACCTTTGGGAGTCATGATGAAAGGCTTGGAGTGTCATGAAGGCTAAGAGAAGCTCATTGGTCTATTTTGGTGCAAGTGGGTGCAAGTAGCTCAAGTTGCTTAAGGAGGCTGATTTTGGCTTGATATTTTCATTACTTTAGCCTTTGTTTATTGCTTGAGCATATCCTTATGTAGTATTATACTTGTATTATACTTGATACGTATAATAGTTTGTACGTATTCGGTTGCGTATTGTACGAATATACGTATAATTATACGTATAATTGTACATTTCTTTCTTTAAGTAGACTTTGATGTATCATTTGTAAACTACTTTGAATTTTATAAAAACTTGAACTTTGTTCATCCTTGAGGCTAAAGTAACTTAGCTTTCTTTGAATTGATTACTTGGGAGTTTTAACTACAAGTTTTCTAAACCGATTAGTGAGCTTTGAGAGTGATTCTCTAAGTGATTTAATCAACCTGAATTGAGTGTAAGAGTGATTCTTTCTACTGAATTTAGTAGGGAATATTTTCTTAAGAGTGATTCTTTTGAGTTATTTCATTATCTTCTCAACTCTAATTATTTGCTTGATTGACTTCAAGACTAATTATAGTTCAATAAGTTGGATACAACTTCGTAAGTTGAATACAACTTGATAATATGAATATAAGTTGTCAACAACTACCAACGTCAGCTTTCAGCGACGGGCAAGGCTAAAGGCATAAAATATATTCAAAGGAAAAAGATTAGCAAAATATCTCAACGGAGTTGGTTCCATAAATGAAGGAGCCTTAGAGAGCAAGTCAAATTGACTAGCTTACGCATGCCAATGAAATAGGAAGACTAATTTAAGTCCAAATGAACGTGGTCAGCAAAAAAGTGGGTCAAGTGCATAACTAATTCAGCAAAATTACAGCAACAACCTCCTACAAATCAGGAAGCTAGCATCTGTTAGCTACACAATGGAACTACTATATAAAGAAAGCTGAGAGGAAATGGAATGACACGAAAAAACCTACCCTTCTCTCTTATTGAATTCTAAACATCTATACTTAATTATTTCTCATTTTCAATTCGTAGATCTAAGCTGCAAATATTTTCACCCATTGTACTTGTGATCGACAACCAAACATAGCGAATTGGCAGACTCAAACCCACCCGGGATTTTTTTACCCTGATTTAGGAGGGTTTTCCGCGTCACCATCTCTAGTGTTCTCCCATTTCCTTGCTTTCTTTTCGTTTATTCCTTCTTTCTTTGAGTTATTAGTTAGTTAATCTAGCTATAGCTACATCTAGCTATGATTTGCTAGCTTAGGCGAATTTTAGCATAAACAGTAATCCCTATTTTTATTGGGAAAGTATTGCCTTGTAGTTAGTACATAATACCTTCTACTTTGTTCTTTTTTTTTGGAGTTAAGTTTTTTTTAATTTAAGCAAAATTCAAACCGTTTATAATCTAACATAACCTAGATACCAGCAAACCTTGTCCAGATACAACCAAACCCAGCCAAGATGCCAGCAACCTGGTCTAAATACAGGCTAAAAATTGTCTTGATAATTAAGTGTTGAATCAAACCCAAAAACAAAAGTTGAAAAGATCAAATCAAAATCATATACCAAAGACCTAGACACCATGCAATCAAATTAAAGGCCTAGATGTCGTGCAATCAAATTAAAAGCAAAAGCAAATTGATACCAAATCAAATCAAAGCTGAAATACAAAGCCACATATATGCATACACATTCAAAAGATGGAATCAAAAGTATCAAGTTAGTTTTTGGTGAAATCTCAAATTTTTCTCATAAAAAATTTATCAAATTGTTTATATGACAAACACTTGATTGTAGGCATTCAATTAGAGTAAATCGCAAACGGCTAAGTCATTCGATGCTTAAATTTTCAAATTATATCCTCTCAAATTTTATACTTTTTGAGTATTATATTCCAAATCTTAAGTTCAAATTTTATTTTTTAATTGGCAAAAAAATATCTTTGCTCATTATTGAATATATATATTTTGGATAATCAAAATTGTCTCATATTCAACCTACAACTTGAAACTTGGAACCTAGCATTTCCTACTTACAAGTTAGGGGCAAATTGTTATGGATAAATTTTCATAAGCTGAAGCCAGATTCATAAGCTGAAGCTAGGCTTATAAGTTGAAGCTAAGGTCATTATCTGAATATAGCTTCATAAGCTTAATACATGTTTGTAAGTTGAATACATGCAACGACAACGACGCCAATTTGATAAAGGGGTTTTCACCACAAAATTACCAAATAAAAACCCCTGTTGTAGTATGAGTGGGGGTGTCGAACACGGAAAAGGTCCATAAACATCCATTAAACATGTCTTAAACATCCAAAGCATCTGAGAAGGTACCCGAGGAAAAAACCATGCAAACAACGAGACAGAGGCTACAGCGCGCGGTGCGACTGAGCCTCTGACTTTAAACTTCGATCAAGTAGAGAGGAGCAAGTACATTAGTAAAAAGCCAAGCACAATCATAGTTATTTTTAGTAAGGGCAACTTGGGTTAATTAAAGGTGCGAAGCAAAAAAAATTATAAAGTATATGCTTGGTTGCATTCTCTTAATTCTCTATTAAAGTTTTAAGGCCATTGATTTAACCTTGCATATTGCTTGCCCCGTCATACCCTTGATCTCGTACTCGAGAGAAAGATAAAACCCAATTATCCTCCTTCCTTAATACTACCATGAAAAACATGACTACACTAGCAATAATTGCAAAAACAATAAAGTAAATAAACCAACCAAACATGAAATTGCATAATTTAAACATTATACTGATAGTCTGTATTAGTTAGTATTTTTCTTAGCTTTTATTTATTTATTTTCTATTTTTATTTAGTTTTGTTAGCATTTTTAGGCTTTTTAGTTTAGTTTTGTTTCGGTAGTCCCCTTTCCCTTTTTCTATGTGATTTCCTTTATTTTACTTTGTTTCTGCGTTTTCTTCCCATTTTGCAGGTCCCGAGTCTATTTCGGAACCAGAGGAGGCAAGCCGGGAACCTCGAGGAAGTCACAAAGTCATTTGCCAATGTTGGAGCCAAGAAGGCCTCAGCGGGCGCTGGGAATTCATCAGCGTCCGCTGGGATGGTTTATGTGTTTCAAGGAAATTTGTAAGAAGAAAATAAAGTAGGTTTGTGTATGTCATCCCGGTCGTTACGCTAGCTTGAAAGAGTAGTGTGATCTTAGAACGACCTCCCCTTATCCATGACCTAAGTCTAAGTTTCAATTGATTCATTTCAGGTTTCCCGAAAAACCGAATCATGTCCTCTACAGGTAAGTTCTCACTTGTATTTAAGTGAACCTGGGGTTTAGAACGCGTATGCGTTCCTATAGTCGTGGTCTTGGGATAGAGGAGCTAGCTTGGGGGAGCTGCTCTTGGGGAATGTTTGATTGTGCTTGTTTGTGGTTGTGTTTCTTAGTGTGGTGTGATAATATAGTGGTCATTGGGGCGATATCCAGGTCTTGCTCCCGTTTTGAAAATCCAAATGCATTTTAGTGCTTTGCATACTAGTTTATTTTCGTAGTTTATTTTTCTTTTCTTATTTTCCTTAGTTTCTATTTATTAGTTTTTGCATACTAGTTTATTTTCGTAGTTTATTTTTCTTTTCTTATTTTCCTTAGTTTCTATTTATTAGTTTTTGCATACTAGTTTATTTTTGTAGTTTATTTTCTTTTATTTTTCTCCATTTTTGCATGTAGCTTATTTTCGTAGTTTATTTTCTTTTATCCCTTTTATTTTTCTAGGTTTAGTCGTCTCCCGATGACGAAACTAGGGGAATCCTTATAGGGACTTTTCTTTCCTTTAGAGTCTCGAGTCCGCACAATTTTCAATGTTTTTTACTAACTCTTAGGATAGAATATTTTTTCCCTTTTAGGAGAACCCTTTAGGACTAGATGTGTATCCAGGTCGGTTTGTGGTACGAGGTTGTCCCTTGTTTAGTTGACGCTGAGTCGGTGGTTTTTGAACCTAAGTGAGGTTTCGAGCTCCTGCCTTAATTAGACCCTTTTAGGGTTATTCATTTCTGAGCGTCGCATTGTATCCTTCGTCGCTTTTAGTTTATCTGTTTCTTTTGGCTCTGATTTTTTAATTGTGAATTGCTACCGCCCTTTCGAGACTTGGAAAATGATTTAGGCACCATCTTACGTCATAGCATCGAGTTCATTTTCGGTCCTTGTAAATTTTGTAATAGTGTAATTATTCGAGTATTGTAACTCCTTCTCAAAAAATAAAAAGATTTATTAATTAATTATGTTTATTATGTCGTGTTTTTAGTTCTAATTGTTTATACGCTTGTTCTTTTTGTTTCTTCAAAAAAAAATTGTACATAATTAGAGAAGGAGATAGTAGTTTTCTTAGCAGACCAGTGTCCTATTGTAAATTATCCTAACAGTCGGTCCGTAGTTATTTGTAGTTTCGGACCTTGTATGTAAGATGCTATGATCTTAAGCCCTATTGATTTCATGTTTCATGTTCTCGAAAGGTCTCATCTTTGGTATGCGGCGTCACTTGTCAAATTTCGAGAGACGCTAACTCCGGCAAGACGTGAGTGTCCTTTCCTTTGTTCTTCATGACTCCCTCACGGAGTATTTTTCCCGCCACCGACTTATGTCTGAGATTATTCAAGGGTGTTTGACGGTTGTTAGGTTGTTTAGGCTTGGATACCTCGTAGTCCATTAAGTTTCTAATGTGTGAAAGGTTTCAGTCCTTAGTTTAGTTAGTTCATGGCATTGGGATTTGTGCGCCTTATGATTGTAATAGGAGTCCTTAGTCCGTTGTAGAATTCCTCTCCTGAGGGATTTGTCGAACTCTTCGTGTGGTAGTTGCTTGGGGACAAGCAACGAGCTAGCTTGGGGGAGTTTGATAGTCTGTATTTAGTTAGTATTTTTCTTAGCTTTTATTTATTTATTTATTTTCTATTTTTATTTAGTTTTGTTAGCATTTTTAGGCTTTTTAGTTTAGTTTTGTTTCGGTAGTCCCCTTTCCCTTTTTCTATGTGATTTCCTCTATTTTGCTTTCTAGAAGATGACTTACCAATCATGATTCTCTTGAGCTTAATTCTTGCTTAGCTTATTTTGAAGTTGGCATTAGTGAATCAAGACTAAGGTTTGAACGGAGTTCTTTACTCCTTGATGCTATGTTTGATCTATCTTGTGTTCATGGAGATTGTGGTTGGTCTAGAATTGATAAGGGTGTTCGTGATGATGTCTCATTTTCTTTGACATATTCTTGCATTGGAAGAACTCTATTGGTCTAGAATCGATTTTTGAGGTGGCGGGTTAGGTGCGCCCATGTTTTGCTTGCTTTGTTGTTTGATGTTTGTCAATTGACATTAGTGGTGTTACTCGTTTTGGTAATAATGGTGTATGATCCGGGTGGCCTATGATGGGTAATCGGAGCTTGGTTTGGTCGTCTCTAGCTCTAACTACTGGGTTTAGTGGAATTGGGTCTTGCTTGTTGATGATTGTCTTCTCTCCACTCCTTGTTGAAGGCGAGGATTTGAGGGCAAATCCTTTTTTAGAAGAGTTTGACGCAGAACGGGATGGTCCCACGAGCGACTTCAACGGTCAACGACTTCAATTTTGTTCACTTTTACTTGGATAGTTTTGAACTCTTGTTTTTAGCTTATTTTCGTGTTTTTCGGGTTGTAATAAGTAGCCCAAACTCTCGTTTTATTGCCTTAGTTAAGTTAGCATGTGTAACGGAACTAGAAACACGAGCAAAGGAAGCGAAACGGATCATGCACGATCCTTGCACGACCATGCACGACCCTTGCACGACCGTGCATATGGTCGTGCAACATTCAGAAAGGTCTGGAAAGGACTGCACGACCGTGCAGAAGTCAATGGCAAGATCCAGGCTTGCACGACCGTGCAAGCTAAAGCTGCACGATCGTGCAAGCACGAAGGATTTTGCCACGATCGTGCAAGTTAGGCTGCACAACCGTGCAACCTATGTTCTGCACGACCGTGCAGAAGTCAGTGGCAAGATCCAGGCTTGCACGACCGTGCAGGCTAAAGCTGCATGATCGTGCAAGCACGAAGGATTTTGCCACGATCGTGCAAGTTAGGCTGCATGATCCAGAAAGGGGTTTTTTGGCATACACGATCGTGCATGGTTGTGCTGCACGACCGTGCACGGCCCTGCACGTATAATTCGAATTTTGCTCTTCTTCTCTTGTTATGTTTAGTGTCTTTCTAATCTTGGCCCTTGATTGCTTAGAGATTAATGGTCTAGATTAGAAGCTTCATTAGGGGTTGCTTAGCCTTTACATAGCATGCTTTTCCTCTTTTGTAATAATCTTTTGTGAAATTAAAATCTGAGATTTTCTCTCTTATGAAGTTCTTTGTGAGCTCAACTTCCTTTGTGGATGCAAATCTTGCTAAACTTTGTGATTGGTAAGTCATCTTCTAGTCATTACCTTTGTGATTTTGATTAGATTATGTTTAGCTCTTGATTATTAGTCCTTAGTGAGCTAGTTTTCAAGTTCATATCCCATTTTTATGTTTGTTTTGGTGTTCATATTGGGAGCTTATTAGAGACCTACGAAAATTCTGAAATTTTATGAGTTTTTGATTGTTTTTTAGACCCCTTCCTACACCACAAGGTACTTTTATTGCTTGCTTATTTGCTTTGATTTCTTGTTCTTCGTTGTTATTTATTGATTTCTAGTAGTTGATAGTTGTTGTTTTGATGCTTTTAGTTTTTAGATTTAATTAATGTTATTAGTTTTAGTTTTAATTATAATTATTAATCTAGTTATGTTTTTATTAATTAGTTGTGAGTAGTTAATTTCTAGGGTTTGAGTGAAACCTCTCAAATCCTCAATGATTGTGGTCTAGTTGTTTCTTGGCTTTTGGTTGTGATTATGTTGGTACCGAAGGTTCGATAATGTTGAGTCACGTGCCTAATTAACATTAGACTCATAGAAGAATCCCCACCTAAGGACCGAAAGGTGAACGTGGGTGATGACTCCCTTCGCCCGATTGATGGAAGCACCACGAAAGTTGGGCCTTCGATCAAGGGAAAGTTACCGGTCTTCGTGATTCGTGCTTATGACTAGTTAGATGTCCCGCCACAAAAGTAGGTTTGTGTATGTCTTGCCGGTCGTCACACTAGCTTGAAAGAGTAGTGTGATCTTAGAACGACCTCCCCTTATCCATGACCTAAGTCTAAGTTTCGATTGATTCATAATTCATGGTGCTATGAGTTGTGGATCTCTTACCCTAGTCCCTTTTATTCTTGTTTTCATAGTTTAGTTTTAATTAGTTCCCGTAGTTCTCTTCGCCTCTCGCGACCATCATTTGACCTAGCTTGTTCGACGCTCATGCCTAGATGTAGACTTTGTGAAAATCCCTTCTATCATATACTACTTGCCAAAAATGAAATAAACAAGATGGAAAGCATAGTGTTGAACCATGTTTGATTTGATGGATGACAAACCAGTTCTCTATACTTGATTATTATGCATGTTTGTAATTGAGCAGGTAAATTCAAGTGAGAACTCTTCGAAGAAAATCTGAAGACCTTGAGATACTTCAAGAATCAGAAGTCAAGAGCTTGAAGTCTTTTAATTTTTGTACTTCTAGGATCTTCTTGTAAAATAGGCTTAGGAAGATACACATTGTGTTTCTAAGTAAAGAGCAAAAAGATTTAAAGTTTATGTCCAGTAAAGAGAATAAGCCAAGAACAAGCTAAATACAGACAAAGAACAAGCTTGGAACAGTTCTCTTTGCCAGATGTAGACTTTGTAGTACTGAGACCACTGTGGGAACAAACCTCTGTATTACGCACGTGCACTTAAGTGATGCGTACCGATTTTCGTGTTCAAAATTATTTTTGAAAATTTATTTGAAAAATAGTGATCACTTATGTTTTGGAAATCTGCCAAATTGATTCACAAAATCATGTTTGCAATGTACTTGTTTGGACTCTAGTGTACCTTCCCAGTACATGTAGTGGAAGGAGACAAAGGTCTGAAATAGGTACATTTGCACTTGTGTCAGCTGAGTTTGTTTGCACAATTTAGGCAAGTCTCCAAGCACACTTCTAGGGGACGGTTTTTCTTTGCCTATAAATACAATCTTTTGAAAAACCCTAGCAAGACTTTTTGCTCTCCAAAGAAAACGAAGTCATATTTTCTGAGAGTTTATCCTTAGAGCAAAACTATCTCCATATCCATCTTTAAGAGAAAAACTTACGGAGATTTAAGTTTGTAATATTTGAACCACTTAGAGGGAAGTGGTTGGGGAGTGTTCTGTGAACACTGAGTGAACTGTTAGAGTTAACAGTTGGGGAATTAAGTGTTATAAAGTTGTAGCATTTAATTGAGTGTGTAACCTTGTTATTATTCAGAGTTGATTAATAATATTGGTGAGAGAGTGGAGGATGTAGGCTTGTTTAGAAGCCGAACCTCGTTAAATCCTTGTGTCCCTACTCTTTATTTACTGTTTTATCGTTGTTCTCACAAAAAGATAAACAAACTTTGAAAACGATTGAAAAAATACACATACTCAATTCAACCCCCCCCCCTTCTTGAGTATACATTGAACTTACAATTGGTATCAGAGCCTAACTTCTCACAAGGTTAACTACCTAGAGGAGCAAGAAGATGTCTACTCAAGAATAAAAAAGTTCCAGAATCCCCAAGTTCAATGGCACTAACTACTCCTGGTGGAAGAACTGCATGAAAAATCTTATCATTGGGATAGATTATGAATGCTAGATGATTGTTAAAAATGGACCCACGTTCATCCACTAGAAGAATCAAGAAGGGCTCATTGTTCCAAAGTCAGAAGAAGAGTATAGAAGTGAAGATTACAAGAAGCTAGAGAAGAATGCAAAAGCAATGTCACTTGTTCAACAAAGAATTGCCGAATGTGAGGTCAATCAAATTCTAACTTGTTCTTCTGCAAAGGAAATATGGGATACACTAGAGCTTGCATATGAAGGCAACTCTGAAGTGAGAAGGTCAAAAATTGACATGCTTATGTCAAAGTATGAGGTCTTTGAGATGACTAGGGAAGAAAACATAAAGGACATGTTTACAAGGTTCATGTCCATTGTAAATGAACTTAAGTCATTAGGGAAGACCTTCTCAAGTGAAGAGTTGGTGAGGAAAATGTTAAGAAGCCTGTCAGGGAAGTGGATGCCCAAGGTTACAACCATACAAGAAGCAAAGGATCTGACCACACTATCTCTAGAACAACTTATTGGTTCTTTGATGACTCATGAGATGTTGGTAGATTCAAAGGCAGAATCTACTTCAAAAAACAAGGAGATGGTTCTCAAAACAGAGGAACCTGAGGAAGATGAAGATGATATCAGTCTTATGGTCAGAAGGTTTGAAAAAGACCTTAGGACAAATTCCAAGGGTAAGTTTGCAAAAGGAAGAAATAGTTCTGGACAGTTCAGGAAAACTAGTTCCAATGTTGGTTGCTTTAAATGTGGTGAAGTGGGGCACAAAATCAAGGAATGTCCAACATGGAAAAATCCCAAGGGAAATCTTTGAGTCCGGGCTGAGAAGATGGTTTTCAAAAGGGCTATGCTGGCTGCAGTTTGGGGAGATTCAGAATCAGAGAATGAGGAAGATGAAGAAGAAGCAAATCTCTGTCTTACTACTTTCACATGCACAGACCAGTCTGAGGTCTGTTCGGAAGAAGAAGAGGTTCTCTGTCTCATGGCTGGTGGAAGCACTTCAGATGACAGCTAGGTATGTTTTAATGATATAAAAGCAAATATGCATAATCTAGATAGAGATGAATTATTTGACTATCTTGAATTCACTATTGATCAATGCATTAGTGTTGGGTCTGCTTACCAGAACAACAAAAAGAAACTGAAAGAAACAGTTCGAGATTATGAAATATGTGGTGCTAGATCTGCTGAACTTGAGCTTATTTGCGAAGAACTTAAAGAAACAATTTATGAACTTGAAATGACAGCAGATCAACAAAGAATGGAGCTTGAGACATTAAACTCCAAACCAGTCCCTAAAGAGGATGAACTTTTTGAAAAAATTGAAAAGGGGTTTAATGAGATCAAGAAATTCATTACACATAGTTCAAACTTTGAACTGCTAAAAGACACATGTACCTTGAGTAAATATGATGTCATACTTGCATATGACCACTTAATTGAAAATCTTGAAGATTTACACAAAGAACATGGTGATCTTAAGGTTTCTAAAGAAACTGGTTCTCCCACTGCCTTTGATGAGGTTTTGGATGTTTTACATGATGAGTGCATAGCTAAGATCTGTGATCTTGAGGCTAAACTCATCCTGTTAAAACAAGAAAACATCAAGAAGACAAGTGATGAACCAGATCTCTCCCTGGTTTCAAGACTACAAGATGAACTTCAGAAAACTAGACTTGATCTGAAATCATTTGAAAAACAAAATGAAGTTCAACTCAAGATGCTTGAAAACAAGGAGAATGAGCTAACAGTTTGTATGAACCAATTAAACAAAATGTTAAATGCTCAGAAAACCCTAAACATCCTCACATCCCAACCTGGAAATTCTCAAAGGTTCGGTTTAGGGTATTCTGGATCTAGTTCTACAACTATTCTAGGCAGAGACAACACATGGTTGGATGAATTCAAGAAAGGCAAGTATATATTTTCCAAGGATATGCATGTTTGTACCTACTGTGGTAAGAGTGGTCATGTTACTAACAAATGTTTCACCAAAAAGAAACATGACAAGAAGAACAAAGCCTACACCCAACAAGTGTGGGTTAGGAAGGTCAAGATTGAGAATGTTTCAAAGAACAAGGAACCCAAGCTGGTCTGGGTTCCTAAAACTAACCTTTAATTTGCTTGTACAGGTACGAGTGAAAGGAAAGCCATATTGGTATTTGGACAGTGGTTGCTCAAGACACATTTCCGGGGATAAAGAATAATTCCTTTCACTCACTGCATTCGAGGGAGGGCACGTGACATTTGGTGACAATAGCTGTTCCTGTTCTGGAACTTCTGTTGAATGGTCAACGATCTTGGGTATATGACGTGTACTCTGGATGCTCCTTGATGAGGCCGTGACCTGCAAAATGAACAGAGATTGCTACCCCGGGGGGTGGAACCCGGGAACGCCCCTCCGATGCTTAAGTCAGATATCGGGAGTAAGGAGTCAGAGTAATATGTTTGTGCGTCTGATATTGCGTACCTGAAAATGTGACAGGACTGATCCTTATATAGGCGTAGATCACCCGGTTAGGGTCAAGCTGAATCGGCTGGGCCGGTGTATATGGGCCGGGCCCATGACACATAGTGATAACTTAGTCAAAATTGCCAAGTCAGATGACACATGGCGTCATCCTATTTGCTGTAGAACGTCTGATGTGGACCTAGCCCTTTCAGAACTGGGCCTAGGCTTTGGGCCCACTAATGCGGGTCTGACCACCTGGGTGGGCCCGGAACAATTAACCCCACGCTCGGTGTGGAACGGGAATCCTTGGACGTTGGATGCCGAGCGGAATCTTCCACGACGCTCCGAAGCACTTGGGACCACGAAGAAGGTAACCTGTTCCTTGTGAACACCTCGATCGAGGCTACCTCGACCGCGAAGAAGGGAGACCCTCGATCGAGGTTCCCTCGATCGTAAGGTTCACAAGGCCTCCCCCTCAACCTCGATGAGGGGGTACCCTCGATTGAGGCCTCGATCGAGGTGTTAACAAAGGCCTCCCCTTCCTCGATGAGCAGGGACCTTCGATCGAGGCCTCCTCGATCGTCTGGTTGCCAAGACATTCCCCTCCACCTCGATGAGGGGGAACTCTGGATCGATGTTTCCTTGGGAACTTTCCTTCCTCAACCTCGATGAGGGGGAGGGGAAATGACCCTCGATCGTATTCTCCTCGATCCCATGGCTCATGAGACACCCTTCTAAACTTTGTTAAGCCCCTGGGCTGTCTTGAAAAGGACCTCGATGAGGCTTCTTACTATATGGGGGCCTCGATCGAGGTATCCTCGATCAAGGTGGAATTTCCCAATCCCGTGGATGCACAAGTTTCCTCCTTTTTACTCCATTAAACACCAACAGAGGCCCTAGAAAACCTCGATGAGATCTCCAAGGCAGATATCCCTTTGAATGTATATAATATGACCACAAGCCAAAGAATCTGGGATAATTTTGATCCACCATAAGGGGAGGCCTCTATCGCGGTAGCCTCGATCGTGTGACCCCACGATCGAGGTAATATCTCCTTTAGGCTAAAAAAGGCTCGATGAGGCTCCTCATAAGGGGGGGTGTCCTCTATTGAGACATCCTATCTCCTGGAGGCCAAAAAGCCTCGATGAGGATGCCAAAAAAGGAGGAAGTCTTCCATCGAGGTGACCTCGATCATGTGACCATAATAGGTTAACTTCATGAGGCGTCATGTAGGTGATTCCCTCGATGATGATCCCTTGATCAAAAGGCTCCAACAATCAGGTTTGAACAAAAACATCCTTGTCCTCCGCGATCATAGTTTCCCTCGGTCGCGGTAAGAATATTGACAAGGAGACTCCTTAAACCACTCGATGGTCTTCCAACCGCGATAGCATTCTCCGCAATCATGAAGGATTTACTCTTGATCCCCATACTAGGAATTCTTGCTGGAATTTCCTAAGTGTTGGCACCATCTATATTTACTGCGACCGTTGTTCCCTCGGTCGCGGTTGAAGTAAAACTTGGTGACTCTCGCCAAAAGACGCGAGGGTCTCTTCTTCCCTAACCGCGATAGAAATGCTCAGAACCCCTGTACATAATCATCAAGGCAAATCAGGGTTTTCCTTTCCGCGACCGTGAAGGACCCCTTACTTTTAGTAAACCCTTAATTTTTCTAAGTGTTGATGACTTTTGGGCATCTCTTTTGACGCGATGATCCTCCTTTGCCTCGATGGGAGTGATATGCTTCAAGGCAAGAACTCTCATTGAACTTTATGAAAATTTGGCTAAGTGTATTTTTCCCAATCTCCTTTTTTGCCTCGATGATACCCCTTACCTCGACTGTGAGGGTATATCTTTGAAAGGTGATGACTTGGCATTAGGGGTCAATGAATCCCCCTATTTACCTCGAGGGTCTCCCCCGCGAGGGTCTTACCTTCCTCCGCGATAGACATACCAGAGGAGTCGTTAGAAATAACAACGAGGTAATTCTAGAGGACATGAGCCCCAAGGCCGCGATGGTAATCCCAGGGGACATAAGCCCCAAGCCGCGATGGGGGGATCCCTTGATATGATCTTTCACACAATTTGGCTAAGTGTCACTCCTGAGGCCCTATATTTACCTCGAAGGTCCTCCTGAGTGAGGTTTAGGCAAGGCCAGGAGCAACCTGGACTTAGGGGCTAATGAGCCCCAAGTGGTTGATCTTTTTACCTCGAGGGTCTCTTACCTCGAGGGCAAGAGAGGGGTAGATTGTCCACACATCCAGACATGCCCACATTGAGTGGGGCTTTGGCCTAAGGTGATCAACAGCCCTTTTGGGGCTAATGAGTCCCAAGAAAGGGTTGATACCTATCCAGCCTTCCATCTTCTTTGATGGATGCCTACCTTGAGTAGGGCTTATGTATGGGCCTAAGGAGCTTTTCCAAAGCCTAGGGGCTAATGAGCCCCAGGGACCCTGAATGCCTGTACAGCCTTTCCATCTCCCTCGATGGATACCTATATTGAATAGGGTTTTGGTTGATGAGCTGGAGGGTTTGACCAAAAGTCAAAACCTAATGAAGTAACTGTTCATCTCCTAAACTACATAACTGATGTCATTTCAAAACCTAATGAAGTAACTGTTCATCTCCTAAACTCCATAACTGATGTCGTTTTAGTTGGTTTTTTACCATAATGAGGTAAAAACCATTTCACATTTTTACCTCCTATATATTCATGTTCCTTAATCATTTTCCCATAATCACTTTCTCACTCTTCAAAATTTTCTCTCTCTAGAAGCTCTCTTGAAGGTGTCTTAAGCTTGTCTAGGCAGCCCAGCAGTAGCATTCGTGTCCAGGTAACTTGTCTTTCTTTTCTTGTGTTTATTTGAATAAGTCTTTGTTAGACATGTCAAGCACTCCACCCCTTCTTCCCTTTGAATGCACTGGGGTCCTTCGGGTCGAGGGCGATGAAGGGATTAACTCCTAAGACATCCCTGAGGCCGTCCCTCTTCCTTCTGACTCGGATGGGTCAGTGTCAGGGGGAGAAGAGGTAGAAACCCCCTATCCCTGGGAGCCATCAATAGCCCACCCTAATATTTATCATTCTGTATATGAAAAACGTGTAGGTATCCTTAACATGAACCTCGATGGCCCTTCAACCTCTGGTCAGGAGGAAATGGAGAATATTACTTACCCCAAAATACCACCTGAGAAAGGTCCCAAATACTTCTTCCTTTCCCCCACTCTTAACCATCGTATGAAGCAAGACATACGTTCCTTTGCTGCCCAATGGCAATTTGCTGAGCCTTATGTTATCATTCGACCCATTAACCTCCAAACTGTCCATTCACCCCCTGACGGATGCGTGGCAGTGTACAGGCTTGCCATGGTCAGGGGGCTTAGATTTCCCTTGCATCCATTCATTGTACAACTTCTTTGTGAATATAACCTATCCCTTACCTCGTTGGTGCCCAACTCTTGGGCATCAATCAATTCTTTTATTTGTATATGTAACATGCTAAGGATAACCCCAACCCTTACCCTTTGGAGAAACCTTGTAAAACTTGTTGAAAGCCGTAGTGTAGATCATGGGAAGGGTTGGTATAGTTTTCAAGCCCGGCGTGGCTATAGGTTTGTAAACAATGTGCCTTCCAACCAAGAGGGTTTTAGGCACGAATACTTCTTTGTGTTCAATGGCGGAGGTTGGAGAATACCCAGGGTGGTTGAGGATGAACCCAACTTTTACTTAAACCGCCAAGTACCCAAAATGTCCTCGGAGGAAGCAGTGGTGGCCATCTACTGCGAGCTCGAGGAGGGGGATGACAAGGGGAAAAGAGTGGTGGTTCCCTACAACTGGCTTCCTTCCACAGAGGACTTGAAGATTGACTTCTTCTTGTCTGCATTGGGGTTAAACCCCTCTTATCCTGAGGGTAGCGGCACTTTGACTGTGACTATTAACTTTGCCTTTAAATTTTTCATATGCTAACTCCTTTTTTCTCTTGCAGTCGTTGCCCGCTCGAAACTTGATTCTGCAATGGCCTCCAGAATGACCGCCCAAGCCATCAAAGCTAGGGCCTTAAAGAAGTCGATAGAGGAAGGGAAAGAAAAAATCCCTGAGCCCCCCCAGGTATTATACTTACTATCGTTGCCCCCTTTAGCTTCCTTGTATTGGCTTATTTTTGACTTAATTTTATGTTTTGTAGGACCCCAAGCACAAAAAGAAAACTGCCCCTGTCGTGCCTCGACCAAAGAGGGACAGGGAGGGCAACCCTTTTGTGGCCGAGCACAAGGAGGGTAAGAAAAAGCAAAAGGTCGTGGAGGGGTCTCACTCGGTGCAGCCCACTCCCCCTGAGGGGGAAATATTCGTAAAAGATACAGACGTTGAGGCTGCACTTGTTTCTGCTGGGAAGGTCATCAGACCTTCCTCCTCGAAGGTGGAGGTTGCTGGGGGCGACCTTCCTTTTGGGGCTATTACCCAAAAGGATCGTAATAAACGTTTGAATAGGGCCTTTAGGGCCATCTATTCTCCGGTTGATGAGGAGTTCATTCTGAACTCGAAGAGGGAGGAGGCCTTCGATGATCTTCATGCGAGCTGGCTGGAGGTAATTCTCGTGAAGTTATCTTTTCTCGATTTTTTTTTTATGTGTATTGTCTAACATTTGTTTTGCAGATGTCGATCCGGATGCACGCTGCATCCAAATATATGTTGAAGGGTGGAGCCTCAGATGTTGGGGCTGAACAGGCCAAGGCTGACTTGGCCAAAGAGCAAGAAGAGCATGCTGCCACCAAGAGATCTTTGGATGCTACAGCTGCCCAAGCTAAGTCATTGGAGGAAGAGTTGAAAACAACCAAGGCTGACCTTGAAACGGCCAACGCTTCCATCCAAAGCTTAGAGGCCAAGCTGAAAGATGCTGTCTCTCAGCGGGACTCGATCAATAGAGCCAAGAAAAAGGCGGACGAAGATTTTGCAAAGGCTGAGAGGAGCATAAAGAAACTCCAGAGGTCTCGTGACAAAGCTGTCGAGGCCATGAAGAACAATGAAGAGGCCATTGTCAACCAATGGCTCGACTCTGAGGCAGGGGAAACCTACAAGGCCAATCTCCGCATGAACGGGGCTGCTGAAGGTGCTGGCCTTCTGATTGCTGACACCATGAGCAGGATGAAGAGGGTGCTTGAGGAGAAGTTCCCTGGGGAGTGGGCCTCCATCGAGTCCAGGTACCATGTACTGGAGGAGGAGGATGAGGCCCAAGACCAGGAGGCTTCTCCTGAGGACTTGCAGGGGGAGGCAGCCCCAGAGACCAATGTGGAGGTCACCAAACTCGTTTCCTCTCTGAGTTCAGGCGAGGGAGGTGACATGTCCACCGTTGTTAAGGCGAAGGAGGGCCTTGGAGGTGGGCAGCGGCAAGAGCAGCAGGCTGAGGACCAACCTTCCAACGATCAGCTTTTAAACGACCTTAACATCTCCATCTAGGCTGCATGTTTGATCCTGTATAGTTTTGTTGTTTTTCTTTTTTTTTTTTTTTTTATTGTGCACTTAGCATAGGTTGTAACAAATCAAACATTATCAATGAAAGAGAAAATTTTTGACCAACTATTGGCCTTTTTATTGCTTTCTTTACAGCTTTCTTTATTGTTTTTCATGTTGATATTCCTTGCTCGATCGTGCCCGGCAAGGGCAGCAATTAACACTTGATCATTGCACAAAGTACTAAACTCGATGAACCAACAATCAATTTCAAAGAATGATAATTAAACATTAAACTCGACCTTGTTAGGGCTTTATTGATAGAAAAAAGATAATGTTTATTCTCAAGAAAACTCCCTGCTAGGGACTTATTGAAAGTAAAAATCCAAACTCGATGCTTATTACAAAGCAACTCCCTGCTAGGGACTTTATTAGTGTCTAGTTCATCCAATGAAAAGAAAAGCTAAGTATAAAATTTCCTTAAATGATCAGCATGCCAAGGCCTTGGCAGTGGTTTTCCTTCTTGGTTGACGAGCCTGAATGTCCCTGGCCTTATCAGTTCTTGGACTCGATAGGGTCCTTCCCAGTTAGGTACTAGTTTGCCTCGAAGAGCGGTCTTTCCTGTAGCCTCGACCTTTCTCATTACCCAATCCCCAAGTGTTATCGTTCGAGGCGACACTTTTCGATTGAATTGCCTTGTCATCTTCTGCTTGTAGGCGATGGACTTGATAAGCGCATTGCCTCTTGTTTCTGGCAGCAGGTCTAAGTTGATTACCTTTTCTTCTTCGTTCTGATTGTAGTCGTAGAAGGTGATTCTTGGTGAGGGTATTCCTACCTCGACAGGTAATACAGCTTCACTTCCATAAACAAGTGAGAATGGAGTGTGCCCCGTTGCCTCCTTGATAGTGGTCCTGGCTGACCATAGGATTCCTGGAAGTTCATCCACCCAAGACCCCTTGACTGCTGATGTGAAAACAAGTTGAGGAACTTGTTCCCAAAGGATCCGGTTACAAGTGGAATTTAAGAATGAAACTTAGGAAGGACGAATGTCAAGTATCAATGTAGTTTTAGGGGAACTCTCACCCTTAACTTGAGGATATAACAATGAGGAACACTCACTCACTTGTTTGGGGCAGAAGTGTTTAGGGAACTCTCACCTAACCAACAACTACAAGTCTTAGTTTTAGGAACTCTCACTAAAACGAAAACTCTTCAAATTGAGAAACACTCAAACTTGGAAAACAACTCGACTTTACTTAGTCAAATTCGACATACACTTGTGTATTTTTGGACAAATTTCTGAATCCCTTTCATTGATCATTTTTATGCTATTTATAGATAGCTTTTACATCCAACAATTGTCTATTACAATAAAACACATAAATTGCAATAAATGGAAACATAAGACTGAAATTAAAACTGAAATAAAAACAGAATTAAAAGAGATTAATCATGGACTACAACCGTCCAACTAACCCTATTACATGCCATTACTAAGCTTAATAAAAATAGCTTAAAACAAGGAGTGAAAACCGGCCAGCCATGATGAGCTCCAAAGTTGTTCAAAATCCTCATTCAAGCCACCCTTGATTCACGCCTATGCTTTAACTCTCATTCAATCAGCCTTTATTCAGTAGAAAAAACAAATTAAACACTAATAATACTCCTTAATTAAGATTAAAAAACCAGCCTTAAAATCCCCTTAAACACGCCCCAAGTTGAGCTCAGATTTAACTCCAACAATTGATTGCCATTTACTCCCTTATAGCCGTGCATCCCCATGCATCATGCACGACCATTACCCTTCATTTAGGTAGCTACTTACACTTAGCAACGAGCACCCATTAGGAGATGTAAACGGACCATGTAAGCCAAACCCTAACGGACCAAAATCAGAACAAGACTTGGACAAGATTAATTCCTTTGTACTTGACTTTAGGACTTGAGCATTCGAACTATCAACCTCTTGACCATTTGGGTCATCCTCCCCTTCCTCGAAAGGAATTGCCCTCAATTCTTCATCATCATAGTATGGTGCTAGGTCTCCAACATTGAAAGTGCTTGAGACTCCATACTTTCCTCCCAAGTCGACCTTGTATGCGTTGTCATTGATTTTTTCAACCACCTCAAATGGACCCTCGGCTCTTGGCATGAGCTTGTTCTTTCTTTGGTTAGGAAATCTTTCTTTCCTCATGTAAATCCATACTAAGTCACCAACTTCAAATGTTCTCACGTTTTTGACCCTCTTGTTGGCTTGCTTCTTGTAAACTTCATTTGCCTTCTCAATGTTCTTTCTCACCTCCTTATGGACTTTGATCTTAAATTCAGCTTGCTCCTTGGCACCTCCATGGACGAACTTGTCTTGTGGTAGAGCAATGAGATCAATTGGAACATAGGGATTCGAGCCATATACCACTTCAAAAGGAGAATATTTTGTAGTAGTACTAGGAGTTCGATTGTAAGCAAACTCGGCATGAGCTAACTTGACATCCCAATCTTTTGTACTCTTACTTACCAAGGACCTAAGCAACGACCCAAGCACCCTATTCACCACCTCGGTTTGGCCATCAGTTTGGGGGTGATGCGAGGTAGAAAATAGTAACTTAGTTCCCATCAAACGCCACAAAGATTTCCAAAAATGATTTAGAAATTTTGTGTCTCGATCAGAAACAATGGTTCGTGGGACACCATGGAATCGAACAATTCCATCAAAGTACAACTTGGCCACCTTCATAGCATCTTCAGTCTTGTGACAAGGAACAAAATGAGCCATCTTTGAGAAACGATCAACCACCACCATTATGGAGTCCTTACCTCTTTGAGTTCTAGGTAAAGCCACAATAAAGTCCATGCTTAAGTCTTCCCAAGGCCTTTCTGGAATTGGCAATGGCTTGTAAAGACCCTTATGAAACACCATTTTTGATCTTTGACAAGTAGAACAACGACCTACAACATGGTGGACAGTAGATAACATGTTAGGCCAATAAAAATGAGCTTGAAGAAGCTCCATGGTCTTTTGAACTCCGACATGACCAGCTAGACCACCTCCATGGGCTTCATGAATCAACAAGTTCTGAATTGGACATTTAGGAATACATAATCTATTTCCCTTAAAAAGAAAACCGTTTTGTAAGGAAAACAAATCATAAACTCCATTCACGCATTTCTCCAAGATGGTTTTGAGTTCACCATCTTCCTTGTAGTACTCCTTGATCAACTCAAACCCAAGAACTTTAGCTTCCACGACCCCAAGTAAAGTATGCCTTCTAGATAAGGCATCCGCAACAACATTCGCTTTCCCACTTTTGTATTTTGATGAAAAATTGAATGTTTGCAAGAATTCCACCCACTTAGCATGCCTTGAATTCAGCTTCTTTTGCCCATGAATGAACCTCAAGGACTCATGATCAGAATGTAGCATGAATGGTTGTGGCCTCAAATAATGGGACCAATGATCTAGAGCCCTCACCATGGCATAGAACTCTTTGTCATAGGTGGAATAGTTCAATTTGCCTTGGCTCAACTTCTCACTAAAGTAGGCAATAGGGCGCCCTTCTTGAATCAACACGGCACCAACCCCCTTCCCACTTGCATCACATTCAACTTCAAATGGTTTTGAAAAATCTGGAAGTGCTAGGATAGGTGTGTTGCACATCTTCTCTTTGACATCTTCAAACGCTTTTTGAGCTTGGGAAGTCCACTCGAATGAACCCTTCTTTGTGCATTCGGTTATAGGAGCCATGAAAGTGCTAAAATTGCGAATGAACCTCCTATAAAAGGAAGCTAATCCATGGAAGGACCGGACCTCCGTGAGCGTTTTGGGACTAGGCCATGATTGAATAGCCTCAATCTTGCTAGGATCAACCTTCACTCCATCACCTGAAATTATATAACCAAGAAAAGTGACCTCATATAGCATAAAATTACATTTTTCAAGTTTTCCATACAATTTTTGTTTTCTTAAAACAGTGAAAACTTCATACAAATGCATCAAATGTTCATCTCCATTTTTGCTATAAATTAAAATATCATCAAGGTACACCACCACGAATTTGCCAAGAAACGGTCTCAACACTTCATTCATCAATCTCATAAAAGTGCTAGGTGCGTTGGTGAGTCCAAATGGCATCACCAGCCACTCATACAACCCTTGCTTGGTCTTGAAAGCGGTCTTCCATTCATCTCATTCGAATTTAATGGTAACCACTCCTCAAATCAACTTTTGAAAAGATGCTTGAACCACTCAATTCATCAAGCATGTCATCGAGCCTTGGAATTGGAAACCTGTACTTGATAGTAATGTTATTAACAGCCCTACTATCAATACACATACGCCAAGTACCATATTTTTTAGGAACCAAAAGAGCAGGCACGACACAAGGACTCATAGACTCACGCACATACCCCATACTCATCAACTCCTCTATTTGTCTTTGCAACTCCTTAGTCTCCAAAGGATTACACCTATAGGCCGGTTTGTTAGGCAAAGGAGCACCAGGAATAAGATCAATTTGATGTTCAATGCCTCTTAAAGGTGGCAACCCATTAGGTAATTCATCCGGAAAAACATCTTCAAAGTTATCAATTGAGCCAATTTAGGGTTTTGGTTTTCAAATTTTTCATGGACTTCTTTAGAATACAACAAATACCCCTCACTCTCACCATCAATCTCCCTCTCAAATTCCTTAAGGGTAAGTAAGGACACTTCTTTTGATTGTTTAATATTTTGAGAAAACCGTGGGGGTGGTAAAGGGTGTAATTTTTTTTGTTTTCCTTGGTGAGTTAGTGTAAGTATTATGATACACATCATGGACAGATTTTCGATCAGTTTGCCACGGCCTACCAAGTAAAATATGACACGCATCCATTGACACAACATCACATAATTGAGAATCATGATAAGACCCAATGGAAAAACTAACCATACTTTGTTTTCTAACCCCCGTGCTAGAAGTAGAATCTAACCAACTCAACTTGTAGGGATGTGGGTGATGTGTAGTCGTAAGCCCAAGTTTGGTTACCAAAGTCTTGGAAACCGTGTTTGTTTCACTACCACTATCAATAATCAAATCACATACCTTGCCTTCAACCTTGCACTTGGTGATGAAAATATGTTGTCTTTGAGGTGCTATGGGCTCCTCGACATGGGCTTGTAACGCCCTCCTCACCACTAGGCTTTGTCTATTCTCCTCTTCTGGAAAGCATTGATCTTCCTCCTCATTTTCTATAATAGGATTCACGTCCTCCACTTCTTCAACATCGAAGTCCTCCCAATTGATAGTTTGATTGGCAATAAGCTTCACCTCTTGCATGGTCAATGCCCTTGTGTTAGGACAATCTTTCTTGAAATGACCCCTTCCTCCGCATTTGTAACACACAATGTCACTAAGCTTAAAATCCTTCTTGTTGTCTTTCTTAGGTGGCTCATTGGTTTTGACAAGAGAAGAACCATCCTTGATAGGGAAGGTTGGTTTTCGTGTCACTTGAGGAATATAGGCAGATTTCTTCTTCTTCCTCTTTGAATCAAATTGTACCACGAGTTTGCAAGCTTCAACAAAAGTTAGGTTAGTGTAACCTTCAAGCTTCTCTTGCAATTCTTGGTCCAAACCAGCTATGAAACGCCCCATCTTGAGCTCTTCATTCTCCGTGACTTCACATACTATAGTAAGTCTATCAAAATCCTTGATATAGTCTTCAGCAGAACCACCATTTTGTTGTAAAGTGCTCCACTTCACATATTGACTTTGCTTGTAATTGTGAGGAATAAAACGATCCCTCATTCTTTTTTTCAGTTTGCTCCAAGTAGAAATGGAAGCCTTTCCCCTAAGGGTACGCCCCCTTTGCTCACCTTGCAACCAACTATCACCATAGCCTTTCAATTTCACCTTGGCTATTTTGTATTTCTGTTCCTCCTCTTGAACATCTTTGTACTCAAAGTACCTTTCCAAGGATTTCTCCCATTCTAAGTACTTTTCTGGATCAAGTGTGCCATCAAAGGCAACAATATCCACCTTGAGACTTCTATCTTCCCTCCTAGGTGGAGGATCATCTTGTTGGTCTCTTCGGTCTTGCTCGGCCATGAGCCTTTCCATTAAGGCAGCAAGGTTCCCTTGTAGATTGGCATTAGTCTCGGCCAACCTCTCTTGACTAGCAATGGATCGATTGAGAGCTTCTAAAGCCACCCTCAAGTCTTGATTCTCTCCCATGATTTGTAGTTGTTCGACCCCTTTGGAAAAATTTTAGAAAATTTTTCTCCCCTACCTGGCGCGCCAAATGATGTGAAAACAAGTTGAGGAACTTGTTCCCAAAGGATCCGGTTACAAGTGGAATTTAAGAATGAAACTTAGGAAGGACGAATGTCAAGTATCAATGTAGTTTTAGGGGAACTCTCACCCTTAACTTGAGGATATAACAATGAGGAACACTCACTCACTTGTTTGGGGCAGAAGTGTTTAGGGAACTCTCACCTAACCAACAACTACAAGTCTTAGTTTTAGGAACTCTCACTAAAACGAAAACTCTTCAAATTGAGGAACACTCAAACTTGGAAAACAACTCGACTTTACTTAGTCAAATTCGACATACACTTGTGTATTTTTGGACAAATTTCTGAATCCCTTTCATTGATCATTTTTATGCTATTTATAGATAGCTTTTACATCCAACAATTGTCTATTACAATAAAACACATAAATTGCAATAAATGGAAACATAAGACTGAAATTAAAACTGAAATAAAAACAGAATTAAAAGAGATTAATCATGGACTACAACCTTCCAACTAACCCTATTACATGCCATTACTAAGCTTAATAAAAATAGCTTAAAACAAGGAGTGAAAACCGGCCAGCCATGATGAGCTCCAAAGTTGTTCAAAATCCTCATTCAAGCCACCCTTGATTCACGCCTATGCTTTAACTCTCATTCAATCAGCCTTTATTCAGTAGAAAAAACAAATTAAACACTAATAATACTCCTTAATTAAGATTAAAAAACCAGCCTTAAAATCCCCTTAAACGCGCCCCAAGTTGAGCTCAGATTTATCTCCAACAATTGATTGCCATTTACTCCCTTATAGCCGTGCATCCCCATGCATCATGCACGACCATTACCCTTCATTTAGGTAGCTACTTACACTTAGCAACGAGCACCCATTAGGAGATGTAAACGGACCATGTAAGCCAAACCCTAACGGACCAAAATCAGAACAAGACTTGGACAATATTAATTCCTTTGTACTTGACTTTAGGACTTGAGCATTCGAACTATCAACCTCTTGACCATTTGGGTCAACTGCCTCTATTTTCTTTTTGATGCCTTGCAATATGACCTTGTTAGCTGCTTCAGCTTGACCGTTTGATTAAGGCCTTGCCACGGACGTAAACCTGGTTTGTATATCAAATTGAGCACAATAGGCCTTGGTTGGACCACTCTCGAATTGCCTGCCATTGTCTGAGACCAACATCCTTGGAATGCCAAATCTGGTTATGATGTTTTTCCAAATGAATTCCTGGATTTGCTTATTAGAGATCTTCGATAGGGGCTCTGCCTCGACCCATTTGGTGAAATAGTTGACTCCTACAATCAGAAATTTCTTCTGCCCCACAGCTGGAGGAAAAGGCCCGAGTAGGTCCATTCCCCATCTGTCAAAAGGTAGGACTACTTGAACAGTTGTTAATGCATTCGATGGTTGCCTTGGGATGGGAGCATGAGTCTGACATTGCACACACCTCTTGACAAGTTCGATAGCATCTTCCTTGAGGGTAGGCCAATAGTATCCAGCTCGAAGGGCCTTACCCGCGATCGTCCTTGCCCCTTGATGGTTACTGCAACATCCTTCATGAATCTCTCTCAAAATGTAGTCTCCTTCTTCAGGGCTTACTCATTTCAAAAGGGGATGTGTGTAGGATAGCTTGTAGAGCTCTCCGTCATGTAACGTGAACCATTTGGATTTTCTTTTGATTTCTTCAGCCTCCTTATCATCCATTGGAAGGGCCCCATGTTTCAGGTAGTGCATGATGGCGTCCTTCCATGTTTCTCCTCGAGCTAGAGTATTGACTTCAGACTCATTGATGCTCGGTTCTTTCAGGACCTGCCACTGGATGACTCGTGGCTCTTCTCCTTCTGCAGAACTTGCTAGCCTCGATAGAGCATCAGCCTGCTGGTTTACAGATCGAGGGATGTGTTTAATGTCGAAGGATTCCAACTTCGCAGTGAGTGTCTTCAACTTTTGAAGGTGCATCTTCATGCTGTCTTCCTTTGCTTCAAACTCCCCCTTGAATTGCCCTACTACCAACTGCGAGTCAGCCTGAGCTCTAACATGCCTTGCTCCAGCAGCTATGCACATTTGAATTCCTAAGATTAAGGCTTCGTACTCTGCCTCTTTGTTTGACGCTGCGAAGCTGAACTTGATGGCATACTCTAGTCTATCCCCATTATCAGTTTTGATCAATATCCCTGCTCCTCCTCCATTCTGTGTAGAAGATCCATCAGTAGACAACTCCCAGACCTTGGAGCTATCTGGATTTGAAAAGCTTGGTCTATTAGTGCATTCCACAATGAAATCAGCCAATGCTTGGGCTTTGATAGCTCGACGAGGTTCATATTCTAACCCAAAATCAGACAGCTGGTTTGTCCATTCAGTTATGCGGTTTGAATGATTCTTTCCCTCGATGATCTTTCTTATTGGTTGCCCGGTTAGGACTTTAATTGGATGTGCTTGAAAATATGGCCTCAGCTTTCGACTGGCCATGACCAAAGCAAAGATCAACTTCTCAGTCTCTGTATATCTGACCTCTGCCCCTCGAAACGCATGACTGATGAAGTAAACCGGGTGTTGTTGTTTTTCCCTTTCAGCTACTAGCACTGCACTCAAGGCGGACTCAGATATGGCCAGATATATATACAACGTCTCCCCTGGCAAGGGCGAGACGAGCTTTGGAACACCGGCAAGGTATTGTTTGAGTTGTAGAAAAGCCTTTTCAGCATCTTCGTCCCATTTGAATGTGGCTCGTTTCAGCACCTGAAAAAAGGCTAGGCTTTTATCAGCAGATCGTGATAAGAAACGACCCAATGCAGCCATGCACCCCGTCAATCTTTGGACCTCCTTGACTGTCCTTGGGGACTGCATATTGATGACGGCCTGTATCTTGTCTGGGTTCGCTTCTATGCCCCTTTCATCGACCAGAAAACCCAGACATTTGCCTCCTTTTACTCCAAAAACACATTTCTTGGGGTTAAGCTTCATGCCAAACCTCCGCAAAGTCGATAGGGTCTCCCTTATATCATTTGGGTGGTCTTCCGTTTGCTTGCTTTTGATTATCATATCATCAACATAGACCTCGATATTTCTTCCGATCTGCCCGGCGAAGATGGTATTTACCAGCTTTTGATAGGTAGCTCCAGCATTCTGAAGACCAAAAGGCATCACCCGATATCAGTAGACTCCCTGATTGGTGATGAAGGCAGTATGTGCCTAGTCTTTTTCTGCCATGGGTATCTACTGGTAGCCGGCATTAGCATCCATAAAGCTGAACATGGCATGTCCTGCAGTGGAGTCGACCAGGCTGTCAATTTTTGGTAGAGGGTAATCATCCTTGGGACAGGCCTTATTGAGATCAGTAAAATCTACGCACATCCTCCAAGTGCCGTTTGGCTTTTTGACCAACACCACATTAGCTAACCAATCAGAGTACTGGCACTCCTTGATGAAACCATGTTCTAGTAATTTTTTCACCTCGGCTGCGGCCGCTTTATTTCTCTCCTCACTTTGCCTTCGCAACTTCTGTTTTACTCCTTTGAATCCTTCCTTAATATTTAATTCATGCCACATTACTAAAGGATCAATACCGGGCATTTCCGAGACATCAAAAGCAAAGACGTCGCGGAATTCTTTGAGTAACTGAATAATTGACCCCTTGAGTGTGGGATCTATATCAATGCCTATTTTAACTGTGTGCTCAGGATTGTCATCGATGAGGATTTCCTCATGACCCTCGATAGGCCGAGGTCGAGCGTAGTGTTTGCTATCGTCAGCTAGAAATACCGCTTCAGAAGACTCGACTGGCTCTTTTTTCTTGTGTCCTGCCTCGACCGATGGTGATGTGGTCTTGATGCTGTTGATATAGCATTGCTTGGCAGTTCTCTGATCACCATACAACTTCCCAACCTCTCCTTTATCTGTCTCATACTGCAACAAGAGCTGATATGTGGAGATTGCAGCTTTTACCTTATTCAGCAGTGGGCGTCCAAGTATGATGTTATAGGGAAGCTTAACATCAACGACGGTGAAGGAGACTGGTAAGTTACGTCCCTCACCTTTCTCGCCAATCCTGACTGGGAGCTTGATGATCCCCAAGGGGAAAACTGGTCGTCCTCCGAAGCCAAACAAAGGTTTTTCCAATGGGCTCAAATCAGCCTCTCCATATTTCAGCTGTTGCAAACAGTCCATTGTTATTATATCGGCGGAACTTCCGCTGTCCACCAGCACTCTCTTGACCCTTGGGTTTGCTAATTTTACCTCGACCACTAGGGGGTCGTTGTGAGGAAAGCAGGTAGGTCGAAGAGGAGATGTGTTGAATACCATGGTTGGTCCTAACGGGGGTTGCTCGACCATTCCCTCAGTGATCTGGAATGTTGAGTTTCTGAGATCTCTCCTGAGCGCTTTATTCGAGGGGGTTTCTGCTGAAAACCCACCGGCGATGACATTGATCAAGTTATCTGTGTCGTTGTTGTCAGAGCGTTTTGGTTTCTTAGCCCCTTTTTCCTCTGCCAGGTAGGGGTTGAGTTTACCCTGATCTGCCAACTTCCCAAGTGCCTTCTTCAACTCCCTACACTCCTTTGTTGTGTGCCACTCGTGGTGGTATTCACACCAGAGTTTTGGATTCCTCCTATTCATAGACGTTCGTACTGGGGTTGGTTTAGGGAGGATATCTTGGCCTTTGATGTCCAAGAAAATCTCTCTTCTGTTGGCATTGAACTTGGACTCTTCACCCCCATCACGAGTATCCTTTTTTGAGGAAGGCACCCTGCTAGGGCCACCCCTCTGAGATTCTTTCCTTTTGTTATCCTTCTTCTTGTCAGACTTCTCCACCGGGTTATTGATATCGGACGCCTAGACGTATTTGCGTGCCCTGTCCATTGCATCAGTGTATGAAGATACTTCATTCTCCAGCAAGGAGAACTTGAATTTTCCCCTCTTTAAGCCTGACATGAATGCAGCATAAGCTACCGAATCTTCGACATTCGGTATTTGCAACAATTCAGCGTTAAAACGCTTCAGATAATCTCCTAAGAGCTCATGCTCTCCCTGTTGACAAGCCATAAGATGAATGCTCGTCTTACGTTGCTTCCTCCCAGCCACAAAATGGTTGAGGAACATTGTTTCCAGTGCTGCGAAGCTTTTCACCGACCCCGATGGAAGATCTGTGAACCAAGTGAGGGCAAGGCCCTTAAGAGTAGTAGGGAAATACCTACACCAGCTTGCTTCACAACTTGTCTGTACCGCCATCTGGGCTTTATAAGCGGCCATGTGTTTAGCGGGATCAGTCACCCCAGAGAAAGGCTCGATGGTGGGAGCTTTTACCTTCCTGGCATCGATGGTGTATAACAGTCTCTGGCTGAAGGGCGTTTAGAAGATGACTTCTCCCGCCGGCCGTGCAGGCTCGATGACAGGGGACTGTCTCCTGTCGTGGTCCCGGTTAGGGACTGGAGAGTGGCGTGCCTCTTTATTGCGGACGGAGACAGCAACCGGTCTCTGATTCCTTGCGGTAGTGTGGTGAGATCTTTCTGGAGATCGTCGAGGCCGACTTTGACTCACATGCGTCCTCTGATTTTGACTTCCCTGGCTTTCGAGGCTGTTTGTGTCCGACGTGACTCGATGATAGTGCGGGCGTCTTCACGCCTGGAATTGATAATCCCACGTGCATCGCCAGGCCGTGAATCTCTTTGCGATCGTGCCCCTGTTGCCCGGCTAGGACGGGGGCCCAAGGATGGGTCAGCAGCGGGGGATTGAGGCCTCAGTTGCCCAATCATGGCGGGTATGCTGTCCCGCAGTTCTTGCAAATTCCTTTGAAACCTATCGTTCATCGCTGCTACGATGTCCTGAAAATCTTTTCGTGAGACCATTTTCTCCTCACGGCGATGACGATCACTTGCCCTGTTGGACGAATTATCGTCCGTGACATGTGTTTCTCGCCGGTTAGGCGAATTTTGGGGATTTTCTTCAGGCTGATTTGATCGAGTCGTCTTTGCTCGGGTGTTTGCCATGACTTTTGCTTTCTGTCCCCACAGACGGCGCCAATCTGTTCCTGTTCTGGAACTTCTGTTGAATGGTCAACGATCTTGGGTATATGACGTGTACTCTGGATGCTCCTTGATGAGGCCGTGACCTGCAAAATGAACAGAGATTGCTACCCCGGGGGTGGAACCCGGGAACGCCCCTCCGATGCTTAAGTCAGATATCGGGAATAAGGAGTCAGAGTAATATGTTTGTGCATCTGATATTGCGTACCTGAAAATGTGACAGGACTGATCCTTATATAGGCGTAGATCACCCGGTTAGGGTCAAGCTGAATCGGCTGGGCCGGTGTATATGGGTCGGGCCCATGACACATAGTGATAACTTAGTCAAAATTGCCAAGTCAGATGACACATGGCGGCATCCTATTTGCTGTAGAACGTCTGATGTGGACCTAGCCCTTTCAGAACTGGGCCTAGGCTTTGGGCCCACTAATGCGGGTCTGACCACCTGGGTCCCGGAACAATAGCAAATGACTTATCAAAGGAGTAGGTAAGGTTGGTAAGTCACTCTCCCAAGCAATTGACAATGTTTACTATGTAGAAGGCTTGAAACATAACCTTTTGAGTATATCTCAACTATGTGACAAGGAAAATAAAGTTAATTTTGAATCAAACACTTGCCACATAGTGAACCCTAAGACAGGGAACTGGTCTGTGAAGGAACAAGGCATAATAATGTGTATATTACATACTTAAGTCAAATTCGACAGAACAATGCCCTCTAACTTAGTGTTATAGAGGATGATCAATGGCTTTGGCATAAAAGATTAGGACATGTTAGTTTCACTTTCCTCAACAAGTTGAGAATACAAGATTTGGTGATAGGTTTACCTAACATCAAATATGTGGCAGACCAGCTCTATCAAGAGTGTGCAAAGTGCAAACATGTGAGATCATCTTTTAAACCAAAGAAAGTGGTTAGTTCCTCTAGACCATTTGAACTTGTACACATGGATTTATGTTGACCTATGCGTGTACAAAGTAGAAATGACTTTACTTATGTATTTGTCTTAGTTGATGATTACTCTCGTTTCACTTGGACCATATTTTTGAAATATAAAGATGAAACTTTTGAGGAAATTGAAATCCTAGTGAAACAGGTCCAGAATAAGATCAATCATCAGTTGGCATCTAGCAGATTTGATCATGGATCAGAGTTTGATAATGCTAGCTTCATAACCTATTGTATATAGAGCATGGTGTTTCTCACGACTTTTCAGCCCCTAGAACTCCACAACAAAATGGAGTAGTTGAAAGAAAGAATCGCACTCTAGAATAAATGGCTAGAACCATGCTTCTAGAGAGTGGTCTGTCAAAGAAATTTTGGGCTGATGCTGTGAGTACATCATGCTACATACTCAATAGAGTTATGCTAAGACCAATACTGAGGAAAACACCTTATGAACTTCTTAGGGGTCGAAAACCAAACATTGAACATTTATGAATATTTGGTTATAAGTGTTTTGTACACAACAATGGTAAGACCATTTTGGACAAGTTCGACCCCAGGAGTGATGAAGTTGTTTTTATTGGGTATTCTCCTCATAGCAAGGCATATATAGTTTTCAACAAAAGAACCTTGGGTGTTGAAGAGAGTATCCATGTGTTATTTGATGAAACTAACATGTTCAACAAGCCTGTGCAGGTAGATGATGATGAAGGCTTTGATATTGGGATGACAAATTTCACTGGAGCTGAACCAGAGAACACTGCTGAAACAGACCTCCCAACTCCTCTTGAAAATAACAATGGGTCTGGTGCAGCAGAGGCAAATACTAAACAGGTTGTTGAACTCAGTGACTCTCCTGCCCATCCAACTGAAGATGAAGTGGGAGAGAACACTGAAGAAACTGGTCCACCGTCTCAAAATGAAAATGAAATAGGGGGAACCAGTACAGACATTGGTTCTAACTTAGGTGACTCAAATGTTGTAAGAAAGAGTATGTTTAAGAAGCAAAGAAACTCTCATCCTTCTGATCAAATCATTAGTGATTTATCAAAAGGAGTCCAAACAAGAAATTCTATTTGGAAGAATTTATGTGCTTACTTCTCTTTCTTATCTCACATAGAACCAACTGACTATAAGATTGCACTAACTAATCCTGATTGGATTTTGGCCATGCAAGATGAGTTGAACCAGTTTGAGAGAAATCAGGTTTGACATCTTGAACCAAGAACCAATGAGATGTCAATTATTGGAACCAAATGGGTCTTCAGAAACAAAAAGGATGACTCGGGTACTATAGTCAGAAACAAGGCCAGGCTAGTGGTTCAAGGGTTTAACCAACAAGAGGGAATAGATTATGATGAAACCTTTGCTCCAGTAGCCAGGCTTGAGGCAATAAGAATCTTAATTGCCTTTGCTGCCCACATGAACTTTTAACTCTTTCAAACGGATGTTAAAACTGCTTTTCTAAATGGCTATTTGAAAGAATATGTATATGTGGAAAAGCCCCCTGGCTTGAAGATAGAGTTTGTCCAGATCATGTCTACAAGTTAGACAAAGCTCTTTATGGCCTCAAACAAGCCCCTCGTGCTTGGTATGAGAGACTCTCTAGTTTTATTATTGAAAATCATTATGAGAGAGGTTCAGTGAACAAAACTCTATTCTTAAAGAAAAAGGGAACAGATCTGTTAGTGGTCCAGGTATATGTTGATGATATTTTGTTTGGGGCTACTAATTCTGTTTTGTGTTATGAGTTTGCAGGCCTAATGAAGAGTGAATTTGAGATGAGTATGATAGGAGAACTTGGCTTCTTCCTAGGGCTCCAAATCAAGCAAGTGGATGATGGAATCATGATCCACCAACAAAAGTATCTCAAGGAGCTGCTCAAGAGATATGGTCTGCAAGATAGAAAGTCCTATGACACACCTATTCCTACCTCTTCTAAACTGAGCCTAGATGAGAAATGAAAGGATATTGAGGATAAGCTATACAGAGGTATGATTGACTCACTTCTCTACTTAACAGCTAGTAGACCAGACATAATGTTCTCAGTTGGGTTGTGTGCTAGATTTCAAAGCAACCCAAAAGAGTCTCATCTAAAAGTTGTTAAGAGAATTTTTAGGTACTTGAGTGGTACAGAGGACATGTGCTTATTGTATCCAAAGGGATGTAATTTTGATCTTTTAGGATACACTGATGCTGACTATACTGGTTTTAGTGTTGACAGGAACAACACTTCAGGAATGGCTCACTTCTTAGGTTCTTGTCTCATATCATGGGGATCTAAGAAACAAAATTTAGTGGCCTTATCCACAACTGAGTCAGAGTACATAGCTGCTGCTTTGTGTTGTGCTCAATTGCTTTGGATAAAGACACAACTAAAGGATTTTGGGGTCTGTTCCGGAAGTGTTCCCATATTGTGTGATAACACCAGTGCTATAAACATTTCTAAAAATCCTGTCCAGCATTCTAAAACCAAACATATTGAAATCAGACATCAATTTCTCAGAGACAATGTTGAAAAAGGAAAAGTGAATCTTGAATTTTGCAGATCTGAAGATGTTGTAACCTTGTTGTAGCACAAGAAGATTACAAGGGACTAGCCACTAAAGGAGGGGATAGTTCAAGTTTAAAGTTGGATACAGAATATCACCACCAACTTCGAAAACTTGGGCTATAATTTGTGAACTTGGATACAGATTCACCACCAAATTCTACAAATTAAGGTTCCTAAGATCACAGCCTAATTGAGCCAAAAATTAGACAAGCAAAGGAGGTTTGTTTCGGATTTTCAGAGGAAAAAGCCAAAGACAAGTTCAAGTGTTTTTTTTGATTCAAAAATATTCTGATTTTTCATTGATGTTCAAGCCATTACTTATAATTACAATTTAGGATAAGCTAAGGTTAATTAGGAAATCTAAACCTTATCCTAAAAATCAGAAATTGTGGCATGAAAGAAGATTACATGGCTTATCTTTAAGATAATCCTATCCTAAAGATAACAAAGAAATCAGATTAAGAGGGAGCTAGGGCAGCCGGTTTTCAAGCTCCATCTTAATGGCTTCATAATTGCTTGGTCTCTTCTTTAAGTGCTCTCTTTAATGGCCTTTTGATAAGCTCTGAATCCCCTTTGGCAGCCGGCTTCTTGAAGCTTCTAAATGATGACTTTATGGCCGGTTCTTGAAGCTTCTTGCTTTGTTTATTGCTAGCCTTAACTACTTGACTAAATAACTTAAACAATTAAAAGGGAGTTCGATTTATACTAACAAGGATCGAACCTTACTAACACAAACTTAAACTGAAATTTTAATAAACAAAGGAAAATAAAACTTGAGTTGGTTGGATGACACTTCGAACCATATCATGGATGACACTTCGAACCATGGTGATGATCTTGCCATCTTGAACCAACGATCTAGGAGGCCGGATTACAACATTCTCCCCTTCTTTTGAAGAGTTTGACCTCAAACTAGGCAATTCTTCAAATGGGTTTAAGCAACTTCAAATGGGCTTAAGCTTGTGGTACGGCTAGGAACTCGGTTGTAAGCAAATTCAGCATGAGGTAGCATTTCTTCCCATTGGCTAGGACGCTTTGTTGCAAGGGCTCGTAGCAAGGACCCTAAAGTCCTATTGGTGACTTCGGTCTGACCATCTGTTTGAGGATGGCTTGAAGTGCTGAATTTGAGCTTGGTTCCCATCTTGCGCCATAAAGTAGGCCAAAAATGACTTAGAAACTTGGTGTCTCAATCACTAACCATTGATTTGGGAATTCCATGTAAACGAACAACCTCTTTGAAGTAAAGATCAGCCACACGGCTAGCATCATGAGTTGTATGGCATGGGATGAAGTGAGCCATTTTTGAAAACCGATCAACAACCACCATGATCGAGTCTTTTCTGTTTTTAGTGAGGGGAAGTCCCACCACGAAGTCAAGACTAACGTCTTCCCAAGGAGCTTGCGGTATTGGCAAGGGCAAAAGATACCCTTGAGGCAATTGATGACTCTTAGCCCTTTGGCACTTCACACACCTTTTGGCAATAAATTCCACATCTCTCTTCAATCGTGGCCAAAAGAAATATTCAGAAATTAGAGTATAGGTCTTATCAATTCCAAAATGGCCAGCCATTCCTCCTTCATGCATCTCTTTGATCAAACTCTCTCTCAAGCTAGATTTAGGAACACAAATGCTATTCCCTTTGAAAAGAAAACCATCCAAAATGTAAAAGTCTTTATGGGGATGGCTTTTACACTTTAGAAAGATCTCTCCAAAATCAGAGTCTTCATCATAGCATTGTTTCATTTCTTCAACACCTATCACACGTGATTTCAAAGAGTTAAGCAACACATATCTTGATGTGAAAACAAGTTGAGGAACTTGTTCCCAAAGGATCCAGTTACAAGTTGAATTTAAGAATGAAACTTAGGAAGGACGAATGTCAAGAATCAATGTAGTTTTAGGGGAACTCTCACCCTTAACTTGAGGATATAACAATGAGGAACACTCACTCACTTGTTTGGGGCAGAAGTGTTTAGCGAACTCTCACCTAACCAACAACTACAAGTCTTAGTTTTAGGAACTCTCACTAAAACGAAAACTCTTCAAATTGAGAAACACTCAAACTTGGAAAACAACTCGACTTTACTTAGTCAAATTCGACATACACTTGTGTATTTTTGGACAAATTTCTGAATGCCTTTCATTGATCATTTTTATGCTATTTATAGATAGCTTTTACATCCAACAATTGTCTATTACAATAAAACACATAAATTGCAATAAATGGAAACATAAGACTGAAATTAAAACTGAAATAAAAACAGAATTAAAAGAGATTAATCATGGACTAAAACCGTCCAACTAACCCTATTACATGCCATTACTAAGCTTAATAAAAATAGCTTAAAACAAGGAGTGAAAACCGGCCAGCCATGATGAGCTCCAAAGTTGTTCAAAATCCTCATTCAAGCCACCCTTGATTCACGCCTATGCTTTAACTCCCATTCAATCAGCCTTTATTCAGTAGAAACAACAAATTAAACACTAATAATACTCCTTAATTAAGATTAAAAAAACAGCCTTAAAATCCCCTTAAAACACGCCCCAAGTTGAGCTCAGATTTAACTCCAACAATTGATTGCCATTTACTCCCTTATAGCCGTGCATCCCCATGCATCATGCACGACCATTACCCTTCATTTAGGTAGCTACTTACACTTAGCAATGAGCACCCATTAGGAGATGTAAACGGACCATGTAAGCCAAACCCTAACGGACCAAAATCAGAACAAGACTTGGACAAGATTAATTCCTTTGTACTTGACTTTAGGACTTGAGCATTCGAACTATCAACCTCTTGACCATTTGGGTCATCCTCCCCTTCCTCGAAAGGAATTGCCCTCAATTCTTCATCATCATAGTATGGTGCTAGGTCTCCAACATTGAAAGTGCTTGAGACTCCATACTTTCCTCCCAAGTCGACCTTGTATGCATTGTCATTGATTTTTTCAACCACCTCAAATGGACCCTCGGCTCTTGGCATGAGCTTGTTCTTTCTTTGGTTAGGAAATCTTTCTTTCCTCATGTAAATCCATACTAAGTCACCAACTTCAAATGTTCTCACGTTTTTGACCCTCTTGTTGGCTTGCTTCTTGTAAACTTCATTTGCCTTCTGAATGTTCTTTCTCACCTCCTTATGGACTTTGATCATAAATTCAGCTTGCTCCTTGGCACCTCCATGGACGAACTTGTCTTGTGGTAGAGCAATGAGATCAATTGGAACATAGGGATTCAAGCCATATACCACTTCAAAAGGAGAATATTTTGTAGTAGTACTAGGAGTTCGATTGTAAGCAAACTCGGCATGAGCTAACTTGACATCCCAATCTTTTGTACTCTTACTTACCAAGGACCTAAGCAACGACCCAAGCACCCTATTCACCACCTCGGTTTGGCCATCAGTTTGGGGATGATGCGAGGTAGAAAATAGTAACTTAGTTCCCATCAAACGCCACAAAGATTTCCAAAAATGACTTAGAAATTTTGTGTCTCGATCAGAAACAATGGTTCGTGGGACACCATGGAATCGAACAATTCCATCAAAGTACAACTTGGCCACCTTCATAGCATCTTCAGTCTTGTGACAAGGAACAAAATGAGCCATCTTTGAGAAACGATCAACCACCACCATTATGGAGTCCTTACCTCTTTGAGTTCTAGGTAAAGCCACAATAAAGTCCATGCTTAAGTCTTCCCAAGGCCTTTCTGGAATTGGCAATGACTTGTAAAGACCCTTATGAAACACCATTTTTGATCTTTGACAAGTAGAACAATGACCTACAACATGGTGGACAGTAGATAACATGTTAGGCCAATAAAAATGAGCTTGAAGAAGCTCCATGGTCTTTTGAACTCCGACATGACCAGCTAGACCACCTCCATGGGCTTCATGAATCAACAAGTTCTGAATTGGACATTTAGGAATACATAATCTATTTCCCTTAAAAAGAAAACCGTTTTGTAAGGAAAACAAATCATAAACTCCATTCACGCATTTCTCCAAGATGGTTTTGAGTTCACCATCTTCCTTGTAGTACTCCTTGATCAACTCAAACCCAAGAACTTTAGCTTCCACGACCCCAAGTAAAGTATGCCTTCTAGGTAAGGCATCCGCAACAACATTCGCTTTCCCACTTTTGTATTTTGATGAAAAATTGAATGTTTGCAAGAATTCCACCCACTTAGCATGCCTTGAATTCAGCTTCTTTTGCCCATGAATGAACCTCAAGGACTCATGATCAGAATGTAGTATGAATGGTTGTGGCCTCAAATAATGGGACCAATGATCTAGAGCCCTCACCATTGCATAGAACTCTTTGTCATAACTGGAATAGTTCAGTTTGCCTTGACTTAATTTCTCACTAAAGTAGGCAATAGGACGCCCTTCTTGGATCAACACGGCACCAATCCCCTTCCCACTTGCATCACATTCAACTTCAAATGGTTTTGAAAAATCTGGAAGTGCTAGGATAGGCGTGTTGCACATCTTCTCTTTGACATCTTCAAACGCTTTTTGAGCTTGGGAAGTCCACTCGAATGAACCCTTCTTTGTGCATTCGGTTATAGGTGCCATGAGAGTGCTAAAATTGCGAATGAACCTCCTATAAAAGGAAGCTAATCCATGGAAGGACCGGACCTCCATGAGTGTATTTGGACTAGGCCATGATTGAATAGCCTCAATCTTGCTAGGATCAACTTTAACCCCATCACCTGAAATTATATAACCAGGAAAAGTGACCTCATATAGCATAAAATTACATTTTTCGAGTTTTCCATACAATTTTTGTTTTCTTAATACAGTGAAAACTTCATACAAATGCATCAAATGTTCATCTCCATTTTTGCTATAAATTAAAATATCATCAAGGTACACCACCACGAATTTGCCAAGAAACGGTCTCAACACTTCATTCATCAATCTCATAAAAGTGTTAGGTGCGTTGGTGAGTCCAAATGGCATCACGAGCCACTCATACAACCCTTGCTTGGTCTTGAAAGCGGTCTTTCATTCATCCCCTTCTCTCATTCGAATTTGATGGTAACCACTCCTCAAATCAACTTTTGAAAAGATGCTTGAACCACTCAATTCATCAAGCATGTCATCGAGCCTTGGAATTGGAAACCTGTACTTGATAGTAATGTTATTAACAGCCCTACTATCAATACACATACGCCAAGTACCATATTTTTTAGGAACCAAAAGAGCAGGCACGACACAAGGACTCATAGACTCACGCACATACCCCATACTCATCAACTCCTCTATTTGTCTTTGCAACTCCTTAGTCTCCAAAGGATTACACCTATAGGCCGGTTTGTTAGGCAAAGGAGCACCAGGAATAAGATCAATTTGATGTTCAATGCCTCTTAAAGGTGGCAACCCATTAGGTAATTCATCCGGAAAAACGTCTTCAAAGTTTTTAATCAATTGAGCCAATTTAGGGTTTTGGTTTTCAAATTTTTCATGGACTTCTTTAGAATACAACAAATACCCCTCACTCTCACCATCAATCTCCCTCTCAAATTCCTTAAGGGTAAGTAAGGACACTTCTTTAGATTGTTTAATATTTTGAGAAAACCGTGGGGGTGGTAAAGGGTGTAATTTTTTTTGTTTTCCTTGGTGAGTTATAGTGTAAGTATTATGATACCCATCATGGACAGATTTTCGATCAGTTTGCCACGGCCTACCAAGTAAAATATGACACGCATCCATTGACACAACATCACATAATTGAGAATCATGATAAGACCCAATGGAAAAACTAACCATACTTTGTTTTCTAACCCCCGTGCTAGAAGTAGAATCTAACCAAATCAACTTGTAGGGATGTGGGTGATGTGTAGTCGTAAGCCCAAGTTTGGTTACCAAAGTCTTGGAAACCGTGTTTGCTTCACTACCACTATCAATAATCAAATCACATACCTTGCCTTCAACCTTGCACTTGGTGATGAAAATATGTTGTCTTTGAGGTGCTATGGACTCCTCGACATGGGCTTGTAACGCCCTCCTCACCACTAGGCTTTGTCTATTCTCCTCTTCTGGAAAGCATTGATCTTCCTCCTCATTTTCTATAATAGGATTCACGTCCTCCACTTCTTCAACATCGAAGTCCTCCCAATTGATAGTTTGATTGGCAATAAGCTTCACCTCTTGCATGGTCAATGCCCTTGTGTTAGGACAATCTTTCTTGAAATGACCCCTTCCTCCGCATTTGTAACACACAATGTCACTAAGCTTAAAATCCTTCTTGTTGTCTTTCTTAGGTGGCTCATTGGTTTTGACAAGAGAAGAACCATCCTTGATAGGGAAGGTTGGTTTTCGTGTCACTTGAGGAATATAGGCAGATTTCTTCTTCTTCCTCTTTGAATCAAATTGTACCACGAGTTTGCAAGCTTCAACAAAAGTTAGGTTAGTGTAACCTTCAAGCTTCTCTTGCAATTCTTGGTCCAAACCAGCTATGAAACGCCCCATCTTGAGATCTTCATTCTCCGTGACTTCACATACTATAGTAAGTCTATCAAAATCCTTGATATAGTCTTCAGCAGAAGCACCATTTTGTTGTAAAGTGCTCCACTTCACATATTGACTTTGCTTGTAATTGTGAGGAATAAAACGATCCCTCATTCTTTTTTTCAGTTTGCTCCAAGTAGAAATGGAAGCCTTTCCCCTAAGGGTACGCCCCCTTTGCTCACCTTGCAACCAACTATCACCATAGCCTTTCAATTTCACCTTGGCTATTTTGTATTTCTGTTCCTCCTCTTGAACATCTTTGTACTCAAAGTACCTTTCCAAGGATTTCTCCCATTCTAAGTACTTTTCTGGATCAAGTGTGCCATCAAAGGCAACAATATCCACCTTGAGACTTCTATCTTCCCTCCTAGGTGGAGGATCATCTTGTTGGTCTCTTCGGTCTTGCTCGGCCATGAGCCTTTCCATTAAGGCAGCAAGGTTCCCTTGTAGATTGGCATTAGTCTCGGCCAACCTCTCTTGACTAGCAATGGATCGATTGAGAGCTTCTAAAGCCACCCTCAAGTCTTGATTCTCTCCCATGATTTGTAGTTGTTCGACCCCTTTGGAAAAATTTTAGAAAATTTTTCCCCCTACCTGATGCGCCAAATGATGTGAAAACAAGTTGAGGAACTTGTTCCCAAAGGATCCAGTTACAAGTTGAATTTAAGAATGAAACTTAGGAAGGACGAATGTCAAGAATCAATGTAGTTTTAGGGGAACTCTCACCCTTAACTTGAGGATATAACAATGAGGAACACTCACTCACTTGTTTGGGGCAGAAGTGTTTAGGGAACTCTCACCTAACCAACAACTACAAGTCTTAGTTTTAGGAACTCTCACTAAAACGAAAACTCTTCAAATTGAGAAACACTCAAACTTGGAAAACAACTCGACTTTACTTAGTCAAATTCGACATACACTTGTGTATTTTTTGACAAATTTCTGAATGCCTTTCATTGATCATTTTTATGCTATTTATAGATAGCTTTTACATCCAACAATTGTCTATTACAATAAAACACATAAATTGCAATAAATGGAAACATAAGACTGAAATTAAAACTGAAATAAAAACAGAATTAAAAGAGATTAATCATGGACTAAAACCGTCCAACTAACCCTATTACATGCCATTACTAAGCTTAATAAAAATAGCTTAAAACAAGGAGTGAAAACCGGCCAGCCATGATGAGCTCCAAAGTTGTTCAAAATCCTCATTCAAGCCACCCTTGATTCACGCCTATGCTTTAACTCCCATTCAATCAGCCTTTATTCAGTAGAAACAACAAATTAAACACTAATAATACTCCTTAATTAAGATTAAAAAAAACAGCATTAAAAGCCCCTTAAAACACGCCCCAAGTTGAGCTCAGATTTAACTCCAACAATTGATTGCCATTTACTCCCTTATAGCCGTGCATCCCCATGCATCATGCACGACCATTACCCTTCATTTAGGTAGCTACTTACACTTAGCAACGAGCACCCATTAGGAGATGTAAACGGACCATGTAAGCCAAACCCTAACGGACCAAAATCAGAACAAGACTATTAATTCCTTTGTACTTGACTTTAGGACTTGAGCATTCGAACTATCAACCTCTTGACCATTTGGGTCATATCTCCTTGATAAAGTATCGGCACCTTTGTTCATTTCTCCTCTCCTATGCTTGATGACGAAGTGAAATGATTGAAGGAATTCAACCCATTTGGCATGGCGAGCATGGAGCTTCTGTTGGCTTTGCAAGAACTTGAGTGCTTCATGATCTGAATGGAGAATGAACTCTTTAGGCAACAAGTAATGTCTCCAATGATCTAAGGCACGAACAAGAGCCAAGAATTCCTTGTCATAAGTTGAATAACGCCTTTGAGCATCATTGAGCTTTTCACTAAAATAGGCAATGGGACGCCTATTTTGAGATAGGACAGCTCCTATTCCAACGCCACTAGCATCACATTCAATCTCAAACACATCATCAAAGTTAGGTAAAACAAGAATTGGTGCAGTAGTAAGCAATCTTTTAACCTCTTCAAATGCCTTTTGGGCACTTGGATTCCATTCAAATTTAGAGAGCTTTGTGAGTTCGGTGATTGGGGCCATGAGAGTACTGAAATTTCTCACGAATCGCCTATAGAAAGAGGCTAACCCATGAAAACTTCGTACTTGTTGAACTGATTGTGGCGTGGGCCACTCATTGATTGCCTTCACTTTGTCTTCATCAACTTCTATACCATTACATGACACTTTAAACCCTAAGAAAGTTACAAAGCTAGAAAAGAAATCACACTTATCTAAATTACCATACAATTGTTCTTTAGCTAGAACAGAAAATACTTCTCTAAGATGTGATACATGCTCATCATCATCTCTACTATAAACTAATATATCATCAAAATAAACAACTACAAAACGACCAATGAAAGGTTTCAATACTTTGTTCATCAAACGCATGAAAGTGGAAGGTGCGTTTGTTAAACCAAATGGCATGACAAGCCATTCAAACAATCCATCCTTAGTTTTGAAAGCTGTTTTCCACTCATCTCCTTCGAAAATTCGAATTTGATGATAACCACTTTTGAGATCAATTTTCGAAAATACTTTAGCACCATGTAAATCATCTAACAAATCATTCAATCTTGGAATTGGAAATCGATATTTGATAGTGATTTTGTTAATTGGCCTACTGTCCACACACATTCGCCATTCACCATTCTTCTTTGGGACAAGTAACGTAGGACATGCACATGGGCTCAAGGACTCTCGAATCAAACCCTTGGACAACAACTCATCAACTTGCCTTCTTATCTCTTCGGTCTCCTTAGGATTAGTCCTATAGGCAGGCTTATTTGGCAATGTAGAGCCGGGAATCAAGTCAATTTTGTGTTGGATGTCCCTTTTGGGAGGTAGAGCACACGGCATTTCAGAAGGGCAAACATGAGGGAATTCTTGGAAGAGAGAATGAAGTAGAGGGTGGGATGGTTCTTTTAGGGACGAGACGCTGTCTCCAAGTCCGCTTAAAATGAGCCCTTTATGGGGTTTGAACTCATGATATTCAGACTTGATGAGGGTAGTAAGAGTAGTGGGTAATGGGTTATTGTTCTGTTTTGGGACGGCTTTGGGTGGTGGTAAAGGAGTTAACACAATTTTCTTGCCATTTTTAACAAATGAGTATGTATTTTTATATCCATCATGTATAACTCTCCTATCAAATAACCAAGGTCGTCCAAGCAACAAGTGACACGCATCCATGGGAATTACATCACAATACAACTCTTCTTGATAATTATTTCCAATGCTAAAAGAAATCAGAATTTGTTTATCTACTTGTATTCCTTTTCCTTGATTAAGCCATTGAATAACATAAGGATTTTTATGAGGAGTTGTTTTAAGTCCCAATTTGTCCACCATGTTTTGAGATGCCACATTTGTACAACTACCACCATCAATAATTAAAGTACATACCTTACTTTTGATGGTACAACGGGAGTGAAAGATTGCCTCTCGTTGTAAGTTCTCTTCTTTACCAACCAAGTTTCTTAGGGCACGCCTAACAACTAGACATTCACCTTCATCGGGTCCTAGGAACACCTCATCATGCTCCTGATCCGAATCTCCAAGATCATGATCATCTTGTTCATCTTCTGATTTTCCTTGCTCACATTCAATTAAAGAGATGATTCTCTTATTTGGACACTCGGTTGCAATATGTCCAAAGCCATGACATCGAAAACACTTTCGAGGTTGGGCTGAATTTTGGGGTTTAGAAGGGTTAGGGGGCTGATTTTGTGGTTTAGGAGGATTAGAGGAGGTGATTTTGAGTGGTGCTTGGTATGGACGGTTATATGGGATTGGGGCTGTCTTGGAAAAGGGACGTGAGGTCTCTTTCCCTTTGGCCTTTTGTTGGGCTTCAACCTTGTGAGCTAGAATGACTAACTCTTCCAAAGTTGAATAGGGGTGTAATTCAACTACGTTGGCAATTCTAGGATCCAACCCTCCAAGAAAACGAACCAGAGTTTGGGGTTCATCCTCTTCAACGACACATTTCATGGTCAAGCCTTCGAATTCTCTTGCATACTCCTCTACTGATTTTGTTCCTTGTTTCAATTTGTGGAATTTCTGAAAATTCTCTTGAATGTAGTAAGTAGGTAAGAACTTACTTTTCATCAATTTCTTCATTTTAGGCCAAGTTCTGACCTTGTCTTTGCCTTGCCTTTGCCTCTTTGCATTTATATTCGACCACCAAGTGGACGCATATTTTCTGAGTTTTAAGGCAATGATTTTCACTTTCTTGTCCTCCGGGGTATTCTTATAATCGAACACTCTTTCAACGGTGTTAATCCATTTGATGAACTCATCGGCATCAATCTTGCCATCATATTCTGGAATATCAACTTTGATATCATTATTGTTTGGTCTTGGTCTTGAAGTTTCATCTTCAAGTTCTAGATCACTACTTTGTTCACTTCGAGTGGGTGAACCTTCTCTTTGAGTAATGAGTCGCCTCATTAGATTCGCCATTTCAGTTTGCATAGCAGCCATTTGAGCCTTTAAGCTCTCCTTCTCTTCTTCACTTTTCTGAATGAACTCTTGCCAATTGGGAGGAGGATTCGACATTTTGTGTTTGTTGTTTTTTTTTTTTTTTTTTTTTTTTACGTGGGGTAAAGGAAGGGAGTAGGGTTGTTTTTGTGGAGGTGAAAGGTGGCTAGACCTGCATAGGCCACCAAATGTTGTAACCTTGTTGTAGCACAAGAAGATTACAAGGGACTAGCCACTAAAGGAGGGGATAGTTCAAGTTTAAAGTTGGATACAGAATATCACCACCAACTTCGAAAACTTGGGCTATAATTTGTGAACTTGGATACCGATTCACCACCAAATTCTACAAATTAAGGTTCCTAAGATCACAGCCTAATTGAGCCAAAAATTAGACAAGCAAAGGAGGTTTGTTTCGGATTTTCAGAGGAAAAAGCCAAAGACAAGTTCAAGTGTTTTTTTTGATTCAAAAATATTCTGATTTTTCATTGATGTTCAAGCCATTACTTATAATTACAATTTAGGATAAGCTAAGGTTAATTAGGAAATCTAAACCTTATCCTAAAAATCAGAAATTGTGGCATGAAAGAAGATTACATGGCTTATCTTTAAGATAATCCTATCCTAAAGATAACAAAGAAATCAGATTAAGAGGGGAGCTAGGGCAGCCGGTTTTCAAGCTCCATCTTAATGGCTTCATAATTGCTTGGTCTCTTCTTTAAGTGCTCTCTTTAATGGCCTTTTGATGAGCTCTGAATCCCCTTTGGCAGCCGGCTTCTTGAAGCTTCTAAATGATGACTTTATGGCCGGTTCTTGAAGCTTCTTGCTTTGTTTATTGCTAGCCTTAACTACTTGACTAAATAACTTAAACAATTAAAAGGGAGTTCGATTTATACTAACAAGGATCGAACCCTACTAACACAAACTTAAACTGAAATTTTAATAAACAAAGGAAAATAAAACTTGAGTTGGTTGGATGACACTTCGAACCATATCATGGATGACACTTCGAACCATGGTGATGATCTTGCCATCTTGAACCAACGAGCTAGGAGGCCGGATTACAACAGAAGAACAATTGGCTGATATTTTCAATAAGCCCCTGAGCAGGGAAGTGTTTGTCAAACTTCGCACATTACTTGGTATGGTAAGGATTAGATCCTAGTTCCTTAGGACTTATCTTTTCCTTTTTGGTTATGTTTGACATTTTTTATTCATTAGTGTTCATAAGCAAGGTTGGTTAACTTTTAAATGTCATATATGCAAGTAGTCTCAAAGTTCTTATGTTGATGTTGTTCCATTATGTGTTATCTCTAAGTTGCCTAACTAAAAGATGCCTCAAGTTATTAATGAATACAGATCAGCGTCAGACCATCGTCAGACCAGTCCCTTACAACGGTTATATCAATTTATTGCTGAACCCTCAATTTTGAAATTGAGAATTTAATTGTTCTGACATGTGACCAGTGTGGGACGGATGAACAGTGTAAAGTAACCTCCTCTCTATATCTCTTAATAACTGCCAATCCTTCTTCTGTTTTATTTCATATTTTCACATTGACATCACTCTCTAACCGTCTCTCTCTCTCTAACTGCTCTTCTCTCTCAAACCCTAAGAGCATCATTAAAAGAATCTCTCTACAAGAATTCTCAAACACTTTCTCTCTCTCATCAATCTACTGAATCATTCGAAAATGGGAAGAAAGAAGAACAAAGCATCAAAGAAAAGGGACTGACTCAATCTCCTAGTTTCACACCTTCTAAGATCAAAAAGGAATCAAGTACTATTGTGGTTGCTGAACACCACAAAGCAGAAGAGAAGCAGAAAGAGGTCAAGGACCAAGCCACTGTAGAAACAGTTGTGGAATCGAAGGACGCATGTAAGCCTAAGGAGAAAACTACACCACCACCATCTTCACCAAAATCTCCACCACCTCAACCTCAGAAAACTCCATCCCCATCTAAGCCATCACCTTCCACATCAAAGAAATCACCCTCTCCATCACCTAAACAACCCTCTCAACACCCTACGACTTCTTCACATCCACAGAAATCACCATCACCCTCAAAAGCTAAAACTCTTCCTCCACCTTCACCACCAAAGTCCAAAACTCCACCACCCTCTTCACCACAAAAAGAAAAAACCCCATCACCTTCTCCACAAAAGACACCTTCACCTACCTCCTCAGATCACAGAGAAACCAGTGCCAAGAACTGAGGAGGATGAGGTAGAGAAGGAAGAGACTGAAGAGAAGGCTGAAGACACACATGCAGAGGACATGGATGTTGAAGTCATTCGGGTGGTATAGGGGGAAATAGAGACTGGGAAGAGGATAAGGCCCTTGAGGTCAAGGGTCTATAAGGATGAAATCAAAAAGGAGCCTATTGAGGAGGTTCCAATGGGAAAGAAGGAGGAAAAGAAGAAAAGAATGAAAAGTGTAGCAAAGAAGGGCAAAGCTTCTGAGAGCCCCAAACCTGCAACCAAACTACCAACTGAAAAGAAGAGGAAGGTTGACTCTGCACCTGAAAAGGCCTCAGCCAACAAGAAAGGTAAGACCTTTTCTGAACCACTATTTAAAATAAGTGGTAGGGGTGTCTTGTTTGGTTTTGCATGCCCTAAGTATTGGATGAGTCAAACTTTTCTAGAGGAGATTAAGGAGGTTATAGAGTTCCAGGGTTGGGAGGGGCTGTTTGACAAAAGGTTGGATGTTTTTGAGACTTGTGTTGAGGAATTCTACTCAAAATTGGGGAAATTAGACAAAGGGAAGGTCTGGAGTGAGGTCGAAGGGGTCGACATCACTCTATCAAGGAAGAGTCTAGGGGAGGTACTGTGTGTACCAAGAGGTGGGTTCTGTGACTATTCAAAGGACAGCTGGCCTACTATTCCTGAGGTCAGTGTAGAACACATACAAACCACTCTTTCACAGGTTCGCCTACTGATGGGTTTGGCTATGTAATTGGCCAACTAAGGGAACCAGTGATGAGGTTGTTCCTACAGTAGCCTCTAAGATAGTACTCCCTAGGGCTCAGGGTAGAATGGATGTAAGAAAAATGGATGTTGTGATTATCTAAGGCCTGTATGAGAAGATCAAGCTGAGTGATGTAGGATGGGGTCTCAAAAACAATCAAAAACTAAACAAATTTAGAAATTTCGTAGGTCTACATTAAGCTCGAAAAATGAACACCAAAACTAACATAAAAATGGGATATGAACTTGAAAATTAGCTCACTAAGTACTAATAATCAAGAGCTAAACATAATCTAATCAAAATCACAAAGGTAATGATTAGAAGATGACTTACCAATCACAAAGTTTAGCAAGATTTGCAACCACAAAGGAAGTTGAGCTCATCAAGAACACCATAGAGAGAAAATCTCAGATTTTTAATTCATCAAAAGTTGATTACAAATGGGGCAAAGCATGCTATTTAAGGGCTAAGCAACCCCTAATGAAGTTTCTAATCTAGACCATTAATCTCTAAGAAATCAAGGGCCAAGATTAGAAAGTCACTAAACAAAACAAGAGAAAAGAGCAAAAATATAAACACTACGTGCAGGGCCGTGCACGATCATGCAGTACAACCATGCATGGTCGTGCAGGCCAAAATTCCCCTTTCTGGAACGTGCACGATCGTGCAGGATTAGCCTGCACGATCGTGCAACATAAGTTGCACGTTCGTGCAGCCTAATATGCACGATCGTGTCAAAAACCTTCGTGCTTGCACGGTCGTGCAGCATTAGCCTGCACGGTCATGCAAGCCTGAAACTGGCCTCTGACCTCTACACGATCGTGCAATTGATCTGCACGGTCGTGTAGTGCTTTGCACCTGCTACTGAATGCTGCACGACCATATGCACGGTCATGTAAGGGTCGTGCATGGTCGTGTATGCTCCGTTTCGCTTCCTTTGCTCGTGTTTCTAGCTCCGATACACATGCTAACTTAACTAAGGCAATAAATGAGAGTTTAGGCTACTTATTACAACCCGAAAAACACAAAAATAAGCTAAAAACAAGAGTTCAAAACAATCCAAGTAAAAGTGAACAAAATTGAAGTCGTTGACCGTTGAAGTCGCTTGTGGGACCACCCTGTTCTGTATCAAACTCCTATTCTAAAAAAGGATTTGCCCTCAAATCCTCGCCTTCAACAAGGAATGGAGAGAAGACAACCATCAACAAGCAAGACCCAATTCCACTAACCCGGTAGTTAGAGCTAGAGACGACCAAACAAAATTCCGATTACCCATCATAGGCCACCCGGATCATACACCATTATTACCAAAACGAGTAACAACACCAATGCCAACCGACATACCACAACCAATAAAGCCAGAAAAGCATTGGCGCTCCTAACCCGCCACCTCAAAAATCCATACCTCAATGCCATAGATGCCAACATTGAGTCCCCAACACAAGAGTAGTTCAAAACATGCATGCTACCACCAAGAAAATCCATATCATGCCTAGAGCACTCACATCTAACATGGGTACAAGTACGACCATATAGCAATGCAATCAACCAAGAGACATGCTCGAACCTCAATCTAGCCTCACTTTTATCAATGTCAAAACAAGGTTGAAACAATTTAAGTTCTTGGGGTTCATCAACTTTTCCAACACAAGAATGTAAGCCATCAAGCAAATGATAATGTTCAAGATTTTTCTTAGGCAAGCTCATCCAAATATCATAAGTGGGGGTCATGGTAATCATCATCCAATTCCATTTTGAAAATTTTAAATGAATTTAAAGAATTAGATGTTACCTTTCCTTCAATTTGGCCCTCTAGGAGTTCCACCTCCAATGGTGGGCCACGTTGCAAAGTCAACACGCGTCCAACATCGGGATCGACCACTAGCGATTCTTCCCCATCATCACTCAATGTCTCAACAAGATCGCCTTCGGGTTCTTTTGCTTCACGAATCACCAAAGCCCGCTTATTTGGGCATTGCGAAGTTATGTGTCCATACCCTTGGCACTTGAAACAAATTGGCTTCTTGCGGTTCTCAACCCCATTCTTGGAAGGTGCAATCATAGGAGCTTTCCCCTTGTCTTTCTTGTCTTCCTCAACCATGTCATCAACAAGAAGAGAGCGATCTTCGTTCTTCCTCTTGGACTGTTTCTCCAACCTTAGAGCACGTTGAACCACATCATCAAGGTCGTTATGGGCATGCAACTCAACTTTGTTCCCCAATTTACCTTCCAACCCGCCAATGTATCTAGCAACTCTATGTTCCGGAGCTTCATCAACATTGCATAAGATTGAGAGCTTCTCAAATTCTCTTGTGTAACTCTCGACCGACATAGAACCTTGCTTGAGAGCATTCATCTTGAGGTAGGAACTTTGAGTGAAATCCCTAGGAACAAACTTCTTTTGCATGTGCTTCTTCAATTTCTCCCATGAAGTAATTTTTGATTTACACTCTTTCTTTCTTCGATTCTTTAAATTTTCAAACGACATTGATGCATGTTTCTTGAGCTTCACAATGGCTAACTTGCATTTCTTTTCATCATCATAGCCCTTGTACAAAAAAATATTCTCAATGCTCCTCAACAAATAAAAGAAATCATTAGGGTCCAAACTACCATCAAATTCCAGAAGTTCAAGTTTGACATCACGATCATTTGGACTCTTAGGTTGCTCAACTTCAAGTTCTCCTCCTATGGCACTCTCATGTGGTCGAATTCTAGGACTATGGCCTAAATTCCTCTCAAAGGTGTCAAGCAATTTAGCCATCCCCGCTTTTAACTCCTCAACATTCTTCTCAACTCTATCAAGCCTAGCTCGAACTAGAGGTGCATTACTCCTATAACCATCATCCCTCCTTTCATCATCCATGATGTATGAATGTATGAAATATGGCTAGAAATTTGTGGACTAGGTGATGGAGGACTAGCTCGAACTAGGTGATGGACTAGAAATTGGTATAAAATATGGCTAGAAATTTGTGGACTAGGTCGAACTAAACAAATTTTAGAAATTTCGTAGGTCTATATTAAGCTCCAAAAATGAACACCAAAACTAACATAAAAATGGGATGTGAACTTGAAAATTAGCTCACTAAGTACTAATAATCAAGAGCTAAACATAATCTAATCAAAATAAAAAAGGTAATGATTAGAAGATGACTTACCAATCACAAAGTTTAACAAGATTTGCAACCACAAAGGAAGTTGAGCTCACAAAGAACACCATAGAGAGAAAATCTCAGATTTTTAATTCATCAAAAGTTGATTACAAATGGGGCAAAGCATGCTATTTAAAGGCTAAGCAACCCCTAATGAAGTTTCTAATCTAGACCATTAATCTCTAAGAAATCAAGGGCCAAGATTAGAAAGTCACTAAACAAAACAAGAGAAAAGAGCAAAAATATAAACACTACGTGTAGGGCCGTGCATGGTCGTGCAGTACAACCATGCCCGGTCGTGCAGGCCAAAATTCCCCTTTCTGGAACGTGCACGGTCGTGCAGCCTAATATGCACAATCGTGTCGAAAACCTTCGTGCTTGCACGGTCGTGCAGCATTAGCCTGCACGGTCGTGCAAGCCTGAAACTGGCCTCTAAGCTCTGCACGATCGTGCAGTTGATCTGCACGGTCGTGCAGTGCTTTGCACCTGCTACTGGATGCTGCACGACCATATGCACGGTCGTGCAAGGGTCGTGTATGCTCCGTTTCGCTTCCTTTGCTCGTGTTTCTAGCTCCGTTACACATGCTAACTTAACTAAGGCAATAAAATGAGAGTTTAGGCTACTTATTACAACCCGAAAAACACGAAAATATGCTAAAAACAAGAGTTCAAAACTATCCAAGTAAAAGTGAACAAAATTGAAGTCGTTGACCGTTGAAGTCGCTCGTGGGACCACCCCGTTCTGTATCACTGAGTCTCCCTAGTCTCATGCTAGCCCACATGGTTAGCATTCTGGAAAGGTCAAACCACTCTCTACCCTATGGTGCCTGGCTCACTCTGGTTTTCCAAATTAGGAAGGTACATCTGCGTAATGAGGTCAAGAAAATGTCTGTCCTCACCAACCAAATCCTAGGTCAGAAGGGAATGACCTTTGAAGGTGGTATACTGAAAATGAGGGATGAAGAGAGGACCACTGGGGTTAGGAGAACAAGCAACTCAAGGTCTGAGGAAGCTTTGGGTCACTGTCCAAACAGGTGCAAACACATGGAGAACTACTGCAACAGATGATGGCTAGTGTGAATGTTCTGTGTACTTCTCTAGATGGATCAATCAAGAACATATCAGCACGGTTGGACTCCCATGAAGAAAAGCTTGCCTCCTCTTCTAGCATCAAGCCCAAGACCACTCAGAGACCAGTTCCCATCATTGCCCAAGTGAAGAAGAAGAAGCAGGAAGAGAGTGCAGAAAAGGAAGATGAGGATTCTACAGAAGATTCTGATAATGATGCTAACTCTGACTCTTCTTAGCTTACCCCCTACCCTACTAACATATCTTTCAAACTATCATTTCTCTGGTTTCCTTGAACAATTACCTATTTTTAGTTTTTGACCATTTCTGCCAAACAATTTCTCTGCAGAATGGTCTCCTGGCTTGTATAATTAATTAACTTGTGTGTACTTTAACATTTGGGATTGTGAGTTGCAGGTACTCACTTTTGGAACAGCATTTCTAGAATGCTGTGTTTAAATTATGCTTGTGTTTGACTTTACTTGCTGCCTTCTCCTAATTATTGTGCTGTGATTATTTTGTCAATTGATGATGCCAAAAGGGGGAATAGGACAGGTGAAGTTCTTAGTGTCAGGTGTAGCAACTTGAACAAGGTTCAGACCTTGTCAGAGATGGCCCAGCTTTATGCCTAGGAGCAATGTGAATTCAGATTAAATGCTCCTATCCATCCCAACTAGAAGAAACTCTTCCAAGTTAATTCAGAATTCTCTTGCTACATTTGATATTGATAAGTCTTGCAGGTTACAGGTCTAATGCTGAAACTCAATAATTAATTGAGTAATGTGATGAGTTGACTGACCTTGTAATTAGTTTAATTGTGCCTTTGGTTTGCTGTGTTTTCTAATTCTCCGAGATTATGAATCAGACTACAGGCACAGTGCAAGACCAGTTCCTCTGAACAGTTGTTTTGTCTTAAAACAATTGGTTACTATTCTCAGGGGGAACTTCATGGTTTGTCATTATCAAATAGGGGGAAATTGTTGAACCATGTTTGATTTGATGGATGACAAACCAGTTCTATATACTTGATTGTTATGCATGTTTGTAATTGACCAGGTAAATTCAAGTGAGAACTCTTCAAGGCAAATCTGAAGACCTTGAGATACTTGAAGAATCAGAAGTCAAGAGCTTGAAGTCTTTTAATTTTTGTACTTCTAGGATCTTCTTGTAAAATAGGCTTGCTTAGGAAGATATAACTTGTGTTTCTAAGTAAAGAGCAAAAAGATTTAAATTTTATGTCCAGTAAAGAGAACAAGCCAAGAACAAGCTAAGAACAGACAAAGAAAAAGCTCGGAACAGTTCTCTTTGCCAGATGTAGACTTTGTAGTACTGAGACCACTGTGGGAACATACCTCAGTATTACGCACGTGCACTTAAGTGATCCGTACCGATTTTCGTGTTCAAAATTTTTTTTGAAAATTTATTTTAAAAATAATGATCACTTATGTTTTGGAAATCTGTCAAATTGATTCACAAAATCAGCTTTGCAATGTACTTGTTTGGACTCTAGTGTACATTCCCACTACATGTAGTGGAAGGAGACAATGCTCTGAAACAGGTACATTTGCACTTGTGTCAGCTGATTTTGTTTGCACAATTTAGTTAAGTCTCCAAGCACACTTCTAGGGGATGGTTTTTCTTTGCCTATAAATACAATCTTTTGAAAAACCCTAGCAAGACTTTTTGCTCTCCAAGGAAAACCAAGTCATATTTTCTGAGAGTATATCCTTAGAGCAAAACTATCTCCATATCCATCTTTAAGAGAAAAACTTACAGAGTTTTAAGTTTGTAATATTTGAACCACTTAGAGGGAAGTGGTTGGGGAGTGTTCTGTGAACACTGAGTGAACTGTTACAGTTAACAGTTGGGGAATTAAGTGTTATAGAGTTGTAGCATTTAATTGAGTGTGTAACCTTGTTATTATTCAGAGTTGATTAATAATATTGGTGAGAGAGTGGAGGACGTAGGCTTGTTTAGAAGCCGAACCTCGTTAAATCCTTGTGTCCCTACTTTTTATTTATTGTTCTATCGTTGTTCTCACAAAAAGATAAACAAACTTTGAAAACAATTGAAAAAACACACATACTCAATTCAACCCCCCCCCCCCTCTTGAGTATACATTGAACTTACACATAGGAAAGTAAAGAACAAGCAAAGAGGAAAGATTGAGAATTTATTGAATTTTGGTGAGCAAAAACATTGGATTGACCATGTCACTTGAGAAATCCTTCAAATTCATTCACCATTATCAACAAACACTCAAAATCTGAACCAGGATCAGTGCCTGATCTTGAAACGACAAAAGAGATACTCCTTAGTGCTAATCCCATCATTGAGATTAGTTCTCTTCATGGTCCTGTTATTAGTTCCTTTGTATCACTTATGTCTAATCTTGGTCCTGTTTAGTCCGTTTTGTAAACCTAAACTTTAGTTCGTAGTTTATTTGTTTCGGTTTGTATTAAGTAGTAGATTGCACTAACATTGAAGCAGGGGTCACGAGGTGCGAGTTTTCTTCATGAGGTGCGACTTGATTGTTGATTGTAAGACGTGCATTCCAGTAAGAAGTCGCGAGTCGCGGGTTTTCTTCGCGAGTCGCGAGCCTTCGTGGTCTTGGCTACGTATTTGAGCTGAAACAGAGTACATGTTCCAGTAGCAAGTCGCGAGTCTTGGTCGTGAGTCGCGAGCCATTCGTGGTCTTGGCTACGTACTTAGGCTGAAGCAGGTGCATTCTTCCAGAGAGCCCTCGCGAGTCGCGAGTATGGGTCGCGAGTCGCGATCCAAGCCCTGTTCTGGCTACGAGTTTCAGCTGCTTGTTTTTGTTTAATGGGTATTTTTGCTTTAGCTTGCAAGTTGAGTAATAGCCTTGATTAGTCATCTACTAGCCTAGCTAGATGTCATACTACCTTTGGAAGTCATGATGAAAAGCTTGGAGTGTCATGAAGGCTAAGAGAAGCTCATTGGTCTATTTTGGTGCAAGTGGGTGCAAGTGGCTCAAGTTGCTTAAGGAGGCTGATTTTGGCTTGATATTTTCATTACTTTAGCCTTTGTTTATTGCTTGAGCATATCCTTATGTAGTATAATACTTGTATTATACTTGATACGTATAATAGTTTGTACGTATTCGGTTGCGTATTGTACGAATATACGTATAATTGTACATTTCTTTCTTTAAGTAGACTTTGATGTATCATTTGTAAACTACTTTGAATTTTATAAAAACTTGAACTTTGTTCATCCTTGAGGCTAAAGTAACTTAGCTTTCTTTGAATTGATTTCTTGGGAGTTTTAACTACAAGTTTTCTAAACCGATTAGTGAGCTTTGAGAGTGATTCTCCTAGTGATTTAATCAACCTAAATTGAGTGTAAGAGTGATTCTTTCTACTGAATTTAGTAGGAAATATTTTCTTAAGAGTGATTCTTTTGAGCTATTTCATTATCTTCTCAACTCTAATTACTTGCTTGATTGATTTCAAGACTAATTATAGTTCAAAATCACAAGCTAACACTACATCTTAAGCTATCGAACAAAGAAATCAAACGTAAACCTTAAAACTAAGGAAAAATTGCAAATATTAATCCGAAGTTTGGGCCATCTTCCACTATTAATCCGAAGTTTGATTTATTTCTGATTAATCCGATATTTGTGGGTGGCCTTCCAATATTAATCCGTTATTTGTGGTGGTCTTCCAATATTGATCCAACACTTTTGAATTTTGGAAGACCATCCACAAACTTTAGATTAATATTGGAAGACCATCAACAAACTTCGGATTAATCAGAAATAAATCAAACTTCGGATTAATAATGGAAGATGGCCCAAACTTCGGATTAATATTTACAATTTTTCCTAAAACTAAAGAGGTAGAGAGGGTTTCTCTCTCCTCAAAAACCCTAAGCAAATATGAATTTTGATAAAAAAAAAATCTACCCTAAACTATGAGCTCCTTTGTTTATGGCCCTCTAATGTATATATATACAAGCTTGGAAGGCAAGGGGCAAAGCACAAAAGAGCCACGAGCCTTCACATAAAGGCACTAGAAAACTGTAAAAACAAAGGCAGCATGTACAGGTTTGAGCGTTCACTCAAAGCAACTGATCGAGCGTCCGCTCAAATCTGCGCACCCGGTCTTCAAATACTCATATCTCTTCTGTTCTTTAGTGGAATTAAGCATATGATATATCAAACTGGAGCTCTTGAAATATAGAATCATATCCAAGTGGAATCACCAGAAAAAGAGTTTTAGATAAAAAAGATATGAGTCCTTGAATCAGATCTAAGTGCAAGACCAGTAGAATTACTACAGATTTTAGCTCAATTATTAACGAAAACAGTTTGAAAATTACATTATTTGATGAAAACTCAAAATAAATCGAAACTAAACTAAAAATGACAAAAGCTCAGAAAACTAAGCCTAAAAAGCATGGAAAACAAACGAAAAGAACCTGGAAAATTGATCAAAAAATGGACTGATCATAGTGTCACGAGAAAATTGCTGTTTTTGAAAAATTATTCTATGAACAGCAGCAAATATTTAATTCTGAAAATAGAATTGCTATGAACATTAAATTAACCAAACTAAACTAGGGCTTCAATCAAATTAACTAAAATTAATAAGAACACTAAATTAAACTGAACTAAATAAAAGTTTCAATCGAAATAAAATGAACAAAGAGAACAATAAATTCAACTAAACTATACATTACAATCAATCTTGATTCTTGTACTAAACCAAATTAGGGCAAAAATTAGGGTTTCAATTAGGGCAAAAATTAGGGTTTCAATTTTCCAAATATGAACACCAAAACTACCACAAAGATAGGATATGAACTTGAAAACTAGCTCCCTAATGACTAATAATCACAAAGGTAATGACTAGAAGATGACTTACCAATCACAAAGTTTAGCAAGATTTGCAACCACGAAGGAAGTTGAGCTCACAAAGAACTTCATAAGAGAGAAAATCTCAGATTTATAATTTCAACAAAAGATGATTACAAATGAGGCAAAGCATGGTATTTAAAGGCTAAGCAACCCCTAACGAATCTTCTAATCTAGACCATTAATCTCTAATTAATAAAGGGCCAAGATTAGAAAGTCACTAAACAAAACAAGAGAAAATAAGCAAACACGAAATTATACATGCAGGGCCGTGCACGGTCGTGCAGTACAACCATGCACGATCGTGCAAGCCAAAAACCCCATTTCTGGATCGTGCACGATCGTGCAGGGTTAGCCTGCATGGTCGTGCAACATAGGTTGCACGATCGTGCGGCCTAACTTGCACGATCGTGGCGAAATCCTTCGTGCTTGCACGATCGTGCAGCTTTAGCCTGCACGGTCGTGCAAGCCTGGATCTTGCCACTGACTTCTGCACGGTCGTGCAGAACATAACTGCACGGTCGTGCAGTCCTTTCCAGGCCTTTCTGAATGCTGCACGACCATATGCACAGTCGTGCAAGGCTCGTGCATGCTCCGTTTCGCTTCCTTTACTCGTGTTTCTAGCTCCGTTAGACATGCTAACTTAACTAAGGCAATAAAACGAGAGTTTAGGCTACTTATTACAACCCGAAAAACACGAAAAAAGGCTAAAATAAGAGTTCAAAACTATCCAAGTAAAAAGTGAAAGAAAATGAAGTCGTTGACCGTTGACGTCGCTCGTTGGACCATCCCATTCTGCATCAAACTCCTCTTCTAAAAAAGGATTTACCCTCAAATCCTTGCCTTCAACAAGGAATGGAGAGAAGACAACCATCAACGAGCAAGACCCAATTCCACTAAACCCGGTAGTTAGAGCTAGGAGAGACCAAACCGAGCTCCGATTGCCCATCAAGACCACCCGGATCATACACCATTATTACCAAAACGAGTAACACCACCAATGCCAATCGACAAACATCAAACAACAAAGCAAGCAAAGCATGGGCGCACCTAACCCGCCACCTCAGAAATCCATACCTCAATGACATCGAAACCAATCGAGTTCTTCCAATGCAAGAATATCTCAAAGAAAGTGAGACATCATTACGAACACCCTTATCAATTTTTTACCCACCACAATCTCCATGAGCATAAGATGGACCAAACATAGCATCAAGGAGCAAGAAATTCCATTCAAACCTTAGTCTCGATTCAATATTGCCATGTTCACAATATGCTAAGCTAGGTTGGTCCAACAGAATCATCATGTACATTACTAGAGGTTATGAATTCATCATTAACCCAAGAAGTCTCATCACCATCACCATGATCAACAATAGTAAAATCATTACCATGCATATCGTCCATGTTCATCACTTCATCCAATTCATGCTCAATAAATTGATCATCACAATCCTTTACAATATGAATATCAAAAACCTCATTACAAGGGAAGAAGAGAGAAGTGGATTCTTTTACCTCATTTTGAAGATCACCGTGAACCATAGGCAATGAACCCTCATCTTGTGCCTTGGACACCTCTTCATAACAAATAGGAGCCTCGTGATTGACCACAACCCTTGCACTTCTTTAGGAAGCAAAGGCTTTAGGACAAGCTTCACTTGATTCAACATGAATGAAATTGTGTTCTCACAAGAATCATGGATGACATTTCTTCTCATCAACCAAGGTTGTCCAAAAACAATATGACAATCATCCATTTGACTCACCACACAAGTAAGGTCATCAAAGTATGACTTCCCAATAGAAAAAGGAAAGGTCACTTGTTTAGGAAAACCCAAGGCATGTAGTTCAAGCTTATCAACCATGTATTGGGAAACCAAGTTCTCTCTAGCATTTGGGTCAACCTTGAAATTACAAACCCTACCCAAAACCGTACATCTAGATTGAAACTCTTGACGTCTAAACTCCTTAGCCAATTTTTGTTTTGTCTCAACCATTTGGTCAATTGAGTTTATCATTTGTTTGCACACATCCTTCATATACTCAATCTCCCTCATTGAAAAAATGTTGCTAGACAAATTCATTTTCAAAAGATGACAATAGGCTAGAAATTTGTGGTGCTAGGTAAAGGAGGATAGTAATTTATGTGGAGTTAGGGCTTACTTCAATGTCCTAGTATGATTAGACAAGGAAGTATGGGTTTTAAAGCAAGAAAATATCACCTAGACATTTCATCAAACACCTTTTGTGCAAATAAAACACTACAAAAATTTCAGAAATTTTGTTCAATGATTAACCCAAGGATCATGGAGGTATTGAAACCTAAAGCTCTTGATACCAAGTTGATGTAGGATCGGGTCTCAAAATCAAGCAAAAACTAAACAAATTTCAGAAATTCGTAGGTCTATGATAAGCTCCAAATATGAACACCAAAACAATCATAAACATGGGATATGAACTTGAAAATTAGCCCACTAAGTACTAATAATCAAGAGCTAAACATAATCTAATCAAAATCACAAAGGTAATGACTAGAAGATGACTTACCAATCACAAAGTTTAGCAAGATTTGCAACCACAAAGGAAGTTGAGCTCACAAAGAACTTCATAAGAGAGAAAATCTCATATTTTAATTTCAACAAAAGATGATTACAAATGGGGCAAAGCATGCTATTTAAAGACTAAGAAACCCCTAATGAAGCTTCTAATCTAGACCATTAAACTCTAAGCAATCAAGGGCCAAGATTAGAAAGTCACTAAACAAAACAAGAGAAAATAAGCAAAACACGAAAATATATCTGCAGGGCCGTGCACGGTCGTGCAGCACAACCATGCACGATCGTGTAAGCCAAAAAACCCCTTTCTGGATCGTGCACGGTCGTGCAGGGTTAGCCTGCACGGTCGTGCAACATAGATTGCACGGTCGTGCAGCCTAACTTGCACGATTGTGGCGAAATCCTTCGTGCTTGCACGGTCGTGCAACTTTAGCCTGCACGGTCGTGCAAGCCTGGATCTTGCCTCTGACTTCTGCACGGTCGTGCAGTCCTTCCCAGGCCATTCTGAGTGTTAAACGACCATATGCACGGTCGTGCAAGGCTCGTGCATGCTCCGTTTCACTTCCTTTACTCTTGTTTCTAGCTCCGTTACACATGCTAACTTAACTAAGGCAATAAAACGAGAGTTTAGGCTACTTATTACAACCCGAAAAACACGAAAAAAGGCTAAAATACGAGTTCAAAACTATCCAAGTAAAAAGTGAAAGAAAATGAAGTCGTTGACCGTTGACGTCGCTCGTTGGACCATCCCGTTCTGTATCAGAGATGAATTACTTGACTATCTTGAATTCACTATTGATCAATGCATTAGTGTTGGGTCTGCTAACCAGAACAACAAAAAAAAGAAACTTAAAGAAACCGTTCGAGATTATGAAATATGTGGAGCTAGATCTACTGAGCTTGAGCTCATATGTGAGGAGCTTAAAGAAAAAATTTATGAGCTTGAGATAACAGCAGATCAGCAGAAAATAGAGCTTGAGACATTAAACCTCAAATCAATTCCCAAAGAGGATGAGTTTTTTGAAAAAATTGAAATGGGGTTTAATGAGCTCAAGAAACTGCTCACACATAATTCAAACTTTGAATTGTTAAAAGACACATGTACCTTTGGTAAATCTGAGGTCATACTTGCATATGACCACCTAATTGAAAAACTTGAAGATTTACACAAAGAACATGGTGATCTTAAGGTTTCTAAAGAAACTGGTTCTCCCACTGCCTTTTATGAGGTTTTGGATGTTTTACATGATGAGTTCATAGCTAAGATCTGTGATCTTGACGCTGAACTCATCCTGTTAAAACAAGAAAACATCAAGAAGACCAGTTATGAACCAGATCTCTCCCTGGTTTCAAGACTACAAGATGAACTTCAGAAAACTAGACTTGATCTGAAATCATTTGAAAAACAAAATGAAGTTCAACTCAAGATGCTTGAAAACAAGGAGAATGAGCTAACAGTTTGTATGAACCAATTAAACAAAATGTTAGATGCTCAGAAAACCCTAAACATCCTCACATCCCAACCTGGAAATTCTCAAAGGTTCGGTTTAGGGTATTCTGGATCTAGTTCTACAACTGTTCTAGGAAGAGACAACACATGGTTGGATGAATTCAAGAAAGGCAAGTATATATTTGCCAAGGATATGCATGTTGGTACCTACAATTGTAAGAGTGGTTATGTTACTAACAAATGTTTCACTAAAAAGAAACATGACAAGAAGAACAAAGCCTACACCCAGCAACTGTGGGTTAGGAAGGTCAAGATTGAGAATATTTCAAAGAACAAGGAACCTAAGCTGGTCTGGGTTCCTAAAACTAACCTTTAATTTGCTTGTGCAGGTACGAGTGAAAGGAAAGCCATATTGGTATTTGGACAGTGGTTGCTCAAGACACATGTCCGGGGATAAAGAACAATTCCTTTCACTCAATGCATTCGAGGAAGCGCACGTGACATTTGGTGACAATAGCAAAGGACTTATCAAAGGAGTAGGTAAGGTTGGTAAGTCACTCTCCCAAGCAATTGACAATGTTTATTATGTACTCCCTTCATAACACAAAAATGTAAACTTTGTAGAAAACACGGACTCCCATGTAAGAGTTTTATGTAGGTTAATTGTGTAGAGAAGAGAGAAATAAATAAGAAAACTCGGACGCCCATGTAAAAGTAATGGCAAATGTGTAAATTGTATGAAGTTTTTTTTTCCATATATAGAAAGTTTTGTAAAAGTTGATATTTTTGTGTTACACCCATATTTAGCAAAAGTTTACATTTTTGTGTTACGGAGGGAGTAGAAGGTTTGAAACATAACCTTTTGAGTATATCTCAACTATGTGACAAGGGAAATAAAGTGAATTTTGAATCAAACACTTGCCATATAGTGAACCCTAAGACAGGGGAACTGGTCTGTGAAGGAACAAGACATAACAATGTGTGTATTACATATTTAAGTCAAATTCCACAGAACAGTGCCCTCTGTCAAAAGTGTTGTAGAGGATGACCAATGGCTTTGGCATAAAAGATTAGGACATGTTAGTTTCACTTTGCTCAACAAGCTGAGAACACAAGATTTGGTGATAGGTTTACCTAACATCAAATATGTGGCAGACCAGCTCTGTCAAGAGTGTGCAAAGTGCAAACATGTGAGATCAATTTTTAAACCAAAGAAGGTGGTTAGTTCCTCTAGACCATTTGAACTTGTACACATGGATTTACGTGGACCTATGTGTGTACAAAGTAGAAATGGCTTTAGTTATGTATTTGTCTTAGTTGATGATTACTCTCGTTTCACTTGGACAATATTTTTGAAATACAAAGATGAAACTTTTGATGAATTTGAAATCTTAGTGAAACAGGTCCAAAACAAGATTAATCATCAGTTGGCATCTATCAGATCTGATCATGGATCAGAGTTTGATAATGCTAGCTTCATAACTTATTGTATGGAGTATGGTGTTTCTCACAATTTTTCATCCCCCAGAACTCCACAACAAAATGGAGTAGTTGAAAGAAAGAATCGCACTCGATAAGAAATGGCTAGAACCATGCTTCTAGAGAGTGGTCTGTCAAAGAAATTTTGGGCTGATGCTGTGAGTACATCATTCTACATACTCAATAGAGTTAAGCTAAGACCAATACTGAGAAAAAACATCTTATGAACTTCTAAGGGGTCGAAAACCAAACATTGAACATTTAAAAATATTTGGTTGCAAGTGTTTTGCACACAACAATGGTAAGACCAGTTTACACAAGTTCCACCCTAGGAGTGATGAAGCTGTTTTTATTGGGTATTCTCCTCATAGCAAGGCATATAAAGTTTTCAACAAAAGAACCTTGTGTGTTGAAGAGAGTATCCATGTTTTAATTGATGAAATTAACATGTTAAAAAAGCCTGTGCAGGTAGATGATGATGAAGGCTTTGATATTGGGATGACAAATTTCACTGGAGCTGAACCAGAGAACACTGCTGAACCAGACCCTCAAACTCCTCATGAAAACAACAATGGGTCTGGTGCAGCAGAGGTAAATGCTAAACAGGTTGTTGAACTCAGTGACTCTCCTGCTCATCCAGCTGAAGATGAAGTGGGAAAGAACACTGAAGAAACTGGTCCACCCTCTCAAAATGAAAATGAAATAGGGGGAACCAGTAAAGACATTGGTTCTAACTTAGGTGACTCAAATGTTGTAAGAAAGAGTATATTTAAGAAAAGAAACTCTCACCCTTCTAATCAAATAATTAGTGATTTATCAAAAGGAGTCCAAACTAGAAAATCTGTTTGGAAGAATTTCTGTGCTTACTTCTCTTTCTTATCTCACATAGAAGCAACTGACTATAAGATTGCGCTAACTGATCCTGATTGGATCTTGGCCATGCAAGATGGGTTGAACCAGTTTGAGAGAAATCAGGTTTGGCATCTTGAACCAAGAACCAATGAGATGTTAGTTATTGGAACCAAATGGGTCTTCATAAACAAAATGGATGACTCAGGTACTATAGTCAGAAACAAGGCCAAGCTAGTGGTTCAAGGGTTTAACCAACAACAGGGAATAGATTATGATGAAACCTTTGCTCCAGTAGCCAGGCTTGAGGCAATAAGAATCTTAATTGCCTTTGCTGCCCACATGATGAAACCTTTTCTAAATGGCTATTTGAAAGAAGATGTGTATATGGAATAGCCCCCTAGCTTTGAGGATAAAGTTTGTCCTGATCATGTCTACAAGCTAGACAAACCTCTTTATGGCCTCAAAGAAGCTCCTCGTGCATGGTATGAGAGACTCTCTAGTTTTCTAATTGAAAATCATTATGAGAGAGGTTCAGTGGACAAAACTCTATTCTTAAAGAAAAGGGAAACAGATCTGTTAGTGGTCTAGGTATATGTTGATGATATTTTATTTGGGGCTACTAATTCTGTTTTGTGTGATGAGTTTGCAGACTTAATGAAAAGTGAATTTGAGATGAGTATGATGGGAGATCTTGGCTTCTTCCTAGGGCTCCAAATCAAGCAAATGGATGATGGGATCATGATCCACCAACAGAAGTATCTCAAGGAGCTGCTCAAGAGATATGGTCTGCAAGATAGCAAGTCCTATGACACACCTATTCCTACCTCTTCTAAACTGAGCCTAGATGAGAAAGGAAAGGATGTTGAGGATAAGCTATACAGAGGTATGATTGGCTCACTTCTCTACTTAACAGCTAGTAGACCAGACATAGTGTTCTCAGTTGGGTTGTGTGCTAGATTTCAAAGCAACCCAAAAGAGTCTCATCTAAAAGCTGTTAAGAGAATTTTTAGGTACTTGAGTGGTACAGAGGTCATGTGCTTATGGTATCCAAAGGGAAGTAATTTTGATCTTTTAGGATACACTGATGCTGAATATGCTGGGTTTAGTGTTGACAGGAAGAGCACTTCAGGAATGACTCACTTCTTAGGCTCTTGTCTCATTTCATGGGGATCTAAGAAACAAAATTCAGTGGCCTTATCCACAGCTGAGTCAGAGTACATAGCTGCTGCTTTGTGCTGCGCTCAATTGCTTTGGATAAAAACACAACTAAAGGATTTTGGGGTCTGTTCCGGAAGTGTTCCCATATTGTTTGATAACACCAGTGCCATGAACATTTCTAAAAATCCTGTCCAGCATTCTAAAACCAAACATATTGAAATCGGACATCATTTTCTCAGAGACAATGTTGAAAAAGGAAATGTGAATCTTGAATTTTGCAGATCTGAAGATCAATTGGCTGATATTTTCACTAAACCCCTAAGCAGGGAAGTGTTTGTAAAACTTCTCACATTACTTGGTATGGTAAGGATTAGATCCTAGTTCCTTAGGACTTATCTTTCCCTTTTTGGTTATGTTTGACATTTTTGATCCTTAGTGTTCACAAGCAGGGTTAGTTAACTTTTAAATGTCATATATGCAAGTGATCTCAAAGTTCTTATGTTGATGTTGTTCCAATGAGTGGTATGTCTAAATTGCCTAACTAAAAGATGCCTCAAAGTTTTTAATGAATATAGATCAGCGTCAGACCATCGTCAGACCAGTCCCTTACAACGGTTATATCAGTTTATTAATGAACCTTCAATTTTGAAATTAAGAACTTAATTGTTCTGAAATATGACCGTTGTGGGACGGATGAATAGTGTAAAGTAACTTCCCTCTTACCTCTTGTAATAACTGCCAATTTTCTTCATTTTAACTCACACTTTCACTTTGTTTTTTTTTTTTTGGTAAATAGAGAAATTTTATTACTAAAAGGAATAAAAGTACAGACCCCCAAAACTCCATAAACTACACAAATCCCAGATGCTAACGCCTCACAATAAAACCATGACCACCTTCTAGGAAGGGTCCCATAGTCTCAACAAATCACTGGCAGCATACAGGGGATAACACAACTAAATACACTTACATCACTAACAACCTTCTACCTGCTTCATCACAACGACAAGCAGCTAAGAAAATAACCTCCCTAACAATGCTATCAATAGACCTTACATTCCCTTTAAAAATTACATTATTTCTGTAAAGCCAGATAACATATACAGCCTCAGTAAAAAACAACGGCTAAGGTCTTAGCCTTACATCTACCCCGCTTCATAATGAAGCACAACCACCTCACCAGATCCGAGAAAGAAAAAAGTCGGGTTCTTGGCTTCACCACATCTAGCAACCTCCACCAAACCTGCATGGAAAAACTGCAATCGAAAAACAAATGGCAAATAGACTCCACAGCTAAACCACACAAAGCACAGTTCGGATCATCTACATGACCCCATTTGAAAAGCCTATCCCTAGTCAACAAACCATCATGAAGAGCTAACCAAAGAATAAAGATACTCTTTAGGGAAGCTCCATTATGATACACAAGACTCCTCCAAGGAACCACTTGCACCTGAGGGCGAAGAAGCCTATAAACATGTTTGATTTTAAAATCCCCATGATAAAGAACCTGACTCCACCCCCCAAGCTGATCTATCATAGCACGACATTTTAACACCTTTTTCAACACTCACGAACACTTAGCGGGGGTAGGAGAACCCCACCATTCCCCTCTTCTGAAGTAATAATTATGCACCCATTTCACCCAAAGAGAGTCTGCCTTACTAGCCAGGTCCCAAAGCAACTTCGAAACAACTGCTTTGTTCCAATCCGCAAGAGCTTGTTCATTCCAACCACCACTAACCTTAGGGAGACAAACCTGCTTCCAGGCAACAAGAGCCCTCTTACATCTATCAGCTCGACCCGTCCATAAGAAAGCCCGGAAAACCGCCTCAATATCTAAGAGGATCTTCTTAGGAAGCATGAAGATCTGCGCCCAATAGGTCTGTATGCCAAAAAGAACACTTTTGATCAGTTGCAGCCGCCCCGCATATGAAAGATGCCTCGAAGCCCAACTTCTAACACTACCAGTAACCCGAGCCACCAAAGGAGAACATTGAGCCACCGTCAGCTTCTTAGAAGAAAGGGGAACTCCAAGATATTTAAAAGGTAACACCCCCTGGGAGACCCCGACCAGAGTCCTCAAAGATTCCTGCTCAAGAGAAGGAATGCCACCAAAAAAAATCTCAGTCTTATCAAGATTAGCAGAAAGACTAGAAGCCGCTGAAAATTTATTAAAAGCATCAAATAGCAACCGAAGAGAACTATGATCCGCTCTACATAACAAAAGGAGATCATCAGCAAACATAAGGTGAGTAAGAAGCAATCTCTCACACCTCGGATGGAAGTTAAAATTAGGATCATCCTGCAAATCACCAAGACAACGAGAAAGATATTCCATGCCAATCGCAAACAAAAAAGGAGACATAGGATCTCCTTGCCGCAATCCTTTCCTCGCAGGAAAAGGAACAATGGGAAAACCATTAATCAAAATAGAGTAAGACACCGAAGAAACGGCACCCATCACCCATTTAACAAAAAGTGGAGGAAACCCTAACTCATAAAGCATAGTCTCGAGAAAACTCCATTCTATAGAATCATAGGCCTTTTTAAGGTCTACCTTGACAACACATCGTGGAGAAATATATTTATGAGAATATCCCTTCATGAGCTCTGTGGCCAACATAATATTATCTCCAATATGTTTCCCAGGAATAAATCCTGCTTGGGAATCATTCACAACATCTCCAATTACTCTAGCCAACCTGCATGTGAGAATCTTAGAAATAATTTTATAAAGCACAGTACAACAAGCAATAGGTCTATACTCTTTCACATACTGAGGATTCTGAACTTTTGGGACCAAAGTGACAGAAGTACAGTTCCATTGCTTAGACATAACACCTGTAGTAAAGAACTCCTGAATAGCACCATGAACATCATCCCTGAGAATGGGCCATGCCTTCTTAAAGAAGAAAGCATTGAAACCATCAACCCCCGGAGCTTTAGAATCATCAATTGCCTCCAAAGCATCATCTATCTCTCCATAAGAAACCTGTCTGACCAAAAGAGACCGAGCATCATCACTGAGCTTAGGCCCCCGCCGAACAGCCCGAACATCAACATGAGGAAGCACCGAAGCACTAGCTCCAAGTAGCCGCTTATAGAATCCCACTACTTCCTGCTCTACTTCCGAAGGCTCCACAAGAACACAACCATCATCAGAAAGAAGAGAATCAATCCTGTTCGAATTCTGCCTCTGCTTCATGAAAGAGAAGAAGTACTGAGAATTAGAATCCCCGAGCTTCACCCACTGAACCCTGGACTTTTTTGACGAAGAACACTCTCATGAAGAGAGCTCCAGTTCCTGAGCTGGAGAGAAGTAACTCGTTCTTTACACTGAAGATCATAATCACCAGGATTAACACCCAAAAGGACCTGAACAACTTCTAACTCCTGCTGCTTCTCCTGAATATGAGCCTGAATATTCGAAAAATGCTGAATATTGAGATGCTTGAGCTCCTGCTTAACAAATTTCAACTTCTCCCAAACCACCTTCACCTGAGAACCAGTAGCATGAAAACCCTAACTATGCCGCACAATATCCAAGAAATCCGTGTGAGTAGCCAAAATATTAAGAAACCGAAATGGCTTCCCTTTACCTGGAACAAACCGAGCACACTCCACAAGAATCGGACAATGGTCTGAAAGAGCAGGGGGAAGATAACTCGCCTCAACTTAAGGGAAAGTGTTGTAATCCGGCCTCCTAGCTCGTTGGTTCAAGATGGCAAGATCATCACCATGGTTCGAAGTGTCATCCATGATATGGTTCGAAGTGTCATCCAACCAACTCAAGTTTTATTTTCCTTTGTTTATTAAAGTTTCAGTTTAAGTTTGTGTTAGTAGGGTTCGATCCTTGTTAGTATAAATCGAACTCCCTTTTAATTGTTTAAGTTATTTAGTCAACTAGTTAAGGCTAGCAATAAACAAAGCAAGAAGCTTCAAGAACCGGCCATAAAGTCATCATTTAGAAGCTTCAAGAAGCCGGCTGCCAAAGGGGATTCAGAGCTCATCAAAAGGCCATTAAAGAGAGCACTTAAAGAAGAGACCAAGCAATTATGAAGCCATTAAGATGGAGCTTGAAAACCGGCTGCCCTAGCTCCCTCTTAATCTGATTTCTTTGTTATCTTTAGGATAGGATTATCTTAAAGATAAGCCATGTAATCTTCTTTCATGCCACAATTTCTGATTTTTAGGACAAGGTTTAGATTTCCTAATTAACCTTAGCTTATCCTAAATTGTAATTATAAGTAATGGCTTGAACATCAATGAAAAATCAGAATATTTTTGAATTAAAAAAAACACTTGAACTTGTCTTTGGCTTTTTCCTCTGAAAATCCGAAACAAACCTCCTTTGCTTGTCTAATTTTTGGCTCAATTAGGCTGTGATCTTAGGAACCTTAATTTGTAGAATTTGGTGGTGAATCTGTATCCAAGTTCACAAATTATAGCCCAAGTTTTCGAAGTTGGTGGTGATATTCTGTATCCAACTTTAAACTTGAACTATCCCCTCCTTTAGTGGCTAGTCCCTTGTAATCTTCTTGTGCTACAACAAGGTTACAACATTTGGTGGCCCATGCAGGTCTAGCCACCTTTCACCTCCACAAAAACAACCCTACTCCCTTCCTTTACCCCACGTCAAAAAAAAAAAAAAAACAAACAAACACAAAATGTCAAATCCTCCTCCCAATTGGCAAGAGTTCATTCAGAAAAGTGAAGAAGAGAAGGAGAGCTTAAAGGCTCAAATGGCTGCTATGCAAACTGAAATGGCGAATCTAATGAGGCGACTCATTACTCAAAGAGAAGGTTCACCCACTCGAAGTGAACAAAGTAGTGATCTAGAACTTGAAGATGAAACTTCAAGACCAAGACCAAACAATAATGATATCAAAGTTGATATTCCAGAATATGATGGCAAGATTGATGCCGATGAGTTCATCGAATGGATGAACACCGTTGAAAGAGTGTTCGATTATAAGAATACCCCGGAGGACAAGAAAGTGAAAATCATTGCCTTAAAACTCAGAAAATATGCGTCCACTTGGTGGTCGAATATAAATGCAAAGAGGCAAAGGCAAGGCAAAGACAAGGTCAGAACTTGGCCTAAAATGAAGAAATTGATGAAAAGTAAGTTCTTACCTACTTACTACATTCAAGAGAATTTTCAATAATTCCACAAATTGAAACAAGGAACAAAATCAGTAGAGGAGTATGCAAGAGAATTCGAAGGCTTGACCATGAAATGTGACGTTGAAGAGGATGAACCCCAAACTCTGGTTCGTTTTCTTGGAGAGTTGGATCCTAGAATTGCCAACGTAGTTGAATTACACCCCTATTCAACTTTGGAAGAGTTAATCATTCTAGCTCACAAGGTTGAAGCCCAACAAAAGGCCAAAGGGAAAGAGACCTCACGTCCCTTTTCCAAGACAGCCCCAATCCCATATAACCGTCCATACCAAGCACCACTCAAAATCACCTCCTCTAATCCTCCTAAACCACAAAATCAGCCCCCTAACCCTTCTAAACCCCAAAATTCAGCCCAACCTCGAAAGTGTTTTCGATGTCATGGCTTTGGACATATTGCAACCGAGTGTCCAAATAAGAGAATCATCTCTTTAATTGAATGTGAGCAAGGAAAATCAGAAGATGAACAAGATGATCATGATCTTGGAGATTCGGATCAGGAGCATGATGAGGTGTTCCTAGGACCCGATGAAGGTGAATGTCTAGTTGTTAGGCGTGCCCTAAGCAACTTGGTTGGTAAAGAAGAGAACTTACAACGAGAGGCAATCTTTCACTCCCGTTGTACCATCAAAAGTAAGGTATGTACTTTAATTATTGATGGTGGTAGTTGTACAAATGTGGCATCTCAAAACATGGTGGACAAATTGGGACTTAAAACAACTCCTCATAAAAATCCTTATGTTATTCAATGGCTTAATCAAGGAAAAGGAATACAAGTAGATAAACAAATTCTGATTTCTTTTAGCATTGGAAATAATTATCAAGAAGAGTTGTATTGTGATGTAATTCCCATGGATGCGTTTCACTTGTTGCTTGGACGACCTTGGTTATTTGATAGGAGAGTTATACATGATGGATATAAAAATACATACTCATTTGTTAAAAATGGCAAGAAAATTGTGTTAACTCCTTTACCACCACCCAAAGCCGTCCCAAAACAGAACAATAACCCATTACCCACTACTCTTACTACCCTCATCAAGTCTGAATATCATGAGTTCAAACCCCATAAAAGGGCTCATTTTAAGCGGACTTGGAGACAGCCTCTCGTCCCTAAAAGAACCATCCCACCCTCTACTTCATTCTCTCTTCCAAGAATTCCCTCATGTTTGCCCTTCTGAAATGCCGTGTGCTCTACCTCCCAAAAGGGACATCCAACACAAAATTGACTTGATTCCCGGCTCTACATTGCCAAATAAGCCTGCCTATAGGACTATTCCTAAGGAGACCGAAGAGATAAGAAGGCAAGTTGATGAGTTGTTGTCCAAGGGTTTGATTCGAGAGTCCTCGAGCCCATGTGCATGTCCTACGTTACTTGTCCTAAAGAAGAATGGTGAATGGCGAATGTGTGTGGACAGTAGGCCAATTAACAAAATCACTATCAAATATCGATTTCCAATTCCAAGATTGAATGATTTGTTAGATGATTTACATGGTGCTAAAGTATTTTCGAAAATTGATCTCAAAAGTGGTTATCATCAAATTCGAATTTTCGAAGGAGATGAGTGGAAAACAGCTTTCAAAACTAAGGATGGATTGTTTGAATGGCTTGTCATGCCATTTGGTTTAACAAACGCACCTTCCACTTTCATGCGTTTGATGAACCAAGTATTGAAACCTTTCATTGGTCGTTTTGTAGTTGTTTATTTTGATGATATATTAGTTTATAGTAGAGATGATGATGAGCATGTATCACATCTTAGAGAAGTATTTTCTGTTCTAGCTAAAGAACAATTGTATGGTAATTTAGATAAGTGTGATTTCTTTTCTAGCTTTGTAACTTTCTTAGGGTTTAAAGTGTCATGTAATGGTATAGAAGTTGATGAAGACAAAGTGAAGGCAATCAATGAGTGGCCCACGCCACAATCAGTTCAACAAGTACGAAGTTTTCATGGGTTAGCCTCTTTCTATAGGCGATTCGTGAGAAATTTCAGTACTCTCATGGCCCCAATCACCGAACTCACAAAGCTCTCTAAATTTGAATGGAATCCAAGTGCCCAAAAGGCATTTGAAGAGGTTAAAAGATTGCTTACTACTGCACCAATTCTTGTTTTACCTAACTTTGTTGATGTGTTTGAGATTGAATGTGATGCTAGTGGCGTTGGAATAGGAGCTGTCCTATCTCAAAATAGGCGTCCCATTGCCTATTTTAGTGAAAAGCTCAATGATGCTCAAAGGCGTTATTCAACTTATGACAAGGAATTCTTGGCTCTTGTTCGTGCCTTAGATCATTGGAGACATTACTTGTTGCCTAAAGAGTTCATTCTCCATTCAGATCATGAAGCACTCAAGTTCTTGCAAAGCCAACAGAAGCTCCATGCTCGCCATGCCAAATGGGTTGAATTCCTTCAATCATTTCACTTCGTCATCAAGCATAGGAGAGGAGAAATGAACAAAGGTGCCGATGCTTTATCAAGGAGATATGTGTTGCTTAACTCTTTGAAAACACGTGTGATAGGTGTTGAAGAAATGAAACAATGCAATGATGAAGACTCTGATTTTGGAGAGATCTTTCTAAAGTGTAAAAGCCATCCCCATAAAGACTTTTACATTTTGGATGGTTTTCTTTTCAAAGGGAATAGCATTTGTGTTCCTAAATCTAGCTTGAGAGAGAGTTTGATCAAAGAGATGCATGAAGGAGGAATGGCTGGCCATTTTGGAATTGATAAGACCTATACTCTAATTTCTGAATATTTCTTTTGGCCACGATTGAAGAGAGATGTGGAATTTATTGTCAAAAGGTGTGTGAAGTGCCAAAGGGCTAAGAGTCATCAATTGCCTCAAGGGTATCTTTTGCCCTTGCCAATACCGCAAGCTCCTTGGGAAGACGTTAGTCTTGACTTCGTGGTGGGACTTCCCCTCACTAAAAACAGAAAAGACTCGATCATGGTGGTTGTTGATCGGTTTTAAAAAATGGCTCACTTCATCCCATGCCATACAACTCATGATGCTAGCCGTGTGGCTGATCTTTACTTCAAAGAGGTTGTTCGTTTACATGGAATTCCCAAATCAATGGTTAGTGATCGAGACACCAAGTTTCTAAGTCATTTTTGGCTTACTTTATGGGCAAGATGGGAACCAAGCTCAAATTCAGTACTTCAAGCCATCCTCAAACAGATGGTCAGACCGAAGTCACCAATAGGACTTTAGGGTCCTTGCTACGAGCCCTTGCAACAAAGCGTCCTAGCCAATGGGAAGAAATGCTACCTCATGCTGAATTTGCTTACAACCGAGTTCCTAGCCGTACCACAAGCTTAAGCCCATTTGAAGTTGTTTATGGGTTCAATCCGTGTACTCCAATTGATTTGGCTCCATTTCCAACTCCAACCAAATATAGTCATGAAGCTAGTGAACGAGTCAAAGAGATCCAATCAATTCATGAGAAAGTTCGTGGGCAGATTGAACGAGCTAATGCAAAGATGAAGGAGTATTATGACAAGAAAAGAAGTTCGGTGCACTTCAACAAAAGAGATCTTGTATGGGTTCATTTGAGAAAAGAACGTTTTCCAACTAAGAGGCGTTCTAAAATCAGTCCAAGAAGTGATGGTCCATTTGAAGTCTTGGAAAAATTGAATGACAATGCTTATAAGGTAGAATTGCCCGGAGATTATGGAGTGTCTTCTACCTTCAATGTGCAAGACTTGTCCCCCTACTTTGATGAATTTGAAGAATTGCCTAGTTTGAGGTCAAACTCTTCAAAAGAAGGGGAGAATGTTGTAATTCGGCCTCCTAGCTCGTTGGTTCAAGATGGCAAGATCATCACCATGGTTCGAAGTGTCATCCATGATATGGTTCGAAGTGTCATCCAACCAACTCAAGTTTTATTTTCCTTTGTTTATTAAAATTTCAGTTTAAGTTTGTGTTAGTAGGGTTCGATCCTTGTTAGTATAAATCGAACTCCCTTTTAATTGTTTAAGTTATTTAGTCAACTAGTTAAGGCTAGCAATAAACAAAGCAAGAAGCTTCAAGAACCGGCCATAAAGTCATCATTTAGAAGTTTCAAGAAGCCGGCTGCCAAAGGGGATTCAGAGCTCATCAAAAGGCCATTAAAGAGAGCACTTAAAGAAGAGACCAAGCAATTATGAAGCCATTAAGATGGAGCTTGAAAACCGGCTGCCCTAGCTCCCTCTTAATCTGATTTCTTTGTTATCTTTAGGATAGGATTATCTTAAAGATAAGCCATGTAATCTTCTTTCATGCCACAATTTCTGATTTTTAGGATAAGGTTTAGATTTCCTAATTAACCTTAGCTTATCCTAAATTGTAATTATAAGTAATGGCTTGAACATCAATGAAAAATCAGAATATTTTTGAATCAAAAAAAACACTTAAACTTGTCTTTGGCTTTTTCCTCTGAAAATCCGAAACAAACCTCCTTTGCTTGTCTAATTTTTGGCTCAATTAGGCTGTGATCTTAGGAACCTTAATTTGTAGAATTTGGTGGTGAATCTGTATCCAAGTTCACAAATTATAGCCCAAGTTTTCGAAGTTGGTGGTGATATTCTGTATCCAACTTTAAACTTGAACTATCCCCTCCTTTAGTGGCTAGTCCCTTGTAATCTTCTTGTGCTACAACAAGGTTACAACAGAAAGCATCTAACCACTCCTCATTACCACACGCCCAATCAATCCTACTACATATTCTACCATCACCAAGAGACTTATTAGACCAAGTAAATAAACTACCTCTAGCCCTAAGAGGGGAAAGGGAAAGGTTGTTCATCCACCTATTAAAATTCCTAGTCTCAGCATGCATAACAGGTCTACCATTCAACCTATCCTCCTAAGAAAGAATAGAATTAAAATTACCAAGTAAAAGTCAAGGCAGATTACCTGTCATAAGAACACCAGTATCCCTCCAGAGAGCTCGTTTTTCTTCCACTGTGTTGAGGCCATAAACAAAAGTGCAAGCGATAGTAAGGCTACCATCACGATACCTGATCTCACAATGAATGAATTGCTCATGAGTAACAAGCACCTTCACCATAACCCTATCAAGCCTACAACCGACCCAAATCCTACCTCTCCTTGAAAACCCGTAGTTAGTACACCAAGTTCAATCCTTGCCGAATTTCTTTTGAATACCCGGAGCTTTATGCTGCTTCACCTTAGTCTCCACAATACCAATAGCTTCAATATTATGATTTTGCAATAACTTTTTGACTGAAGCTATCTTAGTAGGGTCATTAAGACCCCTCACATTCCAACTAACAATCCGCATGAAAAGGGGTAGAGCCATCCCCCTCTCCACTCAACTCCTCCCCATCTTCATCACCCGCCTCAATGAGCGACAAATAAATATTCCCGATTTTAATTTGAGAAGCAACATCCCTTTTACTCACCGTAGAAGATTTTTTTGTCACCACCTTCCAAGCACTAGAATCATCAATTCCCAAAGGTTGAGGAATAGGAATAGCAAAGGTAACCAAAGCACTTGATTCACCACAACAAGTAGCCACACCATCTCCCCGATGCTGGACAGCAGCCCCACCAGGCCTCTGCCCAGCTCCAAAGCTAGTCTCACACCCCCTACCAACCAGCCCTCCATCAGCCCCTACCACCCCTTGCACACCAGCCACCTCCCCATCCTTCTGCCACCCAGCAACTCCTCCTCGCTGACCAGAAACAGACCCAGCAGCAGGTTTAGAGTTGTGAGCAAAAGTAGCCAAGTCAGGGGCAGAAGCAACCACCGAGCCAGAACAGACAGAGGCAGAAGCAACCGCAGTAGCTGCAGCCGTAGCAGACCCAGCCACGGCAGAAACAGGACCAGGCACAGTAGCACTAGCACCATCAGTAGGAGCAGTCCCAACAGAAGCAGCCATCGAACCAACTGCCCCAACCGAGCCACTAACCCTCTGCACATCCCCTTGCTTCTTTTTGGGAACCCATTGTTGCTTACCTTGCTTATCTTGTTACTTTTGTTGATTTTTAGAGCAATCATGCTCCATCTTGCAACGCTTCACACAATAGAATGGCACAAATTCATACAAAACACGTTGCTCAAACAAAGTCCCGTCAACACCCTTCACAAACACATGCCTAACCAAAGGCTTAGTAATATCAATTTCCACCATAATTCTAGCAAATGATATTCTCAATTGATTCGAAGTACACTCATCCGCACAAACCGGCACACCAACAAGACTAGCAATCCGACACAAAGAATCAAAAGCCCAACAATTCAATGGTAAATTAGGAAGTCTAAGCCATACCGGAACCGTGCGTAGCACCTCATCATGAAAGTTAAACTTTGGGGACCAAAGCTTAATCACCATTGGCTTCCCAAAGAACATATAAGGACCTCCACAAAGAATTGCATTCATGTCATCAAGACACATAAACCGAATCACACAATAACCATCTCCATGAAGAAAAATTTCCGGTTTAGACACATGATTCCAATTCTTAGCAACAAAATTAGACACCGCGGTATGAGTTATTTTAGCCCCAATCACATAAGCAATCAATGAATTAGCCCAAAGTCTAGTACCCTTAGCAACTTCATCAACATCAAGACTAGCAACAAGTTTATCATCTTGCAAAGAAGGAGAAATAAACTTGAGAGTCATACCTTTTGAAGAGAATGGTTGCTTGACTACATTAGACCAAGAGCTATCCCCCCCCCCCCACAAGCCTGCCCAGCCACGCCTGGAGCTTCCCCAACGTCATTCTGAGCTAGCTCCTCGACCCCCACCCTCGCAGCCTGCCTCACCTTCATCGCAGACATCGAGGACCCCAGCTCCGAAGACACCACACCAGCAGCAGCCCCCACTAGAGGCACCGGCTCAACCTCACGAGGAACCCTAACCACCGTATCACCCCCAGCTGAGCTCGAAACATTCGAACCCCCATCAGCTCCAATCGACCTAGGGTTAGCAAGATGATTCCCATGAGATTGAGGGGAAGGAGTAGTAGATTTCTTCCTTTTTGCCATGAAAATGAGCTAAAATGGTGAAGAAAGTCACTCATCCAAGCACCATTACCAAGTTGAGAAGAAATGTCGTTGAATGGAATTAGAATAGTTCACTTTCACTTTGTTATCTCTCTCTAACCGTCTCTCTCTCTCTATTTGCTCTTCTCTCTCAAACCCTAAGCATCATCAAAAGAATCTCTCTACAAGAATTCTCAATCACTTTCTCTCAATCTCATCAATCTACTGAATCAATCGAAAATGGGAAGAAAGAAGAACAAAGCATCAAAAAAGAAAAGCAGGGGACTGAGTCAATCACTTAGTTTCACACCTTCTAAGATCGAGAAGGAAACTAGTACTGCAATGGTTGCTGAACACCACAAAGCAGAAGAGAAGCAAGAAGAGGTTAAGGATCAAGCCACTACAGAAACAGTTGTTGAATCCAAAGATGCATGTAAGCCTAAGGAGAAAACTACACCGCCACCAAGTCATAAATCACCACCACCATCTTCAACAAAATCTTCCACCACCTCAACCTCAGAAAACTCCATCCCCATCTAAGAAATCACCCTCTCCATCACCTAAACAACCCTCTCCACAGCCTACTATTTCTTCACCTCCACAGAAATCACCATCACCCTTAAAAGCCAAAACTCCTCCTCCACCTTCACCACCAAAGTCCAAAACACCATCACCCTCTTCACCACAAAAAGAAAAAATCCCCATCACCTTCTCCACAACCACAAAAGACACCTTCACCTACCCCTCAGATCACAGAAAAACCAGTGCCAAGCACTGAGGAGGAAGAGGTAGAGAAGGAAGAAACAGAAGAGAAGGCTGAGGACACACATGTAGAGGACATGTATTTTGAAATTACTGGGGTAGTCAAGGGGGAAAAGGAAACTGGGAAGAGAACAAGGCCTTTAAGGTCTAGGATTTGTAAGGATGAAATCAAGAAGGAGCCAGTGGGAAAGAAGGAGGAAAAGAAGAAACGAGTGAAAAGTGTAGCAAAGAAGGGCAAAGCTTCTGAGAGCCCCAAACCTGCAACCAAGCTACCAACTGAAAAAAAGAGGAAGGCTGACTCTGCTGCTTAAAAGGCCTCGGCCAAGAAGAAAGGTAAGACCATTTCTGAACCACTATTTGAATTAAGTGGTAGGGGTGTTTTATTTGGTTTTGCATGCCCTAAGTCTTGGATGAGTCAATCTTTTCTAGAGGATTTTAAGGAGGCTATAGAGTTTCAGGGTTGGGAGGGGCTATTTGATAAAAGGTTGGATGTTTTTGAGACTTGTGTTGAGGAATTCTACTCAAAATTGGGGAAATTAGACAAAGGGAAGGTCTGGAGTGAGGTCGAAGGGGTAGATATCACTCTGTCAAGAAATAGTCTAGGGGAGGTACTTGGTGTACCAAGAGGTGGGTTCTGTGACTACTCAAAGGACAACTGGCCTACTATTCCTGAGGTCGGTACATAACACATACAGACCACTCTCTTTACTAGTTCGCCTATTGATGGGTCTGGCTATGTAATTGGCCAACTAAGGGAACCAGTGATGAGGTTGTTCCATACAGTAACCTCTAAGATAGTACTCCCTAGGGCTCATGTTGTGATCCGGCCTCCCAACTCCTTGGTTCAGAGTGGTAAAATAGTCACAATGGTTCGAACTTGCATCCATGACATGGTTGGATTAGTTATCCAACCTACTCAAGTCCTATTTAATTTTGTTTATTAAATCTTCAGTTTAACTTTGTGTTTAGTAGGGTTCGATCCTTGTTAGTATAAATCGAACCCCTTTTAATTTGTTTGAGTTATTCAGTCAAGTAGTTAGTTAATTAAGGCTAGCAATAAACCGGCGGCTTGCAAGGAGATCAAAGAAACAAAGCTGGCAGCCTTGAAAACCCTACAAACCGGCAGCTTTGTTACTCAAAACCGGCAGTATTGGAAGTCCAAAGATGGCAGCTTCGAGATGGCAGCCTTGAAGATGGCATCCTCAAGATCCAAAGATAGCATGGTGGCAGCCTCAAGTGCAAACCGGCAGCCCCCTTCGAAGTTTAAAACCGGCAGCCTCTAGGGGAATACAAGAAGTCATCAATACAATCAAAGCTATAAGAAACTTCCAGAATTCAGCTGCCAAGCAAGAGGATTAAAAGAGCAATTAAAAGAGAGACAAAGCAATTAAGAAGACATTAAAATGGAGCTTAAAAGCCGGCTGCCCAAGCTCCTCAAATTCAGATTTTATTATCTTCATTTGCAACCACCATTTCTGATTTCTTAGGATAAGGATTAGACTTTCTAATTACCCTAGCTTATCCTAATTGTATTTATAAATAGTGGCTTGCATATCAATGAAAAGATCAGAACTTTGAATCAAAAAACAAACACTTAAATTTGTCTTGGTTTTTCCTCAAGAAATCCGAAACAATTATCCTTTGCTTGTCTTATTTGTGGCTCAATTAGGCTGTGATCTTAGGAACCTAATTTGTTGAAATTGGTGGTGAAATCTGTATCCAAGTTCACGAATTAAAGCCCAAGTCCTCGAAGTTGGTGGTGTTATTTCTGTATCCATCTTTGAAACTTGATCTATCCTTTACTTTAGTGGCTAGTCCCTTGTAATCTTCTTGTGCTACAACAAGGTTACAACATTTGGTGGCCCATGCAGGTCTAGCCACCTTTCTCCTCCACAAAAACAACCCCTTTCTTTCCTTTACCTCCACGTCAAAAAAAAAAAAAAAAAAAAAACACACACACAAAATGTTGAATCCCCCACCCAATTGGCAAGAGTTCATTCAGAAAAATGAAGAAGAGAAGGAGAGCTTAAAGGCTCAAATGGCTGCCATGCAAACTGAAATGGCGGATCTAATGAGGAGACTCATTAGACAACGAGAAGGTTCACCCACTCGGAGTGAACAAAGCAGTGACCTAGAGCTCGAAGATGAAACTTCAAGAACAAGACCAAACAATGATATCAAGGTTGATATTCCAGAATATGATGGCAAGATAGATGCCGACGAGTTCATCGAATGGTTGAACACGGTGGAAAGAGTGTTCGATTATAAGAACACCCCGGAGGACAAGAAAGTGAAAATCATTGCCTTGAAACTTAGAAAATATGCGTCCACTTGGTGGTCGAATATAAATGCAAAGAGGCAAAGGCAAGGCAAAGACAAGGTCAGAACTTGGCCTAAAATGAAGAAAATGATGAAGAGTAAGTTCTTACCTACTTACTATATTCAAGAGAATTTTCAGAAGTTCCACAAATTGAGACAAGGAACGAAATCAGTAGAGGAGTATGCAAGAGAATTCGAAGGATTAACCATGAAGTGTGATGTTGAAGAGGACGAACCCCAAACTTTGGTTCGTTTTCTTGGCGGTTTGGATCCTAGAATTGCCAATGTTGTCGAACTACACCCCTACTCAACTTTGGAAGAGTTAGTCATTCTAGCTCACAAGGTTGAAGTCCAACAAAAGGCCAAAGGAAAAGAGACCTCACGTCCCTTATCCAAAACAGCCCCTTCCCCATTCAACCGTCCATACCAAACACCCCTCAAAGTAACCCCCTCTAATCCCCCCAAACCACAAAATCAGCCCTCTAATCCTTCTAAACCCCAAAATTCCGCCCAACCCCGAAAATGTTTTCGTTGTCATGGCTTTGGCCATATTGCAACCGAGTGTCCAAATAAGAGAGTAATCTCTTTGATTGAATGTGAAAGAGAAGAATCAGAAGAGGATCATGATGATATTGGAGCATCGGATCAGGAGCAAGATGAAGTATTCCTAGGACCCGATGAAGGTGAATGTCTAGTTGTTAGGCGTGCCCTAAGCAGCTTGGTCGGCAAGGAAGAGAACTTGCAACGAGAGGCAATATTTCACTCCCGTTGTACCATCAAAAACAAGGTATGTACTTTAATTATTGATGGTGGTAGTTGTACAAATGTGGCATCTCAGAATATGGTGGATAAATTGGGACTAAAAACAACTCCCCACAAAAATCCTTATATAATCCAATGGCTTAATCAAGGGAAAGGAATTAAAGTGGATAAACAAATTCTGATTTCATTTAGCATTGGTAACAATTATCAAGAAGAGTTGTATTGTGATGTCATTCCTATGGATGCGTGTCATTTGTTGCTTGGAAGACCTTGGATGTTTGATAGGCGAGTTAATCATGATGGATATAAAAACACTTATTCCTTTATTAAAAATGGCAAGAAAATTGTATTAACTCCCTTACCCCCACCCAAAACTGCCGCACAACCACCACCCAAAACTGCCGCACAACAGAACAATACCCCCTTACCCACTACTCTTACTACCCTCATCAAGTCTGAATATCATGAGTTCCAACCCCATAAAGGGCTCATTTTAAGTGGACTTGAAGACAGCCCCTCACCTCCCAAAGAACCTCTCCATCCCTTACTTAGTTCCCTCTTTCAAGAATTCCCTAATGTTTTCCCCTCTGAAATGCCGTGTGCATTACCTCCCAAAAGGGACATCCAACACAAAATTGACTTGATTCCCGGTTCTACCTTGCCAAATAAACCTGCCTATAGAACCAACCCTAAGGAGACCGAGGAGATAAGACGGCAGGTTGACGAGTTGTTGTCTAAGGGATTGATTCGAGAGTCCTTGAGCCCGTGTGCATGCCCTACTTTACTTGTTCCAAAGAAAAATGGTGAATGGCGTATGTGTGTGGACAGTAGGCCTATTAACAAAATCACTATCAAATATCAATTTCTAATTCCAAGATTGAATGATTTGTTAGATGATTTACATGGTGCTAAAGTATTTTCGAAAATTGATCTTAAAAGTGGCTATCATCAAATTCGAATTTTCGAAGGAGATGAATGGAAAACAGCTTTCAAAACCAAGGATGGATTGTTCGAGTGGCTTGTCATGCCATTTGGTTTAACAAACGCACCTTCTACCTTCATGCGTTTGATGAATCAAGTTCTGAAACCTTTTATTGGTCACTTTGTAGTAGTTTATTTTGATGATATTTTAATTTATAGTAGAGATGATGATGAGCATGTATCACATCTTAGAGAAGTATTTTCTGTTTTAGCAAGAGAACAATTGTATGGTAATCTAGATAAGTGTGATTTCTTTTCTAGTTTTGTAACTTTTCTAGGATTTAAAGTGTCATGTAATGGTATTGAAGTTGATGAAGACAAGGTAAAAGCGATCAATGAGTGGCCCACGCCACAATCAGTTCAACAAGTGCGAAGTTTTCATGGGTTAGCCTCTTTCTATAGGCGATTCGCGAGAAATTTCAGTACTCTCATGGCTCCAATCACCGAACTCACAAAGCTTTCAAAATTTGAATGGAATCCAAATGCTCAAAAGGCATTTGAAGAGGTTAAGAAGATGCTTACTACTGCACCTATTCTTGTATTACCTAACTTTGATGATGTATTTGAAATTGAATGTGATGCTAGTGGTGTTGGAATAGGAGCTGTCCTATCTCAAAACCGGCGGCCCATAGCCTATTTCAGTGAAAAGCTCAATGATGTTCAAAGGAGATATTCAACCTATGACAAAGAATTTTTGGCTCTTGTTCGTGCTTTAGACCATTGGAGGCATTACCTATTGCCTAAAGAATTCATTCTACATTCAGATCATGAAGCACTCAAGTTCTTGCAAAGCCAACAAAAGCTCCATGCTCGCCATGCCAAATGGGTTGAATTCCTTCAATCTTTTCACTTCGTCATCAAGCATAAGAAAGGAGAAATGAACAAAGGTGCCGATGCTTTGTCCAGGAGATATGTGTTGCTTAATTCTTTGAAAACACGTGTGATAGGTGTAGAAGAAATGAAGCAATGCTATGATGATGACTCTGATTTTGGAGAAATCTTTCTAAAGTGTAAAAGCCATCCCCATAAAGACTTTTACATTTTGGATGGTTTTCTTTTCAAAGGGAATAGCATTTGTGTTCCTAAATCTAGCTTGAGAGAAAGCTTAATTAAAGAATTCCATGAAGGAGGAATGGCTGGTCACTTTGGAATTGAGAAGACCTACACTCTCATTTCTGAATACTTCTTTTGGCCTCGATTGAAACGAGATGTAGACTTTGTTGTTAAGAGGTGCGTGAAGTGTCAACAAGCTAAGAGCCATCAATTGCCTCAAGGGTATCTCATGCCCTTACCCATACCGCAAGCTCCTTGGGAAGATGTAAGTCTTGATTTCGTGGTAGGACTTCCCATCACCAAAAACAGAAAGGACTCGATCATGGTGGTTGTTGATCGATTCTCAAAAATGGCTCACTTCATCTCTTGTCATACAACCCATGATGCTAGCCGTGTGGCTGATCTTTACTTCAAAGAGGTTGTTCGCTTACATGGGATTCCCAAATCAATGGTTAGTGATCGAGACGCCAAGTTCCTAAGTCATTTTTGGCTTACCTTATTGTTGTAACCTTGTTGTAGCACAAGAAGATTACAAGGGACTAGCCACTAAAGTAAAGGATAGATCAAGTTTCAAAGATGGATACAGAAATAACACCACCAACTTCGAGGACTTGGGCTTTAATTCGTGAACTTGGATACAGATTTCACCACCAATTTCAAGAAATTAGGTTCCTAAGATCACAGCCTAATTGAGCCACAAATTAGACAAGCAAAGGATAATTGTTTCGGATTTCTTGAGGAAAAACCAAGACAAATTTAAGTGTTTGTTTTTTGATTCAAAAGTTCTGCCTTTTTCATTGATATGCAAGCCACTATTTATAAGTACAATTAGGATAAGCTAGGGTAATTAGAAAGTCTAATCCTTATCCTAAGAAATCAGAAATGGTGGTTGCAAATGAAGATAATAAATCTGAATTTGAGAAGCTTGGGCAGCCGGCCTTTAAGCACCATTTTAATGCCTTCTTAATTGCTTTGTTTCTCCTTTTAATTGCTCTTTTAATCTTCTTGCTTGGCAGCTGAATTCTGGAAGCTTCTTGTAGCTTGATTGTATTGATGACCTCTTGTATTCCCCTTAGGGACTGCCGGTTTCAAAACTTCGAAGGGGGCTGCCGGTTTTGCACTTGAGGCTGCCACCTTACCATCTTTGGATGCCATCTTGAAGCTGCCATCATTGGATTTTAAGGATGCCATCTTGGAGCTGCCATCTTTGGACTTCCAATACTGCCGGCTTTGGGCTTCAAAGCTGCCGGTTTTTTTTGGGGTTTCAAGGCTGCCAGTTTTGCTTCTTAGATCTCCTTGCAAGCCGCCGGTTTATTGCTAGCCTTAATTAAATAACTACTTGACTGAATTTAAAAATAACTCAAACAAATTAAAAGGGGTTCGATTTATACTAACAAGGATCGAACCCTACTAAACACAAAATTTAATAAACAAAACTAAATAGGATTTGAATAGGTTGGATAACTAATCCAACCATGTCATGGATGCAAGTTCGAACCATGGTGACTATTTTACCACTCTGAACTAAGGAGTTGGGAGGCCGGATCACAACATCCTCCCCGGCTTTTGAAGAGTTTGACCTCAAACTTGGCAATTCTTCAAATTCATCAAAGTAGGGAGACAAGTCTTGAACATTGAAGGTAGAAGAAACTCCATAGTTCCCAGGCAATTCAACCTTATAGGCATTGTCATTCACTTTCTCCTTGATTTCGAATGGACCATCACTCCTTGGACTGATTTTAGAACGCCTCTTAGTTGGAAAACGTTCCTTCCTTAAATGAACCCACACAAGGTCACCTTCCTTGAAATGCACCGAGCTTCTTTTCTTGTCATAGTACTCCTTCATCTTTGCATTAGCTCGTTCAATCTGACCTCGAACTTTCTCATGAATGGATTGGATCTCCTTGACTCGTTCACTAGCTTCATGACTATATTTGGTTGGAGTTGGAAATGGGGCCAAATCAATTGGAGTACATGGATTGAACCCATAAACAACTTCAAATGGGCTCAAGCTTGTGGTACGGCTAGGAACTCGGTTGTAAGCAAATTCAGCATGAGGTAGCATTTCTTCCCATTGGCTAGGACGCTTTGTTGCAAGGGCTCGTAGCAAGGACCCTAAAGTCCTATTGGTGACTTCGGTCTGACCATCGGTTTGAGGATGGCTTGAAGTACTGAATTTGAGCTTTGTTCCCATCTTGCGCCATAAGGTAAGCCAAAAATGACTTAGGAACTTGGCGTCTCGATCACTAACCATTGATTTGGGAATCCCATGTAAGCGAACAACCTCTTTGAAGTAAAGATCAGCCACACGGCTAGCATCATGGGTTGTATGACAAGAGATGAAGTGAGCCATTTTTGAGAATCGATCAACAACCACCATGATCGAGTCCTTTCTGTTTTTGGTGATGGGAAGTCCTACCACGAAATCAAGACTTACATCTTCCCAAGGAGCTTGCGGTATGGGTAAGGGCATGAGATACCCTTGAGGCAATTGATGGCTCTTAGCTTGTTGACACTTCACGCACCTCTTAACAACAAAGTCTACATCTCGTTTCAATCGAGGCCAAAAGAAGTATTCAGAAATGAGAGTGTAGGTCTTCTCAATTCCAAAGTGACCAGCCATTCCTCCTTCATGGAATTCTTTAATTAAGCTTTCTCTCAAGCTAGATTTAGGAACACAAATGCTATTCCCTTTGAAAAGAAAACCATCCAAAATGTAAAAGTCTTTATGGGGATGGCTTTTACACTTTAGAAAGATTTCTCCAAAATCAGAGTCATCATCATAGCATTGCTTCATTTCTTCTACACCTATCACACGTGTTTTCAAAGAATTAAGCAACACATATCTCCTGGACAAAGCATCGGCACCTTTGTTCATTTCTCCTTTCTTATGCTTGATGACGAAGTGAAAAGATTGAAGGAATTCAACCCATTTGGCATGGCGAGCATGGAGCTTTTGTTGGCTTTGCAAGAACTTGAGTGCTTCATGATCTGAATGTAGAATGAATTCTTTAGGCAATAGGTAATGCCTCCAATGGTCTAAAGCACGAACAAGAGCCAAAAATTCTTTGTCATAGGTTGAATATCTCCTTTGAACATCATTGAGCTTTTCACTGAAATAGGCTATGGGCCGCCGGTTTTGAGATAGGACAGCTCCTATTCCAACACCACTAGCATCACATTCAATTTCAAATACATCATCAAAGTTAGGTAATACAAGAATAGGTGCAGTAGTAAGCATCTTCTTAACCTCTTCAAATGCCTTTTGAGCATTTGGATTCCATTCAAATTTTGAAAGCTTTGTGAGTTCGGTGATTGGAGCCATGAGAGTACTGAAATTTCTCGCGAATCGCCTATAGAAAGAGGCTAACCCATGAAAACTTCGCACTTGTTGAACTGATTGTGGCGTGGGCCACTCATTGATCGCTTTTACCTTGTCTTCATCAACTTCAATACCATTACATGACACTTTAAATCCTAGAAAAGTTACAAAACTAGAAAAGAAATCACACTTATCTAGATTACCATACAATTGTTCTCTTGCTAAAACAGAAAATACTTCTCTAAGATGTGATACATGCTCATCATCATCTCTACTATAAATTAAAATATCATCAAAATAAACTACTACAAAGTGACCAATAAAAGGTTTCAGAACTTGATTCATCAAACGCATGAAGGTAGAAGGTGCGTTTGTTAAACCAAATGGCATGACAAGCCACTCGAACAATCCATCCTTGGTTTTGAAAGCTGTTTTCCATTCATCTCCTTCGAAAATTCGAATTTGATGATAGCCACTTTCAAGATCAATTTTCGAAAATACTTTAGCACCATGTAAATCATCTAACAAATCATTCAATCTTGGAATTGGAAATCGATATTTGATAGTGATTTTGTTAATAGGCCTACTGTCCACACACATACGCCATTCACCATTTTTCTTTGGAACAAGTAAAGTAGGGCATGCACACGGGCTCAAGGACTCTCGAATCAATCCCTTAGACAACAACTCGTCAACCTGCCGTCTTATCTCCTCGGTCTCCTTAGGGTTGGTTCTATAGGCAGGTTTATTTGGCAAGGTAGAACCGGGAATCAAGTCAATTTTGTGTTGGATGTCCCTTTTGGGAGGTAATGCACACGGCATTTCAGAGGGGAAAACATTAGGGAATTCTTGAAAGAGGGAACTAAGTAAGGGATGGAGAGGTTCTTTGGGAGGTGAGGGGCTTTCTTCAAGTCCACTTAAAATGAGCCCTTTATGGGGTTGGAACTCATGATATTCAGACTTGATGAGGGTAGTAAGAGTAGTGGGTAAGGGGGTATTGTTCTGTTGTGCGGCAGTTTTGGGTGGTGGTTGTGCGGCAGTTTTGGGTGGGGGTAAGGGAGTTAATACAATTTTCTTGCCATTTTTAATAAAGGAATAAGTGTTTTTATATCCATCATGATTAACTCGCCTATCAAACATCCAAGGTCTTCCAAGCAACAAATGACACGCATCCATAGGGATGACATCACAATACAACTCTTCTTGATAATTGTTACCAATGCTAAATGAAATCAGAATTTGTTTATCCACTTTAATTCCTTTCCCTTGATTAAGCCATTGGATTATATAAGGATTTTTGTGGGGAGTTGTTTTTAGTCCCAATTTATCCACCATATTCTGAGATGCCACATTTGTACAACTACCACCATCAATAATTAAAGTACATACCTTGTTTTTGATGGTACAACGGGAGTGAAATATTGCCTCTCGTTGCAAGTTCTCTTCCTTGCCGACCAAGCTGCTTAGGGCACGCCTAACAACTAGACATTCACCTTCATCGGGTCCTAGGAACACTTCATCTTGCTCCTGATCCGATGCTCCAATATCATCATGATCCTCTTCTGATTCTTCTCTTTCACATTCAATCAAAGAGATTACTCTCTTATTTGGACACTCGGTTGCAATATGGCCAAAGCCATGACAACGAAAACATTTCCGGGGTTGGGCGGAATTTTGGGGTTTAGAAGGATTAGAGGGCTGATTTTGTGGTTTGGGGGGATTAGAGGGGGTTACTTTGAGGGGTGTTTGGTATGGACGGTTGAATGGGGAAGGGGCTGTTTTAGAAAAGGGACGTGAGGTCTCTTTTCCTTTGGCCTTTTGTTGGACTTCAACCTTGTGAGCTAGAATGACTAACTCTTCCAAAGTTGAGTAGGGGTGTAGTTCGACAACATTGGCAATTCTAGGATCCAAACCGCCAAGAAAACGAACCAAAGTTTGGGGTTCGTCCTCTTCAACATCACACTTCATGGTTAATCCTTCGAATTCTCTTGCATACTCCTCTACTGATTTCGTTCCTTGTCTCAATTTGTGGAACTTCTGAAAATTCTCTTGAATATAGTAAGTAGGTAAGAACTTACTCTTCATCATTTTCTTCATTTTAGGCCAAGTTCTGACCTTGTCTTTGCCTTGCCTTTGCCTCTTTGCATTTATATTCGACCACCAAGTGGACGCATATTTTCTAAGTTTCAAGGCAATGATTTTCACTTTCTTGTCCTCCGGGGTGTTCTTATAATCGAACACTCTTTCCACCGTGTTCAACCATTCGATGAACTCGTCGGCATCTATCTTGCCATCATATTCTGGAATATCAACCTTGATATCATTGTTTGGTCTTGTTCTTGAAGTTTCATCTTCGAGCTCTAGGTCACTGCTTTGTTCACTCCGAGTGGGTGAACCTTCTCGTTGTCTAATGAGTCTCCTCATTAGATCCGCCATTTCAGTTTGCATGGCAGCCATTTGAGCCTTTAAGCTCTCCTTCTCTTCTTCATTTTTCTGAATGAACTCTTGCCAATTGGGTGGGGGATTCGACATTTTGTGTGTTTTTTTTGTTTTTTTTTTTTTTTTTTTTTGACGTGGAGGTAAAGGAAAGAAAGGGGTTGTTTTTGTGGAGGAGAAAGGTGGCTAGACCTGCATGGGCCACCAAATGTTGTAACCTTGTTGTAGCACAAGAAGATTACAAGGGACTAGCCACTAAAGTAAAGGATAGATCAAGTTTCAAAGATGGATACAGAAATAACACCACCAACTTCGAGGACTTGGGCTTTAATTCGTGAACTTGGATACAGATTTCACCACCAATTTCAAGAAATTAGGTTCCTAAGATCACAGCCTAATTGAGCCACAAATTAGACAAGCAAAGGATAATTGTTTCGGATTTCTTGAGGAAAAACCAAGACAAATTTAAGTGTTTGTTTTTTGATTCAAAAGTTCTGCCTTTTTCATTGATATGCAAGCCACTATTTATAAGTACAATTAGGATAAGCTAGGGTAATTAGAAAGTCTAATCCTTATCCTAAGAAATCAGAAATGGTGGTTGCAAATGAAGATAATAAATCTGAATTTGAGAAGCTTGGGCAGCCGGCCTTTAAGCACCATTTTAATGCCTTCTTAATTGCTTTGTTTCTCCTTTTAATTGCTCTTTTAATCTTCTTGCTTGGCAGCTGAATTCTGGAAGCTTCTTGTAGCTTGATTGTATTGATGACCTCTTGTATTCCCCTTAGGGACTGCCGGTTTCAAAACTTCGAAGGGGGCTGCCGGTTTTGCACTTGAGGCTGCCACCTTACCATCTTTGGATGCCATCTTGAAGCTGCCATCATTGGATTTTAAGGATGCCATCTTGGAGCTGCCATCTTTGGACTTCCAATACTGCCGGCTTTGGGCTTCAAAGCTGCCGGTTTTTTTTGGGGTTTCAAGGCTGCCAGTTTTGCTTCTTAGATCTCCTTGCAAGCCGCCGGTTTATTGCTAGCCTTAATTAAATAACTACTTGACTGAATTTAAAAATAACTCAAACAAATTAAAAGGGGTTCGATTTATACTAACAAGGATCGAACCCTACTAAACACAAAATTTAATAAACAAAACTAAATAGGATTTGAATAGGTTGGATAACTAATCCAACCATGTCATGGATGCAAGTTCGAACCATGGTGACTATTTTACCACTCTGAACTAAGGAGTTGGGAGGCCGGATCACAACACTTATGGCGCAAGATGGGAACAAAGCTCAAATTCAGTACTTCAAGCCATCCTCAAACCGATGGTCAGACCGAAGTCACCAATAGGACTTTAGGGTCCTTGCTACGAGCCCTTGCAACAAAGCGTCCTAGCCAATGGGAAGAAATGCTACCTCATGCTGAATTTGCTTACAACCGAGTTCCTAGCCGTACCACAAGCTTGAGCCCATTTGAAGTTGTTTATGGGTTCAATCCATGTACTCCAATTGATTTGGCCCCATTTCCAACTCCAACCAAATATAGTCATGAAGCTAGTGAACGAGTCAAGGAGATCCAATCCATTCATGAGAAAGTTCGAGGTCAGATTGAACGAGCTAATGCAAAGATGAAGGAGTACTATGACAAGAAAAGAAGCTCGGTGCATTTCAAGGAAGGTGACCTTGTGTGGGTTCATTTAAGGAAGGAACGTTTTCCAACTAAGAGGCGTTCTAAAATCAGTCCAAGGAGTGATGGTCCATTCGAAATCAAGGAGAAAGTGAATGACAATGCCTATAAGGTCGAACTGCCCGGGGACTATGGAGTTTCTTCTACCTTCAATGTTCAAGACTTGTCCCCCTACTTTGATGAATTTGAAGAATTGCCAAGTTTGAGGTCAAACTCTTCAAAAGCCGGGGAGGATGTTGTGATCCGGCCTCCCAACTCCTTGGTTCAGAGTGGTAAAATAGTCACAATGGTTCGAACTTGCATCCATGACATGGTTGGATTAGTTATCCAACCTACTCAAGTCCTATTTAATTTTGTTTATTAAATCTTCAGTTTAACTTTGTGTTTAGTAGGGTTCGATCCTTGTTAGTATAAATCGAACCCCTTTTAATTTGTTTGAGTTATTCAGTCAAGTAGTTAGTTAATTAAGGCTAGCAATAAACCGGCGGCTTGCAAGGAGATCAAAGAAACAAAGCTGGCAGCCTTGAAAACCCTACAAACCGGCAGCTTTGTTACTCAAAACCGGCAGTATTGGAAGTCCAAAGATTGCAGCTTCGAGATGGCAGCCTTGAAGATGGCATCCTCAAGATCCAAAGATAGCATGGTGGCAGCCTCAAGTGCAAACCGGCAACCCCCTTCGAAGTTTAAAACCGGCAGCCTCTAGGGGAATACAAGAAGTCATCAATACAATCAAAGCTATAAGAAACTTCCAGAATTCAGCTGCCAAGCAAGAGGATTAAAAGAGCAATTAAAAGAGAGACAAAGCAATTAAGAAGACATTAAAATGGAGCTTAAAAGCCGGCTGCCCAAGCTCCTCAAATTCAGATTTTATTATCTTCATTTGCAACCACCATTTCTGATTTCTTAGGATAAGGATTAGACTTTCTAATTACCCTAGCTTATCCTAATTGTATTTATAAATAGTGGCTTGCATATCAATGAAAAGATCAGAACTTTGAATCAAAAAACAAACACTTAAATTTGTCTTGGTTTTTCCTCAAGAAATCCGAAACAATTATCCTTTGCTTGTCTAATTTGTGGCTCAATTAGGCTGTGATCTTAGGAACCTAATTTGTTGAAATTGGTGGTGAAATCTGTATCCAAGTTCACGAATTAAAGCCCAAGTCCTCGAAGTTGGTGGTGTTATTTCTGTATCCATCTTTGAAACTTGATCTATCCTTTACTTTAGTGGCTAGTCCCTTGTAATCTTCTTGTGCTACAACAAGGTTACAACAGCTCAGGGCAGAATGGATGTAAGGAAAATGGATGTTGTGATTATCTACTGCCTGTATGAGAAGATCAAGCTGAGTCTCCCTAGTCTCATGCTAGCCCACATGGTTAGCATTCTGGAAAGGTCAAACCACTCTCTACCCTATGGTGCTTGGCTCACTCTGTTTTTCCAAAGTAGGAAGGTACATTTGAGTGGTGTGGTCAAGAAAATGTCTGTCCTCACCAACCAGATCCTAGGTCAGAAGGGAATGACCTTTGAAGGTGGTATACTGAAAATGAGGGATTAAGAGAGGATCACTGGGGTCAGGAGAACAAGCAGCTCAAGGTCTGAGGAAGCTACTGGATCACTGTCCAAACAGGTGCAAACACATAGAGAACTACTACAACAGATGATTGCTAGTGTGAATGCCCTATGCACTTCTCTGGATGGATCAATCAAGAAAATATCAGCACGGTTGGACTCCCATGAAGAAAAGCTTGCTTCCTCTTCCAGCATCAAGCCCAAGACCACTCACAGACCAGTTCCCATCATTGCCCAAGTCAAGAAGAAGCAGCAGGAGGAGAGTGCAGAAAAGGAAGATGAGGATTCTACTAAGGATTCTGATGATGATGCTAACATTGACTCTTCTTAGCTTACCCCTATCCTACTAACCTATTTCTCAAACTATTTTATCTCCAGTTTCTTTGAACAATTAACTATTCTTAGTTTTTGACCATTTCTGCCAAACAATTTCTCTGCAGAATGGTATCCTGGTCTGTATAATTAATTAACTTGTGTGAAACTTTGACATTTGGGATTGTGAGTTGCAGGTACTCACTTTTGGGACAGCATCTCTAGAGTGTTGTGTTTATATTATGCTTGTGCTTGACTTTACTTGTTGCCTTCTTCTAATTATTTTGTCATTTGATGATGCCAAAAGGGGGAATAGGACAAGTGAAGTTCCTAGTGATAAGTGTAGCAACTTGAACAAGGTTCAGACCTTGTTAGATATAGCCCAGCTTCATGCCTAGGAGTATTTTGAATTCAGATCAAATGCTCCTATCCATCCCAACTGGAAGAAACTCTTCCAAGTGATGAGTGACTGACTCTTGTAATCAGTCAAATTGTGCTTTAATCTGCTGTGTATTTTCAATTATCTGAGATTATGAATCTGACTTCAGGATCAGTGCAAGACTAGTTCCTCGAAATAATTGTTTTATCCTAAAATAATTGGTTACTGTTCTCAGGGGGAACTTCATGGTTTGTCATCATCAAATAGGGGGAAATTGTTGAACCATGTTTGATTTGATGGATGACAAACCAATTCTCTATACTTGATTGTTATGAATGTTTGTAATTGAGCAGGTTAATTCAAGTGAGAACTCTTCAAGGCAAATCTGAAGACCTTGAGATACTTGAAGAATCAGAAGTCAAGAGCTTGAAGTCTTTTAATTTTTTGTGCTTTTAGGATCTTCTTGTAAAATAGACTTAGGAAGATATACCTTGTGGTTCTAAGTAAAGAGCAAAAAGAATTAAAGTTTATGTCCAGTAAAGAGAACAAGCCAAGAACAAGCTAAGAACAGACAAAGAACAAGCTTGGAACACTTCTCTTTGCCAGATGTAGACTTTGTAGTACTGAGACCACTGTGGGAACAGACCTCAGTATTACGCACGTGCACTTAAGTGATCCGTACCAATTTTCGTGTTCAAAATTATTTTTGAAAATTTATTTGAAAAATATTGATCACTTATGTTTTGGAAATCTGCCAAATTGATTCACAAAATCAGCTTTGCAATGTACTTGCTTGGAATCTAGTCTACTTTCCCACTACATGTAGTGGAAGGAGACAAAGGTCTGAAATAGGTAACTTTGCACTTGTGTTAGCTGAGCTTGTTTGCACAATTTAGGCAAGTCTCCAAGCACACTTCTAGGGTACGACTTTTCCTTGCCTATAAAAACAATCTTTTGAAAAAACCCTAAAAGACTTTTGCTCTCCAAAGAAAACCAAGTCATATTTTCTGAGAGTCTATCCTTAGCGCAAAACTATCTCCATATCCATCTTTAAGAGAAAAACTTACGGAGATTTAAGTTTGTAATATTTGAACCACTTAAAGGGAAGTGGTTGGGGAGTGTTCTGTGAACACCGAGTGAACTATTAGAGTTAACAGTTGGAGAATTAAGTGTTACAGAGTTGTAGCATTTAATTGAGTGTGTAACCTTGTTATTATTCAAAGTTGATTAATAATATTGGTGAGAGAGTGGAGGACGTAGGCTTGTTTAGAAACCGAACCTCGTTAAATCCTTGTGTCCCTACTCTTTATTTACTGTTCTATTGTTGTTCTCACAAAAAGATAAACAAACTTTGAAAACGATTGAAAAAACACACATACTCAATTCAACCCCCCTTCTTGAGTGTACATTGAAATTACAAGACGCAACTCTAAGATTTGATCGATAAGGGCTTCATTAGGCCGAGCGTTTCTCCATGGGGAGCACCTGTGCTCTTTGTGAAGAAGAAAGACGGTAGCATGCGCCTGTGCATAGACTACTGAGAATTGAATCGGGTAACTATTAAGAATAAGTACCCGTTGCCTGGGATTGAGGACTTGTTCGATCAGTTACGAGGAGCGGGATTGTTTTCGAAGATAGATCTTCGGCCTAGATATGATCAGATTCCAGTCAAGAAAGAATACATCCCGAAGACCACTTTTTCGTACGAGATACGGCCACTACGAGTTTGAGGTGATGCCCTTTGGCCTCACTAACGCAACAGCCGCGTTCATGGATAAGATGAACCGGACTTTTCATCACTTACTCGATAAGTGTGTCGTAGTCTTCATAGATGATATCTTAGTCTATTCGAGAGACGAGTCTGAGCATGCAGAGCATCTCCGGACAGTGCTAGAGATATTACGAATGAATAAGTGGTTCGCGAAACTCTCCAAGTGTGAGTTCTGGCTTTGCAAAGTAGCATTTCAAGGTCACATTATTAGCAAGGAAGGCATTAAGTGATACAGAACGGGATGGTCAAACATGCGTCTTCAACGATCAACGACGACTCTTTCCATATCTATTTAACTTGTTTAGTTTTAGTTTCATTTTTTGCCTTACTTTCATGTTTTTCGGGTTGTAATAAGTAGCTTAAACTTTTGTTTTAATGCTTTAGTAGTTAACTAGGCTTGTAATAGCATGAGAGTAAAGGATTAGAATGGCTTAAATGGGCTAAAGGAGGCATACACAACCGTGCATAAGCATTGCACGACCGTGCAAGGAAGATCGTGCAAAACAGAGGCAAATTTTGAAGATTCACGACCGTGCAGATTGGGCTGCACGACCGTGCCAGTAAGTTACATGACCGTGCAGGCCAAACCTGCACGACCGTGCATGATCCAGAAGCACCAGCTGCTCTTGCACGACCATGCATGAAAGGCCTGCATGATCGTGCAAACATATTACACGACCGTGCAGGGTAATCATACACGATTGTGCACGATCCAGAAGCCTATTTTGTGCGTGCACGACCGTGCACGATTATACTGCACGACCGTGCACGGGGGCTGGACGCGAATTGCCTTTTTGCTTTTCTCTCTTATTTTGTTTAGTGACTTTCTAATCTTGGCCCTTGAATATTTAGAGATTAATGGCCTAGATTAATAGTCTTATTAGGATGAGTTTAGCTCTTTAAATAGCCTTCTTACCTCATGTAAAAATCAGATTATGTTGAAATGAAAAATGGAGAGTTTTCTCTTTGTGAGTTCTTTGTGAGCTTCCCTTCCTTGGTGGATGACAAAATCTTGCAACCTTGGTGATTGTAATTCTTTTTCTATTCTCTAACTTAGTGATTTTGAGTAGAAGTTGTTTGGTTCATGATATAAGTCCTTAGTGAGCTTATTTTCATGTCCATATCCTTCCAGTGGAATCGAGTGAAGATTGTCCTAAATCCATTGCCTCCTATTGAAGTGCAAGAGGTTTCGGTCAAGCATGACACTCCAATTCGTAATGAGGAGTTTTTCAAAGCACAAGATGAGGGTTCATTGCCTATGGTTCATGGTGATCTTCAAAACGAGGTAAAAGAATCCACTTCTCTCTTCTTCCCTTGCAATGAGGTTTTTGATTGTGATGATCATTTTAATGAGCATGAATTGGATGAAGTGATGAAAATGGATGATATGCATGGTAATAATTTTTCTATTGTTTATCATGGTGATGGTGATGAGACTTTATTGGGTTAATAATGGATTGGAAATGTCTAGTGTGGTGCATGATGATTCTCTTGGGCTTAGTTCTTGCTTAGCATTATTTGACGCTGGCATTAGTGAATCAAGACTAAGGTTTGATCGGAATTCTTTACTCTTTGATGTTATGTTTGATCTATCTTATGCTCATGGAGGTTGTGGTTGGTCCAAATTTGATAAGGGTATGCATGATGATATCTCACTCTCTTTAAGATCTTATTGTGTTGGAAACTCAATGTTGTTGTCAATGGCATTGAGATATGGATTTTTGAGGTGGCGGGTTAGGTGCGCCAATGCTATGCTTGATTTCTTGGTTGATGTGCATCAATTTTTATTGGTTGTGCTACTCGTCCTCCTTGTTTGGGTGTTTGATCCGGGTGGGTATCCGATGAACAATGGAAATTTTGATTCGGTTTTCCTAGCTATAACTACCGGGTTAGTGGATTGGACCTTGTTCGTTGTTGGTTGTCCTCACTATGTTCCTAGTTGAAGGCGAGGATGATGTAGCATGGGGTGTCAAAAACTGGCATAAACAACTAAAATCATCCAAGAGAACATGAAATTCGTAGGTCTATAATAAGCTCCAAATATGAACACCAAAACTACCACAAAGATAGGATATGAACTTGAAAACTAGCTCCCTAAGGACTAATAATCAAGAGCTAAAACATAATCTAATCAAAATCACAAAGGTAATGACTAGAAAATGACTTACCAATCACAAAGTTTAGCAAGATTTGCAACCACAAAGGAAGTTGAGCTCACAAAGAACTTCATAAGAGAGAAAATCTCATATTTTTAATTTCAACAAAAGATGATTACAAATGGGGCAAAACATGCTATTTAAAGACTAATCAACCCCTAATGAAGCATCTAATCTAGATGAACCAGAATAAGTGTGCCAAAGAATGGTGATTAGTAGTAGTAATTTTGTAATAGAATTATAGTAGCTTGATTAGCAATTTCAATGATGTATTAGCTACTACTTAGTCTAATGCTTTCGTTTTGTTTTCTAATAGTTTAATTAGTACTTTAGATGAGTAATTTTAGTTATTTTGGAATGTATATTGTAATAGTTAGCAAAGCTCTTTTGGTTTCATAGCTTAATATGCAAGTAGGTGAACTACGGAACATAATTGCACATTCGAACCAGAAGCAAGTCACGAGGTGCGAGCCAAGGTCGCGAGCCACGAACCCAGGGGACCATTAAGGTCGCGAGTCGCGACCCATAACTCGCGAGTCGCGAGGTGTTACTGCCTTGTTCCTACGTAAATCTGTCTATGGGTGTTTGTGTTTGGGCTTTTTGTTATTGCTTGCAAGTGGTGTAGCTAGCTTTGCTTAGTCATCTAGTAGCCTTACTTGGTGTCATGCTACCTTGGTTGTAGCTTAGGAGAGTCATGGAAGCTAGGTGAAGCATGCTTGGTGCAAGTTGGTGCAAGTGGGTGCAAGTGGAGCAAGTTGCTCAAATGGCTGCCAAAGGGGGGACGTATGGGACATTGTAGGCTTGATATTTTGGCTTTCTTTGCTTTGTTTATTCATGTAATAGTAGTAGTAGCCTTAGTTTAGTTTTCCTATAAATAGCTTGTACTAGTTAATGTAAAAATCAGAATTGAATGAATGAAAAATGGTTTGAAAACTTTGGTTTTCTTTCTTTAGTTTTTAAGTTGTGTGCTTAGAAGCTAGCATGGTTTGAAGTTCTTGGGAGTTGTCTAGCTACAAGACTTCGTGCTAGATGAATGATTAAGAGGCCGAACCTCTTAATTAGTTATCTAGGCTATTAGATTAAGAGGTCGACCCTCTTAGTCGAAGCTAGCCAAACTGATTAATGTCTTCGAGAGTGATTCTCTTAGGAGTTAGTCAGATTTGATTGTTGAGTTTTGAGAGCGATTCTCTTAACTCGGTAGTTTATTTAGCGGTAGATTCAAGAGCGATTCTTCCATCTATTAGCTCAAATATCCCATTTGGAGATTAGTGTTCCTAATCTCTAAAATATCCCCTTTATTGTTTTTCGGTTTAGTTTTATTTTAGTGTAGCCTAATTACCGGCTACTGATTTTGTTACCCCTAAATTAAGAGCTAAGAGTGTTTCTTTTAAGTCTTAATTTAGAGATATAAGATTGTTCTGAATGGAGTTTTGGAGCTTTCTTGTATTTATAGTAGTTTTAGCCTAAATTGAGTGTTAAGAGTGATTCTTTTCATTTGGTTTAGACTATACGAGTTTGTCCACAAAGTGAGCTACAAAATTGCGTGTTTTTTAGCTTGTTCATAGATGAATTCGTAGGCATAATCGATCCGGGAACATGTTCCTCGATTCGATATGTTCCACTAGACCATTAATCTCTAAGCAATCAAGGGCCAAGATTAGAAAGTCACTAAACAAAACAAGAGAAAATAAGCAAAACACAAAAATATACGTGCAAGGCCGTGCATGGTCGTGCAAGGATCGTGCATGCTCCGTTTCGCTTCCTTTGCTCGTGTTTCTACGTTCCGTTACACATGCTAACTTAACTAAGGCAATAAAACGAGAGTTTAGGCTACTTATTACAACCCGAAAAACACGAAAATAAGCTAAAAACAAGAGTTCAAAACTATCCAAGTAAAAGTGAACAAAATTGAAGTCGTTGACCGTTGAAGTCGCTCGTGGGACCATCCCGTTCTACATCAAACTCTTCTTCTAAAAAAGGATTTGCCCTCAAATCCTCGCCTTCAACAAGGAATGGAGAGAAGACAACCATCAACAAGCAAGACCCAATTCCACTAAACCCGGTAGTTAGAGCTAGAGACGACCAAACCAAACTCCGATTACCTATCATAGGCCACCCGGATCATACACCATTATTAACAAAACGAGCAACAACACCAACGCCAATCGACATACCACAACCAACAAAGCAAGAAAAGCATTGGCGCTCCTAACCCGCCACCTCAAAAATCCATACCTCAATGCCATAGATGCTTGCATTGAGTCCCCAACACAAGAAAAGTTCAAAACATGCATACTACCATCAAGAAAATCCACACACATGCCTAGAGCACTCACATTCAACATGGGTACATGTATGACCATATAGCAATGCAAACAACCAACTGACATGCTCAAACCTCAATCTAGCCTTACTTATATCAATGTCAAAACAAGGTTGAAACAATTTAGGCACTTGGGGTTCATCAACTTTCCCAACACAAGAATGTAAGCCATCAAGTAAATGAGTATGTTCAAGATTTTTCTTAGGTAAGCTCATCCAAATTTCATAAGTGGGGTCATGGTAGTCATCATCCAATTCCATTTTGAAAATTTTAAAAGAATTTAAAGAACTAGAAGATGTTACCTTTCCTTCAATTGGGCCCTCTAGGGGTTCCACCTCTAATGGTGGGCCACGTTGCAAAGTCAAGACGTGTCCAACATCGGGATCAACCACTAGCGATTCTTCCCCATCATCACTGAATGTCTCAACAAGATCGCCTTCGGGTTCTTTTGCTTCACGAATCACCAAAGCCCGCTTGTTTAGGCATTGTGAAGTTATGTGTCCATACCCTTGGCACTTGAAACAAATTTGCTTCTTGCGGTTCTCAACCCCATTCTTCGAAGGTGCAATCATAGGAGCTTTCCCCTTGTCTTTCTTGTCTTCCTCAACCATGTCATGAACAACAAGAGAGCGATCTTCGTTCTTCCTCTTGGAGTGTTTCTCCAACCTTAGAGCATGTTGAACCACATCATCAAGGTCGTTATGGGCATGCAACTCAACTTTGTTCCCCAATTTATCTTCCAACCCGCCGATGTATATAGCAACTCTATGTTCCGGAGCTTCATCAACATTGCATAAGATTGAGATCTTCTCAAATTCTCTTATGTAACTCTCCACCGACATAGAACCCTGCTTGAGAGCATTCATCTTGAGGTAGGAACTTTGAGTGAAATCCCTAGGAACAAACTTCTTTTGCATGTGCTTCTTCAATTTCTCCCATGAAGTAATTTTTGATCTACCCTCTTTCTTTCTTCGATTCTTCAAATTTTCAAACCACATTGATGCATGTTTCTTAAGCTTCACAATGGCTAACTTGCATTTCTTTTCATCACCATAGCCCTTGTATTCAAAAATATTCTCAATGCTCCTCAACCAATCAAAGAAATCATTAGGGTCCAAACTACCATCAAATTCCGGAAGTTCAAGTTTGACATCACGATCATTTGGACTCTTAGGTTGCTCAACTTCAAGTTCTCCTATGGCACTCTCATGTGGTTGAATTCTAGGACTATGGCCTAAATTCCTCTCAAAGGTGTCAAGTAATTTAGCCATCCCCGCTTTTAACTCCTCAACACTCTTCTCAACTCTATCAAGCCTAGCTAGCTCGAACTAGAGGTGCATTACTCCTATACCCATCATCCCTCCTGTCATCATCCATGATGTATGAATGTATGAAATATGGCTAGAAATTTGTGGACTAGGTGATGGAGGATACTTCTTTGTGGAGTTAAAGGCTTTATTTCAATATCCTTTGATGATAGGATAAAGAAATATAGGGTTTAAAGAAGGAAAACTCACATAGACATTTTCACAAACATCTAGAGTGCAATCAACAATCACAACTTCAAACAAGAAATTTTGTGGTGCTAGGTGAAGGAGGATACTACTTTATGTGGAGTTAGGGCTTACTTCAATGTCCTAGTATGATTAGACAAGGAAGTATGGGTTTTAAAGCAAGAAAAAATCACCTAGACATTTCATCAAACACCTTGTGTGCAAATAAAACACTACAAAAATTTCAGAAATTTTTTCAAAGTTTAACCCAAGGATCATGGAGGTATTGAAACCTCAAGCTCTTGATACCAAGTTGATGTAGGATGGGGTGTCAAAAACAAGCATAAACAACTAAAATCATCCATGAGAACATGAAATTCGTAGGTCTATAATAAGCTCCAAATATGAACACCAAAACTACCACAAAGATAGGATATGAACATGAAAACTAGCTCCCTAAGGACTAATAATCAAGAGCTAAAACATAATCTAATCAAAATCACAAAGGTAATGACTAGAAAATGACTTACCAATCACAAAGTTTAGCAAGATTTGCAACCACAAAGGAAGTTGAGCTCGCAAAGAACTTCATAAGAGAAAATCTCATATTTTTAATTTCAACAAAAGATGATTACAAATGGGGAAAAACATGCTATTTAAAGACTAATCAACCCCTAATGAAGCATCTAATCTAGACCATTAATCTCTAAGCAATCAAGGGCCAAGATTAGAAAGTCACTAAACAAAACAAGAGAAAATAAGCAAAACACAAAAATATACGTGCAGGGCAGTGCACGGTCGTGCAGCACAACCATGCACGATTGTGCAAGCCAAAAACCCCCTTTCTGGATCGTGCACGGTCATGCAGGGTTAGCCTGCACGGTCGTGCAGCCTAACTTGCACGATCGTGGCGAAATCCTTCATGCTTGCACGGTCGTGCAGCTTTAGCCTGCACGGTCGTGCAAGCCTGGATCTTGCCTCTGACTTCTGCATGGTCGTGCAGTCCTTCCCAGGCCATTCTGAGTGTTGCACGACCATATACACGGTCGTGCAAGGCTCGTGCATGATCGTGCATGCTCCGTTTCGCTTCCTTTTCTTGTGTTTCTAGCTCCGTTACACATGCTAACTTAACTAAGGCAATAAAACGAGAGTTTAGGCTACTTATTATAACCCGAAAAACATGAAAATAAGCTAAAAACAAGAGTTCAAAACTATCCAAGTAAAAGTGAACAAAATTGAAGTCGTTGACCGTTGAAGTCGCTCGTGGGAGCATCCCGTTCTGCATCAGAGGATTTGAGGGCAAATCCTTTTTTTAGAAGAGGACTTTGATACAAAACGGGATGGTCAAACATGCGTCTTCAACGGTCAACGACGACTCTTTCCATATCTATTTAACTTTGATACAGAACGGGATGGTCAAACATGCGTCTTCAACGGTGAACAACGACTCTTTCCATATCTATTTAACTTGTTTAGTTTTAGTTTCATTTTTTGCATTACTTTCATGTTTTTCGGGTTGTAATAAGTAGCTTAAACTTTTGTTTTAATGCTTTAGTTGATGTAGGATGGGGGACTCAAAAACAACAAAAGTTATACAAAAATTCGTCCAACCATACTCAAGCTCAACAAACACCATAAACATGAACATAAACAAAGGGATATGAACTTGTAGATCAAAGCTAAACAATAATCAACAAGAACTAGACTAAATCCAATCACAGTCACTAAGAAACAAGAGGATTTAGACTTACCATTCACTAAGTCTAGCAAGATTCCAAACCACCAAGGAGTAAGAGTTCACAAAGGGCCTCAAGAGAGAGTTTTCTCAGATTTTGATTAAGCAAAAAAGTGATTACAAAGCTTTGAAAAGAGCTATTTATATGTGCATTACCCTAAAAGGAAGTGGATTAATCTAAGCCTTTGATTAGGGATAATCAATGGCTAAAATTAGCAACTCTAAAAATAAACTCTCAAGCCCCAAAGAAATAACCCGTGCAGCTCAAAAATCACGACTTGTAGGCTGCACGATCGTGCAGTATTAATCTGCACGATCGTGGCGAAAAGTTACGTGGTTGCACGATCGTGCAGTATTAATCTGCACGATCGTGGCGAAAAGTTACGTGGTTGCACGATCGTGCAGCATTAGCCTGCACGGTTGTGCAAGCCAAAAAAAATTGCCACAGACTTCTGCACGATCGTGCAGTTGACATGCACGATCGTGCAGGACCTTGCCACTGCTACTGATCTCTGCACGATCGTGCAACATATAACTGCACGGTCGTGCAGTGCTTTTCTTCAGCTTCTGACCCTTGCACGACCCTCTGCACGGTCGTGCCATTCTTCTACAAGGTCGTGCACGACTTCCTTTGTCTCCTTTATTTGTATAATTAGCTCCAATACAAATGCTAACTTAGGAAAAGCATAAAACAAAGCATAAAACAAACATAGTTCATAGTTTACTACTTTTTTACAACCCAACAAAGCAAATTAGACTAAGTAAAGCAAGGTGAAGAACAATGGTGCTTCTAGCTTGCCCGGTCCTCCATTGGCCAAGGATGTTGTAATGACATGAGGTGCCTCATCTTGAAAGTCAACACTTGCTCCTGCATCAACCTCCTCCTTTAAAAAAGGATTTGGCCCCAAATCCAGCTCATCTTCCCAAAAATGTGTAAGATCACCCACATTAAATGTTGCATGCACTCCAAAATCACCCGTAAGTTTGAGTTTAAAGGCATTGGAGCTAACCTTATCAATGATCTCAAATTGTCCCTCGGCCCTTGGCATTAGCTTGTTCTTCCTCTTGGATGGAAACCTTTCTTTCCAGAGATGTAGCCAAACTAGATCACCCACCTTGAACTCTTTCTTTGCCTTGAACTTGTTGGCCTTTGCTTCATGGCTAGCATTTGATTTTTCAATTCGGCTCTTCACTTCTTCATGCATCTTCATCATGGTTTGTAACCTCTCCTTAGCATCAAAATTAATCTCCTCTTTAGGAATTCCGGAGACCAAGTCTATGGGAATATGTGGGTTATATCCATAGACAACTTCAAAAGGAGTCCTCTCGGTTGCTACACAATGAGACTGATTGTAGGTAAATTCAATGTGAGATAGCTTCAAATCCCAATCCCTCAAGTGTTTGCAGCATGGTCCGGTTCATCACTTTTGTTTGCCCATCCGTTTGAGGATGGCATGAGGTACTAAATAAGAGTTTGGTGCCAACCAACTTCCACAAGGTCTTCCAAAAGTAGATCAAGAACTTGGAATCCCGATCAGAAACAATGGACTTAGGAATGCCATGGAGCTTCACCACATCTCTAAAGAAAAAGTTGGCGACGTTAGTAGCATCATCGGTTTTGTTGCATGGAACATAGTGAGCCATCTTGCTAAATCGATCCACCACCACCATTATAGCATTCCGGTGTCGCTGGGTTCTAGGAAGAGCAACCACAAAGTCCATACTCAAATCTTCCCATGGATGGGAGGGAACCGGCAAGGAAGTATAAGGGCCACTCTCAAAATGACTCTTAGCTTGGGCACAACGAGCGCATCTTGCTATCACCGCTTGCACATCACCATACATCTTAGGCCAATAGAAATGCTCTTTTAGGATGTCATACGTTTTGTTGTACCCCAAATGTCTGGCCAATCCGCCTTGGTGTGCTTCTCTAACCATGAGCTCCCGATGAGAACACTTAGGAACACATAGTTTATTCCCCTTGAAAAGGAACCCTTCTTGAATCACAAAAGGACCAACGCACTTCTCTTGGCACTCCTTGAAAAGTGCCCCAAAATCCCCATCATCAACGTAGAGCTCCTTAAGAAATTTGAACCCCAAAAGTTTCACATCCAAGGTAGTCAAGAGGATGTGCCGCCTAGAAAGTGCGTCCGCCACCACGTTACTCTTGCCTTCTTTGTATTTAGAGGAGAAAGTGAAGGATTGAAGGAACTCTACCCACTTGGCATGGCATGAACTCAACTTGTGAGACCCATTGATGTACTTCAATGCTTCATGATCGGAGTGAAGGACGAAGGGCCTTGGTCGAAGATAATGAGACCAATGGTCCATCGCTCTCACTATGGCATAAAACTCCTTGTCATACGTACTATACTTGACCCGAGCACCCCAAAGTTTCTCACTAAAATAGGCCACCGGTCTACCTCCTTGAACAAGAACTGCCCCAATACCGACGCCACTAGCATCACACTCCACTTCAAATGGTTGATCAAAGTTCGGGAGAGCCAAAATTGGAGCTTCACACAACTTCTCCTTCAAAGCATCAAAAGCCTTTTGAGCGGAAGGTGTCCACTCAAAAATCCGTTTCTTCTTACATTCCGTGATGAGAGCCATGATGGTGCTAAAGTTCTTCACAAACCTCCTATAGAAGGAAGCCAAACCATGAAAGTTTCTTGTTTGTGTGAGGGTGGTTGGAGTAGGCCATGATTGAATTGCTTCCACCTTGCTAGGATCCTTGGAGATACCATCCCTAGATACAACATATCCTAGAAAAACTACACTAGGAACCAAAAATGTGCATTTTTCCAATTTTCCATACAACTTCCATTTTCTCAAAACATCAAAAATACTAGTCAAATGTTCAAGATGTTCTCTATCATTAGCACTATACACAAAGATATCATCAAAATAAACAACAACAAATTTACAAATGAAAGGTCTAAGTACCTCATTCATGAGTCGCATGAAAGTGCTAGGTGTGTTGGAGAGACCAAAAGGCATCACCATCCACTCGTACAAGCCATGTTTAGTTTTGAATGCGGTCTTCCATTCATCCCCTTCCCTCATGCAGATTTGATGATAACCACTCCTCAAGTCAATTTTCGAGAACACATGAGCCCCATGTAGCTCATCAACAATATCATCAAGACGTGGTATAGGAAAGCGATACTTGATAGTGATGTTGTTGATCGCTCTACTATCCACGCACATACACCATGTACCATCCTTTTTGGGCACCAATAAGGCCGGTACTGAACAAGGACTCATCGATTCTCTCACAAACCCCCGTTGAACTAGCTCCTCGACTTGCCTTTCAGGTTCTTTGGCTTCATCCGGGGTGCACCGATAGGCGGGCCTATTGGGTAATTGGGATCCCGGAACAAAGTCAATGTGGTGTTCAATTCCCTTAGAGGCGGCAAGACGGGAGGTAGCTCCTCCGGAAAAACATCTTTGTACCTCCTCAAGATTTCCTCTACCCGGGTGGATATTGGGTTCTCTCGCTCACTCAATAGTGTTTCCCTCAAGAGAAGAGCAAAGACAACGTGCCCTTGGCTCAACTCTTGTCCCATCTCTCCCTCACTTAAGAGAAGGTTTCCTCTCTTTGTGTTTCCCGGACCCATGGGTTCTTTGTGTTTAGGTGTAGGTGAAAGGGAGTTGAGGATAATCTTTCTCCCATGAAATTTAAAAAAGCATGTGTTCAACCTACCATCATGCATTACTTGGCGATCGAATTGCCATGGACGCCCAAGTAGGAGGTGACAAGCGTCCATAGGCAACACATCGCAAGTAACCTCATCTTTATAGAACTTGCCAATAGAGAATGAAACAATAACTTGCTTAGTTACCTTGATGTCGCTCCCTTGGTTGAAGCATTGTAGGTGATATGGTGAAGGATGGCCTTGGGTGGCCAAGCCTAGTTTATCCACTAGAGTCATGGAAGCAACATTGGTGTATGACCCGCTATCCACAATAAGATTGCAAACCTTCTCCATGATAGTGCAACGGGTTTGAAAGGTTTGCTCCCTTTGCTCCTCCTCTAATGGTTTGGGGGTTGAATGCAAGGCCCTCCTAACCACTAGAGTAGTTCTGGTGTACCCATCAACTTGTTCCTCCATCATGCCATCAACTTCGGTTGATTCCTCTTCGTCATCCTCTATCACTATCCCATCCTCATTGGCTTCTTGGATGACCATGGTACGATTGTTTGTGCATTGTGCGGCAAAGTGTCCATAGCCACGACATTTGTAACACATTCTCTTACTTGCATCACTACTCTTGGTAGTCATTGGAGCCTTCTCCGTGTCCCTCTTCTCAACGGTCTTTGAGGAGTCAAATTTTGAAGGGTAATAGCTCTTGTGGACGCCACTAGAGGACGCCGCACTCTTGCTCTTTCCATGTTTTTTCAAGCCTCAACGCCTTTTTCACCACATCATCAAAATCATCATTAGCAAGTAGTTCTACCTTCTCGCCCAACTTCTTTTCCAATCCACCCACAAACCTAGCAACCCGGTGTTCCGACGCTTCATTGACATCACAAAGTATGGAGAGCCTTTCAAACTCCCTAGCATATTTCTCAACATTCATAGTCCCTTGCTTGAGTGAGTTCATTTTGGGGTATGAGTCTTGAGTGAAATCCCTTGGCACGAATTTCCTTTTCATGTGTTTCTTAAGTTTTTTCCATGAAGTGATTTTGGTTTTCCCTTCCTTTTTCCTCCGATTTTTTAGATTTTCATACCACAAAGCTGCATGTTTCTTAAGCTTCACAATAGCCAACTTACAACGCTTCTCATCATCATAGCCTTTGTAGTCAAAAAGATTTTCAATACTTCTTACCCACTCAAGATAGTCATGAGGATCCAAACTACCATCAAATTCCGGAAGGTCCAATTTAATATCCCTATCACCATTGTTGTCATTTCCATTGGGTGGGTTTGAGCCTCTTATAGATTCATCAACGGGTGGAGTATGAGGGGAGTGTCTAAATTGTCTTTCAAAGGTGTCAAGTAGTTTGGACATCCCATTTTTTAGCTCCTCAACACTATTCTCAACATAGACAAGTCTAGCTTCTTCAAAAGGCATGTTTCTCCTAAACCCATCCGCTCTACTTCTTTCATCATCCATAGTGTATGAATGTATGAAAGTATGACTAGAAATTTGTGGACTAGGTAAGGGAGGATACTTATTTTGAGGAGTTAAGGCTAACATCAATGTCCTATTATGAATAGACAAGGAAGTATGGGTTTTAGAGCAAGAAAAGACCACCTAGACAATTTATCAAACACCTTGTGTGCACAAACACACCTACAAAAATTTCAGAAAATTTTTCAATGAATAACCCAAGGATCATGAAGGTATTGAAACCTTAAGCTCTAGATACCAATTGATGTAGGATGGGGTGCTCAAAAACAACAAAAGTTATACAAAAATTTGTCCAACCATACTCAAGCTCAACAAACACCATAAATATGAACATAAACAAAGGGATATGAACTTGTAGATCAAAGCTAAACAATAATCAACAAGAACTAGACTAAATCCAATCACAATCACTAAGAAACAAGACGATTTAGACTTACCATTCACCAAGTCTAGCAAGATTCCAAACCACCAAGGAGTAAGAGTTCACAAAGGGCCTCAAGAGAGAGTTTTCTCAGATTTTGATTAAGCAAAAAAGTGATTACAAAGCTTTGAAAAGAGCTATTTATATGTGCATTACCCTAAAAGGAAGTGGATTAATCTAAGCCTTTGATTAGGGATAATCAATGGCTAAGATTAGCAACTCTAAAAATAAAATCTCAAGCCCCAAAGAAATAACCCGTGCAGCTCAAAAATCACGACCTGTAGGCTGCACGATCATGCAATATTAATCTGCACGATCGTGGCGAAAAGTTACGTGGCTGCACAATCGTGCAGCATTAGCCTGCACGGTCGTGCAAGCCAAAAAAAATTGCCACTGACTTCTGCACGATCGTGCAGTTGACATGCACGATCGTGCAGGACCTTGCCACTGCTACTGATCTCTGCACGATCGTGCAGCATATTTGCACGGTCGTGCAGTGCTTTTCTTCAGCTTCTGACCCTTGCACGACCCTCTGCACGGTCGTGCCATTCTTCTACAAGGTCGTGCACCACTTCCTTTGCCTCCTTTGTTTGTATAATTAGCTCCAATACAAATGCTAACTTAGGAAGCATAAACCAAACATAGTTCATAGTTTACTACTTTATTACAACCAAACAAAGCAAATTAGACTAAGTAAAGCAAGGTGAGGAACAATGGTGCTTCTAGCTTGCCCGGTCCTCCATTGGCCAAGGATGTTGTAATGACATGAGGTGCCTCATCTTGAAAGTCAACACTTGCTCCTGCATCATTAGTAGTTAACTAGGCTTGTAATAGAATGAGAGTAAAGGATTAGAATGGCTTAAATGGGCTAAAGGAGGCATACACGGCCGTGCATAAGCATTGCACGACCGTGCAAGGAAGATCGTGTAAAACAGAGGAAAATTTTGAAGATGCACGACCGTGCAGATTAGGCTGCACGACCGTGCCAGTAAGTTGCACGACCGTGCAGGCCAAACCTGCACGACCGCGCATGATCCAGAAGCACCAGCAGCTCTTACACGACCGTGCAAACATATTGCACGACCGTGCAGGGTAATCATGCACGAACTAGAAGCCTATTTTGTACGTGCACGACCGTGCACGGGGGCTGGACGCGAATTGCCTTTTTGCTTTTCTCTCTTATTTTGTTTAGTGACTTTCTAATCTTGGCCCTTGAATATTTTGAGATTAATGGCCTAGATTAATAGTCTTATTAGGATGAGTTTAGCTCTTTAAATAGCCTTCTTACCTCATGTAAAAATGTTGAAATGAAAAATGGAGAGTTTTCTCTTTGTGAGTTCTTTGTGAGCTTCCCTTCCTTGGTGGATGGCAAAATCTTGCAACCTTGGTGATTGTAAGTCTTTTTCTATTCTCTAACTTAGTGATTTTGAGTAGAAGTTGTTTAGTTCATGATATAAGTCCTTAGTGAGCTTATTTTCATGTTCATATCCTTGTTTTGATGAGTTTTTCATGTTCATATTTGAGGGTGTAGTTGGACCTACGAGTTTATGTTCTCTTGGGTGGGTTTTGTGTAGTTTATGCTTGTTTTGGAGACCCCATCCTACATCAAATTGGTATCAAGAGCCTAGGTTTCAATACCTCCAAAGATCTTGGTGATTTATTGCAAAAAATTTCAGATTTTTGTTGTTGTTGAACATTGCATAGAAGGTGTTTGATGAAATGCTTGAGTGGATTTTTTTTTCTTTAAACCCCATACTTCCTTGTCCAATCTTTAAGGGATATTGAAGTAAGCCTTAACTCCACAAAAAGTAGTATCCTCTTTCACCTAGCACCACAAAATTCTTGTTTGAAGTTGTGATTATTGATTGCACTCTAGGTGTTTGCTAAAATGCCTAAGTGAATTTTTCTTCTTCAAACCCCATATTTCTTTATCCTATCTTCAAAGGATATTGAAATAAAGCCTTTAACACCACAAAAAAGTTTTCCTCCTTCACCTAGCACCACAAATTTCTAGCCTATTGTCATCTTTTGAAAATGGATTTATCTAAGAATAATAATTTTTCAATGAGGGAGACTAAGTATATGAAGGATGTGTGCAAACAAATGATTAACTCAATTGACCATATGATTGAGACAAAACAAAGATTGTCTAAGGAGTTTAGATCTCAAGAGTTTCAATCTAGATGTACGGTTTTGGGTAGGGTTTGTAATTTCAAAGTTGACCTAAATGCTAGAGAGAACTTGGTTTCCCAATACATGGTTGATAAACTTGAACTACATGCCTTGGGTTTTCCTAAAAAAGTTACCTTTCCTTTTTCTATTGGGAAGTCATACCTTGCTAAACTTTGTGATTGGTAAGTCATCTTCTAGTCATTACCTTTGTGATTTTGATTAGATTATGTTTTAGCTCTTGATTATTAGTCCTTAGGGATCTATTTTTCAGGTTCATATCCTATCTTTGTGGTAGTTTTGGTGTTCATTTTTGGAGCCTAACATAGACCTACGAATTTCTGAAATTTGTTTAGTTTTTGATTGTTTTTGAGACCCCATTCTACATCATTAAGGTAGACCCGGCGAAAGTTAAGGCTGTAGTTGAATGGAGTAGCCCGAAAAATGTGGCGGAGGTTCGTAGTTTTCTGGGATTGGCCGGATACTATCGACGATTCGTCCAGAACTTCTCCAAGATTGCTAGGCTGATGACTAGTCTCCTACAGAAGGAGATCTGATTCGTTTGGACGGAGGCTTACAAGCAAGCATTTCAGCAGCTGAAACAGAGATTAGTTTCTGCTCCTATTCTTACCCTTCCGAACGATGAGGAGGATTTCGAGGTCCATAGTGATGCATCTAAGAGTGGCCTAGGTGGTGTGCTAATGCAAGGTGGGAAGGTCATCACTTCTGCATCGAGGCAGCTGAAGGTGCACGAGCGTAACTACCCCACGCATGATTTGGAGCTAGCAGTTGTGGTATTCGCGCTTAAGATTTGGAGGCATTATCTCTATGGTGTAATGACCCACATTCTTATTGGTATTTTTGCCGATATTTGTGTGTTTATGTGTTAGTTCAAATTTATTTTTGAACTATTTATTTTATTTTATGTGAAAAATTTCGATTTAATTCGAAATAATTATTTTCAGTTTTTTATTATTTATGATATTTATTATTTAATTAATTAGAATTTTTATTATTTAATTCTTCTAATTAATTATTTAATATTTTGGGGTAAATCGATTATTGCATGATTAGTCATGTAGATTATGTTAATTAGCCCAATGGATCACGAGAGCCCATTTTGAGCCCATTCAAGCCCCTTGGCCGGTTTTTACAAGGCATGCCATGCCTTGCCACTTGCTTTGTTTTCACACTACTCCAACTTCTATAAATAGAAGGGATTAGTGAGCCTTAAGACTTTTGCTCATTTGCCATCTAATGCACTTGCCATCAAAGTTCAATCACCAAAACTCCCTCCCATTTGCTCTAACTCCACGCCATTTTTGGCACTTTGATCCTATCAAAGTGTTCATCAAATTCTTAACCCAAAACTTAAAGATTCATACCCTATTGATCTTTAAGTATCCTAAACACAATCTAAACCCAATTATTTCAATCAAGATCGTTGGTTCGGGTTTGGTTTGATCGTATTCTTGTGTGGGCTCGTGGTGGTGTGTCGTGTTGAAGACCGTGCAAGGGTGGGGTTTCGTGTGGTGGCAGCCGTGTGGTGAAGCCGTGCAGGCCGTGTGTGCAGCGTGGTGGTGCCGTGCAGGTGCAGCCGTGCAGTGGGGCAGCAGTGGTGGCCGTGCTGACTGGGTAGAGGTGCTCGTGGTGGTGCCGTGTGCAGCAGGCCGTGTGTGTGCTCGTGTGGGTGCAGTCCGTGCAAGTGTGCCGTGTTGTTCGTGCTTGTGCCGTGTGTGTGCCCGTGTGTGTGTCAAGTTTTGGGTTGCATATTTGTGTTGAATTTGTGTGTAATCTTCAATAAGGTAACATACTTTCTCAAACTTTTTGGTATACTATGTCTATAGTATGAATTAAATGCATGTTTGGGTTGTTTATTGTTGATTGTTCATGATTTTATGTATGATTTGATAATCTGATTTTTAGGTGTTTACATGGTGTTTTGATGATGGTTTTCATGATTTTATGATTGATTATATGTTGTTTTATGATCATGAATATTATGTTAAAGTTTGATGAACTTTGGATGAGTAAAAGTTGAATTTTCGATTGATTGATGATGATGTTATGCGTGTAGTTTGATTGAGTTTGGATGAGTTCTTGATTGAGTTCTTGAATCTTGATTAAGTTCTTGATTGAAGATCTTGAATCTTGAATGAGTTCTTTATGAGTTCTTTGAGTTCTTTATGAGTTCTTTATGAGTCTTTATGAGTTCTTGGTTGAGTCTTGAGAGTTAAAGAAAATGGTTTAAATGATAAAGAAAGTTAAAGAAAGTGTCTAAGTTGATTAAAAAATGAGTAAAGAATGTTGGATTATGATTGGTTAGACTCAAGATTAAGGCTAGAGGCAGTTCTTGAGAATAACTTCGATGTTTTTTTTAACTAGTTATTTTCAAGAATCAAGGCATTGAGGCAATTCTTGAATATAATTTAGTTAGGTTGAATAATAAGATAATTGAATAAGTTAAAAGATTTAATTAAAGATTAGCTTGATTTCATTTTTAGACGCCTGATACTTTGAGTAAGATTCATTGTATTTGGGTTAAGACGTTGCCCCTATTCCATCCGCGGTATTGGGATAGTTGGAGTCATACTATGTGATCTTTGTGAATTTCCATTAAGATTGGTTTCACGGGACATGGATTTCCAGTAAGATTGGTTTCATGGGATTTGGGAGTAAGATTCTCAAATCCGAGCATAGTAGAAAGTTCGAATGCGTAAGATGCGTTCGTACGAGCACGGTCCGGTCTAGAATATGAATGATTGCGCCAAAGATAGTTGATTAGGTTGGTTTGAGTCGAGTTCACGTTTTGGGATTGTTCTCGTACTTTGGTTAATGATGTTGTTATTTGATTTATGCTATGTGCATGTGTATTCCCATTGGGGTGAGTCAGTTATGTTACTCGCCACTGATGGTGGACTGTTGTATGTTTTTCTTTCAGGTACTTCTGATGACGATACTCTTGCTTAGCTTTGGGTTGGGCGAGTGACGTTTACTATTTCTGTCATCTGTTGTATTTACTATTTTCTGTTGTTTTAGATAGTGATAGAGTTACATAGACTTTATACGTTGTTATTGGACTCTTTTACGTTGTTTAAGACTCTGACATGTAGTTGGAGTTTACTCGTGTGTTTAGTATTTCTAGTTTGACTTTTGGGACTAGTATGTACAAACTTGTGGGTATTTGTACGTTTTTGGTTATTAATGATAAATTTTGAGGAATTAGTTTAATTTCCTAAGTTTTGAGTTGTAGTTTCTAACTATTCGACTCGTCGGTTTCTTCCGCGCCGATTTAAGCGAGTCGGGTCGTTACAGTTGGTATCAGAGCCGAATAGGTTTAAGCGAAGTTTTAGGATTTGAGTTAAACCCGGAAGTTGAGAGCTTTACTATTCCCGAGTGAATAAACCAAATTCTAGGATTAAGTGAAGGGAGGAGAGTTGGGTAGAAAGATTGGGATAGGATTCTTTCTATTTTCTTTCTTCCTTATGTTGTGTACTTGATCTTGGTGGGGTATATGACTAACATTGTATTTTTGTTCTGTCTTTTGTTGTGATGCGTGGCAGCATGTCTACACCTCGCCGGTTGAGTACTGGACGACAGAGGTTGCGAGCACTCGAGGAGGCAATCCTTGCGTTGGCGCACCATAGTCGTCATCCGCCGAGTGCGCAGTCGACGTTCGATCGTATCGCACGTCATCGACCTCCGACTTACGATGGGGTTGCCGACCCCACTACTTTGGAGAGCTGGATCCGCGAGATGGGGAAGCTCTTCGACGCGACGTTTTGTCCCGATCACGAGAGGGTGCAGATCGCCGCATATTACTTACGTGGAGAGGCTGATAACTGGTGGACGTTAGCAAAGGACGCGTACCAGCCGTTGCATGCGATGACTTGGACCGACTTTATCGATAAGGTCCAGGAGCGTTTCTACCCCGACGAGTTGCGGTGGCAGAAACAGGAGGAGTTCCTTACTCTTGCACAGGGTAAGATGTCTGTCCAGGCATACACTGATCGATTTAAAGAGTTGTCGAGGTTCGCTACGTCTGTAGTTCCATCGGAGAAGGATCGGGTCAAACGCTACATCAAAAAGCTAGATCCGAGGATTCGAGTTCATGTGATCAGCAGTGGAGCTACGACATTCCAGCAGGCCTACGAGGTAGCACTCGAGATACAGGCATCGATTACTGAGGAGGATTCGAGCAAGAAGAGAGCTCCGGCTCCGACGGCTACAGCTTCGTTTAAGAAGCCCCAGTTTGGCACATCTAGCAGTACCCCTTCGACCACGAGTTCGCGTAAGGGTAGTGATGGCTCGAAGTGTAGAGGTTGCGGCCGAGACTTCCATCCAGGGAAGAAATGCGACGGTTCTCCGATCACTTGTTTCACTTGCGGGAAGGTAGGCCATAAGGCGTCGACATGCCCCGAGAGGAAGCCAGATTCTGAGGTTAAGCAGCTTCCAGCACCGCCGAAGACTCCGGTGAATAACCGAGTCTACTGTATGACCGAGGCGGAGGCCGAGGTTCAGCCTGACGTCGTATCAGGTAGATTTCTTGTCTCTGGTGTGTTAGCTTTAGTTCTATTTGATTCTGGTGCTACTGTTTCTTTTGTGGCTAGTAGTTTTGTCTCGAGGTCTAATCTTCGAGGCAGCCTTCCTGTTAGTTCAGTTATTACTCTCCCTTCCGGAGAGGATTTTGTTTGTCAGCATGAATTCCGAGGAGTACCTATCGTGATAGCTGGGGAGCAAACGACGGCCGATCTGAAGGAGTTCCCGCTGATGGAATTTGATGTTATACTAGGTATGGACTGGCTATCAAGTATCGAGCGATAATTCGTTGCCAAGATCAGTCAGTATCATTCCGAGGATCTCAGGGCAACCGAGTTACTTACTCTGGGTTCGTCCTTAAGAAAGGAGTAAAGGTAATCTCTGCCTTGAAAATGAGGAAACATCGCCAGAAGGGAGATTTGGTGTATCTTTGTCAGGTACGAGACTTGACTGATGAGTCTCTGTTGGACGATATACCTGTAGCGAGGGATTTCAGAGACGTATTTCCTGATGAGCTACCGGGCGTTCCACCTGAGCGCGACGTCGAGTTTCATATCGACTTAGTACCCGGGACAGCGCCGATCTCGAAGGCACCGTACCGGATGGCACCGTCTGAGTTATTGGAGTTAAAGACACAACTCCAGGATTTGATCGATAAGGGCTTCATTAGGCCAAGTGTTTCTCCGTGGGGAGCACTTGTGCTCTTCGTGAAGAAGAAAGATGGTAGTATGCGCCTGTGCATAGACTACCGAGAGTTGAATCGGGTAACTATCAAGAATAAGTACCCGTTGCCTAGGATTGAAGACCTGTTCGATCAGTTGCGAGGAGCAGGAGTGTTCTCGAAGATAGATCTTCGATCTGGATACCATCAGATTCCAGTCAAGAAAGAAGACATTCCGAAGACTGCTTTTCGTACCCGATACGGCCATTACGAGTTCGAGGTGATGCCCTTTGGTCTCACTAACGCGCCAGCCGTGTTCATGGACCAGATGAACCGGACATTTCTCCACTTACTCGACAAGTGCGTCGTAGTATTTATAGATGATATCTTGGTCTATTCTAGAGATGAGTCTGAGCATTCGGAACATCTCCGGATGGTACTCGAGATATTGAGGAGTCATAAGTGGTTCGCGAAACTCTCCAAGTGTGAGTTCTGGCTTCGCGAAGTAGCCTTTCTAGGTCATGTGATTAGCAAAGAAGGCATTAAGGTAGACCCAGCTAAGATTAAGGCTGTGGTAGATTGGAGTAGCCCGAGAAATGTGGCGGAGGTTCGTAGTTTTCTGGGTTTGGCCGGATACTACCGACGATTCGTCCAGGACTTCTCCAAGATTGCTAGGCCGATGTCTAGTCTCTTGCAGAAGGAAGTCCGATTCGTTTGGACGGAGGCTTGCGAGCAAGCATTTCAGGAGTTGAAACAGAGATTAGTCTCTGCTCCGATTCTTACTCTTCCGAACGATGAAGAGGGCTTCGAGGTCTATAGTGATGCTTCGAAGAGTGGCCTAGGTTGTGTGCTCATGCAGGGTGGGAAGGTCATCGCTTACGCATCGAGACAACTGAAGGTGCACGAGCGTAACTATCCTACGCATGACTTGGAGTTAGCGGCTGTAGTGTTCGCACTCAAGATTTGGAGGCACTATCTTTATGGCGGTTCGTGTAGAGTATTCACGGATCACAAGAGCCTCAAGTACATCTTTACTCAGAAAGACCTCAATATGAGGCAGAGACGGTGGCTTGAGTTGATCAAGGACTACGACCTGACGCTCAACTATTGCGAGGGCAAGGCGAACTTAGTTGCGGATGCGCTGAGTCGCAAGCATCGCTTGAACTTCAGTAGAAGCCGTGGTTCCGTCAGACTTCGTCTAACATCTATGAGTGCCGAGCCTGATTTATTTCAGGAGATGCGCGAGGGTCAGCAGAACGACCCACAGTTTGCTTGGATTCGAGAGGTTATACGGCAAGGTAAAGCCGTAGGTTTCGAGATCCCTTCTGATGGTAGTATGCGCTTTCGAGGGAGATGGTGTGTACCGGACTGTTCTGATCTTAGGAACCGGATCATGTCCGAGGCACATAACTCGCCTTATTTTGTTCATCCCGGTGGTAATAAGCTTTACCAGGATCTTAGGGGCCAGTTTTGGTGGCCTAAGATGAAGAGGGATGTAGCGGAGTTTGTTGCTCGGTGTTTGACCTGTCAGAAGGTCAAGATTGAGCATCAGAGACCAGGAGGTCTATTGCAGCCACTACCTATTCCGACCTGGAAGTTTGAGTCGGTATCTATGGACTTCGTAGTGAGCTTACCCACTTGCAATGGCTTGAATGCTATTTGGGTCATAGTGGATAGGTTGACTAAGGTCGCTAGATTCATTCCGATGAAGATGACCTGGTCGATGGAGCGTCTAGCGGAGGCGTACACTCAGGATATAATCCGACTTCATGGAGTTTCGAGGGAGATTGTTTCTGATCGGGATCCGAGGTTTCTATCTCGTTTCTGGAAGTCAGTTCAGGAAGCCTTTGGGACGAAATTGAAGTTGAGCACCGCTTTTCATGCGGCGACTGATGGTCAGACTGAGAGGACCATCCAGACTTTGGAGGATATGCTTCGAGCATGTACTCTGGAGTATCACCAGTCTTGGGTACGTATGCTCTACTTGGTAGAGTTCTCCTATAATAATAGCTATCACTCCAGCATTGAGATGGCTCCGTACGAGGCCCTGTATGGCAGGAAGTGTCGGAGTCCTATTTGTTGGAATGATATTAGCGATACTGTGGCTTTAGGACCTGAGATGGTACGCGATACTATCGAGAAGGTCCGAATTATCCGGTCTAAGATGCAGGCCGCTCAGAGTCGTCAGAAATCCTACGCCGATAATCGACGTAGACCGCTGGCTTTCGAAGTAGGTGACAAAGTCTTACTTAAGGTTTCACCATTCAAAGGAGTGGCACGCTTCGGTCAGAAGGGGAAACTCCGACCAAAATATGTGGGGCCTTACGAGATACTTGAACGAGTTGGGGAGGTAGCATATCGATTGGCATTACCACCTAGTTTGGCTAATGTACATGATGTATTCCATGTTTCCCAGCTAAGGAAATATGTGCATGATCCTACTCACGTGATTACAGCGGATCCGGTCGTAATCGAGCCGAATCTGACTTACGAGGAGCGACCCGTCCAGATCTTGGATCGGGAAGAGAGGACCCTGCGGCGTAAGCAGGTACCGCTTGTCAAGGTGTTGTGGAGAAATCAACACCATGAAGAAGCGACTTGGGAGACGGAAGCGTCTATGCGGCAGAAGTACCCGGAGCTGTTTGATGGGGAGCGATCTCCTGCACCGTGAAATTTCGGGACGAAATTTCTTTAAGGAGGGGAGGTTGTAATGACCCAGATTCTTATTGGTATTTTTGCCGATATTTGTGTGTATTTAAGTGTGTTTATGTGTTAGTTCAAATTTATTTTTGAACAATTTATTTTATTTTATGTGAAAAATTTCGATTTAATTCGAAATAATTATTTTCAGTTTTTTATTATTTATGATATTTATTATTTAATTAATTAGAATTTTTATTATTTAATTCTTCTAATTAATTATTTAATATTTTGGGCTAAATCGATTATTGCATGATTAGTCATGTAGATTATGTTAATTAGCCCAATGGATCACAAGAGCCCATTTTGAGCCCATTCAAGGCCCTTGGCCGGTTTTTACAAGGCATGCCATGCCTTGCCACTTGCTTTGTTTTCACACTACTCCAACTTCTATAAATAGAAGGGATTAGTGAGCCTTAAGACTTTTGCTCATTTGCCATCTAATGCACTTGCCATCAAAGTTCAATCACCAAAACTCCCTCCCATTTGCTCTAACTCCACGCCATTTTTGGCACTTTGATCCCATCAAAGTGTTCATCAAATTCTTAACCCAAAACTTAAAGATTCATACCCTATTGATCTTTAAGTATCCTAAACACAATCTAAACCCAATTATTTCAATCAAGATCGTTGGTTCGGGTTTGGTTTGATCGTATTCGTGTGTGGGTTCGTGGTGGTGTGTCGTGTTGAAGTGTAACGACCCGACTTTTCGACTTGTCGATTTACAAAGGGAAAGCGACATTCGGACCGTTACTAACTTAAATAACAATAAATCAACTTAATTGAATGAATAAATTATCTTTTATTAAATTAACTACTGAAAATCCATAAACCAAAAGTCACTAATACATATAAAGTCTGGAAATTCTGTCCCAACATGCTGGGATCATAAGATAAACTAAGTTAATGTCTCAAACTGTTCTGGGAATACTAAATACTCAAAATAAAATACTAATCTACTCAAGCCCATCCAGCGGAGCCCGCTCTACTCTGCTGCATCGTCATCTGAAACTGAGGGGGGGGTCCACCGTCAGTGGCGAGTAACTAGGCTGTCCCATTTAATCGAGGGACCACCAAACACATAATAGCATAGAAATATGCATAAAAACTGTAAAGAAATCTAATACATGTCTTTATAAAAATGTACAAAAATACGTATAACAGTACGTATAAAAATACGTATAAAAGTACGTATGCGAATACGTATAAACACACCTGCAGAAATACGGTTAGAAATACGTATAATCTACGTATAATGTACGTACAATCAACCCTGCAAATACGGTTAGAAATACGTACAAAAATACACTCAACATTCATACATACATGCATCCTTACTCGCATACATACATACCCATAAATACAGAAATACACAGCGGAAGACTTAACATACTGAACTTATACCTTATACTATACATCTTAAATTATCCCAATCCTTAACTTATACTTAACCCTTCTTAAATTATATCATTAATAAATCTTAATCATATCTTATCATAATCTTATCTTAATCATATCATATCATAGTCTTATCTTGATCATGTCATATCATAATCTTATCTTAATCGTATCATATCATGTCTTTCTTATCATATTAGATCATAACATATCTTATCATCACATCTTAGAAATCATCTTAAACTTCATCTTATGATTTCATCTTATCAAATCGTATGATCGTAATATAATATCTTTGTTGGACCGGTCACTTATAACTCGTTATGGATCTCGTGTTTCACCATAACTCCCTAGAACATGCCGGGAGGAGCTCGTGTACTCAATCTCGTAGCGGATCCCGTGTTTCACCACTAAGTCTAAGCTATGGCCATAACTCCTAGTAGCGGCTCGTGTACCACTACCAGACGACTACATGTCCTAAGATCCAAAACTACTCGGGGGAACTCGTGTGTTCGTCCCATTGAGCAGTGGCTCTGACTTAACCCACTAACGACTCGTGTATCATCAGGTGGGCGTCCATATTGTATCTTATATCTTCATTTAATTTAATCATATCATATATTAGGATAATACTAGGTGACCGTAATAGGAAATGAAATGTTCGGAGTCCCAGGAAAGAGAGGTGCGGCACGTATATTGGCCACCTTAAATACCAAGTCTTTCCTAGCCAGAGACCGAAACATAACATGTATAGCTATTACTCTGTTTCCTTTCTTATCCCTAGTAGTATCTTATGCATCTTCAATCTTATAAAATACTACCCTTATATCAAATACTTATAATCCTATCCTTTCGGATAGTAACCTTGATATTATATCATATACTAATAGTAATAAATCCGGAAAAAAAAATATTTATATTAATAATACTAATATTTCGGTCCTCTTAATAATAATACTAATAATATCTTTTATCCCTTCACTTTACAACTTATCCCTAATAATTATTTTGTCCGTAACTTTTATTATTAATTATTCCCTAAATTAACAATAATCAAATTTAATCAAAAATTGACTAACTCATCAATTCTACACGGCATTATTAAAAATATAACAATAATTAACTATTTTCTAGAATTAATTTAATTAATCAATATAATTGCAAAAATTACCAAAATAAGATAAAAATCATATTTTTCAACAACATTCATCAAGATTAACATAAAAATAATATTTTTAACTCTTCTTTTAATTTCTATACACTCGACAATTAGAAGATAAAAACAAGATTTAATTTTTAATTCAAGATTAATCAATATAATCCAATACTATCAAGATTCATCATAAAAATCATATTTTTAGTTCCCTTTTAATACTTAGGTCACCCGAAAGTTCAAGAATGAATAATAGCATATTTTAATAATTCAATTGCCCTATTTTATACAATCTGATTTTTAAAGAATTAAATTATCTAAAGATCTCTAAAAAAACTGGAAATTTTATGGGAGCTAAATATTGGTTCAAGGATTAACGTGCATAAATTTCGTCTAAAAATAACATCTTTTACTATTTTTAAGTGATCTTATAACTAACCAGTCAGATTAGGCTGAATTCGGTTTCAGAATTTTCTGCCTTAGCAAACGATCTTTAAAAATTACAAAAAAAATACAAAATCTTTAAAACAGTATTACTGACTTCCACCTAAAATTTCGTAGCCATTAGATTTGATTAAGTATATTAATAAATTCGTAAATCGATTCTGAACAGTTTTACCGGTTTGAAAGATTAAATTATTTCAAGCAATAAAAGGACGAATTTTGTCACGAAATATTTCATGATTCATAATAAAACAACAAAGAAACTGCCATGAAAAATTCATCAAGAAATAACACGATTTGATTAAGAAATAAATTCATACAAGTAATTATTCAACAATTTCAGATTTCAATAAACTACATAAAATAATCAAAAGAAATTTCATAATAATTCATAAATATTACATGAATACATCAAGAGAATAACATGATCAATATTTCATATGGTTCGAAATTTTCGAATAAATAAGCAAACATAAATCCTACAATTTTCATGATATAATCCTAATTAACTATGTGAATTGCTACCCATAAATTAAAGAGGAAAAGCGAAGTTACCTGGATTCGCTTAATTAATCCAAGGAAAAACAATGAAGGTTCGACTTTTTGAGGGGATAATAGGAGAGAAAAATGATCTTTAGAGTTTGGAGTTTTAAGTGCTTAAATGCATAATGGCAACACAAGGGACAAGAGTCCTATTTATAGAACAAGATGAAGTGTTGCAAATCCTAAAATAAGGGAAAGTGAGGGCTGGCCATGTGGACTAAGTATAGGGGCCAAGTCATGGGCTTGGTTGAAAAATACTTAAGCCTTCTTAATTGGTAATTAGCATAATTACCCAATTAAACTAGAAATACCCAATAGCCCAAAAAGGAGACTAAAAACCGGCCAAGGGTAGATAAAAGAACAAATTGGGTCCTTGGCCCAATTTGATGAAAAAGAATGGGCTAAAAAGTAAAACAGTCCAAAATTAAATGGGCCCTTTTTGGACTTAGAATTAAGACATATCATTAATAACCGCGAAATTTTCTGGCCCAAAATTCCGGGTCGTTACATGAAGACCGTGCAAAGGTGGGGTTTCGTGTGGTGGCAGCCGTGTGGTGAAGCCGTGCAGGCCGTGTGTGCAGCGTGGTGGTGCCGTGCAGGTGCAGCCGTGCAGTGAGGCAGCAGTGGTGGCCGTGCTGACTGGGTAGAGGTGCTCGTGGTGGTGCCGTGTGCAGCAGGCCGTGTGTGTGCTCGTGTGGGTGCAGTCCGTGCAAGTGTGTCGTGTTGTTCGTGCTTGTGCCGTGTGTGTGCCCGTGTGTGTGTCAAGTTTCGGGTTGCATATTTGTGTTGAATTTGTGTGTAATCTTCAATAAGGTAACATACTTTCTCAAACTTTTTGGTATAATATGTCTATAGTATGAATTAAATGCATGTTTGGGTAGTTTATTGTTGATTGTTCATGATTTTATGTATGATTTGATAATCTGATTTTTAGGTGTTTACATGGTGTTTTGATGATGGTTTTCATGATTTTATGATTGATTATATGTTGTTTTATGATCATGAATATTATGTTAAAGTTTGATGAACTTTGGATGAGTAAAAGTTGAATTTTCGATTGATTGATGATGATGTTATGCGTGTAGTTTGATTGAGTTTGGATGAGTTCTTGATTGAGTTCTTGAATCTTGATTAAGTTCTTGATTGAAGATCTTGAATCTTGAATGAGTTCTTTATGAGTTCTTTGAGTTCTTTATGAGTTCTTTATGAGTCTTTATGAGTTCTTGGTTGAGTCTTGAGAGTTAAAGAAAATGGTTTAAATGATAAAGAAAGTTAAAGAAAGTGTCTAAGTTGATTAAAGAATGAGTAAAGAATGTTGGATTATGATTGGTTAGACTCAAGATTAAGGCTAGAGGCAGTTCTTGAGAATAACTTCGATGTTTTTTTTTAACTAGTTATTTTCAAGAATCAAGGCATTGAGGCAATTCTTGAATATAATTTAGTTAGGTTGAATAATAAGATAATTGAATAAATTAAAAGATTTAATTAAAGATTAGCTTGATTTCATTTTTAGACGCCTGATACTTTGAGTAAGATTCATTGTATTTGGGTTAAGACGTTGCCCCTATTCCATCCGCGGTATTGGGATAGTTGGAGTCATACTATGTGATCTTTGTGAATTTCGAGTAAGATTGGTTTCACGGGACATGGATTTCCCGTAAGATTGGTTTCATGGGATTTGGGAGTAAGATTCTCAAATTCGAGCATAGTAGAAAGTTCGAATGCGTAAGATGCGTTCGTACGAGCACGGTCCGGTCTAGAATATGAATGATTGCGCCAAAGATAGTTGATTAGGTTGGTTTGAGTCGAGTTCACGTTTTGGGATTATTCTCGTACTTTGGTTAATGATGTTGTTATTTGATTTATGCTATGTGCATGTGTATTCCCATTGGGGTGAGTCAGTTATGTTACTCGCCACTGATGGTGGACTGTTGTATGTTTTTCTTTCAGGTACTTCTGATGACGATACTCTTGCTTAGCTTTGGGTTGGGCGAGCGACGTTTACTATTTCTGTCATCTGTTGTATTTACTATTTTCTGTTGTTTTAGATAGTGATAGAGTTACATAGACTTTATACGTTGTTATTGGACTCTTTTACGTTGTTTAAGACTCTGACATGTAGTTGGAGTTTACTCGTGTGTTTAGTATTTCTAGTTTGACTTTTGGGACTAGTATGTACAAACTTGTGGGTATTTGTACGTTTTTGGTTATTAATGATAAATTTTGAGGAATTAGTTTAATTTCCTAAGTTTTGAGTTGTAGTTTCTAACTATTCGACTCGTCGGTTTCTTCCGCGCCGATTTAAGCGAGTCGGGTCGTTACATATGGTGTTTCACGTAAGGTATTCACGGATCATAAGAGTCTCAAGTACATCCTCACTCACAAGGACCTCAATATGAGGCAGCGATGATGGCTTGAACTTATTAAGGACTTCGATCTGACGCTTAATTAATGTGAAGGCAAGGTGAACTTAGTCGCTGATGCACTGAGTCGCAAGCATCGATTGAGCTTCAGTAGAAGTCATAATTCCGTTAGAGTTCATCTGACTTTTATGAGTGCCGAGCCCGGAGCTGTTTGCGGGTGAGCAATCTCCTTTGCCTTAAATTTCGGGACGAAATTTCTTTAAGGAGGGGAGGTTGTAACGACCCAGTTTTTCGGTATTTTACTGCTTGTTTATTTGTTTGTATTTATGTCATTTTATGTATGGTCCAAATTTATTTGGACTATTTATTTTTGATTGTTTGACTGATTTTGATTATTTGATTTGATGATTAATTATTTTATTATTTATTTTATTCTATTTTATTCTAATTAATTAGAATTTTATTTTAATTTTCTAATTAATTAATTTAGTTTTGGGCCAAGTGCGAATTTAATCATGATTAGTCATGATTTAGTGCAAATGGCCCAAGTGATCTTTTGGCCCAGTTTACTTAGCCCATAATCGGCCTCTCTCTCTCTTTGGTAGCTTGTTTTGCCACTTGCCTCATGTTCACACTTAACTAACTTCGATCTATAAATAGAAGAGTTAGTAAGGCTTTGTGATCATTTGTTCATTTAATCACCCTTGCCACAATCAAAAGCCAAAAACTTTCTCTCCATCCTTGCCCTTAGTTCCACGCCATTTTGGCCTCCCAAAACACCCATCATTTGTTCATCACCATTTCCAATCCAAACTTAAAGATTCAACATCCATTGATCTTTAAGTGACTAAATTGTAATAACCCGAAATTTAGGGCCAGAAAATTTCGCGGTTTATTAATATTATTTTATTATTCTAAGTCCAAAGGGCCCGCATATTTGGACTGTTTACTTTTATTTCGTCAAATTTTATCCGGGAACCAGGTCCCATAACCCGTATTTGATCCTCTTGGCCGGCCCCTTATGAATGGCCAAGGTTATAATTCCTTCTTAATTTATTATTAATTAATTAAGTAATTTTATTATTTATTTAATTAATCATATTTTAAATATGATTTGAATTTGTAAAACCTAATTTAACTACCTTACCTAGTCTACCTAAATTCACTCCTCAAACCCTATTCCTACTCCTCACTCACGGCACCCCCTTGTTTTTTTTATTTTTTTATTTTTGTTCTTCTTAAATTTAATTAGGAACAACCCTTCTATTCTTGGTTACCCTATTTTCAAACTCACACAAGAAAAACCCTAAAATTCTCCTAAGCTAGTCGTGTACTCTCAAGGCTCCAAGGGTGATTTTTTTTTTCTTTGCTAATCTAAGGTAACTAGACTTTTCCTCTTAATTGTGGTACAAGTTAATTGTATAGTTAATTAGAATTAAGCTAGGAAAATTGTTGGAATTAGTATCATGTTAGGATTAACATTTTCGAACCATATGACATGTTGATCATGATGTTTTTCTTGATATTTTATGTAATCTTTATAAATCTTTGATGGCTATAATTAATTCTGTGCATGAAATAAATTATTTAAATGTATGTTTATGTTGAATAATTGCATGATAATTTTTAGTTCTTGTTCTTGAAAATATCGAGCATGTGTCGAGTGGTGTAAAATAATTCCATGATGATTTTATGATATTTTCTTGAATTAAAACAGAAATCTTGATAGTTTAATTGTTAGATTAAAGTCTTAAATTAAAATTATTGTTTTTGTTCTTGTTGTGTGAAATTGTCGAGTGGCTCATGTCATCAAAAGGAATAAAAATCTGATTTTTATGATTGAATCTTGTTAAATCTTGAATTAGAGTTAATAATCTTTAATTTGATCTATAATTTAATTATGTTATTGTTAAATCTTGAATTAAATCTTGTTGTATAAATTGCCTATAGATGTCGTGTGGAATATATGTATAAAAAGATTGATTTTAAATCTTGTTTTAGTCCAATCTTGATGATATGATGTTTAAAGCATGATTTTATTGTTTATTATTAAGTTTATGTAATTAATTATTGATAATTGTATTTATTTAATTTAAAGTGTAAATCTTGGTATTTTTTACTAAAAATGTCGAGTGGGTTAGAATAGGAAAAATAGGATTTTTTATCATGTTTTAAGTTATATTTGTTGCTAAATGTTAATTTAAATGATTTATTTAATTATTTATATGATTAATTGATGAATTTATTTAATTATTATTTTATTGTTGAGAATGTCGAGTGGTCCAAATAGGTTTTGATCAATTTTGGTTTAACTTTTGACTTATAATAATATTAGAAGGTAATTTTAGGAATTAATATAATTAAAAGGAATTAATAGGGATACGTTGTAATATGAAGGAAAGTAACAATATGATAAAAAGGAAAGTTATAAGATAATATGAACTAGTGGTCTCAAGATGGACTTTAGAAAAGATGATATGAACTAGTGGTCTCAAGATGGCCTTTAGAAAAGATGTTGTGAATTAGTGGTCTCACGATGGCCTTTAGAAAAGACAAGATACGATACGGACGCCCATTTGATGATACACGAGTCATCAGATCGGGTTAAGTCGAAGCCACTGCCCTACTGCGGTCTCTGGGCAGTTCTGGATCTTAAGATATGTAGTCGTCTAAGTAGTAGTACATGAGCTGCTATTTGGGGGTTATGGCCATAGCTTAGGCTTAGTTCTTGCAAAGGAGGGCTACGGGTTGAATACACGAGTTCTCCCCGGCATGTTTTAGGAAAGTTGAGGTGCACACGGGATCCTCAACGAGCATAACCACCGGTCCATTAAGATGGTTAAAAGAAGGGTTTTTGGGTAAAATATGGCAAGATAAGTATTTCACGGGAAGGATTCTGTTACATGTGTATTTATGTGAATTTTCGTACATTTATGTATTAATTTCGTAGTATTAAGTCTTCCGCTGTGTACGTCTGTTGTCTGTATTTCTACACGTATTGTATCCGTATGTTATCTGTATTTCTGTACGTATTGTATCCGTATGTTGTCTGTATTTCTATACGTATTTGTATTTGTATTTTATATGTATGTTGTATGTATTTCTAACCGTATTTTACAGGTATTTTATACTTATTGTACTCGTATTTTATACGTATTTATATACGTATTTTTCTACGTGTCTTTGTACGTATTTTTCTACGTATTTTTCTACGCATTTTTGTACGTATTCCGTATGTACTTTTTTACGTATTTCCATATGTTTAGCATGATTTTCTTGGTTGATTCTATGCTATTATGTGATTAGCGATCCCTCATTTAAGCGGGACAGCCTAGTTACTCGCCACTGACGGTGGACCCCCCCCATTTCAGGTGATGATGCTGAGACTTAGAATGGGCTTGCGTTGGCTCGGGCTGTGTGTTTTAGAGTTGATTAGAGTAACCGTGGTCTGTTTTAAGTTATTTCTTTTATTCTTTGATTAGCTGATCCCAGCCTGTTGGGAAAGAACACTATTATTATGTATTTGGGTATTATTTTTAGACTTTGGGATGTTATCCTCACTTTTTAGCTAATAAAAAGATTATTGAACATTATTATTAATATTATTTCTAAGTTTTATGTTTGGTAACGAACCATTTGTCGATTTCCTCCATAAATCGACAGTCTATAAAAGTCGGGTCCTTACAAAATTCACAAGTAGCCTTCATTGCCTTGTTCAAGACTTGGGTTTTTGGGTTTGGTTTCGGGTCTTGGTTCTTGTGGTTTTAGAAGGTGGTTCGTGTGGTGGTGTTGTGTGAGGGCCGTGCACAAGTGGTGGTTTGGGTCCAGCCGTGCGGTGGTGTCCTGCAGTGAAGCCGTGCTCGTGTTAAAGACCGTGTGGTTGTGCGTGATTGCTAGGGTTGTGTGCTTCTTTTTGGGCAGCGAGTTTTTAAGTGTTTTGTGTTTAATCTTCAATAAGGTAACATACTATCTTATCCTAGTTTGTATACTTTGATTCATAGGGTAGATTAGATGACTAAGTTAGACCAAAAGTTGATGTTTATGACCCTATGTCCATGCGTGAATATGGGCTGATTTGGGTGGTTGTTTTGTGATGTTCATGCCTTGTTTCTTTGTATTTTATGATTGATTATGATAGTTTTACGGTTGTTTATGATCATGTTTGTAATACCCCGAAAATTTGGGATATTTTAAATTTTTAATTATTGATTAAATGTATAATCAATTGACTATTTAATTGATTATTATTTAATTAATTATTATTTTGGGTAGCAATTTAATTCTTTTTGAGCCTGACCCTAACCTTTTTATTTTGTTTGGCCAAAACCCGAGCCCAATTATTCTCTTTGATTTTGTTGAGCACGGTCCCTTTATTCATTTTCGTGTCTCCTAATTATTTTATTAGCCCTATTTAGTTCTAGTCCAAAGAGGCCCACTATTTTGGACTGTTTAATTGTTATGTCCTCTCTTTTTACTCAATTGGGCCAGTGACCCAATCTTTTTCTCCTCTTTTTAGCTTGGCCGGCTCCTTCTTTTTTTTTTATTTGGGCCAAAGTTGTTTTGTTTTAATTAATTAAATATTAATTATTATATTTGTGGATAATTAATTTATTTAATTAATTTAAATAATTTAATTAACTTGTTCAAAGGTTGTTGTTTGACCAACAACTATTTTCCCCTTTTTCCTCTAAGTACACGGCTGCTCAAGGGAAGTATGGGGTTGTTTGGTTTTTTTTTTATTTTTTTTTTATTTTTTTTATTTTATTTTATTATTTTCTTTATATATAGGACCCCTTCTCTTCCTTTGGGTCCTATTTGTTATTTTGCTCCAAACCCTAAAGTTTTCTCCATTTTTTTTTCCCCTCTCATACAACCGTGAACCCCCTTTTGTTACATTGGATAATTTGCGAATTAAGGTAACTAAGCTTTTCTATTTAATTTGTGGGTAGCTTTTCACATAGTTAATTAGGATTATATCATGAAAATTGTAGGATTTATGTTTGCTTATTTATTCGAAAATTTCGAACCATATGAAATATTGATCATGTTATTCTCTTGATGTATTCATGTAATATTTATGAATTATTATGAAATTTCTTTTGATTATATTATGTAGTTTATTGAAATCTGAAATTGTTGAATAATTACTTGTATGAATTTATTTACCAATCAAATATTGTTATTTCTTGATGAATTTTTCATGGTATCTTGTTTACTGTTTGATTATTAACCATGATTTATTTCGTGGCAAAATTCGTCCTTTTATTATTTATAATATTTTAATCTTTCAAACCGGTAAAACTGTCCAGAATCGGTTTACGAATTTATTAATATACTTAATCAATTCGGAATACTACGAAATTTTATATGGAAGTCAGTGATAATGTTTTACAGCTTGTGTTAAATTTTCGTAATTTTTAAAGATCGTTTGATATGGCATAAAATTCTGAAACCGAATTCAGCCTAATCTGACTGGTTAGTTATAAAATCACTTAAAAATAGTAAAAGATGTTATTTTTAGACGAAATTTACGCACGTAAATACTTGAACCCATATTTAGCTCCCATAAAAATTTCCAGATTTTTAGAGATCTTTAGATGGTCGTTTTTAATTTAATTCTTTAAAAATCAGATTGTATAAAATAGGGCAATTGAATTATTAAAATATGCTATTATTAATTATTGAATTTTCGAGTGGTACAAAATTTAAAGGAGGAAATAAAAATGTTATTTTTTTTTTATACTAATCTTGAACATGCTAGATTAAATATGTGAACCTTTATTTTAAATCTTTATTATTATCATGAAATCTTTAAACCTTGAGATTGTAATTTTTGTTCTTGAATACATATTTATGAATGCCGTGTATTTTGAGCATTTGGGCATGATTATTTTGATGATGCTTGATTGATTTAATTGTATCACATGTAAACTTTAAAAGCTACTTGTTCTCGGAATTAATCCGAGTGAGCCAAAGATTATAAAGGTATATAAAAATGTTATTTTTATGTGTATGATTATATTATTTTATTTTGTCCTTTATTCCATATTTTCGAGTGGTATAAAATAAAAAGAATAGATTTTTATTGTTAATTTGGTATTTTTAGTAATTAAATTGATTAATTAAGTTAGTTAGGAAATTAATTCAATTTGTTGTAATTTTCGAAAATGCCGTGTGGTAATTTAGGTTTGGTCAAAGTTTGTTAATTTTTTGGTTATTATTATTTGGGAATATTTTAATAAAATAATTATTAGGGATAAGTTGTAAAGTGTAGGATAAAAAGGAATAATATTGTTGTTATGATTGGGCCGAATATTATTATTGTATTACTATAAATATATTTATTTTGGGATAATATCCGAATGGATAAAGTATAAGTTTGTGGATAATGTTTGAGGATAGTTTATGATAAGCTTGAAGATACCTAAGATATTACTAGGGATAAGAAAGGAAACAGGGTAATAGATATACATGTTATGTTTCGGTTTCTGGCTAGGAAAGACTTGGTATTTAAGGTGGCCAACATACGTGCCGCACCTCTCTTTCCTGGGACTCCGAACATTTCATTTCCTATTACTGTCACCTAGTATTTCCCAATATATATAATATGATATGAATTAATAAAGATATAAGATACAATATAAAGTTCGCCCTTGCGATGACGCAAAGGTCATCAATTGGGTTAATAAGATAAGGACGCCCTTGCGATAACGCATTGGTTATCAATTGGGTTTAGTCGATGCCACTGCTCAGTTGGGTCGGACGCATTGGTTCCCCCGAGCAGTTCTGGGTTCTAGAATATGGAGTCGTCTAGGTAGTTCTCGCATTGGAGGACTATTTAGGAGTTATGGCCATAGCTTAGGCTTAGTTCTCGCATTGGAGGGCTACGGGTGGGACGCATTGGTTCACCCCGACATGTTTTAGGAAAGTTGCGAACGCATTGGTTCGCTACGAGCTGTAGAAGACAGTCCGCAAAGATTTATGTTATGTTGTGATAATAAGTGCATGTGTAAAGATCAGAAGTTATGATGCCTTATTATAAGATCGATGTGAATTTACGATATGATTATGATGATGTAAGATAAGATGTGATTATGTATAATAAGATATGTTATGGAGAATCATGTTAAGTATGAATTTGATATGATCAGTATATTATCAGATGAGTATAATATAAGCTAAGGGTTAAGCTAAGTAAAGATGTATAATATTGAGTATAAGAATTGTATTTTTATAAGTCTTCCGCTGTGTTTATTTTGGTATTTATACGTGTATGTATGCGTAGGTTGATACGTGAATGATGTATGTATTTTGTATGTATTCTAACCGTATCTGCAGGGTGGTTGTACGTATTTTTATACGTAGAATATACGTATTTCTAACCGTATTTCTGCAGGTGTATTTATACGTATTTTCGTACGTACTTTATACGTATTGTTATACGTATTTTTATACGTAGATTTATACGTACTTTTTATATGGATTTTGTACGTTTTGTGTGTAAGACTTGCATTATGTTTCTTTACAGTTTTTATGTACTTTTTCTATGCTATTATGTGTTTGGCGGTCCCTTGATTAAATGGGACAGCCTAGTTACTCGCCACTGACGGTGGACCCCCCCATAATTCCAGGTGAAGATGCAGCTGAATAGAGCGGGCTTCGCAGGATGGGCCTGAGAGATTGGTTTTACTTCTTGAGTTTTTAGTTATACCCAGAACAATTTGGTTATAATTTAGTTATTTTAATGATCCCAGCATGTTGGGACCGTACTTTCAGTTTTTCATTGTAATACTTATTATTGGATTTTATGGATTTTTAGTAGCCATTTAATAAAAGATATTTTTCCCATCTATTTTATTTAACTTTAAAGTATAATTTGGTTTAAGTGATGATCCGAATGTCGATTCCCTTCGTAAATCGACAAGCTAAAAAGTCGGGTCGTTACAATGTTCAAGTTCCATGAAGTTTCGATGCATATAAGTTGATGAAATTATTGTTGAACTTTAATGATGACATGCGTGATTTTGATGATGATGATTCTTGATGAGTTCTTTATGATTCTTGATGAGTCCTTTATGATTCTTGATGAGTTCTTTATGTTTCTTGAATTCTTGAAGTGTGTTGATTATGTTATGATGAGTCTTGGATTCTTTATCATGATTATGTAGTCTTAAGTGTGGATTATATAGTCTTGATTAAGGAAAGTTAAGTTAAGTTTAAAAAGAGGTTAAAAGAGGTTCAAAGAAAGTTAAAGAATGGTTTAAAGAAAGTTAAAGATTGATTAAAGAAGTGGTAATGTTTATGGTTAGACTCGAGAAAAGGCGAAAGAAGCGATCTTGAGAATAACAAAGTTGTAAAGATGTAAAGATTAGCTTGAAATTTGCTATTAGACGCCTAACCTTAGAGTAAGATTCTAAGACTTGGGTTAAGACGTTGCCCCTTTCCTAACCGCGATATTGGGATAGTGATTACCACTATGTCGTCTTCCTGATATGAATTTCCCGAAAGATGGTTTTCATGGGGTTGGGAGTAAGATTCTCAATCCTGGCATAGTAGGAAAGTTCGTTCGCGTAAGAGGCATTCGTACGAGCATAGTCCGGTCTAATATGTAAATGATAGCGACAAAGATTATGTAAAGATAAGACTAAGATTGAGTATTTGAAGTTAGTCGAGTATTGTTTTGTTGTTATCATTGATATTGTTCGTTATTATTATTATTATGATATGTCATATTGCGTGATCGTATGTTGGGTGTTTGATTTGGTGATTTGATTTATTCTATGATCATGTGTATCCATGTTAGGGTGGGGCAGTTATGTTACTCGCCACTGACGGTGGATTGTTGTTCATTTTCAGATAACTCTGATGATGACGGTCTTGCTTAGCTTTGGGTTGGGCGAGTGCCGATGTTCTTTTCGTTTTGTTATCTGTATTTCTGTTTTAGATTTGGACTTTAGTAGTATAATTGGTGTAATCCAACTGCTCTGATATGGTGTAGGAGTTTATCCTTTAGTATTGCTATTTTGGGTTTAGTATTGTACAATCTTGTGGGTGTTGTACTTTTGGGTTATAGTAATAATAATTTTGAGGTTTTGTTTTAAATTTTAAGTAAGATTTTTTGTTAGGTCGACAATTCGACTCGTCGGTCCAAGAGGTGGGTTCTTTGACTACTCAAAGGACAACTGGCCTACTATTCCTGAGGTCAGTACAGAACACATACAGACCACTCTCTTTACTAGTTCGCCTATTGATGGGTCTGGCTATGTAATTGGCCAACTAAGGGAACCAGTGATGAGGCTGTTCCATATAATAGCCTCTAAGATTGTACTTCCTAGGGCTCAGGGCAGAATGGATTTAAGAAAAATGGATGCGGTGATTATTTACTGCCTGTATGAGAACATCAAGTTGAGTCTCCCTGGTCTCATGCTAGCCCACATGGTTAGCATTCTAGAAAGGTTAAACCACTCTCTACCCTATGGTGCTTGGCTTACTCTGGTTTTCCAAAGTAGGAAGGTACATCTGAGTGGTGAGGTCATGAAAATGTCTGTCCTCACCAATCAGATCTTAGGTCAGAAGGGAATGACCTTTGAAGGAGGTATACTAAAGATGAGGGATGAAGAGAGGACCACTGGGGTCAGGAGAACAAGCAGCTCATGGTCTGAGGAAGCTACTGGGTCACTGTCCAACCAGGTGCAAACACATGGAGAACTATTGCAACAGATGATGGCTAGTGTGAATGCCTTGTGTACTTCTCTGGATGGATCAATCAAGAACATATCAGCACGGTTGGACTCCCATAAAGACAAGCTTGCCTCCTCATCTAGCATCAAGCCCAAGACCACTAAGAGACCAGTTCCCATCATTGCCCAAGTCAAGAAGAAGCAGCAGGAGGAGAGTGTAGAAAAGGAAGATGAGGATTCTACTAAGGATTCTGATGATGATGCTAACTCTGACTCTTCTTAGCTTACCCCCTACCCTACTAACCTATTTCTCAAACTATCAATTCTCTGGTTTCCTTGAACAATTAATTATTCTTAGTTTGTTTGACCATTTCTGCTAAACAATTTCTATGCAGAATGGTCTCCTGGTCTGTATAATTAATTAACTTGTGTGCACTTTGACATTTGGGATTGTGAGTTGCAGGTACTCACTTTTGGGACAACATCTCTAGAATGTTGTGTTTATATTATGCTTGTGTTTAACTTAACTTGTTGCCTTCTCCTCATTATTATGCTGTCATTATTTTGTCATTTGATGATGCCAAAATGGGGAATAGGACAGGTGAAGTTCCTAGTATCAGGTGTAGCAACTTGAACAAGGTTCAAACCTTGTTAGAGATGGCCCAGCTTCATGCCTAGGAGTATTTTGAATTCAGATCAAGTGCTCTTATCCATCCCAAGTGGAAGAAACTCTTCCAAGTGAATTTAGAATTCTCTTGCTACATTTGATCTTGATAAGTCTTGCAGGTTACAGGTCTAATGCTGAAACTCAATAATTAATTGAGTAATGTGATGAGTTGATTGACCTTGTAATCAGTCTAATTGTGCTTTGGTTTGCTGTGTGTTTTTAATTCTCTGAGATTATGAATCTGACTACAGGCACAGTGCAAGACCAGTTCCTCTGAACAGTTGTTTTATCTTAAAACAATTGGTTACTATTCTCAGGAGGAACTTCATGGTTTGTCATCATCAAATAGGGGGAAATTGTTGAACCATGTTTGATTTGATGGATGACAAACCAGTTCTCTATACTTGATTACTATGCATGTTTGTATTTAAACAGGTTAATTCAAGTGAGAACTCTTGAAGGAAAATTTAAAGACCTTGAGATACTTGAAGATTAGAAGTCAAGAGCTCTAAGTCTTTTAATTTTTGTACTTCTAGGATCTTCTTGTAAAATAGACTTAGGAAAATATTTAAAGTTTATATCCAGTAAAGAGAACAAGCCAAGAACAAGCTAAGAACAGACAAAGAACAAGCTTGGAACAGTTCTCTTTGCCAGATGTAGACTTTATAGTACTGAGACCACTATAGGAACAGACATCAGTATTGCACACGTGCACTTAAGTGATCGGTACAGATTTTCGTGTTCAAATTATTTTTGAAAATTTATTTGAAAAATATGGATCGCTTATGTTTTGGAAATCTGCCAAATTGATACACAAAATCAGCTTTGCAATGTACTTGTTTGGACTCTAGTGTACTATCCACTACATGTAGTGGAAGGAGACAAAGGTCTGAAGTAGGTGCCTTTGCACTTGTGTCAGCTGAGGTTGTTTGCACAATTTATGCAAGTCTCCAAGCACACTTCTAGGGGACGGTTTCTCCTTGCATATAAAGACAATCTTTTGAAAAATCCTAGTAAGACTTTTGCTCTCCAAAGAAAACCAAGTCATATTTTTTTAGAGTCTATCCATAGAGCAAAACTATCTCCATATCCATCTTTAAGAGAAAAACTTACGGAGATTTAAGATTGTAATCTTTGAACCACTTAGAGGGAAGTGGTTGGGGAGTGTTCTGTGAACACTAAGTGAACTGTTAGAGTTAACAGTTGGGGAATTAAGTGTTACAGAGTTGTAGCATTTAAATTGAGTGTGTAACCTTGTTATTATTCAGAGTTGATTAATAATATTGGTGAGAGAGTGGAGGACGTAGGCTTGTTTAGAAGCCGAACCTCGTTAAATCCTTGTGTCCCTACTCTTTATTTACTGTTCTATCGTTGTTCTCACAAAAAGATAAACAAACTTTGAAAACGATTTGAAAAAACACACATACTCAATTCAACCCCCCCTTCTTGAGTATACATTAAACTTACAAATAGGTCTAAAATCCTTAGTCATTTGAGGATTAGGTATTTTAGGCACTAAGGTAATTGTTGTGTAGTTCCATTGGGGGTCAAGGACCCCTGTGTTGAAGAATTCATGAACAACATAGAGGATGTCTTCTTTGGTGATATTCAGTGTAGCTTTGAAAAGATAGGCATTAAACCCATCTATACCTGGGGCTTTATTATCATCGATAGCTTTGATTGCATCCAAGATCTCTTGGTCTGTAACCTAGGCTATGAGCATGTTCTGTGCCTTTGTAGACAGCTGAGGTCCTCTCCTTATCATGGTTATATCAACCCCTGGGAAGGTGTGAGCACTTGAACCAAGCAGCTTCTTGTAGAATCCAGTGATTTCTTTTTCAATCTCTTTAGGACACATGGTTGTGTTCCCTTCTTCATTTTGAGTAGAATCAATACAATTCATATTTTGTCGTTGCTTCATGGTTGAAAAGAAATATTTGTTGTTTGAGTCTCCTAGCTTGATCCATTTCTCTCTTGACTTATGCTTCCAAATGCTTCATATAAGTCTTTTATTGGCAACTTATAGCTATTTAAACTTAAGTTACACATCTTTGACACATTGAGATGTTATTTCAACTAGTTTTATAGACAGAAAGGTGATATTGGAAACAATCACTACTACAAAAAACACCTAATACACCCTACCTTACGCATCAACTTAATTAATGTCTAATGCATAAAGCTAATGTGTCACATCTTTCTATAAAGTTGGATGCAATAGAGTTGAGAAAAATTTTGAAACAACCTATTATGTCCCTTCTAAAATAAAATATGACACAAAAAGTTTTCGTGTCCACTTATATATTTTGTGTGATTCCATAGGGTTGTGGTTATTGTGTCACCTATAATATAACAAGGGATACATTAGGCTATTGCATCACCCTTAACATAATAAGTGATGCATAAACTTTTTGTGTCGGCTTATATTATATGTTTGATGTGGTAGGGTATTGCATCAAGTTTATTATTTACCGATGTGAAAAGCTATTGCATCATCTTTGACTTAATAGTCGACATATTAGGTGCTATGTATGAAATTACCCTATTGCATCGGCTAATAATGATAGGTAACACATTAGGTTTTATGATTCTAATGTGTCTAGTTTTTTTATACTATGTGACACATTAGAATGCCTAATTTACTCAATTAATGTTATGCATCCATATTTTATATAATTGGATGCATTAGGTTTATTTTTATTTTTTTAAAAGAAAAAAAAAGTACGAAATACTAAGATAAAAAAAAAAAAGAAATACTAAAAAAAACCCCCAACAACTTCATTTGGTTCACAGCACATCACAAAGAACCCAAAACCCCAACCACTTCATTTTGTTCACTTCAGGCCTTCAGCAGCATCACGAAGAACCCAAAACCCCAAACACCCTGCTGCTGGCCGCACCACCCTGCTGTTGGCTGCACCTACCACCGGCCGCTCTGCACCACCAACTGCTCGGCACCACCGACCGCTCTGATGCGAACGAACGGACCAGTTAGCACCACGCACGGGCGAACGAAGACGAGAAAGGTTGGTATTCTTTTCTTCTTATTTTCGTTCATTATAATTGCTTTTATATGTTTTTTTGGGTTTAATTTTTCAGATCTATTATTTGGATTTTTAGGGTTTGTTTCTTTTTGGATTAATTCTGGTTTTTAGACCTATTTTTAGGGCTTTTGCATTCTGTTTGTTCAAATTTATTGTAACCAACTCACAGGTTCGAAGTATGTAGTTTTTAGATGAATGTCTGACGTCTATAATTAGAGGCATTTGCTGAGCACTCGAGGTGGTTAATTAGTAGACTGTTCATGATGGACCTTTGGGTGGTGGAGTGTTCTTAGTAATGACTAATTGATGGTGTTTTGTTTAGTGGATGAGTGGTAGTCGGTGAGTTATGCTGGTTGAGAGACGGTAAACCCTCAGTTACAGGGTGATGATGGTGGTCTGTGCAAACGGGGTGGAAGGCCAATGATGGGTGCTGGTGTTTAGTTGTTGCAGATAGGTGACAAATGGTACTAACTATGTTGACTGTTATATAGTGAATTTTATCTGTACTCCACGAAATCCAATATCATCTAAATTAATCCAATATCTTAACCCTAACAAATTCTTCTTATTTATATGGAGCAAGAGTATATACTACTTCTATAACACTATTTGACATAAAGTAAAGAGAAAAATGTCAATTTGTTGCAAATAAATTGTTATAAAGGTAGTATAGCTTTTCATTTTTCGTCCATATAATTTTTTAACAAAGCTTGTTTGTTTGTTTTTTTTTTTTTTTAATAAAATTTGATCAAAATAGTTCCAACTATTACGAGCCTTTTAAAAACAGTTTTAACCTTTGATTACTTTGTAGCGATTTAATTTTATACGGTATTTTACAAAAAATGGTCCAGAGGAGTTGTCATGAAGTTTTGGCCATATATCAATACACTTGCATAACCACTTTGTCATGAAGAGTCCAGGGGAGTTTTCAAAGCTTTTATCCATTCCACGTGGAAGGACCATGACCACGAGGACTACCGCCACGAAAAGCACCTGCAAAGACCACCACCTGGAACATAGACAGGTTTGAGGCAATTATATTCTTCCATCTTCTTATTTGTAATTTTCAGTCGAAATTTTTATTTTTCAATTTTTTATGGTTGTTATTGATGGTTTTTAGTGAGCTAGGGTTTTCAAATTTTGGGGAAAAAAGCTAGGGTTTGAAATTTGGGATTAACCCATTGTAGCTAGTACTAATTAATAGTATGGCATAGTACTCTGAATTTGGTTTTTGAGGCATTCGTACGAATTACTGTTCTGAATCTGGGTTTCAAAAAGTTGGTTTTCGAATGCGTTGTTCTCAGACTATTGGTTTGTTAATATTTGAATTCTTACTCCTTTGTTGATGTTCGAATTTGTGGTTTTCGAATCTCGTTTTTTGTAAATGGTTAGCCAAGTTTCAAATTTGGTAAACTATTCAATTTTTGGGTATTTATGTGCAAGTTTTGTGCGGGAAGTATGCCTTGCTGCTCTAAGCTGAGTGTGTGTGACATCTGGTTTTGAGGTTTTTTTATGCTTAGAGCTTTGTGGCAGATTTTCTATGGGTGTGTGCTTTGATTTAGTTGTTGTGCTTTGATGTAGTTCTTGATTTCTATGGTTGCTCTAATTCTTCCTCATAACTTATGTCTCTATCACTATCTCTCATTTATGTATTGCTTGCTAAAGAAATTGTGCATTTTCCATATGTTGTAAATTTTGTAAAATTTAAGTTCTTAAGAATTCAGACCTTAATATTGTGGAGTGAAATGTTATTGGATGCTTCTATCACTGCTCTGTATGGTCTGAAATTAAGGTTGTACAAGCACTGGTTGGAGCTCTTCAATGAATCCGCGGTAACAATTTCCAGTTATCAAAGCAAAGAATGTCTTTTTAGTGACATTGTGCTCCATTAGGGATATTTTGAGGCTTCGTTATGGTTATTTTGATATGATATTTACTAAATTAGTTGTTATGTTGATTGTATTGATTTTACAGCTTCTTACTATATCATGTGTTTTATCGATGTTTAATTCTTACAATATGCTTATCAGAATATGAAGCAAAATAGAGGCAATGAGATATAGCCTGTTATTCTGCTATTCTGTTTTATCGACTTCCAGTTACAATATGCTTGTCAGAATATCATGTTTTATCGATGTTTGAAGGCGAGCATCTGTGTTTAGCCTGTTATTCTGCTATTATGCTATAAATGCCGCTTTTGTTTAGCATGTTATTGCTTCTGATCTGCTGTTATTGCTGTTGTTTTGTTTATGTTGCTACTCTGTTTTTATTATTTTTAGTTGCTATTATGTTTATATTCTTATTGTTTTGATGATATTGTTGTTGTTATTATGATGAGTGTTTATATCATACTATCATGTATGAATTGACTTATCTTTTAGAGATTGATATCTATAAGACACTTAGTAATTAGATTGCTTATCTCATCCTTGATGACTATTATTTTATTGAGTATTTCATTGACATGGTTATGAATTAACTTATTTTATTGATGTATCTGATGTAGGATTTCAAATGCCAACAATCTCTGGCTTTGAAGCAATATATATGCGCACCCATCAAGTGCCTGCTTTATGATGATCAATATCCCACAAGAGCTTGCAAATTGCAGCTGTATTCCAGTCAGCCAAGTCAATGCCATACCAACCTCGATTCACCTTTGGTAAACAAATCTGATACCAAGCACTAGAGCCTTTTTGGAGAGGTTAGTATTACCTGTCCACAAAAAGTTTAAATCTGCGTCAAAATGAATCTGTGTCCAATAGGCCTGGATGTTATCAGTAATTTATGATATGGTATTGTAGATTATTTTTTTGGTGTCAAAGGGCTAGTTTAATTATTGACAATGCATATATATATGCAATACGTCACAATACCTTCATTATTTATTCATTTAACAGTGAACATCTGCAGTTCTTTGATGAGAAACTTTGAGTTGAAATCATCAAATTTCATTTTACTATATGCCTTTTCTCTTACAGCTGCTTTTTATTTTATTATGCAATTGATCAATTTACTATATGTTCTTTTATTTGACATTGTTACTAAATTTTTATCCTCTTGTCTAATGTAGGTTTTCAATTTGGCGCTATATTCCCAAGCGAAAGTTGATGAAATGTGTGAAATATGTTGTAGATATTTTATTGATCAATGTGTGTAGTTTTTTTTTTTTTTAAGTTTTAGAAAATACAATATATACAAAACTCAAAGTTTGTATTTGGAGTTTTTTTTTATGAATTTGAAGAAATTTCATTTTGGTCTATACATGTTTTTGTATATATATATATATATATATATATATAGGTTCAGGATCATGTGAGAAAGCCTCTTTAGGTGAGAAAAGATGTTTAGGTGAGAATATATCTAGAGCGTCGATTCAGTGAGATCTAATGGTTAGGATTTAATGGATTTTTATTAACTAAAAAAACTTACGTAACTAACCCCTATTTGTTAGGGGATAAATAAAAAAAATATTTTTTTATCCAAAAAAAATTAAATTTTTTTTTTTTTTTATCAAAAAAACTTAAATTTATTTTTTTATCAAAAAAAACTTAAATTTATGTTTTATAAAAAAAAACAACTAAAATTTGGAATTTGTTAAATCGTTATCCTCTCATATAGTCAATTAGTCATATAAAATTTAGAACATGTCATATAAAATTTAGAACATACCATATAAAATTTAGAATATGGTTAATAAAATTTAGAATTGAACATTAAATAAGTTATTTTATTTTATTTTTTATTTTTTATTTTTTACGAATTCCATAGATCAACCTCAATACAAAATATTAAGAATATTGTGAAATAATATTCAATTGTTCAGGTATATATTTTATTATATTTTTTGTTATAAAAGGTCAATAATTTTATTATAATTGTATCATTTTATTTATTTTTTTAAAAAATAAGTTTATTCAATTTCAAACTTATTGTATACAGTTTTGAAAATATCTTATAAAATTTAGAACATGATGTATAAAATTTTTAATATTTCATCTACTTAAAATAAAACAAACAATAAACTAGTTTAAAATATGGCTTTTTAATATTTTAAGCACATATACACATTAGAATATGATGACTTTGTAACATGGTTTTTTAAATTTAGAACATGGTGTATAAAAATTAGAACAAAGCTTATAAAATTATGAACATGTCGTAAAATTTGGAGCATATTAAGATGTACTTCCGAACAATTTTTTTTTTAAAAAAAAAAACAGATTTTTTTTTTAATTAAAAATTCTTATTAAAAAGCATATTTTAAATAAATAAATAAATATATGATTTTTTTTTAAAAAAAAGCGTAACATTTTTTTAAAAAAAAAACAGATTTTTTTAATCAAAAAATTAGAAATTTATAAATCAAATTAAATTACCAATTTGCCCTTACTAAAAAAATAAAGATCAAACATCAACCCTTAGATTTAAAACTGTCAACAGTGCAGATTTTTTCTCACATAAAAACCTTTCTCACCTAAAGCACCCTTTCTCACACGATCATATTCCTATATATATATATATTATTGCTATTTATTTTATTTTTTTCTATTATAAAATTTGGATTTTTGTAATATTTAGAAAAAAAACCCCTAATGCATCGCTTAAGAATAGCTGATGCGTTAGGTCCATGAGCTATTGCATCACCTATTATTTAGTAGAAATTGATGCATAAACTTACCTAATGCATCACTTCTTATCAATTAAATGATTGGATAGATAGGCTATTGCATCTTCCTATGTTCAAGGTGATGCATTAGCATACCTAATGCATCATCTATTATATAATACATGATGCGTTAGTGTAAAATGAAAATTGGTAAAGAGGCTATCGCATCATGTTTTTAGTTCTAATTGATGTATAAACTACCTAATGTGTCACCTGTTATGTCCAAACTGATGCATTAGCATACCTAATGCATCATCTATTATATAATACATGATGCGTTAGTTTAAAATGAAAATTGGTAAAGAGGCTATCGCATCATGCTTTTAGATTTAGGTGATGTATAAACTACCTAATGTATCACCTGTTATGTACAAACTGATGCATTAGCATACCTAATGCATCATCTATTATATAATACATGATGCGTTAGTTTGTAATGAAAATTGGTAAAGAGGCTATCACATCATGCTTTTAGTTTTAGGTTATGTACAAATTGATGCATTAGTATCAAGCTATCGCATCATTTTCTTTTTTAGGTGATGCATAAAAATACCTAATACATCGACTATTGTATAACGTATGATGGGTTAGCTTCAAATATAAATTGCAACATAACCTATCACATCATGCTTTTGATTGTAAGTGATGCATTTGCCACCTATTGTGTCGCCTATTATGTGATAATTGATGCATTAGTATCAACCTATTGCATCACTACTTACATTGGAGGTGATGCGTAAACATACCTAATGCATCACCTTAGAGGCGACACGTTAGGTATGACACCTATCGTGTCGGCAACTATCGTGTCGGGCCAAAAGTGACACGATAGGCCTTTTAGAGAGGACACGATAGGTGTTTTTTGTAGTAGTGAATATAGTCCATAATGCCTATTTTACATTTACTTTCATAACTTTGTTCCAATTCTTCTTTTTACGGGCTACATATACTTGTTTTAGGTTCAATTACATATCTTCGACACATTAAGATGCTTTTGAAGTGATTTCAACTCATTTTATGGACTAAAAGATCCAATTGGGTTCTATATAGTCCATTTGGCCTATTTTAGGTTCATTTACTAACTTTGTTCCTATTCTTATTTTATTGGATACTTATAGTTGTTTTAGCTTAAATTACACATCTTTGGAACATTGATAAGATGATGTTAGAGTGATTTCGACTCATTTTATGCACCTAAAGGTGAAATTAACAACAATATGTCCATATTACTATTTTTGTTTTATTAAATTTATTCCTATTCTTGTTTAATTAGCTAAATATAGTTGTTTTGAGTTGTATTACAAACCATTGACACAATGAGATGCTTTTAGAGTGATGTCATCTCATTATATGGACTAAAAGGTGCAATTGCGTTCAACATAATATTATAGTCGTTTACACCTATTTTAATTTGAAATACATACACATCATTAACTTATTGAGATGCTATTGGAGTGGTTTCAATTCATTTTATGGATTAAAAATATGAAATTAGGTTCAATATGTTCCATATATTGCCTATTTGAGGTTCGTTTTCCCAACTTTGCTTCATTCTTCTTTTATGGGCTTGATATAGTTGTCTTAACTTAAATTACACATGTTTGGAACATTGAGATGTTTTTGGAGTGATTTCAACTCATTTCACGGGTCTAAAGGTGAAACTGGGAACAATATAGTCCATATTACCTATTTTACATTCGATTTCCTAGTATTGTTCCTACTCTTCCTTTGTTGGCTACATATAGTAGTTGTTTTAAGTTTAATTACATATATTTGACACATTGAAATACTTTTGTTGTGATTTCAAATCATTTTATGGACGATAAGGTACAATTGGGTTCAATATAGTCGATTTGGCCTATTTTAGGTTCGTTTTCCAAACTTTGTTTTGTTCTTCTTTTATTGGCTACTTATAATTGTTTGAGCTAAATATCACATATTTGGAACATTTAGATGTTTTAGGAGTGATATCAACTCATTTCATGGACCTAAAGGCGAAATTGGGAATAATATAGTCCTTATTACCTATTTTACATTCGATTTTCTAATTTAACATTGTTCATTCTCTTCCTTTATTGGCTAAATATACTTATTTTATGTTGAATTATTACATATCTTTGATACATTGAAATACTTTTTTTGTGAATTTCAATTCATTTTATTAACTATAAGGTACAATTGGGTTATGTATAGTCCATCTGGCCTATTTTAGGTCCGTTTTCCTAACTTTGTTTCTATCTTTCTTTATTGGCTACTTATGCATGTTTTAAGTTGAATTACATATCTTCAACACATTAAGATGATTTTGAAGTGATTTGAACTCATTTTATGGACTAAAAGGTACACTAGGGTTTAATATAGTCAATATGACCTATTTTAGATTCGTTTTCCCAAAATCTCAACTTTGTTTCATTCTTCTTTTATTGACTACTTATAGTTATTTTAAGTTTAATTACACATCTTTGAAACATTGAGATGTTTTAGGGGTGATTTCAACACATTTCATCGACCTAAAGGATTGGAAACAATATAATCCATATTACCTATTTTACATTTCTTTTCCTATCTTTGTTCCTATTCTTTCTTTATTGGCTACATATACTTGTTTTAAGTTGAATTACATATACTTGACACATTGAAATCCTCTTGGAGTTATTTTAACTTATTTTAGGTTCGTTTTCCTGATTTTGCTCTCATTCTTCTTTTATTGTGTCTAGTTACATATCATGCATGTGACAAACTGATAGATAATGTAATTAAAGTGGTGTTCATAGTCACTTCATCTCCCAAAAAATTCACCAAATAAACAATCCCAAAGTATCATCAAAATCATCGGATTACATACATTAACAACACAGTACACAAAGAAAGTGGTGTTCATAACCAATTTCTCTCCAAAATTTACCAAAAAAAATCCCAAATAGGAACCTAAATCTCCAACTACCGTTACTATAAATGAAGGACACGAGTAACCCTAGGTGCTATAATAATTCTATCATACATATACCAAAAAAAATATACACTTACCGGTTGTTGCTTAAAATCACTTCTCTTATAGATAGGCCGTGACTATCTCATGCATTTCATCACATAGTAACCATACTTTGTCGCAGCAGTTTGCAAGGCGTACTAGCAAATTTTATCAAGTGTTCTATGTTAGCTTGTATAATAATTAAATTACAAGAAAATAAGAAGGGTCATTCTTATACCTGTACATGCTTTAGAACCAGATTGAACTCTTCTTTCAACCTCGCTCTGTATGACTTATAAGCACTGCTCAAAAATTCATAAGGTTAATAAAACACAAACAAATATGATTAATATATTAAAAACACTGCTAATGATGAACTTACATATCGAAAACCTTTGCACATGAAAGAGGATCTTGGTGGAGACAACGCGTCCAAATAGTAGATTACTGCAGTGCGTAAATCAATGGCAAAAACCAAATGGTTGCTACATAAAACATAATTAGTCATGGTCCATAACACCTTTTTGAAATGGGGAAATCGTCGATCACCATAGATGCAACTACAATTCATTTTCTAAAAACAAAACAATGGACACTCCCATCACAACTATACAATATAATATAGGAAAAATTCATATGAATAATCCCAACTATTGGAGGTCTTCCAATATTAATCCCAACTATAGGTTATTACACTATAATCCAAACTAAGGGGGTAGTTTTATGATATTAGTCCATACTAACTTTTGACCGGCTTCGATTTCCTTCGTAGAAAGAGAGGAAGGTATAGTCAAGTACAATAAACAAGAAAAGAGGAAAGATAACAAATACTTTATGAATTGGTGACCGATTAAAATAGGTTAAATAAGTCAATGGACTAATATCATAAAACAACCCCCAAAGTTTGGATTATACTGTAATAACTAATAGTTGAGATTAATATTGGAAGACGTCCAATAGTTGGGATTAGTTATATGAATTTTTCCTATAATATAAAATTAAACATTTAAAAAAAAACATACAAATGAAACATGCATATGCCCATACATGAAAACCATGTTGATTGTTTATATCTCTACTCGATTTATTTGCACTATAATAACAAGACATTGTCAAATCGAGACAAGTTTCTTTTTCAATAAAATTGAATATAGCGTTGCATTTTGATTTCCAATTACAAGCTCTTTTTTTTTTTTGGCTTGCTTTCAATTTAAAAAGAACTACATTTTCCAATATCAAATGCAAATGCCATATAATTAGCATTAACCATTAAACAATTTATATTCTATAAGTCAATTATACAAGTCATCGCAATTGAAAAATTAAAACAGTAATTCACTTAAAAAATATGTTATTGACTTCTAATAAGTTTCTACATTCCTAATTCAAGTTTAAGGTCTAATATAATAAACAAACTAAATAAGATCAACCTATTATATTAATTTCATTAAAAAATGAAAAAAAAATTATTAGTGTCTATTTGATAGCTTAAATTTTAAACTATTATATTGATCTATTATAATTTTCATTAGTTGAAGTCAAAATTGATAAATTTATCATTCTTTCATGGAAATTTAAAAATAAAACAACTTCAGTTACAATCAGTTGTAAATTATTTTAAGATAAAATTTGCAAAATTATCACAATTTCATTCAAACAAGTAATTTGCAAATTTCTCTCATCACTTCAGCAGTAGTCATTCTAATTTGATGAAAAGGCTTTTACTACCTACTAAATGACAACTATGTGATGAACCTTATTTATTTATCCAGTATTACCTAATTAATCCATTGACGAACAACAATAAATTGAACAACAAATCAACAGTAACAAATCCAACAACAACAAAGCGCGCAACAACATAAAAGTAGTACCAATAATTTAACAACAAAACCCAATTCATTCAAACCCAAATACAATATTAATTAAAACCCCAATAACTCAATCGATGTATGCTCAACGTTCTAAAAAATACAAATTATAAGAAATATCTTCATTAATAGCCAATTGATGGAAAATAAATGATTTTTTGGTCCAATAAAAAAAGTGAAAGTATTATGTCAGACGGTCCGACTAACACATTTTGGTCGGACCATTATTCATTGTAAATTTCTCAACTAAGAAATGATGAACAAACCTACCCATTAGCCACCAAACACGACGCGAACTACCGCGCCACATATTCTGGCAACATTTTCGATTAAAAATCACTGCTAAAGTACGATAATTAATACTCAAACCACTTCATTTGATTTGTTCATCACTTTTCGAAATTATTTTTTGAGAACAAAATGAAAATAAAGTTGAAGTATTGAATGGATCAACATTGTAATTGTCGAACAAATTGAATTCAGAAGAAGAGAGAAGTCTGGATCTAAAGATGGAGGATGAGGATGAAGATGAATGAAGTATCATGTGTTTGTTTGTTCCAGGTGTAAGAATTATGTCCAAGTGCAAACATATGTGTGTCCAGGTTTAATAAAAGAAATCCAGGTAGATGGAATATTAGTCCTGGTTCAAAGAATATGTCCAGGTGAAGTCAATATGTCCAGGTTTGATTATAAAAAATCTAGGTTTAATAAAAAAAAAAGTCCAGGTGCAAACCTATGTATGTGTAGGTTTAACAAAATAAATCCAAGTGAAAGAAAAATATTAATCTAGATGCAAACATAGAAGTCCAGGCGCAAACATATATGTGTCAAAGTTTAACAAAATAAATCCAGGTGAAAGAAATATTTGCCCAAGTGCAAACATATGACTCCAGGTGCAAGCATATGTGTGTCTAAATTAACAAAAGAAAATTTAGGTGAAAGAAATATTAGTCTAAGTTCAAACATATGAGTCCAGGTGCAAACATAAGTGTGTCCAGGTTTAACAAAAGAAATTTCAGGTGAAGGGAATATTAGCTCTAGTTTCAAATATATGAGTCTAGGTGCAAAAATAATTGTGTCCAGGTTTAACAAAAGAAATCTAGGTGAAAGGAATATTAGTCCAGGTTTAACTAATAAATGTCCATGTTTAACTAGTATCTGTCCAAGTTAAGGAGTTTTCGTCATGTTTAGCAAATACGTATCCAGTTTAACAAATATGTGTCCAGGAACACATATATGTATCTAGGTCAAATGTCCACCTGTATGTGTTTTTCAAGTTTGACATATATTTGTCCAGGTCAGATATGTTTTTTCCAGGTAGTGACGCGTCCGTGGTTTGTTAATGGAGGATAATGTGACATGCGTGTGTCTTCCGTCTGATGGTTGTAATGTGTCAGACGTGTCTGACACAATACTTTCTCTAAACATAATCTTAAATTTATTGTTTTAATGGTCGGAAGTGTTTTTACCTAAAATTCCCTATAACACACAAGTTGAATAGATTAGTAGTGATTTTCATTTTGATTGAGTTGAAAGCAAGTCAGGTCGAATTAAGAACGTGTTGTAATTAACGAGTTAAAGACAGATTCATTGCTTTTTTATTATTAAAATCCACTGTTTTCGAGTCGGATTAGCATCGAGTTGCGGATGGGATCGATTTTTTTTAGAGGTACAAAGTAGTAACCTAGTTAAAAGCATAATTAAACTTTACAAGTAGTGATTATAGATTTTCAAAAGAAATAAATAAAAATTGAGCATAATAAATAATAAATCAAAGATTCAAACGGTTGCCACCAAAGTCGGTCTCCGAAGAACGAGTATTTTAAAAAAGAAAAAGAAAAAAAGAAAAAGTAAAAAACAAAACAACCAAAAAATTGCTGTGATCTTCGCCTCAGCCACGATTCTTTTTCCACCGTCCTTATTTTCCTTAACTCGTACGTTGAAATCAACACTGGCGAACATTCTAGAACCAACAGATTTCACACCACCCACACCCTCTATATAATAAACCCACTCATTTCTGACCTAATTAATCATTTCATCATTCAAATTTTGCTGCAGCCATTAACACATTCTCTCTCCTCTCTTTTATTTCCCCCTCTCTTAAAAAAAACTCTGTCAAAATCTACTAGCAAGTTATGTCTGGTAAAGGTGAAGGTCCTGCGATTGGAATCGATCTCGGGACAACGTACTCATGTGTTGGGGTATGGCAACATGATCGTGTTGAGATCATTGCAAATGATCAGGGTAACAGAACTACGCCTTCTTATGTCGCTTTCACTGATTCTGAGCGGTTGATTGGTGATGCTGCTAAGAATCAGGTTGCCATGAACCCTGTCAACACTGTTTTCGGTGAGTTTTCTGCTCCAATTTTTTCGGATTTCGTTCTTGTTGATTGTTTTCTTTTAGATCTGTTGAGTTTGTTGTTTTATTTCTGTTTTGTGGCTTGTATGTTTTGTTTCTCGTATTCTTTTGAAGTTTTCGTCGAATTTGATGATTTCAATGCTGATTTTGTTGATAAAGTACGGTCGATTACCAGATTTAATTGTTTGTTTGGCTGTGAATCTCTGATCTAATAGCATTAAATAATTTGATCCGATTATCTAAGGACTTTTGAAATTTTGAGTTCATTATATTAGGTTTAGTGTTTATGTTTTTTTTTGTTTGCTGCGGAATTCAGCATAGCTTTCGTCTGCTTAATAGATATACATTAGCTATGAGTTTATATGATTGAATTTTGAAATTAATCTTAGAGTTGTCATTAATTAATATCACCTATTTCACTATTTGCCTTAATTATTTGAATGAATTCATTTGATTTAAATTGGTTACGTGGATAATGGATATGCATCTGCAATGATATTGTACACTTCATATATATATATATATTCTTTTGCTGGAACATCGACCAGTGTGTAAAGGAGCCTGAAGTCTGTTACTCGGTTTTTTTGTTCATTACTCGTACTTGGTTCATGCGTATAGGGTTTAAGTGAGGATTTTGAATCATTTTTTTGTTCGATCCAAAATAGATTTTGAGTCGGCGACAAATAAATTTTATGTTCTGGAATCTGGATTTTGTTTGTTTGTTATCACTTTTGAACAATTTTCCTATTTAACATAGATATAAGAAAACTGTTGGCATGACTAATTTTACTAGTTAAGTTTTATATATATTTATATCAGTTGGCTTTCTGACTCTAAAACTGGACACTTGTAGTGATGCGTGCTCGTAGTCGTGTCAATTATTCCCCATGTTTTCATGTGTGATTATAATTAAACCTATTTTAATTGATATTATGTTCATAGTTCATATTAAAGGCTTCTTAACGACTTATGGTATTGTTTTAATTTCAATGGAAACAGATGCTAAGCGTTTGATCGGGAGAAGGTGCTCTGACTCTTCAGTACAGAATGACATGAAGCTATGGCCATTTAAGGTTATCCCCGGTCCTGGTGACAAGCCAATGATTGTTGTCCAGTACAAGGGAGAAGAAAAGGAGTTTGCTGCTGAAGAGATTTCATCTATGGTTCTCATCAAGATGAGAGAAATTGCAGAGGCCTATCTTGGTTCATCAGTGAAGAACGCTGTGGTTACAGTGCCTGCTTACTTCAACGACTCTCAGCGTCAAGCCACAAAAGATGCTGGAGTCATTGGTGGTTTGAATGTTATGCGTATTATCAATGAGCCTACAGCAGCTGCCATTGCCTATGGTCTTGATAAGAAGGCTACCAGTGTTGGTGAGAAGAATGTTTTGATCTTTGATCTTGGTGGTGGTACTTTTGATGTCTCTCTTCTTACCATTGAGGAGGGTATCTTTGAAGTTAAGGCCACCGCTGGAGACACTCATTTGGGTGGTGAGGACTTTGACAACAGAATGGTCAACCACTTTGCACAGGAGTTCAAAAGGAAGAACAAGAAGGATATTACAGGCAGTCCAAGAGCTCTTAGGAGGTTAAGAACTGCTTGTGAGAGAGCAAAGAGGACTCTTTCATCTACTGCACAAACAACTATTGAGATTGATTCTCTTTTTGAGGGAGTTGATTTCTACACAACCATTACCCGTGCCCGTTTTGAAGAGTTGAATATGGATTTATTTAGGAAGTGTATGGAGCCTGTTGAGAAGTGTTTGAGAGATGCCAAGATGGACAAAAGCACTGTCCACGATGTCGTTCTTGTTGGTGGTTCCACTAGGATTCCCAAGGTCCAATCACTGTTGCAAGATTTCTTCAATGGTAAGGAGCTCTGCAAGAGCATTAATCCTGATGAGGCCGTCGCGTACGGTGCTGCTGTACAAGCTGCTATCTTGAGTGGTGAAGGAAACGAGAAGGTCCAAGACCTCTTGCTTCTCGATGTCACTCCTCTCTCAACAGGTTTGGAGACCGCCGGTGGTGTGATGACAGTGTTGATTCCAAGGAACACTACCATCCCAACCAAGAAGGAACAAGTGTTCTCAACCTACTCTGACAACCAACCTGGTGTGTTGATCCAGGTGTTTGAAGGAGAGAGGACAAGAACCCGAGACAACAACTTGCTTGGGAAATTCGAGCTTTCTGGCATTCCCCCAGCTCCCCGAGGTGTTCCTCAGATCACAGTGTGCTTTGATATTGATGCCAATGGTATCTTGAACGTGTCTGCAGAGGACAAAACCACAGGGCAGAAGAACAAGATCACCATCACGAATGACAAGGGCAGGCTCTCAAAGGAAGAGATTGAGAAGATGGTTCAGGAGGCAGAGAAGTACAAGTCTGAGGACGAGGAGCACAAGAAGAAGGTCGAGTCAAGGAACGCTCTTGAGAACTACGCCTACAACATGAGGAACACAGTTAAGGATGAAAAGATTGGCTCTAAGCTTGGAGAAGATGATAAGAAGAAGATTGAGGAAGCAATTGAAGCAGCAATTCAGTGGCTCGACAGCAACCAGCTTGCCGAGGCTGATGAGTTTGATGACAAGATGAAGGAGCTAGAGGGTATCTGCAACCCCATCATTGCTAAGATGTACCAAGGTGCTGGTGGTGAAGCAGGTGGTGTTCCCATGGATCATGATGATGGTGCCGCTGCTGGTGCAAGTGGCCCCGGACCCAAGATTGAGGAAGTCGACTAAGTTTTATGCTTTGGTCATGAAGTTTATAACTGTTCTGAGGATGTTGTTTTTGTTTTCATGTTATTAAAAACTGTTTCTTAGTATTTCTTTTATGATGTTGCTAGACTCCTACAATGCCAAGTATAATAATTTTGGTTCTTTGGTAATCATCTATGGCAAATTTTTTGGGCAGTTTCCTAAGTTTAATGCTCTGACTTAATCTCTCTACTGTTTGTTTTTAATAGCAAATGTTGAAGTGGAAGATGTAAGAAGAAAGTTGAGATTTGAGAAGGGAGATATCAAAGTTACCAGCTTCCAATTTCCAAAAGACCTTTAAAATATTGTAGAAGACAAAGAAATGGTTGCAGGAGACCAGGAGTATCATCACCTTTTGATCAAGGAGCTAGAAAGGGAGGATAACGGCATATTTATTGCTTCCAAGATATGTTTACACACGAAATTGCCTTAATTTGGTCACACTAACAAATTCTCATAACTTAACCAAATCGTTTAAAAAACACAATTTTCCGAACATGGTGTTGCTCAGTGGCAGATTTAGAAATTTGAAATGAGGGTGTAAAAATATATAATAATGATGAAGTATTATTATAATGAAAATTTTATTTCTCACAAAAATAGGGAACCCAACCTAATGCGTAACGGAAGGAGTATATTAGGTTTTTGTGTTTGTTCACTACCTTTTTAAGCCTCAACTACTCCCTCCGTAACATAATTTTGGCAACAATTTTTTTTTCCACGCATTTTAAGGAAGCGATTTAAGGATGTAAACGAATAAATTGATCAAAAAAATTTTTAAGATTAGTAATTTATGATCTCAATGTTACTTGTATTAAAACCATTTTGATTAATTTGTTCGTTTACACTCTTAAATTGCTTCCTTAAAATGCGTGAAAAATAACTTGTTGCCAGAATTATGTTACAGAGGGAGTAGTTTTTTTGACCCGTGCATCTTGCAATGAGGACATTCGTAGTTGGCTCATGAAATTGGTTAATATCAAAAATATTAATTAATATTAATAGTACGTCACAAATACTCCCACATAAGAAAATTTACTAAGTCTTTATTGTGAAATTCATATACTTCCTCCGTTAAAAAAAAAAAACGCAACGGTCAACATTTCACACATGTCGAGACGAAACTTTGACCATTAATATCTATAATTATGAATAATTAAAAAGTATAAAAAGTTGATATTAATATAGTATTTAACAAGATCTCACTTGACTATGTTTTTTATTATGTGTAAAGCTCAAAACTTGGTCAAAGTATACAACGTGAATAGTGCAAAAATTTGACTGTTGCGTTTTTTTTGGAACGGAGGAAGTATGTTTTTAGAGTTGGTATTGCGGCAGACTATGTAATACCCTGTAATTTTATACATTAATGCATGTACTATATACGTATTTTATACACTGCTACATGTGTTTTACATGCCTAAATGAATATTTTATATGCTTTATAAATTATAGTTAACAAAATGGTTTAAATTAAATATTTATGAAAATATTATTATTCGAGTAATTAGGTGATTCATAAATAATTGTAAAGAAATTTTATAAAATGATATTTGAAATAGTATTAAAGGTTTTAGTGACGTGTTTTAGCCCTTTAAATAAAATTCTTACAACTTAAAAAGAGGGAATCACCACCTACTGTTCAATTTGAACAGGACTTTTGCTTAGTTGGCCACTCTTCCTGTTATACCCTCCACCTCCCTTTTTTTTCTCCCCTCTCTTTTAAGTTCACGGCTCCACCTCCCTTTCTTTTTCTCCCATGTTCTTTAATGGCTTATACAACCTTCTTTCTTTTTCTTGCTCTTGGTTCTTATTCATGGAGCTCACCTCCCTTTCTTTTTCTCCCTTGTTCTCACTTCCTTCTTTCTTTCTTTTTCTTGTTCTTCTTTTACTTCTTGTCTTGGTTCTTATTCATGGAGCTTCCCCTGCTTTGCACCAACTTCGAATTTCATGGAGCTTTACCTGCTTACACCAGCTTTGAATTTGCTCTTCTTTTTCTTACAGAGGTTGTTGTTCGTGGTAGGGCTGCTCAAAGTGATCCGTTCCGCGATCCGACTGATCCGATCCGGAAAAAGCGGATATTTTCAATTAAAAAAAAAAATCGGATATCCGATCCGAACTATTCGATAAATTTTCGGATCGGATACGGATCACGAAATTTGAATTTTCGGATATCCGATTCGAAAAAATATAGGTTTTTTTTTGGGCCTGTTTCCGTGTGTTGTGTAATTGTGTTTCGTCCGTGGGTTAATAGTATGTATTACTGAATTTTGGGCTTGTTGAACTTACTGAATTTTCGTTCGTGATATTTTTGGACTTACGGAGTTTGTGTTTCTCAACTCTCACTTTTCTCAGTTCTCAACTTCTCACTCTCAACTCTCAAGCCCTAAACTAGTAAACCCTAACAACTCACAAGAGTCACAACTTCACAGCACCGTGCCGCACTGCCGCCGTCGTCCTCTCGTCCCAGTCCTCGTTGGCGGCCACCGCTCTCCTGCTCTCCTCTCAGCCGCCGTCCTCACATCCGCTGGCCCGCCGCCGTCACAACTCACAATGAGGTATTTGTTTAATTTTTTTTGTTTATTTTTTTTCGATTTAGATATTAGATGACTTAGATCTGCTGATTTTGAATTATATATGTGTAAATTTCATTTTTTTATATATATAAATGTGTTGATTTTTGTTATATATGTATATTTTTTGATTTTTTGGAGATATATATGCTGAATGAGTGAATGTGAATACTGTGTACAAATTTTTGTATATAAATTTGATGATTTCGATTTTTTATATATATTATATATATAAATGTGCTGATTTTCGATTTTTCGTTATATATATATATATATATATATATATATATATATATATATATTGAATTTTTTGAGATATATATGCTGATTACGACTTTTTTTATATGTATATTCTGATTTGTGTTATTTATGTGTTGATTTTGATTTTTTTTTAATATATGTGCTGATTTCATTATATATATATATATATATATATATATATATATATATATATATATATATATACTGATATACATGTTGATTTCTATTTTTTCGGTTTATATATGTTTATTTCTTTTTATTTATATGCCTAATTAACAATTTACATGCTAGTTTCAATTTAGGTGAATAAGTTGATTTTATGTATTCTTGCTTATTATATATGCTAGTTTTTCTCAATGTATTCTTGCTTATATATTTTTTTGTTCTTTCACTCTTTCTAGTAACTTTACGGGAAGTAATGATATCGAGAATTTAAGTGAATCATCGGATAGTGATGTTGAAAGTGTGAAGGAAGTAGAAAAGGAGACGTTTCCTTCATCAAAGAAACGAAAAGGGAATCCTTCATCTTCAAACATCAATGCTCAAAAGCCACCACATCCCCCTAATGTAAGTGCTTCTCGTCAAAACAAGAAAAAATCACCATATTGGGCTCATTATGATCTTGATCCTTCTAATTCCCATGTGGCTATATGTAAGTATTGTTCTAGATTAATTGGTTGTGATCCAAAGAAAGGGACTACACCTTTGAAAAATCATGTTCAAAGATGCCTAAAATTCCCTTCTAATATGGATAGAAAGCAAAAACTAATTGAGTTTGAAGTTACAACAATTAAGAAAGAAGATGGCACAACTGAATGTGTTAATGTTCCAAAATTGTGGGAATTTGAACAAGAGACTGCTAGAAGGGCTCTTGCTAGGATGATTATTGTGGATGAATTGCCTTTTATGTTTGTAGAGCGTGAGGGATTTCGTTCTTTTTGCAAGGAATTGAATCCAAGATTTGTTGTTCCTTCACGTTCTACTATAGCAAGAGATTGTTACAAGTTGTTCATTGAGGCAAGAAAAAATTTAAAAGACTTTTTTAAACAATTGACCTCTAGGGTATGTCTTACTACTGATACATGGACTTCTGGTCAATATTTGAGTTACATGTATCTCACTGCACACTTTATTGATGATGATTGGAAATTGCATAAAAGAATTATCAATTTTTGTCAAATTCCTGGTCATAGTGGGGAACTCATTGGGAAAGCAGTTGAAAAATGTTTGACTACTTGGGGAATTAAAAGAATAATGACTGTAACTGTTGATAATGCTAGCTCAAATGATGTAGCTATTCAATATTTGAAAAGGAGAATGAATCATCATAAAACTAATGTGTTGAATGGAGATTATTTGCATATGAGATGTGCAGCTCATATATTGAATTTGGTAGTTAGAGATGGATTAAAAGATGTTGATGATTCCATTTTGAAAATTCGTGGTGCCGTAAGATATGTTAGATCTTCTCCTGCTAGACTTGAAAAGTTTAAAGCTTGTGCAATTGAAGAGAGTTTAAACACTAAAAGTCTTGTCTGTTTGGATGTTGAAACAAGATGGAATTCAACTTATTTGATGCTTGAGTCTGCTATTAAATTCAAAAATGCCTTTACTAACTTGTATTCCAAGGATAATGCATGTGTGAGAGAGCTTAGAAAATGTGGTGGTATTCCTGAAGAGGATGATTGGAATAGAGTTGATGTGTTTTTGCCTTTCTTGAAAATATTCTATGATGCTACTTTGAGATTGTCGGGATCTCGTTATGTGACGGCTAATAGTTATGTGTTTGATGCTTTTGGTGTTGGTAAGATGATTTCTAAATATTGTCTATGTGAGGATGAAAACATTAAGAATATGGCTAAACAAATGAAGTTGAAACATGACAAGTGTTGGGGAAATGTCAATAACCTTAATATTTTAATGTTTATTGTATTAGCCCTTGATCCAAGGCGTAAGATGACTTATGTTGATTGGGTTGTGAAAACTTCATACAATAAGGAACAAAGTATATATTTAATGGCAAAGATTCAAGTAGCCATAAAAGAGTTGTTTGCTTCCTATGTTTCTCCCTCACCTTCTCAAAGTAGCAAAGAAAAAGAAACAAGTTCTTCAAACACTACAACTAGTTTAAATTCCGATGAAGTAGGGCAAAACAAAGTGATGGATTTTGAAGATTTTATGACTGGTGAGTATAAGAGGGAAAGAGGTGATGAGGGGACCGGTGAGAAGAAAAATGAGTTAGAAAAATAGTTGAGTGATGAATGCGAGTCCGAGGATAAAAAGTTTGATATTTTACAATGGTGGAAGGATAGAGTTAAGTCTTATCCTATTCTTCAACTTCTGGCTCGAGATGTTCTTGCAATATTGGTCTCTACTATAGCTTCGGAGTCCGCTTTTAGTATCGGAGGGCGTGTTCTTGATGGATTTCGTACTTCTTTGACTCCAAGAATGGTTGAGGCGCTCATTTGTAGTCAAGATTGGTTTCGTAGCTCTAATAATCCCCTTATAATAGAAGAAACTTTGCTTGAAATAGAGAATTTGGAAGAAGGTTAGTTTCTCACTTTATTATTATTATTATTTTTATTCCTCTTAATATCTCTTTCTCATATTTTATTTATAATTGATTTTTATTGTTTAACATATATTGTAGGTATGAAAGATTTGATTGTGGAGCAACCTAGCCTTGAGATTGATGAGTCGGTGGACAATTTTATGTTTTGAGCTTTGATGAAAAATGCAAACGATTTGTTATTTTAAAGTTGTAATTTACTAATTTTATTTGTTATTTAGCAAAATTTAGCGACTTTGTTAATTAATTATATTGTTGGATAAGTTTGTAATATTTAAAACTAGCCTTTAGATTTTATTGTAAATTTTTAATCATAAAAATTTGAGACAACGCGTGGAAGCGAGGCATATTCGATTATTCGTAGGGTCGCTCACTCGCTTGAAAGTTAGAATAAGGTAGAAAGAGACATTTAAAACTTTGAATATTTAATAACTAATAATGAAAAAAAATAGAAAAAGATTAAAAAAAACAATTTCGGATCAGCGGATCGATCCGAAATCTGATCCGAAAACTTCGGATCTTTCGGATCGGATTCGGGTCATGATTTGGCCGATCTGAAATTTTCGGATATCCGAACTTTCGGATCAGATCGATCCGATTGAGCAGCCCTAGTTCGTGGCCTTCTTGCATGTGTAGATTACATGCTAATTAATTCAATCTTCTTTGTGAATTTTGGGATGGAGAAGACATCACAGGTCAGTCATTTATGCATGTAACCTGAGAATTGGATTGGATTGATTTATTGAGTAGCCTTAGAATTCGATTGATTGATTTATTGAGTAGCCTTAGAATTGCATGTCACAAGTAATGGGAGAATTATTGTACAGAAAAATAATAGTCAGAAAAATAATAGTCTCAAGTCTTCAACAAACTGCTATTTTCATGAGTTTATAAAAATACAAAAATTCAAAGTAGGTTTTTAAAAAATATTAATTAGTTGAAGTTGGCTCATGAAATTGGTAATATCAAAAATATTAATTAATATTAATTCAATTAGTAGTCGGTGCAAAGCAGGGGAAGTTCTTATAAAAATATTAATTAGTTGAAGCCTAGGATTGGATTAATTGATTGACTATTTTTGGATTAATGGATTAATTGTCTGTTTTTTTTTTTGGATTAATTTTTTTTTTGGGATTGATTAGTTAAAGCCTGGGATTGGATTAATTGATTAATTTTCTGTTTTTTTGGATTAATTAGTTGAAGCCTGGGATTGGATTAATTGATTAATTAATAAAAATATTAATTGTATTGATTGAATGAGCTTTGGAAACAATTAATTCATTAATAGGTTGTGTTCCGGGCCCATCAGGTGGTCAAACCCATATTAGTGGGCCCAAAACCTAGGCCCAATTCTGATAGGGCTAGGTCTACACCAGATGTTCTACAATGAACAAGATGATGCCACGTGTCATCTGACTTAGTCAAACCTTGACCAGGTTATCACTGCGTGTCATGGGCCAGGCCCACACGTCAGCCCAACTGACTCAGTAAAAACCCTAACCGGGGAACCTAATGCCTATACAAGGATCAGTCCAATCATTCCAAAGGTACGAAATTCATAGCTTACAAACTCACAAAATACTCTGACTCCTTATTTCCAATATTTGACTTAAGCATCGGAGGGGTGTTCCCGGGTACCACTCCCCGGGTTAGCAACCTTTGACTGTTTTGCAGGTCACAGCCTCATCAAGGAGCATCCAGAGTCCACATCATCACACCAGAGAATCGTTGACTTTTCACTAGAAGTTCCAGAACATGAACAGATTGGCGCCGTCTGTGGGGACAAGAACAAAAGACATGGCTAACACCAGAGCAAGGGCGACTCGATCTAATCAGCCTTAAGAAAATCCACGTGAACCGCCTAACCGGCAGGAGGTGCATGTCACCGACGACAATTCATCAAATCGGGCGAGTGACTGTCATCGACGTGCCAACGAAGAACAGATGGTCAGTCGAAAGGATTTCGAAGAGGTCCTAACAGTGATGAACAACAAATTCCAAAAGAGCTTACATGAGCTAAAAGATAGCATACCTGCGCTGGTCGGGCAATAAAGGCCTCCATCCCAAGCAGCCACTCCATCAAGGGGCCCCATCCCTAGCCGGATGACGGGGGTGCGTTCGCAGAGAGGATCCCAGCCTGGGGATGCTCAAGAAATTATTAACTCTAGGCGCGAAGATGCTCGAAACGTCATTGAGACGCGTCGGACACGAACTGCTTCGGACGCTAGGGAGATCATTCACAATAGAAGGCAAGAAACACAAGGCCAGCTAAGGAGCACTACGCCAAAATAACTCATTTATAGCGGTTTTCAACCGTTATAAATCGCACAGCTATAAAAAGGGAACGACCCTTTAGCGCTTATAAACCGCTATTAAAGGTGAACTTTTTATAGCGGTTTCTTAAGAACCGCTATAAAAGGCTCCTTTTATAGCGCGTAAATAATTTACAATTTTCAAAACCTTTTACAGCGGTTTCTTAAGAACCGCTATTAAAACATTTATAAAGGCCAACAAAAATTTGAAACCTTTAATGGCGCTTTATCTAAAACCGCCATAAAAACCTTTTTTAAAAAAATAATAATAAATAAATTATATGCAAAAACAAAACGAAAATGATATTTTTACTAAAATTACGATACAAATCTACAACCAAATAATATACAATATTTCCCAATACAATTCATCATGCATGATGTACAAAATGTGCACATTACACCAATTCCATTATTAAAAAAAATCAAGAAATTGGTTCAATATACATATTCAAAAGTAATTATAGAGTTCACCCTACATTTTTAGAAAAACATGTCGCACCCATGAAATTCTAGTGTCGTCCAATTGGCTCTGATCATAACTAGAATATTGACAATCGAGATAATACTGCAAAAAAAAAAATTGTTATTTTAGAAGTAAACAAACATGGTTAAGTAAATAATATATAATGAGCTTATGGATTATTCTATAGTTTCCATTTTTGAAAATATTTAACAATACATTTATTTAAGCATATTATAATACATTAAACGTTTTAGTACTTATTTGCAGGATTCTACAGACATTAGGGTGATTCCGGAACGAAATCTAATGTGTTTGGACATTTTTTGGCAACTTTAGGGTGTTTTCATTCCCAACTTCGCACCATTAAACAAATTCCAAGTTTCTAAGCTGCAATTACGTCCTATGACATTCATGTTATCAACCTAGGACTAATTTCCAACAATCTAGAGACGCTAGGATCATTTAGGAACTAAATGTAGTGACTTTGGTCATTTTTTGGTTGTATTTGGGTGTTTTCGTTCCCAACTTCGAGCCACTTAGCCTTAGTTTGTGTTTTATGCTTTATTCATGTCCTATAATAATCAATTAAACGTTTTAGTACTTATTTGCATGATTCTAGAGGGTTTAGGGTGATTCCGGAACGAAATCTAGTGAGTTTGGTCGTTTTTTGGCAACTTTAAGGTGTTTTCATACCCGACTTCGCACCATTGAACAAATTTCAAGTTTCTAAGCTACAATTACGTCCTATGACATTCATGTTATCAACCTAGAACTTATTTCCACCAATTTAGAGACGCTAGGATCATTTAGGAACTAAATGTAGTGACTTTGGTCATTTTTTGGTTGTATTTGGGCGTTTTCGTTCCCAACTTCGAGCCACTTAGCCTTAGTTTGTGTTTTATGCTTTATTCATGTCCTATAATAATCAATTAAACGTTTTAGTACTTATTTGCATGATTCTAGAGGGTTTAGGGTGATTATGGAATGAAATCTAGTGACTTTGGTCGTTTTTTAGCAACTTTAGGGTGTTTTCATTCCCAACTTCGCACCATTGACCAAATTTCAAGTTTCTAAGCTGCAATTACATCCTATGACATTCATGTTATCAACCTAGGACTTATTTCCACCAATCTAGAGACGCTAGGATCATTTAGGAACTGAATGTAGTGTCTTTCGTCATTTTTTGGTTGTATTTGGGTGTTTTCGTTCCCAACTTCGAGCCACTTAGCCTTAGTTTGTGTTTTATGCTTTATTCATGTCCTATAATAATCAATTAAACATTTTAGTACTTATTTGCATGATTGTAGAGGGTTTACGGTGATTCCGGAACGAAATCTAGTGAGTTTGGTCATTTTTTGGCAACTTTAGGGTGTTTTCATTCCCAACTTCGCACCATTGAAAAAACTTCAAGTTTCTAAGCTATAATTACGTCCTATGACATTCATGTTATCAACCTAGGACTTATTTCCACCAATCTAGAGACGCTAGGATCATTTAGGAACTAAATGTAGTGACTTTGGTCATTTTTTGGTTGTATTTGGGTGTTTTCGTTCCCAACTTCGAGCCACTTTGAACCAGGATCAGTGCCTGATCTTGAAACGACGAAAGAGATACTCCTTAGTGCTAATCCCATCTTTGAGATTAGTTCTTTTCATGGTCCTTTTATTAGTTCCTTTGTATCACTTATGTCCAATCTTGGTCCTGTTTAGTCCGGTTTGTAAACTTAAAACTTTAGCTCGTAGTTTATTTGTTTTGGTTTGTATTAAGTAGTAGATTACACTATCTTTGAATCAGGGGTCACGAGGTGCGACTTGAATGTTGAGAATTGAACTTAGAGTTCAGAGGTGAATCGCGAGTCGCGAGTTTTGTCCACGAGTCGCGAGCCTACTTGGCTTGAGCTGCGTACTTTGAAGCATTGCAGGTGCATGGTCCAGAAGGATCTCGCGAGTCGCGAGGTTTGGGTCGCGAGTCGCGAATTTGTTCTGCCTTGGCTACGTACTTGAGCAAGGCTAAGGAGTGGGGTTCAAGTAGAGCCTCGCGAGTCGCGAGTATGGGTCGCGAGTCGCGACCCAGGCTCTGTCCTGGCTACGTGTTTCAGCTGCTTGTTTTTGCTTAATGGGTATTTTTGCTTTTGCTTGCAAGTTGAGTAATAGCCTTGATTAGTCATCTACTAGCCTAGCTAGATGTCATACTACCTTTGGGAGTCATGATGAAAGGCTTGGAGTGTCATGAAGGCTAAGAGAAGCTCATTGGTCTATTTTGGTGCAAGTGGGTGCAAGTAGCTCAAGTTGCTTAAGGAGGCTGATTTTGGCTTGATATTTTCATTACTTTAGCCTTTGTTTATTGCTTGAGCATATCCTTATGTAGTATTATACTTGTATTATACTTGATACGTATAATAGTTTGTACGTATTCGGTTGCGTATTGTACGAATATACGTATAATTATACGTATAATTGTACATTTCTTTCTTTAAGTAGACTTTGATGTATCATTTGTACACTACTTTGAATTTTATAAAAACTTGAACTTTGTTCATCCTTGAGGCTAAAGTAACTTAGCTTTCTTTGAATTGATTACTTGGGAGTTTTAACTACAAGTTTTCTAAACCGATTAGTGAGCTTTGAGAGTGATTCTCTAAGTGATTTAATCAACCTGAATTGAGTGTAAGAGTGATTCTTTCTACTGAATTTAGTAGGGAATATTTTCTTAAGAGTGATTCTTTTGAGTTATTTCATTATCTTCTCAACTCTAATTATTTGCTTGATTGACTTCAAGACTAATTATAGTTCAAGTGGTATCAAGAGCTTAAGTTCAACATGGGTGATGAAGCTGCTGCAAACTTGAAGAGGGATCAACTGATTGAAGCTTTGTCCAAGCAAAATGATGCTTTGCATGATATGATGACCCAATTAACATTGGAAGTATTGAAAAACAAAAAAACAAATGAAGAACAGAAGGAATCATATGGGGATGATAGGGGTTTGAAAATCGATGTTCCTGAATTCGATGGTACTACTGATCCAGAGGTGTACCTTGAATGGGAAAGATCTTTGGAGAGGTTTTTTGAGTACAAAGAAACACCAGAAGAGAGGCAATACAAGGTGGCGGTTTTGAAGTTGACAAAATATGCTTCAATATGGTTGGAAGGGTTGAAGAAACAAAGGGAGAAGGAGAACAAGTCCAGAATCCAAACCTGGAGTAAGCTAAAGAAGCAATTGAGGAAGAGATTTGTGCCTTCGAACTACAAGCAACACCAATATGTGAGGTGGTCGACTTTGAAGCAAGGAACCATGCCGGTTTTGGAGTTCATCAAGGAATTCGAAAAGCTTGCCATGGTTTGTGAAATAGATGAATCCGAAGAACAAAGACTAGGACGGTTCCTAGGTGGGTTGAACACGGATTTGAGGGAGAAGTTGGAAGTGTTTCCTTTCCTTACTTATGCGGAAGCTTGCAAAATGGCGCCTACTTTGGAGAGTCAAAGGAAGAAATCGAGTGGTACAATTGCTAAACCTTTTACTAGATCTTCAACTTTTAAGCCTAGTACTAGTAGTAGCAATGTTAATGTTAGTACTGATCATGATAGGAATAAGAAAGCTAATGTGCCTATTAGAACTGTTAATGACAAAGTAAAATGCTATAAGTGTCAAGGTTATGGTCATTACCAATCTAATTGTCCTACTGCCCGAATTATGACCTTACATGATATAGAAGAAATAGATGAAATAGAAAAATTAGCTCTTCTAGCTCATGAACATGATAAAGAGGAAGAGGAGGATGTAGAAGAACTTTGTCAACCTGAATTAGAGGGGGAAAATCTGGTTATTAGGAGAAATCTGTATACCAACAACGTGGCAAAAGAAAGTGAACAAAGAGAGACGATATTTCATTCGAAATGTCTGATCCAAAAAAAATTATGCACGTTGATTGTAGATGGGGGTAGTTGTGCGAATGTAGCGTCCACTGAATTGGTGAATAAGTTGTCTTTGCCGTTGGTGAAACACCCTAATCCTTATAAACTAAAATGGTTAGATGATGAAAGTGAGGTTAAGGTGCGGAATAGAGTCTTGATTAATTTTAGCATTGGTAATTATGTCGATGAAATTTTGTGTGATGTAATCCCAATGACGGCATGTCACTTGTTACTTGGGCGCCCCTGGCAGTTTGATCGGGGAGTAATTCACGATGGTGTAACTAACACTTATAAAGTTAATAAAGATGGAAAAATGAAAACTTTGTTACCTTTAGCACCCTCAAAAATCCTAAACACCAAGCCTAAATCAAAGTCCAATTCGGACAATGGGAGTGTGTTATTAGGGAGAAAAGAATTCGAGAAGTTGTTTGAGCAAGAGGGGTGTGCGTTTGTGTTAGTAAGTCAAGAAAAAATAGAGGGAGTGGCGATTACAGATTCTGAGTTGGGGGAGGTTTTAAATGAATTTCAGGATGTTTTTCCTCACGAATTACCTCCTGGTTTACCACCAAAAAGAGGAATTGAGCATCAGATTGATCTCATTCCCGGAGCCCCTATTCCAAATAAGCCATCCTATAGGTGTAATCCCGAGGAGAGTAGGGAATTACAACGACAAATAAGTGAGTTGATTGAGAGAGGATATGTGAAGGAGAGTATGAGTCCGTGTGCTGTTCCGGCCTTACTTGTCCAAAAAAAAGATGGGTCTTGGAGGATGTGTATTGATAGTCGATCTGTTAACAATATTACTATCAAGTACAGGTTTCCAATTCCTAGATTAGATGACATGTTAGATGAATTGAGTGGGTCTAATTTGTTCTCTAAAATTGATCTTAGGAGTGGGTACCATCAAATTTGTATGCGTGAGGGTGATGAGTGGAAGACCGCTTTTAAAACAAAATATAGCTTGTATGAATGGCTTGTCATGCCTTTCGGTCTAACAAATGCCCCAAGTACGTTCATGAGATTGATGAATGAAGTACTTAGGCCATTTTTAGGCAAATTTGTAGTGGTATATTTAGATGATATTCTTGTTTATTCTGCTAACAAGGAGGATCATTTGAATCATTTGTGTCAGTTATTTGAAACACTAAGGAAACATAAACTTTTTGGGAAGTTAGAGAAGTGTTCTTTCATGCAAAATGAAGTTAGTTTTCTGGGTTTCATTATTTCTGATGTAGGGGTGAAGGCGGATCCTGCTAAAGTAGACGCCATTTCTACTTGGCCGGTTCCAAAATGTGTGACTGATGTGAGGTCTTTTCATGGTTTAGCGTCTTTTTATAGGAGATTTATAAAAAATTTCAGTACTTTATTAGCTCCTATAACTGAGTGTACTAAACATGGGAAATTTGAGTGGACTGTTGCTGCTCAAAGGGCCTTTGAATTGATTAAAGTTAAGATGTGTGAAGCACCTGTGTTATCATTACCTGATTTTACTAAACCTTTCGAGGTTGAGTGTGATGCGAGTGGGACAGGTGTTGGGGCTGTTTTGATTCAGTCGGGTAAGCCTATCGCTTATTTTAGCGAGAAGCTTAGTGGTGCTAGATTGAACTATTCTACTTATGATAAGGAGTTTTATGCTATGGTTAGAGCTTTAGGACATTGGAGTCATTATTTGCGTCCTGCTTCCTTTGTTTTACATTCTGATCATGAGTCGTTAAAGTACATACATGGGCAGCATAAGCTCAGTGCACGACATGCTAAATGGGTAGAATTTTTACAATCTTTTGACTTTGTTGCTAAATACAAAGCCGGAAAGGCAAATATTGTTGCTGATGCTCTTTCCAGGAAACATTCACTACTGACAACGGTGGATACCAAGGTTCTTGGGTTCGAATTGATAAAAGAATACTATGCACTCGATGGTGATTTTCATGATTTGTTTGTTGATTGTGAGTCCGGTTCAAAAAATAATTTTCAGTTGGTGGATGGGTTCTTATTTAGAGGGAACAAGCTCTGTGTTCCAAGATGTCCGGTTAGGGAGTTATTGATTCGGGAGGCTCATGGAGGTGGGTTGGCTGGTCATTTCGGCATCAACAAAACTACTGAGTTACTACAGGAGCACTTTCATTGGCCACGCATGGTTGGTGAGATCCAAGCTGTATTGGCTCGATGTGGGGTTTGTCAGAGGTCGAAGAGTTCTTTTCAACAAGGGCCGTACACCCCGTTACCAGTTCCGGAAAGGCCGTGGGAGGATGTGAGCATGGACTTTATAGTGGCACTGCCTAGAACTCAAAGGGGGAGAGACTCAGTTATGGTGGTGGTGGATAGATTTTCAAAGATGGCACACTTTATTCCATGTCACAAGACTGAAGATGCGGTGAATGTCGCTTGCTTGTACTTCCGGGAAGTGGTGCGCTTACATGGGGTCCCTAAAACTATTGTCTCTGATCGTGATAGTAAGTTTTTTGAGTTACTTCTGGAGAACTTTGTGGAGGCTTATGGGAACTAAACTACTATTCAGCACATCTCATCATCCACAAACAGATGGGCAAACGGAGGTGACTAACAAGACATTGGGGTCGTTGCTTCGGGGTCTAGTGAGCAAAACCGGCAAGGATTGGGATGTGAAACTATGTCATGCTGAGTTCGCTTACAACAGGACACCTACTTATGCTACAAAACACTCCCCATTTGAAATTGTTTATGGCATTAACCCTTACGTTCCTATTGATCTTATTGCTTTACCTAGGGATTCTTATGTTCACGGTGATGCTAGAGCTCAGGCCGAAGCCATGGTGAAGATTCACAAGGAGGTCCGAGGAAACATTGAGAAAGCTATTGAGGGGTACAAGAAAAAGGCCAACATGAGGAGGAAGCCAAAAATCTTTGCTCCAGGAGATTTGGTGTGGATTCATTTGAGGAAAGAGAGGTTCCCGGGGAAGCGGAAACACAAGCTAATGCCGAGAGCAGATGGTCCTTTTAAGGTCTTAGAGCGTTATGGTGATAATGCTTATAAGATCGATCTTCCGGGTGATTATGGAGTTGCTGCAACCTTCAACGTGGGTGACTTATCTCCTTATTTAGAAGATGATGAACTGCTAGAATTGAGGTCAATTCCTGTTGAAGAGGGAGGGGATGAACCAGGATCAGTGCCTGATCTTGAAACGACGAAAGAGATACTCCTTAGTGCTAATCCCATCTTTGAGATTAGTTCTTTTCATGGTCCTTTTATTAGTTCCTTTGTATCACTTATGTCCAATCTTGGTCCTGTTTAGTCCGGTTTGTAAACTTAAAACTTTAGCTCGTAGTTTATTTGTTTTGGTTTGTATTAAGTAGTAGATTACACTATCTTTGAATCAGGGGTCACGAGGTGCGACTTGAATGTTGAGAATTGAACTTAGAGTTCAGAGGTGAATCGCGAGTCGCGAGTTTTGTCCACGAGTCGCGAGCCTACTTGGCTTGAGCTGCGTACTTTGAAGCATTGCAGGTGCATGGTCCAGAAGGATCTCGCGAGTCGCGAGGTTTGGGTCGCGAGTCGCGAATTTGTTCTGCCTTGGCTACGTACTTGAGCAAGGCTAAGGAGTGGGGTTCAAGTAGAGCCTCGCGAGTCGCGAGTATGGGTCGCGAGTCGCGACCCAGGCTCTGTCCTGGCTACGTGTTTCAGCTGCTTGTTTTTGCTTAATGGGTATTTTTGCTTTTGCTTGCAAGTTGAGTAATAGCCTTGATTAGTCATCTACTAGCCTAGCTAGATGTCATACTACCTTTGGGAGTCATGATGAAAGGCTTGGAGTGTCATGAAGGCTAAGAGAAGCTCATTGGTCTATTTTGGTGCAAGTGGGTGCAAGTAGCTCAAGTTGCTTAAGGAGGCTGATTTTGGCTTGATATTTTCATTACTTTAGCCTTTGTTTATTGCTTGAGCATATCCTTATGTAGTATTATACTTGTATTATACTTGATACGTATAATAGTTTGTACGTATTCGGTTGCGTATTGTACGAATATACATATAATTATACGTATAATTGTACATTTCTTTCTTTAAGTAGACTTTGATGTATCATTTGTACACTACTTTGAATTTTATAAAAACTTGAACTTTGTTCATCCTTGAGGCTAAAGTAACTTAGCTTTCTTTGAATTGATTACTTGGGAGTTTTAACTACAAGTTTTCTAAACCGATTAGTGAGCTTTGAGAGTGATTCTCTAAGTGATTTAATCAACCTGAATTGAGTGTAAGAGTGATTCTTTCTACTGAATTTAGTAGGGAATATTTTCTTAAGAGTGATTCTTTTGAGTTATTTCATTATCTTCTCAACTCTAATTATTTGCTTGATTGACTTCAAGACTAATTATAGTTCACACTTAGCCTTAGTTTGTGTTTTATGCTTTATTCATGTCTTATAATAATCAATTAAACATTTTAGTACTTATTTGCATGATTCTACAGGATTTAGGGTGATTCCGGAACGAAATCTAGTGAGTTTGGTCGTTTTTTTGGCAACTTTAGGGTGTTTTCATTCCCAACTTCGCACCATTGAACAAATTTCAAGTTTCTAAGCTGCAATTACGTCCTATGACATCATGTTATCAACCTAGGACTTATTTCCACCAATCTAGAGACGCTAGGATCATTTAGGAACTAAATGTAGTGACTTTGGTCATTTTTTGGTTGTACTTGGGTGTTTTCGTTCCCAACTTCGAGCCAGTTAGCCTTAGTTTGTGTTTTATGCTTTATTCATGTCCTTTAATAATCAATTAAACGTTTTAGTACTTATTTGCATGATTCTAGAGGGTTTAGGGTGATCCCAGAACGAAATCTAGTGAGTTTGGTCGTTTTTTGGTAACTTTAGGGTGTTTTCATTCCCAACTTCGCACCATTGAACAAATTTCAAGTTTCTAAGCTGCAATTACGTGTCCTATATAAAACAAACAAATTAAATAAAAACCCAAAAAAAAAATAGCAAATTAATAGTTACCTTTTCAGGTATCTTAGGCGTCCGGTGTGAAATGATTTCTTTTATGTACCTCATCACATAGTAGCCACAATCGATTGCATTGTTTTGACGAGGACGCTGCACAATCAATGTAAACAATGAATTTTAAGTGTTTTTCTTTGATCGAAGTTTAATATATACAATTATAAACCAAGCATCATATTTTTCATACCTTTACTGTTATCCATTTGGTATCCATCTTCAACTTTGTTGTAATTTCAAATTCACTTCGAAATTGAAATAATGCTCTAAACCAATAAGAATATACAATTAATAGAATTAACATGTTGTATTTTATTTATCAAGCAATAAGAATATACAATTAATAAAATTTAACAAAAGTGAACTTACACGTTAAGAACTTCACGTATGTCCTCATTGATGCCTTTACTTGTTCCTACGTTTTGTTCATTATGTAATGAATCCAAGTAGTAAACTATGTTATTGTAAGGATCAATAACACATAGTATCCAATGGAACCTATACATTAATACTTAATGTTACAATTAAAATTAGAAACAAATTATCATAATAGTAAATCAATTGTATGAAGAATGAGGTAATATACCCAACATTGTATGGAGCAAGGAAAACTTTTCCTTTTGATGCATTTTCTTTCAAAATATCAACGATATATTGAGATCGATTTCTCCTGCTTTCTTTTAGCCCCTTTATATCTCGACCATTATCAAAATGGTCAAGCATAGATATTCCAGTTGGGCATAAAAAGCCAAAGAAATTCGAGACTCCAATCATACCAATAAATTCGTACATCATGCTAAACAATACCCATAAAGAAGTTCATTATTAATTAGCTCAACATTGAAAGCTTAAATAAAATATAAGAATTAAAAATTAGAGTAGTAAGCTACTTACGACATATGTATCAATATGTGACATACTCCAATTTGCTCTTGAGCAAGAAATGGAAATGCTTCCTCTTTACCCAAATGAATTCCATTGCTCTGATTTGTTATCCCGACATTAATTGGAACTTTTATTTGATCATTAGAACCCATCTTCAGAACAAACTTGTAAAACATAATTAACTCAGAAGGAAGGGTGGATACATTGATTAATGGTTCAAAACTTTGGTTAACCTGTTCTGGTCGAATGTCATTTTCCATTATTTTGTCCATCTCATCTGGTGATCCACCACTTTTATCATGTGTTTCTGTGGAATCCACCACCTAAGAATAAAATAAACCTTGATTTAGAAGGTATTTTATTTACTTTAACAAGTTTTATCTATAAACTTTATATATATTAAGCAAATCGAATAATTTTTTTAATTTACCTCCTTATCTAGAACAATAAGTTCTATAGGCCACAATACAAGTGTACCAATTACATTTTCAATATTGCATGCTTCTTCTTCGAGTGGAATTGGCAAAGGTGTGTTCCCCTCAATAGCATAATCAATACTAACACGCATATATCCAGGTGGGATTGGTCTTGTATGCACAGTCGTTCCAGTTTTAAAGTTATGCACCTTACCTGAAGCAACTATTCGATAGGTGGGATCCGACAAAGCTAATTCACAACAACTTATACCCTGCACAAGTAGTATTCAGTTCCGTTTATCCTAACTATCAAATTTTTAAAAAGGTTATAACTCTTCGATTGAAGATGTTACCTCAGGGATTTGAATATTTGAAGATGTGACTCGGTCTTGTGGAGAAGTAATCACTGGTTGCTCTGTCAAAGGTGATGATGGTCTTTTGCGCGATCCACCTCCTTTCTCTTTAGTTTTAGACGACTTCAACACCTATAAATAACATAATAAACATTAAGCACTATCCATTTTTATAGGTAGATTCACACTATAAACACTATTCAATTTACCTCAACAATGTCAACCTTTGAACCTATGTTCACCTTTTCAAGACCATTTGACTTTGAACCTTCAAATTGATCCTTACTATGGGGTGATGATGGTCTTTTGCGTGATCCACCTCCTTTCTCTTTAGTTTTAGACGACTTCAACACCTATAAACATTAAGCACTATCTATTTTTATAGGTAGATTCACACTATAAACACTATTCAATTTACCTCAACAATGTCAACCTTTGAACCTATGTTCACCTTTTCAAGATCATTTGATTCTGAACCTTCAAATTGATCCTTACTATGGCTATTGCTCTCCTTTAATGATTTTTTTATCATCTCCATTTCATTCTCCAAATAATTCACACGTGAGAACAATTGCTTTACTTGATCCATATATTCTTTTCTTGTTTGTAGGGCTCCAAAATACTCTGTATTTGTCACTCCTACTCCAACCCCTTTCACACGACCTCCGTGCTCCTTCTTTTCCAAAGCTTTTGACAATATATCGTCATGTGCACAACCGAGATCACCTTCTTTCTCTGACTGTCGCATGAAGTAATCCTGCAACACATTCGTGCATATAAGCACATGAGTATATGATAATTGAATAAATATTTGCTAAAAAAAATAATTGAATAAGTTGTTAATTTCATCCATGAGCAAGTCATTCAATGCGTGAAGCCACTGTTTTAGCTTCTTCTGCAATATTATCGTCCTTGTTCGTCCTTATGAGCTTCCATAAATCACCTCGATTAATGGATGTTTCATGAATTCCTTTCTTCGCCAACCTTTTTATCTAAGTGAAGAATTAAAACCAATGACCAATTACTTAAAAGATATATTGTAATATATATTTTGACAACGTTGAATTGAAATTAAACATACAACATCTTGCTCAAATCGAGCATATCCTCTACGAGCCCGTTTCTGAGGATACATGTTTTCTTTTGCTGATTTTCTCCCGGCTTCACTTTTCTCCTAATAAAATAAAATAGTGAGGTATATCATAGATGAATAGAGATCATGTAAATTGAAATTTGCACAAACTTGTACAAAATAAAAGGTATACCTCCCAATCTTTTGTGATCCGACTTTTAACAAACTTCTTTCAATCATTTTGAGAAATGAAATCGTATTGATTTGGTGGCTTATCACGTAACACCCCTTCTGGAGTCCATATCCAATTTCTTGAAAGCTCGGACTTAAAATTTTTCCAAGCAATGTTACCTTTAAGCATCATAAACTTCTTCTTTTTAGCATCAACCTTGTAAGTCAACTGTAATAAATATTTCAACAACAATGTTAACCAATGTAAAATTTCTTAGGCATGAATAACAATATTTTTTGAGATCAAAATTAGTACCGCAACGTCTTCAAACAAAGTATCCAACAAACGTTTGGGAACGTCTCTCCATGTATTGAGAGTTATTGGAACATTTTTACGGATGCTTGTTCCCCAATAACTCATCAATGAAGGACTATCATTACCGATGGGTAACCCATTTGCATTCCATGAGACCTCAAAAGTTTTCGCTTTATTTCTTGCTCGGATGATATTACTCATCTTTGTAGCTCCACGACCACTTTCGGCTTTTCCTTTCTTTGTGTTAGGTACGCAGTCATTATTTTCTTTTGAAGAAGTCATCACCTGAAATATAAAATTATTCACAAATTCATGAATCATCACTTAACATCTAAAAATATGTAAATTTTAATTTTAATTTAGTTTTTTTCATTTTTTTTATTATTAAAATTAAAATTAAAACAATATTGTTTATATTTTACAATTATAATAATATAAAAAACAAATTTTAAAAAATTCTAGATCAGATTAATTTAGAAAACTTCAGATGAATCAAACGCAGTCATCACGTAACACCCCCCTGCCGCCCCACAGCCCCCCCCCCCCCACACAGCCCCCCAACAGCCCCCACAGCCCCCCTGCCCCCTTCACAGTCCCCCCTGTCCCCCCTCACAACCCGCAACAACCCACAACAGCCCCCCCATAGCCCCCCTCAGCCCCTCTCACAACCCCCCCACAACAGCCCCTCATAGCCCCCCACAACCCCCCTGCCCCCCCCGACAGCCCCCCTGCCCCCCCCCCCACAGCCCCCCTGCCCCCCCACTCACAGCCCCCCACATCAACCCCCCCATAGCCCACAACAGCCCCCCTCAGCCCCCCTGCCCCCCCCTCACAGCCCCCCACAACAGCCCCCTCCCCTGCCCCTGCCCATGAATGAAAAAAAAAAAAAAACAAATACCTCTAGAATGAAAATTAAAGAAAATAAAATAAAAAGAAAAATACAATATGAAATTTTATTCTATGAATATGAAATAAAAAAGACGAAGAATTCATATAAGAATTGTAAGAAGCATTATTCTATGAATATGAAAAAAAAAATTACCATCTCAATTTTTTTTCCTTTTGTTTTTCTTAGTTTTAATATCTGGATCCTCCCCATCAACCCATATCCCTTCTCTATGATCATCTCGTTTATAGAATTCCGTTTCTGTGGCTTGATCTTCAAGAGGTTCCGGTGGTAATACAAAAGAAGCATCTTCCATATCATCATCCTCAATGTCCTCAAATGAAATTTATTTGTTTGAAGATAAGACAAAAGACCATCTATTATTAGTGGGGTTAGTAACATATAACACTTGATTTGCTTGAGCAGCCAATATGAATGGATCATATTTACTGCCCCATCTATTAAGGTCAACTAATATAAAACCATGCTTTTTATCAAATTGAAGCCCATTATTGTTATCCACCCATCGACAACCAAATACAGGAAGTCTAAACATGCAATAATCCAACTCCCAAATATTTTCAATTACTCCATAGTAAGTCATGTTTGCATAAACTGCGTTAGTGTCCTTTGCACTTGAGACATGCATGGCTTGCGAAAGAAGAGTCACCCCACTATTTTGCATTGTAGTTTCATTATCTCTATCCCTTGTGCAAAATGTAAAGCCATTGATTTGATATCCTGAATATGATAAGACATCCTTACTAGGACCTCGAGAAAGCCATTTCAATTTATCACAAATTGTAGATGGTGATTGAGCTATTTCATCTCCAACTCGAACTTTTAACCATTGAATGAAGGTAGAATTATGTTTGTCAACTATCCATTTGTCAACCTTACTTGGATAGATACTCCTCAAGTAATCCATATGTTCATCAACATAAGGACCAACTTCTGGACTATTGTGCAAGACATACGAATGAGCTTGACGCCACATCTCATGAGATATAGTCACCACTTTATTTCCAGTGATCCCTTTCCCTTCCGGACCTCCAGAATGTCTACTCTTTGGAATCCCTATAGCATCAATATTAGAGAGGAAATGGCTACAAAATTCAATGGCTTCTTCCACTAGGTAGCGCTCGACAATGCAACCCTCTGGCCTACTTCTATTCATAACATAATCCTTCAAAATTTTCATAAACCTCTCAATAGGATACATGTATCTCAAATACGCAGGCCCACATAATTGGGTTTCTCTAACCAAATGTACAGTTAAATGGACCATTATATCAAAGAATGATGGTGGAAAATACATCTCCAATTGACATAAAGTGATGATAATATCCTTTTGCAAGCTAGGCAACTTTCCAGGGTCTATTTCCTTACTACATATCTCATTGAAGAATATACAAAGTCTGGTTATGGTATCTCGAACACGCTCTGGCAATATGGAGCGAATAGCAATAGGCAAAAAATGCTCAATGAGAACATGGTAGTCATGAGATTTCATGCCAAGGAGTTTCTTATCCTTCAATGACACCAGCTTTTTAAAGTTTGAAGAATATCCCTCGGGAACCTTAACACCATTTAAGCACTCACAAAACAAGTTTTTTTCCTTTCTACTCAGAGTGTAGCATGCAGGAGGAAGATAGGTACGTTCTCCTTGCTTCACAGGATGTAATTCAGTTCTCATCCCCATGTCAACTAAGTCTTTCCTAGAATTTATCGAATCTTTAGTCTTGCCTAGGATATTCAATAATGTGCCAATTACACTTTCGCAAACATTCTTCTCAATATGCATCACATCAAGAAAATGTCTAACATACAAATCCTTCCAATAAGGAAGATCAAAGAAAATTGACTTCTTTTTATAGCCACGAGTTGGAAGAAACTTGGCATTTTGTTTACCATGCTTCACATTTAAGCATTCCACCTTTTGAAGTATTTGAAGACCTGTTAAGGGAGTTGGAGATCTACCTTCTTCAAGATGACCATCAAAAGCTTTCCTCCATCTTCGATAACGATGGTAAATAGGCAACCACTTGCGATGTTTCAAGTACACAATTTTACCATTCTTTTTATCATTTTTTGGGCCACAATTTTTTAACTTGTGTGAGCATGTGTTCACATCACAAATAGGGAACGCGGTATAACCTTTCACAGCGTAACCCGACAAGTTGCCATATGCTGGAAAGTCATTTATCGTGCCGAAAAGCAAAGCTCACAAATTAAAGGTTTCATTACGATGAGCATCATAAACCTCAACTCCAGAATTCCACATCATCTTCAAATCTTCCACCAATGGAGCCAAATAAACATCTATATCATGGCCGGGTTGCTTTGGCCCTGATATTAGCGTGGTTAACATCATATACTTCCGTTTCATAATCAATGATGGGAAAGGTTGTAAATCATCAAAATGACTAGCAATGTACTATGAATACTATGTTGATTACCATGAGGGTTCATCCCATCAGTTGCAAGAGCAAGCCGCAAATTTCTAGGGTCATGCCCAAAATCATGGTAGTCACGATCAATCTTTATCCATTGCGGAGAACCGGCCGGGTGTCTTAGAATGCCATCTTTTTTCCTTTCATCGGCATGCCACCTCAAATTCTTTGCATCTTTTTGAATACTGAAAAGACGTCTAAATCTTGGTACAATCGGAAAGTACCACATGACTTTCGCCGGAACCTTATTAATGGTATATCGTGAAGTTTTACATTCTGGAAAATACTCTAGAGTAGAATATTGTTTTCGATATAAAATGCAATCATTCGGACATGCATGAATCTTCTCATAACTCATACCAATGGAACTTAGCATCTTTTTAGCATCATAAGTGCGGCTTGGAAGCAAGTTTTCTTCTAGAAACATATCTTGAAACGCTTCTAATAAATTTGTAAAGCTGTCATCAGATCATCCAGCGGTTGCCTTCAAATTGAACAATTTAATAACAGCAGATAATCTACTGTATTTGGCACACCCGGGATACAATGGCTTCTTTGCATCACTGCATAGGCTTTCAAACATGTCCGAAGAATCTCCAAATCCTTCACCAAGGGCTTGTGCCATTTCTTCAAACCCGTCGTCTTCACATTCAAAGTCTTCATTTTGCTTTGCTTTCATCTCATTTTCAAAATTCAATGAACCACGCATATTTAAAGGAATATTGTCCAATGTCTCACAGAGATGTAACGAAAACTTGTACATTTGATTAATACCTTTAACCATCAAATGAATTTTTACATCATCGGCGCTAAGTCGAACCATATTATTGCAGCCAATACATGGACATAGAATATGGTTGACATCCTCAACATGTTCTAGTGCAAATGCAATAAATTGTTGAACTCCTTGTTGATACTCATCACTATCACGCCTTGTGTGCATCCAATGACGATCCATAATGGCTGTAAACTAGTATTTGAAATGCTCGCATTAATGTTGATCCTATCTATGTTAGTGAAAAAGTAACACCCTCTAAATTGTCGTTTAATTTGCCAAGTTAATTAACTATTTTTCTAAAAAAAAAGAAGATTTGACATAATTAGTTATATAATATATTTCAATGTATGCAAGAATTTTCACTCGCACTTGAAAACACTGCAGAAATTCCACAAAACGATTAAAAACAGAGAACAAAACAAGTAACAACTAGAATTTTAACAAAATATATGCTAACCTTGAAATTCAACAAAACCTAAGATGGACAAAGACCTAGATTCAAACAGCTTCAACATTGGAAGCTTGTAAACAAACTTACACTAAAATCATAACAACAAATCAATAACCCCCAACTAAAAATAATCTAGCAACAACTAGTATTTCAAGGAAAAAAAGGAGGTTTCTAACCTTGAAATTCGAAAATAGAGCCAGAAATTCGAACAAATTCAAACAATAGAGCCAGAAATTCGAACAAATTCGAACAAATACGAACAAAATTCGAACAATTTCTAACCCTAATGAAAAAAAATTCGAACAACATTTATAAAGGAAAAAAAACAAAAAAAAACAAGATGTCTCTAACCTTGAAATTCGACCAGAAGAGAGTTTCAAAGCCCAAAATTCGACCACCGCACCGAAACAGAGCCCAATTTCATTTCGAAAATCTTGCTGGGTTTTCGAACTTCTTGCTGTGTTTGGACTTCCACCAGAGCACTTGCTGGGTTTTTTTCGAAATTCTTGATGTTTTTTGAGCAATGAAAATGGAAGGAGATGCAAGGGTTTTGCTGTATTTTTCGAACTCTACTGTGTGTTTTTCGAATGAACTTGCTATGTTTTTTCGTGGGAAAGAAGAAGGAGATGGGGGCGGGCCTGCTGCTATGTTTTTTTTTTAATATACTTTTTATAGCGGTTATACCATAAACGCTATAAAAGAGTACTCTTTTATAGCGATTTTAGTTTAACCTCTATTAAGGAAATGAAATACCACTTATTATAGCGGTTTGCATATAACCGCTATAAAAGAAGCGCTATAAAGTGTTTTTTTGGCGTAGTGGAGGTCACCAGAGAGATCTCATCACACCACAGCCAGAAATCTGAGGTCGGTTGTTAACCCTAACCTGGAAGAAGAGGGCATACGACGATCCCCGGTGGTCCAGCAGGAGAGACCAACATGAACACTCACCTACAAAACACCTTTCAGCCAAAGGATCCTGCTTACAACCAACGCAAAGAAGGTAAATGCCCCAAACATCGAGCTTTTCTCTGGAACTACTGATCCTGCTGATCACATCGCTGCCTACAAGGCTCAAATGGCGGTGCAAACAAGTTGTGAGGCAAGCTGGTGCCGATACTTCCCTACTACCCTCAATGGTCTGGCCCTAACGTGGTTCACAGAGCTCCCATCGGGTCTCATCAGTAGCTTCGCCATCTTATAAGCCATGTTCCTTAGTCACTTCGTGGCTGGAAAGAAACAAAGAAAGACAAGCATCCACCTCATGGCCTGCCAGCAAGGGGAACATGAACTGTTGGGAGACTACCTCAAGCGCTTCAACGCTGAGCTCCTTCAAATACCCAACGTTGAAGATTCAGTGGCCTATGCAGCGTTCATGTTTGGTTTAAAATGCGGCAAGTTCAAGTTTTCCTTATTGGAAAATGAAGTGTCCTCATATACTGATGCGATGGACAGAGCACGGAAGTATGTGCAAGCATCAAACATCAACAACCCTGTTGAGAAGTCTGAGAAAAAGGATGGAAAAAGGAAAGGGCCCATCGAGGTGAAGGTCCTAACCGGAGGTCCGACTCAAGGAAAGATGTTCGTGATGGTGGTATGGATCCTAGATACAACACCAATAGGCGAGAAATCTTCTTAGACATTAAAAACCAAGATATTCTCCCCAAGCCATTGCCTGTTCGCACACCCGTCGGCAGGAGGAATCTCAAGCTTTGGTGCAAATATCATAATGAATGTGGTCACACCACAAAGGATTGTAGAGAATTAAAGAAAGCTCTCGACAAGCTAGCAGACCAAGGAAAACTAAACTCTTATCTCTCGAATGATGGAGGGGAAAAAAGGCAAAAGTGTAGTCATAGCGCTGAGTCTGATGGAATTATTAATGTCATATCTTAGCTCCCTACCGAAGTTAGTGTTTGCAATAAGGACCCTAACAGGGTCGAGTTTCTTTGATTATCGTCACTGGAGTTATTTTTTCGTTTGTAATAAGACCAAAGCATGGTCGAGTTTCTTCTTGTTATCATGGAAATAACATCCGCAATAATAAAACCCTAACAGGGTCGAGTTTTGTTCATTAACTTATAAAGCCCTAACAGGGTCGAGTTCAGTGTTATTACTTTGATTCTTAATAAAATGAAACCCTAACCGGGATGATAAGCCCTACTCAATGTAGGCACCCATCGAGGAGTATGGGGAAGGTCGGACAGGTACCTTATCGAATGTTTGGGGCTCATTAGCCCTAGGGTCCTTGATAGCGTCACCTTGACTAATACCAAGCCCTACTCAACGTAGGCACCCATCGAAGAGTATGGAGAGGCTGGACAGGTACCTCATCAAATAGATGGGGCTCATTAGCCCTAGGGTCCTTGATAGCGTCACCTTAGGCTAACACAAGCCCTATTCAACATAGGCATCCATTTAAGGAGATGGAGTGGCTGGACAGGCATTCAAAGTCCCAGGGGCTCATTAGCCCCTTGGCTTTAGAATAGCTCTTTAGGCCAATGAATAAGCCCTACCCAGAGTAGGCACCCGTCAAGGCAGATGGGGGGCTGGACAGGTATCAACCATGTCATAGGGCTCATTAGCCCCTGAGAGTCAGTTGATCATCTTAGGCGTAAGCCCTATTCAACATAGGCATCCATCAAGGAAGATGGGGGGCTGGACAGGTATCAACCATGTCATGGGGCTCATTAGCCCCCAAGACTCTGTTGATCATCCTAGGCCAAAGCCCCACTCAATGTGGGCACCCATCAAAGGAAATGGGCAAACAAAACACATTTCTCCTAATTACTTCCATCACACTCGAGGTAAGGGGAAGACCCTCGAGGTTATCAGGGCAATCCTTTCCTTGCACCTCTATCACGATCAAAGTAAAGAGGACCCTCGAGGTCACTAGGAAGGCTTTGTCCCACAAGGTGTATCATGTTCACCCTCGAGGTAGAAAGGCCCCTCGAAGTAAAAAGCATCAACCCATGGGGCTCATTAGCCCCTAAGACCTAGTTGATCATCTCAAGCCAAAGCCCCATTCAGCATGGGCACCTACTATGGAAAGTGGAAGCATTTTCTTCTCAAGGTACATCCCTCACAGTCGAGGTAAGGGAAGAGCCTCGAGGTACAAGGAAGCCTTGAAAAGATCAACACTTAAAAAATTTCATGGAAGTTCATGTAAAGAAGTTCCTAACGGTCGTGGAAAGTATGATCACAGTCGAGGTAAGAGGACACTCGAGCTCATAAAACAGTTCCCTAACTTTTACCCTCACCGCGACCCAGGTGACCATGTTTGAGGAAGGTTACCATGTTCTGCTTGATATCCAACGTCCAAAGTTTCCCGTTCCACACCAAGCGTGGGGCTAATAGATCAATAATTGCATAGGGAATACATCACACTTGAGGTAGAAGAAAGATCCTCGAGGTAAAGGGAAGCCTGGAAAAGAATCAGTTAGACATATTTCAAAATATTTCATGTAGAAAGTCCTTAATGGTCGCGGAAGGGACGACAACAGTCGAGGTGAGATGACCCTCGAGTTCAAAAAAAGGCCCCAACCATTTCCATACCATGACCGAGGTCACCACGGTCGCAGAATGCTAACAGGGCACCATACTTAGAATAATTTCAACAATAAAGCTCAATTGAAGTGAGCCCCTCACGGTCGCGGAGAACATGATCATGGTCGCGGAATACATCACCTCAATTGCCTCGTTGATCATTATGAGAAATTCTCTGATTACATCTATCATATTTGAGGTGGAGAGGACCCTCGAGTTTCCTAGAATGAATCACAAAACTTTACCCCTATCGTGACCAAGGTCACTACGGTCGCGGAAGATAAGAATGATGCCAACACTTAGATAGACTTTTTGGAAACTCATGTAAGAAAGTCCTTAACGGTCGCGGAAAGTGTTCCCACAATCGAGGTAAGAAGACCCTCGAGTTCAAAGGGTGGTTCCAAGTTTTTCACCGCGACTGAGGTAACCATGGTCGCGGAATGCAAGCAAGGCCACAACATTTAGAAATTTTTTCTCAAGAGTTCATGAAGAACCCACCTCAGTCGAGGCGAGGGCCCTCACGTTCGAGGTATGCACCCTCGAGGTAAATTAAATTGGAGTCCCCCATAAATACAAAGTCACGCTTGAACGAGATGCGTATCACACGATCGAGGTAGATGCCCCCTTGGTCGAGGTGGGTACTCTCCTCAAAAGTACTCAGCAAGGGGCCATGGCCTCACTTGGTCGAGGTGAGCACCCCTCGATCGAGGTAGGCGTCCCATGATCGAGGGGTCGCGGTGGAATACCCTCAAGGCAAGACCCATTTCCTGTGGTTAAGATATTTCAAAGCAACCAAGGCACAGATCATTCCATTTGGTCGAGGTAATCAAGCAACGGTCGAGGGGATGATTAAGCCACACTTGGGGCCTTTGGGTTGAGGGCCACCACATGATTGAGATGGCCAGTAGCCCTGGAAAAGGGTTTGCTGGTCGCGATTGGTCGAAGTACCCTGTAGATGAGGAGGACAGTCGAGGTGCTCAACAAAGCCAGCAAAGGGGCATGTTGGTCGAGGGAAGCCCTACTTGGTCGAGGGTCATGGTCGAGGTAGCCAGCAGGTCTGATAGGGAGGTTTTCCGGTCGAGGGGACCCTCGATCGAGGTGCTATCCCTCGAGGCACACCCAAGGACCACGCTGCATTGCAATAGAGTATGTTGGTCGAGAAAACCCCATCACGGACGAGGACCATGATCGAGGTAGCAAGCGAGATATCTTGGAGAAGCTGTGGGTCGAGGAAGCATCCTCACGGTTGAGGTGCCCCTCGATCGAGGTGCCTTTAGGAAGCATCCTCACGGTCGAGGTACCCCTCGATCGAAGTATATGCCATCAAGGCACATCAAACTAGGTGCCATTAGGGCCTGTGGGTCGAGGGACAAGGTCGAGGCACACATCAGACTAGCCATGGGGCATGGGAACATCCTAATGGTTGAGGTTCCCTCGATCGAGTGTCTCCTCTTCACGGTCGAGGTTCCCTCGATCGAGGTGGCTCCTTTGGGTCATCCTCCCTCGAGGTCATCCATATCATGGGGTATCGAGGTCCGTTTTTTCCGGGGCATTCTGCTCAGCATCCAACTTCCAAAGATTCCCGTTCCACGCCGAGCGTGGGGCTAATTATTCCGGGCCCACCCAGGTGGTCAAACCCGTATTAGTGGGCCCAAAACCTAGGCCCAATTCTGATAGGGCCAGGTCTACACTAGATGTTCTACAACGAACAAGATGATGCCACGTGTCATCTGACTTGGTCAAACCTTGACCAGGTTATCACTGCGTGTCATGGGCCAGGCCCACACGTCTGCCCAACTGACTCAATAAAAACCCTAATCGGGGAACCTAATGCCTATATAAGGATCAGTCCAATCATTCCAAAGGTACGAAATTCATAGCTCACAAACTCACAAAATACTCCGACTCCTTATTTCCGATATCTGACTTAAGCATCGGAGGGGCGTTCCCGGGTACCACCCCCGGGTTTGCAACCTTTGACTGTTTTGCAGGTCACAACCTCATCAAGAAGCATCCAGAGTCCACATCATCACACCAGAGAATCGTTGACTTTTCACTAGAAGTTCCAGAACAGGAACAAGTTGTATATATTTTTTTTGTAGAGGGAAAAGGATTAATTGAATTAATATTAATTAGTTAATATCAAGAATTAACAAAAAAATTGGTTTTATAAACTGTTAGGCTTGTACTATATTTGCAATGGGAAAGATGCACATGTATTTGTTAGAAATATATGCTATGTTGTTGCCTTTGGTGTCTTCTTCTTATAGGTTGTTTTTCACTATGTATGTTTATATATTATATTTTAAAAATGAAAGACATGAACTGGAGTAAGTCTCCACTCTTAGCTGCTATATGCATTTAGCACATGGGAGACCAATCATATTCCTCCATTTGTGTCAGAAATAAATGAAGGTGGTTCCGCGTACAAGTGAAACCGAAACAATACGTGGATAATAAGCGACACCCTAGGGACAATAATTGTGTTAAACAAGAAAATAATTGCATTGCACAGGACAATAATCAAGACATTCATTCAAAAACCGCTAAATGCATATAGCAGCTAATAGTTTATCATTCCTCCATGAACTGAGGGGGGAGGGGGTGTAAGAAAATGGCTGAAATTAGGACGCTTTTACAAAGTGTCTCAAAAAAATATTAGCCCGCCAACTATGTAGCACAAATTTGAACGCTTTTCTGAATTCTTTTATATATACGTACTTTAAAAAGCGTCCAAACTCTAACAAAACTCATGTAAAAATTACCCTTTTTTTCAAGAATTTTTTCCACTAGTAATGTCAACAACCTCTTCAATTCCAATAATGTTGCTCCTAATTTTTTTTTCCCAATCTACCGTCCACGTAGACGGTTTAATAGAACGTTTTTTTATTCTTTGAACCGGGTAAATCGCTACTGTCAGTAGTGGTTTCTCTTAACTAAACTGCTACTGGCAGTAGCGGTTTCATTAAGAAAATCGCTACTACCAGTAGCGGTTTCCCATACATAAAAAAAAGGCAGTATGCTCTAAACCCAGCACTCCAACAGGCAGCAAGCAGCAAGGGCACGAAGAAAGGCGGACCCTCGCACGTCTTCCTCCGCCTCGAACCTTTAGCCGCGCCACCTTCATCCGCGCCACCTTCGCCGTCCTCCCTCTTCTTCCAGCCCGTCTCAGGTACGGTTCTCGATCTCTCCTTCCTCCCTCTGTTTTTTTTAGGGTTTGTGTATATGTTAAATTTGAACTGAAAATAATGAATTTTAATTTTAATTATTGATAATGGATCCTAAATGATGTTTTTAGTGTATTTTGATTTGATTTTGTTATTGTGAAGAAGCACTAATTGTTGATTTTTTTTTATATATGTAATTTTAGAGTGTATGCAAAGTGTTTGATGAAATGCTTATGTGAATTTTAAATTTTGTAAGTAACATTTCTTGATAGAATACCTTTGATTTTTTTATTCAAATGATTTTATTAATGCATTTTGATTTTATTTTGTTGGTGTAAAGTATAATTAGTTGTTGAATTGTATGTTGCATATGTAATTTAAAGTGTATGCCAAGTGTTTGATAAAATGCGTATTTGAATTGTATTTTGTTATCAATTATCCATTACTATTTGTTCATGATTAATTGCTAACTAGCGTTTGTTGACTTAATTTTTTTACTTTGTTTGTTAGAACATGAATTCTACCACTTGCTTTGTATGTTGTTATTGGGGAGGGAATTTGGTGCAAACCAACGGTGATTTAGTGTACCAAGGAGGGAGTAAGAAATTGGTGTGTCTGAAGTCTAGTATGAATTTCTCTCAAATTTTGAGCAAGCTGCATGATGTTGTTGGTGTGGATTATTACAATTTACATTATTATTATTATTATTACAATTATTATTATTATTGAACAATTTAATCCAGGAGCTATGGAGCAATCTATTCGTCCAGGTCCAATTGACCCATCTATGCTACGATCACAAAATAACCACAGAAGTGAGATTGTTTGGGTGGATGGTGATGATAAGGTCCTTTCATTTAGAGAGCACTTGCTTGGGTTACGTGATTGGGTCATGGATGAGCGCATGCTTCCATATATTAGGCGTGCTGGGTTTTACTGTATCCACCGCTTAGCGGGTGGTGGGTTTGAGTTAGATAGAGGTCTATTGACAGCCTTGGTTGAGAGATGGAGACAGGAGACACACACCTTCCATTTGGCGGTTGGAGAGGCTACAATCACACTCCAGGATGTTGCGGTGATCTTAGGCCTCAGGGTGCACGGTAGACCTGTCATCGACCGTTTGCCTGATGATTGGGCTGCAGTTGTCGAGGAGCTGCTCGGGGTGCGCCCTGTTATCGATGAGGAGACACAGGTTTCACCTCTACAGGGCTCATATCTTAAGTTAACCTGGTTGTCTAGGGTTCCGGATGATGCTGACGATCTAGTAATCCAGCGACACGCATGAGCGTACATCCTGGCCTTGATGGGATCTATTCTGTTCGTTGATAAGAGTGGCGACTCAGTATCACTGTACTACCTTCCTATGCTCAGAGATTGGGACATAGCTTCGACGTACAGCTGGGGTGCTGCTACTCTTGCCTTTTTGTACCGTCAGCTATGCAGATCGAGTGTGAAAAAGGCACGGGAGATGGGTGGGGCTCTTATCTTATTGCAGATTTGGTCATGGGAGCACATTTGTATTGGAAGACCTCACATCCCAAGACCTCGAGATCCACCAGAGCAGCAGGATCAGGCAGAGGAGTTACAATACCCGCTTGGATCACAACATGTTAGTGGGGTGGACTCATTGGCTTGCAGGTATTGTAATTTGGATTTAATTTCATTTCATTACTAATTATTTCGTATTTTATTTTAATTTCTCAATATATGAACTTGATGTAGTTGGCTACGGGTTTACTTCACCAGTACACACAGTGCTACAGGATTGCCTTATGACCGAGATACGTTGGACCACCAACGAGACGATCAGGTTTACTTTCTTATCCAACTATTTACTGACTATGTATTATAACTATAAATTTACAACTTACTTTTATTTACAGATGATATGGCAGCCATACACCGACACCGTACTTGAGCTGCTCCCGGAGATCTGTAGGTCGGACCGACATGTTTGGAGGAGGAGAGCACCCCTTATTTGCTTCGACGTTATGGAGTTTCATTATCCTGATCGAGTCATGAGGCAGTTTGGGTTCGTTCAACCAATCCCTACACCGGTTGACACTAATGATAGACTATACAAAAAGGATCGCAGGGCTCAGAGTAATTAGACGGTAGTGCATTCTAGTCACGTGCAGGAGTGGAGCCGGCGAGAGGAGTTGGTAGTGCAGGGTACGCCGTTGGGTGGCTCTTCCTTACTCACTGAAGAGTACATGGCATGGTATCGTCGTATTACCAGGCTTATTATTAGTGGTACTTCCAGGCGGCGGGACCCGAGTCACTACCAGCCTGCTCATTCAGATTTCTTACTGGTAAACAAGATTTTGAATTACTATCTTTATATTATGTTCATTGTTTGTGTTAAATTATAAATGTGTGCTAATTAATATAACAATCCAGGGTCGAGCTATTGCTGATATCTGTGATAAGGTGAGACGGGCAATAGCGGCTACATCAGATTTGCCTCGTGACATGGGTTATCCTTTAGTCATGGATACTTTAAGTAGTATTAGCTCAGTAGGCCATGATGCTTTGGCAAAGGCTCATCTGACTCACCTTCTTCCCCAACCATCTGCAGAGACGAATCCAGCTAGGACTTCCAGTTCTACTCCACACCTGCATACAGGTGCATCGTCATCCAGTGCTCCCACTCGTCGTAGGCAGGATCTCACTCCTCGTAGGCCAGTTGTCACTCGTCCGTCGCCACATATTACTCCCCATCCGTCGCCACAGGTTACTCCCCGTCCGTCGCCACAGGTTACTCCCCGTCTGTCGCCACAGGTTACTCCTCGTCCTAGGCCGCATCTCACTCCACAGTTCAATTCTACTTCCCCTACGCAACAGGTTGTCATTCCTACGTCGGAAGATAGCACTCATCCTATAACCTCGCCTGACACTTCTACTATCCGCTTGACTCCTACTCCACCGTTGCAATTTACGTATAGGAGAACGAGGGATAGCACATCTTATCATGGAGGTTTAGATAGCATTGCAGAGGGCGATGAGGCAGGTACTAGCAGTGATTTGGTACTCCATAGTAAGAGGCAACGTAGGAGTTAGATATTCAGTTTTTTTAATTACTGTAATTAAATCATATGTTTAGAATATTATTATAATTAAATTATAGCTGTTGTTTATTATTATTATTAAATCAAAGTTTTTTTTATTATTGTAATTAAATCGTATGGATGAATGATTTTAAGTGTAGTATTGATCTGGATGAATGATTTTAGGTGTGGTATTGAATTGGAGGATGATGTTGGCTGTGATATTGAATTAGAGAATGATTGTGGCTGTGACATTGAATTGGAGGATGATTGTGGCTGTGGTATAATGGTTTTAGTTTATTGCAGGTTTCTCCCATTAAGGGGTAATACAATACAAATTTGACATTAATATCATATCTCCTAAAATCGCCACTCCCAGTTGCGGTTTTATGTGAGAAAACCGCTACTGGGAGTGGCAGTTTTGTGATGAAACCGCTACTCCCAGTAGCGGTTTATCTGCTACAAATTTTAAAAAAAAACCGGTTCATTTTACGTTGCTTACGTGGACAGTATATTGGGAAAAAAAAAAGATAAGATGTATTTTGAGAATTGAGGAGCTTGTTAACAATATTAGGGGGAAAAAAAAATCTTTTTTCAATTGGCGGTGAACTCAAAATTTAAAGCTTTTTAGTATAACCCACATCCTGCTTTTTCCTCCACTCATACTGTTGCAGGTACCTAACTGATCCCATAAAAAAAAGAACTGATCCCCCTAAAAAGCCTAACTGATACGTTTATTCAAAGTCACAGAAAAACGAAGAGCGAAGAGTAGAGGGCATGGGAAGGGCAATTTGCGATCAGCGAGCCAATGATTCCAGTGAAGGTTAAGGCACTCTAGTACTCAACCCACGGCCGGCGATGTTAGCCGGTGACCCACGGCCGCCAGAAGGAAGAAGGCCCCCTAAGGTACCATTACTTCATATCTTCATCTTCATTCTCATTTTGTTGGAAAAATTAAAACCCTGATTTTTGCGCCAATTCAATTTAGTTCAATATTGTAATTTATAAAGTTTAGTTTAGTTTAATTTGTTGTTTTGTATTCATGTTAATTCGATTAAAATTCTAATTTATTTTAGTTTAATTTATTGTTCAAGTTCATGTTAATTTATTTGAGAGTTTCTCAATGGCTCTTAGTGCCATGTCAAATTAATCTTAAGATCTTAAAACTTTTCATTCAATCTCAATAATAATAGTTAATACATATCCTAAAATCGACCCAAGTAAGTCTTCATTGAAGAGTGCTTTTAAACCTACCTTGATTAAGGAGAATAAAATTATAGTTCTCATGGTCAAAACTAATAAAAAATCAAGGTTATTAGTTTATTGGTAATTTATTTATTTGTCTAATGAGTCATTTATAGTGACTGTCTGAGGGATAAAATTAATATAGATGAATCTGGATATATATTTTGTATTGATTAATATATATCTGATTTAGTGGATATTGGTGGTCCGATTATGCTGGCTACTATTGATTTTGATGCTGGGCTAGCTGCTGGATGACTGGTTGGGTGGACAATCTGGCTGGCTGGCTGGGCTAGCTGGACAGGTCTGATTTTGCTAGATAAAGTGGCTCTGCTGCTCGTGGGCTACTGCTGCCTTGTGGTATGCTCTTGTTGCCTGTGTGCTGTTTTTCTTCCTTTGTTGGTTTGGCAGAAAGCTTAAATGCATTTTATTTTGGCAGTAGCTCTTACATCACCCATGCTGATGTTCTTTTTAAATGCTTACCTACCACTATAATTCACAATGCCTATTTAATTTTAGTTAATGATTTTAAGCATTGTGAGGATGAATTGTTGCATATCTCTTTGTACAAGATTTTTTTGAGCTATAATATAGTATCACAGCTGCATTCAGATAATACAGTATTATGTAGTTGTTATCCCTTTGTGCTGAAATCACTACTATCGTTTTGTTAATGCTTGCTTTGGGCTTTTGGTGCTTCTGTGCTACTTTGGTCTATGTGTAGTTGCTTTTAGTGTTAGCAGGCTGGTGGTTTCCTTATTTTTGTTGATTTTTGCTTGTCCCTTTGTTAGCTGTTGTTAGTGCCAGCAGGTTGGTGGTTTTATAGGTGTTGTTTCAGCTTGTTGTTTATGGAGTTGGTGGGTTCTTGTGTTGTTGCGGTGGGTGCACATGACGAGCTCCCCTCACAAACCATGCATTTGCTCCCTTTTTGGTTGTTCTTGGCTTTGGTGATTGCATATTATTTCTTTGTTAGCTATTAATAAAATTCTCTTGCCAATTTTTTTGTTTTCTACTTGTATTTGCCTTTTAGTTTTGGCAATTCATTTTTATGTTTGTGACTCTATTCCAAATAAGGGAGATGCTTTAGTATTAAATGTGGTTTTGAATTGCTGAGATTACAGTTTAGCCTCATTGTAGTGACTTAATCGGTAGCATCCCAAAATGATAGTAAATCTATCCTTTTTTTCCTGACTGTGGTGAATCAGGACGTGAGGACCTAAGAACAATAGTTAAAACAAGGCTATAGGGTATGGATTAACAATAGTTAATGTAAGTTAAGTTATATTATTTTCCTTCTGCCAGGCAGAATTTTCAACTCACAATGCCATGTTATATAAGTCAGAATGCTTGTTACTAGGAAGAATTTTTCTTCTGCCATGTTATATACACTGTTTTTGTTGTGCAGCCATTTGATACTACTAGGAAGAATATATATTAAACTTGCATATTGCCAATTTATTCTATAGCTACGAGGTTCCTTCTTAAGGACATGAAGTTTATATTTATATATAAAATTCATATTTATTATATTTGTATAGACATCTAACTTGTTACTTTTTTTTTTTTTAAATAGATCCCAATTGTTTCAAGAAGCAATGGTGGCAAAAAGTAGATTCAAAGAGTCACTATTTTCTTAACCGGACAAGGTCGATCTTTTGAAGTACTACAAGATTGTGTTAGCAGTGCAGTTGATATATTTGGATTGGAGGATTGTATATATTTAATTTCCTTGACTTGTTTAAATGTTTAGATGATCCGTATACTATTTGATGAATGTTTTTCTTATTTACTTTTAGGCTTTGTAGTTAATTAATTATATATCAAGAACTACTTTTACTTTTGGCATATAATTATATTGATAGTCATGAGCAGTTGTATTTAATTATACATATAAATATAAGACAATGAATGATAATAAGATATCGTTTATGCATTTTCTATATATATTATTGTAGAGATCGTATATATATTGTTTAGAAGTATTAAACATTGATCGGAATATGATCAGACATTCGATCACTTATAATTTCTTATAGTTACAAAATAAGGTAAATTTGGACGCTTTTTTGCATTAAGATTTTTTGCATGGTGCATCAAAAGGCTAACAAGGATTGTACAACTACTAGGACTAGAAAAAGCGTCCCAATTCATATTGACTCAAAAAAGCGTCCCAATAATCTTCATCATGGACGAAAAAAAGTGTCCCCATAAATTATAGTGAGACATTTTTAAGCGTCCCAATTTTACAAGTTGAGACCTAAAAAGCGTCCCTATATAGCCGCCTTGAAATTAGGGATGCTTTTTTGAAGCGTCCAAAAAGGAAATTGGGACGCTTTTTAGTGTCCCTATATGACATAAAAAAGTCCATATTGACCATTTTTTGGTAGTGGAGAGTATATCCAGTTTTACTGGGAGTGAAAGTAATCTTCTTAGTCTACTGCTTTCATCGTTTTTTTTCCTACCCACTACTTTAACAAGGAAATAGGGGGGCTGGTTCCCAATTTATGGATGGGTTAGTATTCCCTTTTCTCACTTCTGCATTCTTCTATATATACATGTTCTTCCTTCTACAAGTGAAAAGCTCAGGAAAGCTATTCTTTTTTTTTTTTTTTGGTAAGTAGGAAAGCTATTCTTTCTTAAGGTTAGTTCTCTCTCTTTTACAATTTATTTATATAGACTAGCCTTCTATGCACGCTTTGCGTGCGATAGTATGTTAAATACATCTATTAATTAGCCTAAACAAACTTTATATATATATATAAAAAATTTCTTTCATTCGGTCATCCCACAACAATGAACGAAAGAAAAGTTTTATTTACCATATTCTATTGGCTACCAAATTTCTACGATAATCAAAATGTAATTTTTTTTTTATGAAATATATCAATATGAATGTCTATTTATAGAGAATAAATATTAATTTTTAAATGTTTGTTTTATTTTTTCGAATTTTATATCTTGTATTATTTTCATTTAAAAAAGTTCAAAAACAGTAATAACTCTTCTTAATAAATAGGGGGTGATACAAATTAAGATTTTAGAAAGTTTTGAGGGTACGATAGACATTTCAAGGGGGGACACCATTTGTAATACCCCGAAATTTCGGGATATTTTAAATTTTTCTTAATTAATTAATTATATAATTAATTAATTATTTAATTGATTATTATTTAATTAATTATTAAATTAGGTGTAGCAATCTAATTATTTCATCCTGGCCCAAACCTTTTCCCCTTGTCATGCTAAGACCCAAACCCAATTTCTTTCCCCTTTCTCTACACCTCACGGCCCCCTTGTTTCTTTTTCCCTTTAATTGATTTATCTAACTTATTTTCACCAATATTACTAACTTATATCTATTTTGACATTTTCCTAAAAATCCTATTTTTATCCCAACTTCTTCTACTTTGACTACTAGATTTTAGGAAGCCAATAACACCCATCCTCCTTATGATACCCCACGGCCCCCTTACATTCTCCTTCAAATTATTTAATTCCTTTTCAAGCTAAAATAATAAATCATATCTATGTTTGACCAGATTCCAAAAATCTAATTTTTATCCTCCTACTTTCTCTACTAGATTTTAGGAGTTTGTTTTACTCCCTTGCCAAGTATTTCTACACGGCCAACACACCACAAAAAGGGGAACCACTTTTATAATTCTTAATCTCTAAAAACTAAACTATAAATAAAAACTCCTCCTTTTCCCCACACAAATACTTCTTTCATTTCATCAATTCAAACACCTTCATCAAAGAAAGTTCAACCTTTAGCCTTTAAAGATCGAACCATTCACCATCAATATTAGATTATTAGGTAATTAGATTGCTTTATTTAATCTGTAGGATAAATTAGTTATATAATTTCTAGAATAGGTTTAATCATGCTTAGAATTGTTTAAGAATTACTCAGAATTATTGTTGAATTGATAAAACATACTTGTTGATGATTCATTAGAATGGCCGAATATTTCTAAAATGTTTTGATGAATTTATTTTATGTTTCTGTATAATCTATGTATGTTCTATGATTGTTTTATGATTCTTGTTAATTTAAAGTTGATGAAAATAATTATTGAATATATATGGATGTGAGCCGTGTATGTTATGTTAGGTTCAAACATGTTTCTTTGATAAAAATATTATCTTTATGTTATAATCTTGATCTTTTATTAAAGTCTTGAACTAATCTTAATTTTTGATAATTAATCTTGCATTTAACCTTTAATATGATCATATTATTGCTAAATCTTGAATTTATTCTTGATAATTGATTAGCCTTGAAAAACCGTGTGGTATATAATAATAAAAGGAGGATTTTTATCATGTTTTGAGTAATATTTGTTGATGATTGTTAGTTTATTTGATTATTTATTTATTTAATTGATTGATTGAATTGTTTATATGATTATTTAAGGAATTGAATTAATTGTTGTTTTATTTAGTGAATGTCGAGTGGTACAAGTCTTGGACTACAGTTTTGAGTCAAGTTAAGTTGGACTAGAATTGATTAGAAGTCAAGTTGTGTCATTAAAGGATTGAGTTGTGAACTAGAATTGAGAACAGAATTGTAATATGGAAAAGATGATTAACTATGAAGTGACCGCCTATCTAGTGGCTTAAGTTGCCATGAACATAGGTTTAGTCGAAGCCATTGTCCTATCTTCGGATTTGGGACAGTTCTTGATCCCAGTGCCGGGAAGTAGATCTAACGTGGTTGACCCGGCATGAGCAAGGAAAGTTGGGGAAGAATTAAGGTTTCCCCTACGAGCATATGACTGGTCACGGATTAGCACCTGAACTGAATAGAACTGAAGAGTCAATAGTGGTGTCAAGAAGTCTAGAACCGAATAAGTTAGTATAGAAGGCCTTGGTTTATTGTGATGTTATGTTTGTTTCCGCTGCGTACTTGAACGATGATGTCTATGAATGATTTCCTGATGATTTGTTTGACTATTTGGTTGACCTGTTCTGATTATTATGTTTCTAATTGTGTTCTACTGATTAAGTAGAACAATCTAATTACTCACCACTGACTGTGGACCCCAAAACCCTTTTCAGGTACAGGTGATGATTGATTGAGTTACGCAAGGGCTGGGATTGTGTGCGAGCTAGTTTAGCAGTTTATTTTTATTCTAATGTTCACCCGTAGCCTTTGTATTATTTTTTAGTGGGCTTTTCCTTATTTTGTAGCATTGTTGGACTTTAGAAACGTATTTATTTTGGATTATTTAATGGTTTTAATGAATAATATGAACTAAGTTTAGAGCTTCCACTGTAATTGATGAATCTGATATTAAAGGTTTATAGATGTTAATGATCTGTATTATTGTTTTCCCCGAAAACAACGCTGCTAAAATACGGGTCGTTACACCATTGCTCCCCCTTGGCTTATATAATAGAGATATAGATAATTACTTACATTTTTATTGTTGGTGTTTATTATACAATTTGTTTCAGCTTTATTACATTAGCTGTTATTTTTACTATGTTTGATATACATAGTAATCTGCTCTTGCTCAACTTTTGTTTGGTTTTAGATTTAATCTAATAGTTTTCTCTAACTCTGGTGCTAGCATTTTTAACATAATGGAAAATGAATTTCTGGTCTATTTAAAAATATTATCTCTATAGGTCTTTTATGTCTATGTATGTGTTAAAAGTCTAGTGAGTTTGGTGGATTTTTCATGTGAATGCTAGACTTTGCACATATTTTTTTTAAATTTTCCCTGTTTATTTATGCTAAAGATAGATGTCTTTCATAAAAGTATGTGAATGCAATGAGTATTTTAAAAGTGAGGTTTTGGCTGAATACCACTTACATAATACCTTCAGCTTAAAGTTGTGTGATTGCACTGCCTTTTCAAACTTTGGCTTTTACAGCATTTTAAAAGGTTTTAGCTAGATTTTCAAAAGGTTTTTTTAAAAGTGAGGTTTTAAAAGGTTTTAGCTGGATTTTTCACTATCATAGAGAATAAAGTAGTATGATCTTCAGTATATATGTTTCTTGGTGATTTTTGCTTCTCAGGACAACACATCCTTACTTATGTGCTTCTTTACATGTGGCTTTGCTGAGTTTTCTCTACTCTACTAATGCAGGTTTAAAAAGACATATCACTCTATTACAGGTCCACATTTGTTCAGGTTGGTCAGCTGCATTACTTTTAAGAGCATTAAACATATATACTTGTTGTCACAATTTACATATAGAATATATGTTCATCTTGGTCCCATTGTATTATTCAGCATGGCTTTTGTGTTTGAATGCTGAATTATTTAATGTTTACTTCTATTATGTTAATTGAGACCAATAATAAATTACATATAGAATATATGTTCACCTTGGTCCTATTATATTATTCAGCATGGCTTTTGTGTTTCAATGCTATATTGCTTAATGTTTACTTCTATTATGTTAATTGAGACCAATAATGGAATTTAATATATATGCTAGACTAAATAGGCAGGACTCTAAAAGTCTTTTAACCTTCGTAGAAGCTGAAAATATTTTTATATATTTAAAATAGCCTTTTACAATTAAAATTATCCTTTAGGTATAGGCTGATAATATGTTCTGGTTGGTGTATAGGCCATGGCACCATTAATTTTGCCGATCAGCATATCTTTCCTTCCAATTTTAAGAGACATATGTGCATGCTTAGGATTACCCAAACCTATTTATAGCATCGCCAATGTGGCTGAGAATGAGGCTTGTGTTATTGTTCTGAAGGAAACACATCCAGATTCCTTTGTCTTCCATGGAGACAAAGGAAACACGCTTCAAGATTCGTACGAATCAGCTGCTGAAAAAATGGTCTTATTTTTAGTAAGGAAATATAAAATAATTGTAGTGGATGCTAATTTGGAAGATAGAAGAAGCATTGAGGAAGGGGTACAACTCTTTAAAATGCAAAGAGATGCTTTTGAGGCTATGGATCAGCAAGTGCCCTCACGTCGCTCGGCAACTTTGTCATCTATTAAGGGAGTTCATAGCAGCCTGTATATTGTCGAAGTAGATTTCTTAGCTATGCTTTGAATTGTGGTTAAGAAAACTCAGGCTCAGATAACCCCTATAGAGGTGATGGCTTTAAGTGATATGCAGTATAAGGCATGGCTAACACTTGCATGCATTGACAGTGTGAATGATTTTAGATGCCTAGCTAGAGATATGACTCCTACTGCTGAAGCTACTAAGTAGTCCTTGGCTATGAAAGTTGTTAGGGAATTAATGCAGATGTATCACTTCAATGTTATGGATATCAATTATTTCTTCTTAAGTGTGCCTCGCTTGGTGCTGAAATGTGAACGAGAAAAGTACATTACTCTCAAAGAAAAAGTGCATAGTCTGGTAGAGGAAATGAGCGCACAACCTTTGGTTATAGAGCAGGACCAACTCACTCCCCGGGGAGAGCAGAACAGAATTCTAATTGGGCCCAACCCTCCACTACCTCCTAAGAAGAGAAAAATGGATTATCTAGGGAAATCTTTAGCAGTCACCATCCCTGAATGTGTTGATCTAGCCAAGGTGCAAGGCATTTTCAAGAAGAAGAAAAAAGAATAGCTAGCTTGTTTAGGTTTGTAGGCTAGAAGTCAGTAGCAATGTAATGGAACTGGTGTATTAATGTAGCATCTATTTGAATCTAAGGTAGCTACATATTTTGGGTATTAGTAAAGCTTTAGGACTTATTTGGGGCTTATTTTGGTGCCAAATATGCTTAAGGGGAAAAACTTTTGGTTCAGTGAATGTATCTCCTTATTGCCTTAGATTGTACTACTTTTGCTTTCTTTGCCAATGTATTGTACTGCATATGTGTATGATTGGCTAATCACTATGCCATATATAAATAAAAAAAAATCTCAAGTTATATATCTTGTTTCATCTAAATATATTCTCAATCTTCTTTTCTACCTGCTACAAATTTTGCTTAGGGCCATTAAGTACTACTTTGTAATAATAAAAAAATCTAACTTTTGAATATGCCTACTATGATCTGGTTGATTAGATGCATTATATCTTTGCTCTTCTTGTCTTGTTCTGTATCTCTTGAGATTAGTGGCCTGCTAGATACATTATTTTACAATTTTTTTACAAAATAACCTCACGATTGAGAAGAAGGCAAAGTCTCAAGGACAGACTTTTCGTTAGTTAAATTACTGCATTTTGGCATGCAGATTATTTCAAACTTTGGCCGCTCGAATTAGACCACCTAGTCCTCAAAGTAGGCGAATTGTAAATAATGAAAATGCGAGAGATGGGCTAAGTTACATGACTCAGCAAAGAGCTACTGCAGCTAATGTTTCTCATTTGCATTGTAATCTGATTGATAGCAGTTCTTACAACTCGCCACAACTCAATTTTATGCTTGAACATCTAATCAATGTATCCCTTTAACAAGATTCTTTTCCCTCTTAGGCTGCTGAATTCTTTATATATAATTTAGTTTCGGACAGTAAAGGTTGACAAAATGGTGCAATTCTTCATTTCTATTAACACAACCATTACAGAACCTTGGAGAATTTCCAATGAGGTAATTATGCTTTTACTCTAAAAAAAGGGAGAAACTGTGGATCAAAGGAGAAAAAGGTGGTCAATATTATCTACATAAATTTGTTTCTTCTTTGCTACATGTGCTTAATCTCAGTACAAGAGGGACGGGACCCTTTTGATTTTTCTCATAACAGGAACATTCTTTTTGCAGTAGGCCATAATCGCATCAGGAAAAACATTTCTTGTCGAGAATACTATTTGTTCCTGCTGCAAATTCGCCCTGGAAATTGCATATTACTAACAGGTCGGATACTACTTCAGTTCATAGTTGACATGTATGTCAAGTTAGAAAACAGCCAGCTCGATTTCTTTAGAAATAATCAGCTAATAATCAGAGCAGATCTTTACCAAGGACTGTTAGACACAGTTGTTTCCATTGAGTATGCAGGAGCTAATGCTGGCAAGAGGATCATTTTACCGCCACCTTTCATTGGCGGTCCACGTGATATGAAAAGGTAGTGTCTTAATGCAATGGCACTTGTCCAAAGATTTGGCAAGCCACATATATTTGCCACAATGACATGCAACCCAAATTGGCATGAGATCAAGACTGAGCTCCGTGAGGGGGAAAAGGCTCAAAATAGACCAGATGTCATTGCCCGCATATTCCACAGCAAATTAAAGTCTGTTAAAAAACAAATAATGGAGAAAAAAAATCTTTGGAGATGTTGCTGCGCTAATATATGTTGTTGAGTTTCATTAACGCGGGCTACCACATGCTCACTTTTTAATAATTCTTTTCCGCTCTGATAAGCTTAAAGCGTCAGAAGACTTTGATAAGTTTGTTTCGGCAGAGATCCCTCTAAAGACACAACCTCACCTACGCTCATGTGTTTTGAACCATATGCATGGTCCTTGTGGGGTAGCTAATCCTCAATGTCCATGCATGATAGATCATGAAGGCCGAAAGATCTATAAATCAAAATATCCTAGACCTTTTGCACCATATACTACTAATAGAGATGATGCTTATCCTATTTATAGAAGGAGAGACACTGGAGAAATTGTATCTATCCGACATCATGAGATGGATAATCGATGGGTTATACCTTATAATCCTTACCTTTTAGCTTCTTTTAATTGTCATTTTAACGTGGAAGTGTGCTTGACCATCCAAGCCGTGAAGTATTTATATAAGTATTTTTATAAAGGGCATGATCGCGTTTCATTTGGCATAGGGCCTGCAGGCAGCCAACAACCTATTGATGAAATTGAAAAATTCCAATTTGGGCGTTGGCTTTCTGTACCAGAAGCAACTTGGAGGCTTTTCGGCTTTGAGCTCTACGAAATGTACCCTCCTGTTTTGCCATTGCAGATCCGCTGCGAAAACATGCAGTCAATAAGCTTTTCTCCCACAGAAAATCTGGAAAATGTTGTCTCTGATTACAGGCGGGCTCAAACACCGCTGACTGAATTCTTTAGAATGCATCGAGATAATTTAGCTGGAGGCCAATACCTATATTTTGAATTTCCAGAGTTTTTCGTTTTGCATGATAAAGCAAGGAAATGGTCACCAAGAAAAAAAGGAAAAATGATTGGCCGACTTACATTTGTAGGACCTTCAGAGGTCGATTCGTTCTATCTACGGCTACTGCTTCCAAATGTTAGAGGCCCTACTTCATTAGATGATCTAAAGATAGTTAATAGATTTAAATATCCCACTTTTCAAGAAGCTTGTATCCATCGCGATCTAATCGAGCAATGCCATGTAACCGAAAGATGTTTAGATGAAGCAGTTCAGGTGAGCATGCCCCATTTTCTCAAATGTTTATTTGCTACACTACTAATTTTTTGCCATCCTCCAAATCCATTACATTTGTGGGAAAAGTATTATTTTCATCTATCCCAAGATTTTGCACACAAATACCCTGATTCAGCATCTACATTTCTTTAACTGTAGAAAAACTTGAACAACAATTAGAAATTATGGGGAAATCTTTATCAGACTATAGTCTCGAGCATTTAAAATCTTCCCAAGCTGAAAGCATGAGCATAACTCGGGATATTCGGGATGCATATGATGCCCCACTTCCCGAAGAATACATCAGGGCACGCAAGGAGTTAAATGTTAAACAAAAGCAGGCTTATAAAGACATAATAAGACATCTAAAGTTAGGTTTGCCTGGTGCTTCTTTTATTGATGGGCCTGGAGGTACTGGTAAAACATTCTTGTATTTTTCTTTGTTTGCAAAGGGTAGGCTAATGAACAGAATCGTTTTGTCTACAAAATCTTCTGGCATTGCAGCAGGTTGTTTGCCTAATGGACGCACTACTCATTCTTGATTCAAAATTCATTTAGATCATGACCAACATCTGTCTTGTAATGTTCCTAAGCAAGGAAGTTTAGCTGCACTTATAAGGGAAACATCACTTCTAGTTTGGGATGAAGCTCCTATGGCACACAAAGCTAATATACATGCCTTAGATGCACTTCTCAAAGATTTGTGTGATCCAAACATAATCTTTGGTGGCAAAATTGTGGTCTTGGGTGGTGATTTTCGACAGGTTCTGCCAGTGCTACCATAGAAAACTCAAATAGAAGCTGTAGAAGCAAGCTTGGTTTCTTCTTCACTGTGGCCTGAATTTACCAGGTATCATCTTGAAGAAAATATGCGTGCTAAGGATGATCCACTATTTGCTTCCTTTTTGCTCTCTCTTGGAAATGGTATGTTACAACAAGAAGAACAGCAAATCATCGAGCTACCTCCTTCCATTAGCTTACGCTCCACTGAATCAGATATAGATGCAGACCAATTAATGCATGATCTATGTCTGGGAGGTGAGAACGAAGCTATAACATCTGATACATTCACAAACCGAGCTATCTTAACTGCAAGGAATGATGAGGTTGACATAATAAATGCAACATTTATTCAAAATTTTGAAGGGGAAAGTGTTTGTTATTACAAGAGTTTTGATTCTTTATTAGATGATAATTGTAATCTCTACCCAACTGAATTCCTTCACACACTTACGCCAGGTGGAATGAGCCCACATGAGCTACATGTGAAAAAAAATTGTCCAGTGATGTTGTTGCGAAACCTCAACCCACACTAGTGGAAAAATGACTTGTTGTAACGGGCAAAAAGTCATCAACTAGTCGTTACAGTTGGTATCAGAGCCGAACACTAGGATTACTTCTTGAAAACAAATATAAGCGACGATTCAAGAAGGCATCGCACCTTGATTTCTTCACTCTCTAGTTTTCAATTGAAAATTGAGAAAATTGGAAAATTAACATCAACTGAAAGCCCTAGACTCAGTTTTCATAACCCCAAAAACAACAACTAAATAATCTAATGAAAATTTTCAGAATATTAAACTAAATTGAGCCCTAACGAAAATTTTAAGAACAACTGAAACCCTAAAGACTCAATATTAGGAAAGTAAAAATTTCAGCCTTAAAAACTAAAATTAATCCCTAAAAACTGAAATCTATACAAATTGAAAACTAAAACAACAACTAAAAACAAGATTATAATTGAAAAAAAGAAAGATAACAAGTTTTGAGATTGAAGAAACAATTGATAAAAGAGATTAAATGTTGGTAATACCAAAAATTTGCAAGAATTGAAGCAGCAATTGAAGTAGACGAAGTGGTGAGGCAGACGAATTGAAGCAATGACGAAGGGCTCAAGTGAGGCAGACGAAGCAACGACGAAGGCTCGGTAGTGGCAGACGAAGCAGCGGTAATGGCTCGTGGTGCCATACGAAGCAGCGACGAAGGCTCGGTGGTGGTGTCAAGTGCGTTAGTGGTGTCGAGGGAGTGGGAGAATGCTTAGGGTTTTGAAGTGTTGGTGGTGTCGAAGGAGTGAGGGACTACTTAGGGTTTTTCTTTGTTTTGAAATTTACATCGATTGTACTTCGTATATTGAAGATGCTGTTGAGATTTTTTTTAGACTTTTTGTAACGGGCATAAACAAAGCCCGTTACAATAAAACAAGTATTTGTAATGGGCATGAGGTTTGCCCGTTACTAATTATTGTTTTTGTAACGGGTAGATTTAGGCCCGTTACAAAAACTGTTTTACTTTGTAATAATAATGACCTATTGTAATGGGCAATATAAATGCCTGTTACAAAAACATTTATTGGAACTAACAAATTAAAGGCAAGTTACAAAAAGGGTGTTACAATAAATGATTTTTTTACTAGTGCCATCTTCTTGGTTATGTAATGGAACAAGATTGACATGCAAAGCATTCTTCCCAAATATGATTTTGGCTGAAATTGCAAGTGGTTTCTATAAAGGGGAGCAAGCTATGCTACCTCGGATCAACTTACGTCCTGCATCTTCTTCAAAATTTCGATTTCAATTTGAAAGGAAGCAATTCCCCATAAAATTATGTTTTGCCATGACAATAAATAAATCTCAAGGACAAACATTATATGAGGTTGGGATTTTTCTTCAGCAACTATGCTTCTCTCATGGACAACTCTGTATTGCCTCATCACGGGCCAAAAAGTCAGAATGCTTTCACAACCATCTCCAATCAACAACATTCCTTCCGGCATTAAAAATGTGGTTTCCTTTGATGTTCTACCGAGGGCGAGAATAAGATGATTGTTCATTAATGCGAGGTATGTATCATTTATATGCAGCCACAAATTTTGCACTTCTTAATCAAGAATATAAATAGGTACAGAATACTCTAGTTTTATAGTAAAAATGAAACTGTAAACCTTTTTAGTTGCAGCTCTAATTTGCTGCAACTAAAAAGAAAACGATAATCTGTTCTGTTGTTGAAAGACACCCAATATCTATTAGACACTTATGTATTAACTAAGAAACCCAAAACAACCGTTGCATTTTTTATCTGGTATTAAATATGATTGATAGTTGTTTCAACTGTGTGTGCTATTGATACTGTATTTAAAAAAAATTGGAAATAGGTGCATTCAGTTTATTTCAAAGCTAAGAAAGGAGATCGATTCTATTCGCTCGGTGCATTGTTTTGTGGAAAAAAAAAACAGCGTCTCTAAATTCTTGATATTGAATGAATAGACCCAAGTGCCTATAAAATAAAGTGCAAAACTATCACAGAACTAAAATTAATTTTCTTTTAATGTATTTTATACAAATTTATAAGATAATATTTTATTTGCAACTCTAAATGATTGTTGAGGAATGAGCCTGATGCTTGGTGACTATATGTCAGCGGCTCCAATACAGGGAAAAATACTATCTTGCTTATTTTGTATAATTAGCATCTAAAATATATATGTTATGCATGTTAATGGAGGATTAGCCTCAACCTCAGTAGCCTTCAATTTGTAGTGGTTCATAGTATATATTTTGAACCCTTAGCCTGGTGATTACTATTATTATGTTATGATAATTCTGTCCAGATAGCAAAATAGTAGATTATGTTATTTTCCTTGAATATTTATATCATGCATTACTAGATTATGACAAAATTGATCTATATTTTCCTTAAATAAGCAAGAAAGACAAAAAAAATTATAAATATGATAGTTCTGTCAAGATATTATAAATATGCTATTATAAATATCATGCTTTACTATATTATGACATAATTCATCTATATTATAAATATGCATTGTAAAACATCCCTCAGAATCTGCATCAAAAAAATGAGAGTCCTTGGAAAACATCATTCAGTCACCCCAAAAACAGGAACATCATACACTGCATAGATTACCAACACAACAAGCAAAGATCATGTACAGTGGTAGAAGATTTGAAACTGTAGCAACAGTCATTTCTACTCCTTTCTGCTTTCCTGCCACTCCTTTTATTGTTAAATTTTAAATACAAATACAATATACAAAGGAAAAAAAATGCGGCTAGAAGAGTTAACCTAATATTTGCTATATATATGTACATATATACGACTAAACAATCAGGTTTCTTCTTAGAGTTCAGAAAAGCAGCTCACCTTCTATTACTTTTCCTTCACTTATCTTTCAGAAAACAAGGTATTCTCTAACCCCTTTTCTCCTTTAATTTAATTTTAGTGCAACATTTTCCTTTCTATTTTAACCAAGTTTTCTGAAGTTTTGAATTCAACTCTATTTCATAGTTTGCAAAATTATTAAGATTTGTTACGTTTGATGTGTTACACCTTCATATTCTTTTACTATGTTAAGTCCTCATATTATGTAATTCATTTTTGAAGCTAGGGTGCAAACGAATTTATTTATCTTGCAAAATTATCAAGATTTTTTTGACGTGTTACATCTTCATATTCTTTTACTATGTTAAGTCCTCATATTATGTTATTCATTTTTGAGGCTAGGGTGAAAATAATTTTAATAATCCAACCTTTTAGCCATTCGCAAATAATAAACCAACCTTTTGATTATTCCTGAATAATTCAACCTTTGTACTAAATTTCATAGAGTGAACCAAAACCAAATTTTAGGTGTGATATTGGGGCTAATTTAAGTGTTGTTTGTGTCTTTAGGTAAGTGGTCAACAACGTTAGCGCTAAACTACCCAAACTCTACTTAAACCAACCCCAAAACGACACCTAAAATTTGGTTTTGGTTCACTCTATGAAATTTGGTACAAAGGTTGGATTATTTAAGAATAATCAAAAGGTTGGTTTATTATTTGAATATGGCTAAAAGGTTGGATTATTAAAATCAAATATTCCATTTATTTATCTTGCACTTTCACATCTATGGACATTTATAGTGTTTATTACTCCTTCATTTGCAGTGGCAAAACTATGTGTTAATCTGTTAACTAAACAAGGTTATGAAACTATTAGCTTATAGCTATTCTAGAAAAGAAAATACATAGGAAACATGGTTTACAACAAAAATTTGGCTGTTAAAATAGCTTTATCATGCAGTGGATTCCAATATTCTATTGATTACTTAAAAGAAAAAGATTTGACAGCATATTAGTAATAATGTTCCTTATACCATACTTCTAAGTTGTAACAGGTTCATGATACAAACTTGGACTCAATTCAGCTGAATTAAAAATACATTAACTAATTCTCTAATATAGTAAATACTCACCTGAACTCAATTTACTTATACTTATATGATATTACTTCTATTCAAATTGTCTTACATCTTTGTCTTTAAATTTGGTATCATCTTAATAAAAATGTAACTTGTGCTTTATCAGTTTATTGGATTTGATGCTGAGTGGTTTGTTTTTCCACATATAATAAAGAAAAAGTTATGAGAAATTAAGTGTACTTGTTGTGATAGAAAGTAAAGCTCTTAGAAAAAGCTTTATAAACTTGATTTACAAATGAACACTAATAGGCACTACATCCAATGTCAATTTTAGAGACGATTTTAACAACAATCAACATAGATATAATTTTTTGATGAATATTTAAAGGACGGAAAAACAAAAGATAAACCTAACTAACTACTCTCAACAAGTACACTTATTTTCTCGTACCTTTTTCTTTTTGCTATGCTTTTCTTCCACTACTAAATTATGACAACCATCATTATCAAATGTGAAAAAACAAATCACTCAGCATCAAATCCAATAACCTGATAACAACAATGGCACAAGTTACATTCTCATTAAGATTTTTTACAAACTACTAAAATTTACTGAAATATGCTTATTTGAAGCTCGAAGATGAAGAAAAAATACAACTATCTGAATGAATAGACAGACAAGAGCGGAAAATATAAGGTCAAGGTGAAAGTCATTCATCAATCAAGACCACAGCAATCACCGGGCAAAAAGAAGGTGCAACGAATGGTTCTCAAAGATGATAAGGTGAAAATGCACTTAATTCCTTTTAAACTTGATTCAATCACTTTTTAATTCAAAAAATAATCTATGATACACGCAATGTATTCCAGGGAAACAAAATATCTGCTTCGTTGTTTGGCACAGGCATTGATAGCTACGAAGAGGCTCTCGTACGCAAGGGAGAATATGAGATTTCCGAAGAACCTATTCAGAAGATACCAGATGCATTCAAAAAAGAAAGGCTATCCATATCAGATGCATTTTAATCAGAAAATCAAACTAACTCCTCTTCATGTTGACATGACAACACTAATGCCCCAGTACATGAAACTTGCATGGCAGTCATACCTCGAACATGCGATGAAGATCAAGAGCTGATTGGTAATTAATATTTATTTCTTAGACATAAATTGTTATTATTGAAGGGCTAATATTAACCGTTTAGTTTTGCACGTATTAGATGTTGTTGGAATACTGCTATTTGTCGAAGAAATACGTGATGTAACTACTGCAAACGACACCCAACCAGTGCGTGAGATTGTCATAACTGATAACAGGTTCAATCTTTGCTATTTTATTACCACTTCAGTAGTAATAATTAATCAAAATCAAATGGATTGTATATTACATAAGAAATTGATACTCCAAGATATCTAACAGCAATAGCCATCCACGCACAATGACCATCTCTGCATGGAATGATTTTGCTGTGAACGAAGGTTCTGAGATGAAAGAAATGGAAGGTGTATTTCCTGTTGTTGGCTTCACAACATTGCGAAGGACTGGCCACAAAGGTAACTTAAACTAAATATCTTAGAACAAAAAAACCTAAATGTCAGCACTTGTACATTAATTTCTGTTTCACAGGTTTTTCTCTAGCAACAACCATGTCTACCTACCTTATGAAAGAGTCAACTGGTGAAGGAATTGCTGACTAGTGGATCTGGTAAATTCATTTCCCATTTCTCAAATTTTTCTTAACTAAAATCAATATACAAATCAAGTAGCTCAGATCACTTTTATTAAATCTACAAATAGGGGAAACACAAACATGAGCTTCTTAGTACAACTCAAAGACCAAGTTCAAACAGCAAGGTGCACCTCAACTGAAGAGGCTATTACGCTCGTTGCCGACATCAATGCTAAAAAGGTAAATTCATAAAGGCTAACTGATACATGCCTATTCTACTAGCATATGGAACTGTCTAAATAAATGTAAGGTACAATTTTTATCACAATGCACTTAACTATGGTTTATTATTAATTTAACCTCAACTTCAAATATATAGATTTTTCTACTACGAATCTACTTTAACCTCAACTGCACTCTAAAGATATCTTTAATAAATTATAAATTAGTTTGCAATATAGTAATGCTAAAACAGCTACTTACTATGATCTTAATACAACCAGGCTGGCAATACAATCCAGGAAGAAAAATTCTAGATTAAAGTCAAGATTGAACCCATAGAAATTGATGCCTTGTATGCTTATGTCGGTTACCACAAATGTGGCCGGAAATCAAATGTGGAACTAGGCTCGGTGTACAACTGTATGAATTGGAACACAACTGAGGCTACTGGAATTCCATGGTATGCTAACTTATAAACCTTAAACAGCCACTCAATACATCAGAAAACTTTAGTTTAGGTGGAATAAACTTTTAATAATTAGTGAATTCATTTGCAGCGCTGCCTTGAAGTTTGATGTAATTGATCAATCTGGGAAGCGACAGTTCACTATATTTTCCAAATACGTCGAAAAACTCTTCCAATTAACCTTAAAAGAGCTTTACAACTTATACCCTGATGTACGCTTCTATCCTTTGAGCTTCTATAATTTGATTCATATGTCTATTACTATTAAGCATACCAGAAATATGATCATAATCTCCTACCATGTTTATATCCATTAAGATCTTAATGTGTTTTATCATAGATTGTTATGGTCATAGCAAAAAAAAATTTACACAACAATGCTCTAAAACTCAACATGGATAGATATAAAATTAATCACCAAATTTCTACTAAATTTTAAAGCCTGAACAATTGTAAATGTCTAGAACCAAATGTAAAGAAATATTAGTAGGTAAGCTAAGATATTACTACCCATTTTAAGTTTTCGAGGAAATGCATTTGTAAATATTCAGAACTGAGTGTATTCTTAAAAAGCGAAATGCTTTGCTAATATTCATTTTAAGTCTTAGAGAAAATGCTTTATTATTTACATTTAAACTCTTAATTGATGGGTAAGATCCAACGAACATAAAAATAATCATCAAAATTTGAATGTGGTTGTATAATTATTTACATCTAAACTCTTAATTATAATTGTAGGAAGACAACTCTTAACAAAGAAGTTATGTTCCAAGTTGGCCCGACAATTGCGCTCAATACTAGCAACCAGCTCAATCGGGCCATCCGAAACATAAAGCTCCTCCCAGTTGCTTGATGTGCAGTATTAGTAGCTTGATCCTTCAATGACATTGGTGTAGCACCTTTTGTGTAAGATATGCAGCTACACCTAATTTTAGAAAAACTACTCCTTCGCACTAAACTTATTATGTAAATTAAGTGCTTGGTAGCATCCCAACTTCTCTTTTGCTGCATAGTATGCTACTAGACTGTAACGTCTTTGACTTTGGCCTTTAGCCTTTCTCAAGTCAAGCAGTTTCAGATACTTAAATATACACAAAAAGAACATTAATATAAGGACCGTTCAATTTACAGCGAAAAAAAAACCCAAAAAAACTAAATCCATTCACGAGCGTATCATAACAAACCTATAAATCCGCTACTCGGGAAATCTGCTTTTCGGGGCCACGCGCGTGTAGCACGCGGGTCATGACTAGTATTTGTAAAAGGGTAAAAGTTTTAATGCCATCTGTTATAAGCTCAAACCAGCACGAAACCTAAATCGGGCCCAAACTATTAAAATAACTTAGTCTTATCAATTTGTCTCTCCTACCGTCTAATCCTAAATCTTAAAAAAAAAATTCACTCAACACTCTCTCACCTCCCTCATGTAAACAAGGAGGAAAAAGGAAGAGAAAAAATCCACCATCAACACCACCACGACAGCCACGCCGGCACCATCACCACCCTATTCTGCCGCGCCGTTGTCCTCCCTCCTGCACCTTGCTGCTGCCGCCACTACTGGTGGCACACACTCTCCCTCTCTCTTCCTCTCTCACGTATAAATTTTTAAAAAAAACCTTTGCCTTCCTCACGCACCATAACCATCACTGCCAGACCTCACTGCCGCCGCCATCGTACCTCACCTTACCCCCAAAATTGGTGTTGCCTGTCCCCCTAATATGTCGTGCGTACTGATGGAAACTAGTCGGATCTGGACTGGGTCTGTGTGGACCCGAATCTAGATCCATTTTTAAAAATTGGATCCAGATCCGATCAGGATCCGTTGGGTTTGGAATACATGGGTCCAAATCCGATCCGCATCCGTCGGGTTTGGAGTACATGGATCCAGATCCAGATTCATTGGGTCCAACGATTCCGGGTCCAAAACGGGTCCACCATATTTCCTTTTAATAAATATGAAAATTCTACTATTAAAGCATATAAATAACATCAACTAAATGTTTTACATGTTTTAAAACAATTAATTCATAAATTAGATATCTTACAAATTTTAAAAAGTTACAATAGCAACATAAAATTAATTTTAAGATTATCATGATTCAACTCCATGTAGCAACTACATAGCAATTTTACTCTTGAGTCTTCAATTGTCATCACTACTAACATCGTCAACATTACGTCCTAAAGAAAAGAAACAAAAAACTAAAAAAAAAAAAATATATATATATATATATATATTTAATTAACGTAAAATAAAAATGTTATGTGAGCATAATATTTTTAATATAGAAACAATTGCTTGAGATTACGTAAAAATAATAAGATAGTTAAAATTACAATTTTAATGATATCCACTACTTCTTGCTCATTATCTTCACTATCATCATTAATAGTGGAACAAACATTTGTTCCTTCAAAAGTACCTGCCACAAAAAAATAAAAATTAGATTACATTAGAAACATATAAAATTATATTTATATATGTAATTATTTTATTTTTAAGACGAATTTTAGCATTCGTCGTTAAAATATGTATATGGGTTATGTCGAGGCAATATTTATATCTGCATGTAGTTATGTAAATATGGGTATTTAGCATTTTTATTTATGAAATTTATTTATACTTATTTTTGGGATTTAATTTAATTGCTTAGCAAAAGAAAAAAATAGATTTTTGGATGGCAAGCATTGTAATGACCCAGTTTTTCGGTATTTTCTGTTTTGATTTATTTTTTGTATTTATGTTATTTTTTATGTATGGTCCAAACTTATTTGGAGTATTTATTTCTATTTTATTTGAATAATTGCGATTATTTATTTTATTTTATTTTAATTTAATTAATTAGAATTTTAATTTTGAATTTTCTAATCAGTTAATTAATTTTTGGGCCAAACGCAATTTAGGCATGATTAGTCATGCATGAGTGCAATTAGCCCAAGTGATCATCAAAGCCCATTTTAAGCTTGCTAAAACCGGCCCCCCTTATGATTTGTGGCTTAATTTTGCCACTTGTTTCATGTTCACACCTTACCAACTTCTATAAATAGAAGAGATTGTAAGGCTTGAACTTCATTTGCCATCTTGATCACCTTGTTCACCAATTTAAAAAGCTAAACACTCTCTCCATTTTACTCCATATTCCACACGCCATTTTTGGGCATAACTCCACAAATTTGTTCTTCATCCATCCAAACCCAAAACTTAAAGATTAATCCTCCATTGATCTTTAGTAATCTAAACACAATTTAAACCTCCATAATTCCATTCAAGATCACTAATTTGGGTTTGATTCCGGGTTGGTTCGTGTGGGTTGGCTCGTATGGGACATGTGTGAGCCGTGTTGAAGGGCCGTGTGTTCGTGCATTGAAGACCGTGCAAGGGTGTTCGTGTGCAAGTCGTGGTGGTGCTCGTGTGGTTCGTGTTTTTGCACCGTGCGTGTTCGTGGTTGGGCCGTGTGGTTTGGGTTTCCGGGCAGCAAGTTTTTGCTATTGTTTTGCGCTCAAGTAATTAAGGTAAAATACTTTTCTACCTTAATTTGTATACTATGATTATAGGGTAGATTAAATGATCAAATTGGGATAGTTTGTTGATGAATGTTGGCCATGTTATGCGTGAATGTTGGGCTGATTTGGGTGATTATTTTATGATATTTGGTTGATTTTTCATGCATGTTATGATGTCCTATGATAATCTTGTGTTTGATCATGTTTATGTATGATTCATGTGAAGTTTTGATGCATGGAAATTCATGAAATGTTGTTGAATTATGTTGAAGTGATGCGTGTGATATTGAGTTCTTGTTGAGTTCTTGATGAGTTCTTGATAATCTTGATGAGTTCTTTGTTGAATCTTGATGATTTCTTTGTTAAATTTTGAAAATTCTTAAGTTAGTTCATGTAATCTTTATGTGTAAAAGTTTATTAAAGTTTAATTAAAGTTTATTAAAGATTATTAAAGATTACTAAAGAAAGTTAAGGAAAAATTAAAGAAAGATAAAGGAATGATAAAGATTGGTTAAAGAAGTTCAAGATTTTGGTAATGTACATGGCTAGACTCAAGAAAAGGCGTAAGAAGCGATCTTGAGAATAACAAAGATGTGATGGATTTGTAAAGATTAGCTTAAGTTTACTTTTAGACGCCTAACCTTAGAGTAAGATTCTAAGGCTTGGGTTAAGACGTTGCCCCTATCCTAACCGCGGTATTGGGATAGTGTATACTTTCTATGTCGTCTTTTGATATGAATTTCCGTAAGATGGGGTTCATGGGTTTGGGAGTAAGATTCTCAATCCTGGCACAGTGGGAAAGTTTGTTCGCGTAAGATGCGTTCGTACGAGCATAGTCTGGTCTAAAATATAAATGATAGCGACGAAGATTAAGTAATGGTAATATTGAATAGTTAAAGTTAGTCAAGTTTCGATCATTGTCATTAATTGTTATTAATTATATTATTATGCTGATTGTATCGCATTTTGGTATGTTTTGCCTGATGAGTTTGTTTGGTTTATTCTATGATTATGTGTATCCATGTTAGGGTGGGACTATTATGTTACTCGCCACTGATAGTGGATTGTTGTTATTTTTCAGGTAACTTTGATGATGACGGTGTTGCTTAGCTTTGGGTTGGGTGAGTGCCATTGTATTTCTATCTTAGACTGTATTTCGTTTTTAGTTCGGACGATTGGTATTTGTATTTCGTATATTCTAACTCTGATAATAGTTGGAGTTGATTTCTAGTATTGATTATTTTGGGTTTAGTATCGTACAATCTTGTGGGTTTTGCACTTTTGGGTTTAGTAATAATATATCTTTTGAGGTTTTGTTTTAGTTTTTAAGTAAGTTTGTTTGTTAGATCGACTATTCGACTCGTCAGTTTCTTCCGCGCCGGTTTAAGCGAGTCGGGTCATCACAATTGGTATCAGAGCTGAGTAGGTTAAAACTTTAAGTGAAGTTTAGGACTTGAGTAAAACCCGGAGTTGTGAGCTTTACAATTCCCAAGTGATAAACCCAATTTAGAATAAGTTTAAGGGAGAAGAGCGTCAGGTAGAAGAATCTGGGATAAGACTCTTTTTCCTATTTCTTTTGATTTGTGTACTTGATTGTAGTGTGGATTTTTGACTGACACTGCTTGTCGTTGTGTGTTTTTTTTTTTGCGATGATTTCAACATGTCCATACCTCGCCGGACAAGTTCGGGAGGACAGAGATTACGAGCGCTCGAGGAAGTAATTCTTACGCTAGCGCACCATAGTCGTCAGCCATCGGGATCGCAGTCGACGTTCGATCGTATCGCTCGTCATCGACCACCGACTTACGATGGGGTTGCCGACCCTACGACTTTGGAGAGTTGGATCCGCGAGATGGGGAAGCTATTCGACGCTACGTTTTGCCCCGAGCACGAGAAGGTCCAGATCGCCGCCTACTACTTGCGAGGAGAGGCCGATAACTGGTGGAGCGTGGCTAGAAATGCGTGTAGGCCCCTGCATTCGATGTCTTGGGCCGAGTTCGTAGCTAAGGTCCAGGAGAGGTTCTACCCCGACGAGTTACAGTGGCAGAAACAGGAGGAGTTTCTTACTCTCACTCAGGGTAAGATGACGGTTCAGGCCTACACCGATAAATTCGCCGGGTTATCGAGGTTCGCTACATCGGTAGTACCATCTGAGGAGGAGCGGGTCAAGCGCTACATCAAAAAGCTAGATCCGAGGATTCGTGGTCACGTGATCAGCTGTGGAGCGAAGACATTACAGCGAGCTTACGAGGTAGCACTCGAGATCCAGGCGTATGTTATCGAGGAGGATGCGAGCAAGAAGAGGACCCCGACCCCGGTGACGTCGCCATGTTTTAAGAAGCCCCAATTCAGTGATCAGGGAGTTCGAGATGCAAAGGCTGTGGCAAGGACTTCCATTCAGGGAAGTGTTGTGACGGGACGCCCATTTCGTGTTTCATCTGTGGTTAGGAAGGCCACAAGGCGTCAGTTTGCCCCGAGAAGAAGCCATGCACCGAGACCAAGAAACTACCAGCACCGGCTAAGACTCCAGTGAAGAACCGAGTCTACTGTATGACTGAGGCAGAGGCAGAGGTCCAGCCATGATGTGGAAATAAGGGGGTCTTTGCTTTTGCAACATGATCTCCTAAATTTGGTCTCTCCTCTTGGACTCGAATGGGCTAGGCAGCAAACTTGGGTTCATGTTAGTAGTTTTGACGTGTGAGGCAAGCCCACGCCAGTTCCCTTACCTTATGTTTTAATTGCTTCTAGTAGTTTCTTTTGTAGAATAGTTTACTTGGAGTTCTATAAATACCCAAGTATGTTTCAATTGTAGTAGAGATTTTAATAGTTGAAATTTTCAAGTAATAAAACTTGAGTTATCTTTTCTTACATATGAGTTGAGTGATTCTTTCATATGTTGGAGCCCTAACTAAGTGAGGTTGAGTGATTCATGCACTTAGTTAGTCTTGAATAATCTTTGTTCAGGAGTGAAGAGATTATTCAAACCCCTATTTGATGATAATCTCGGTCTAGTGATTAGGCAGATTATTCATCCATTGTGTGGTTTAGGAGACAATCAACAACAATTCGTGATTGCCCCCTCTCCCACGCATCAAATTGGTACCAGAGCGAAGGTTGAAGTTGTTCGTGCAGTTGGGCGATTTTCCAGAAAATTGTGCAAACTTCAAACGGGCATTTCTCGGTGTATACTGAGTTATTTTTAGCCGTTTATTTTTGTGGTTTCATAATCATTTCTAGTATTTTATGTAATTGTTGTAGAATTTTTACAATTTTATTGGAGTCCGTAAAAATCCGAGACTAAAGGGTACACAGATTCATGTTCAAATCTGCACACTCAAAAGTTTGAGGATAATGTGGTCAGTGTATTTCGGTTTTTTTGTTGATTCTTTTTGGGTTGTAATCTAGTTGGATTAAAGTTTTTCGAGTGAAATTTTGGTTGTATTCTAAGTAGTTTGGAGTCGTAGAGAGTCTGTAAAAGTTTGGGTTCTTGCACATCTTCATCCAAGATTTCCATATTTGAAGGTCTGTTTGTGGGAAGCATATCTCATACGTACCAGGGTCTTTTTCTAAAGATTCTTTGCATAAATTGGGTCAAAATCATTCTAGTTTATTGTCCTAAATTTTGGTGAATTTTAAGAATCGTTTGATACACTTCTTGAAGGCTGCAAGTGAAGGTGGTCAGAATCTCATTCCCAAAAAGTGGTTAGTACGTTTGCTTCGTTGTGGGCAAACCACTTGGAATTTTTGATTGCATCTTTTTGCATTAGTTTCCTAACATATTTTGGATACTAATCTGGAAGTTTGAGTAAAAAAATAATTAAACACACGTTTTTGGTGAATTTTATAACCTTGAACGAGTTGCCAGTAATGTTTTGAAATCACTTGTTCTATTTTGAGGTTAATGTACAATGTTGGGGTGTGATCTTCATAAACCTTGTTGTCCACTTGTTTATCCTACTAAGTGTGGTATAGAACTCATACTTGATTTTGGTGAATTTACTGCCAATGATCAAGAAACAATAAAATTGTGGATCGAAACTGTTGAGTTGTATTTTAACAAATATCGACTTTGTGAATATGATCTTGTTCAAAGATTGGTGCAAATAATTCCAGACATATGTGATTGGTGGATTCGAGTGAAAACATGGGATGAATTGAGGCAAAAAATTGAGAAGTTTTATCTAGCTCCGGTTCCCGAGGTTTTATCTCGAATTACAATGAAGAAGAATTTCGATCTTTGGATTGTACATACAAATATAACTGAATCAAAGTTGACAAAGGAAGAGGCCAAGGACTATGAAATTGTTGCTCTTGATATTATTTATGAAGATGAAAAGGTGGATCAAAAAAATCAAGAAACCAATGAAGCAAAGAAGGGCATTGATCAAGATGAAAAGGTGGACCAAGAAGATCAAGAAACCAATGAAGAAGAGAAAGGCATTGATCAAGCACCATTGCAAGATGGAGATTTGTTCATTGTTAAAAGAAGCTTGCACTTTGAAGTCATGAGAAGCAAGGAACAAAGGGAGAATTTATTCATAATTAAGGAATTCATGTGTAGATTATTTATTGATAGAAAGTGTTGCACTAATGAGTCATCTAGTGATCTAATGCAACATGTGAATCTACTTCAACGAGTTGAACAAGGGACTAATCCTTTCATTTTGGTAATTCTACATTCAGTTCTTATTTTCATTCTCATGGTTCATCGGATATGGTTGATTGCATGGGTTGAACACTTGGGACAAGTTTTTTTTGAAGAGGGGGAGAATGATGTGGAAATAAGGGGGTCTTTGCTTTTGCAACATGATCTCCTAAATTTGGTCTCTCCTCTTGGACTCGAATGGGCTAGGCAGCAAACTTGGGGTCATATTAGTAGTTTTAACGTGTGAGGCAAGCCCACGCCAGTTCGCTTACCTTATGTTTTAATTGCTTCTAGTAGTTTCTTTTGTAGAATAGTTTACTTGGAGTTCTATAAATACCCAAGTATGAAATAGTTGAGATTGTAGAGATTGTAATAGTTTCTTTTGGGATAGTATGTAATAGTAGAATAGTAGAGATTGTAATAGTTGAAATTTTCAAGTAATAAAACTTGAGTTATCTTTTCTTACATATGAGTTGAGTGATTCTTTCATATGTTGGAGCCCTAACTAAGTGAGGTTGAGTGATTCATGCACTTAGTTAGTCTTGAATAATCTTCGTTCAGGAGTGAAGAGATTATTCAAACCCCTATTTGATGATAACCTCGGTCTAGTGATTAGGCAGATTATTCATCCATTGTGTGGTTTAGGAGACAATCAACAACAATTCGTGATTGCCCCCTCTCCCACGCGTCAAGCCAGATGTAGTCTCAGGTAGATTTCTTCTCTCTGGTATGTTAGCTTATGTTTTATTTGATTCTGGTGCCACTGTTTCTTTTGTGGCTAGTAGTTTTGCCTCGAGGTCTAATCTTCGTGGCAGTTCCCCTGTTATTTCGATCAAAACTCTCCCTTCTGGAGAGGATTTTGTTTGTCAGCGTGAGTTCCGAGGAGTGCCCATCGTTATAGCTGGAGAGCAGGCGGCGACCAATCTGAAGGAGTTCCCGCTGATGGAGTTTGATGTCATTCTTGGCATGGACTGGCTATCGAGGTATCGATCGATTATTCGTTGCCAAGACCAGTCAGTGACATTCCGAGGATCGCAAGACAATCAAATTACCTATTCTGGGATCGTTCGAAAGAAGGGAGTAAAGGTAATCTCAGCCTTGAAAATGAGAAAACTTCGCCAGAAGTGCAATATGGTGTTCTTATGTCAGGTAAGGGACTTGACTGAGGATAGTCTGTTGGACGATATACCTGTAGCGAGGGATTTCAGAGTCGTATTTCCTGATGAGCTACTAGGAGTTCCACCCGAGCGCGATGTCGAGTTTAATATCGACTTAGCACCCGGGACAGCGTCGATTTCGAAGGCACCTTATCGGATGGCACCATCTGAGTTGCAGGAGTTAAAGACGCAACTTCAAGATTTGATCGATAAGGGCTTCATTAGGCCGAGTGTTTCTCCATGGGGAGCACCTGTGCTCTTTGTGAAGAAGGAAGACGGTAGCATGCGTCTGTGCATAGACTACCCAGAATTGAACCGGGTAACTATCAAGAATAAATACCCGTTTCCTAGGATTGAGGACCTATTCGATCAGTTACGAGGAGCGGGAGTTTTCTCGAAGATAGATCTTCGATCTGGATATCATCAGATTCCAGTCAAGAAAAAAGACATGCATCCCGAAGACCGCTTTTCGTACGAGATACGGCCACTACGAGTTTGAGGTGATGCCCTTTGGCCTCACTAACGCACCAGCCATGTTCATGGATCACATGAACCGGACTTTTCATCACTTACTCGATAAGTGTGTCGTAGTCTTCATCGATGATATCCTAGTCTATTCGAGAGATGACTATGAGCATGCAGAGCATCTTCGGATAGTGTAACGACCCGACTCGCTTAAACCGGCGCGGAAGAAACCGACGAGTCGAATAGTCGATCTAACATACAAACTTACTTAAAATTTAAAACAAAAGCTCAAAAGATATATTACTAAATCCCGAAAGTACAACACCCACAAGATTGTACAATACTAAAACCAAAGTAATCAATACTAAGAATTAACTCCAAATACTATCAGAGTTAGAATATACGAAATACATATACTAAACGTCCAAACTAAAACAAAATACAATCTAAGCAAATAAAGAACCAATGGCACTCGCCCAACCCAAAGCTAAGCAACACCGTCATCATTAGAGTTACCTGAAAATTAACAATAATCCATTGTCAGTGGCAAGTAACATAACAATCCCACCCTAACATGGATACACATAATCATAGAATAAACCAAACGATACATCAGGCAAAACATACCAACGTGCGACATAATCATCATAATAATACTAATAGTAACAATTAGTGACAATAACATAAACTTGACTAACTTTAATTATTCAAACTTATCATTACTTAATCTTTGTCGCTATCATTTACATTTTAGACGGGACTATGCTCGTACGAACGCATCTTTCACGAACGAATTTTCCTACTATGCCAGGAATGAGAATCTTACTCCAAAACCCATGAACCCCATCTTACGTAAATTCATATCAAAAGACGACATAACAAGTATACACTATCCTAATATCGCGGTTCGGATAGGGAAACGTCTTAACCCAAGTCTTAGAATCTTACTCCAAGATTAGGCGTCTAAAAGTAAACTTAAGCTAATCTTTACGTTCATTACATCTTTGTTATTCTAAAGATCGCTTCTTACGCCTTTTCTTGAGTCTATCCATGTACATTACCACAATCCTGAACTTCTTAAATCAATCTTTATCATTCCTTTATCTTTCTTTAAACTTTCTTTAACTTTCTTTAATAAACTTCAATAAACTTTACTCAACTTTCATAAACTATTAATAAAATTTTACACATAAAGATTTACATGAACTATCTCAGGATTTCAAGATTCATTTAAAGAACTCATCAAGACTAGCAAGAACTCATCAAGAACTCATCAAGAACTCAACAAGAACTCAACAAGAACTCAACAAGAATTCAATAAAAACTCAACATCACACGAAAACCCCCATCAATATAAACATCAAAACTTCACATGAATCATACAAAAACATGGCCAAACATAAGATTAACGTAGGACATCATAACATGCATGAAAACTCAACAAAATAACATAAAAAGAACACCCAAATCAGCCCTATAATGCACGCATGTCATAGCCAATAATCATCAACAATTCATCCTAACATGATCATTTAATCTACCCTATAACCATAGTATACAAATTAAGGTAGAAAAGTATGTTACCTTAATCAAAATCAACCACTTAAAGACACAAAAACTTGCTGCCCAGATTCGAACCATATGGCCCCAAAATCACGCACAACACGGTGCACCACCACGTCTTTGCACACGAACACCCTTGCACGGTCTTCAATGCACGGCCACCACCGCACAACTTCCACCCATGTACACGGCCAGCCACGAACCACCACGCAAGGCGCCACACACGACCACCCTTCAAACCCTACGAACAAAACCCCAAAACTAAATTTAAACAACGGATCTTGATAAGAAAATGATGAAGATAATTAGGTGTTTAATCACTTAAAGATCAATGGATGTTGGATCTTTAAGTTTGGGTTTGAAAAGATGGATGAACAATGGTTGGGGTTTATAAGCCAAAAAATGGCGTGTGGAAGGAGTGAATGGAGGAGAGTTTTTAGTGTTTAAATGTGGCAAAGGATGATCAAATGGCAAATGAATTCTAAAGCCTTACTTCCACTTCTATTTATAGAAGTTGGTTAAGGTGTGAATATGAGGCAAATGTCAAGACTAAGCCACCATAAGGAGAGGGGCTGGTTGGGCTTAAGCTCACATGGGCTTAAATGATCACTTGGGCCATTTGCACTTAAGCATGAATAATCATGTTTAAATTCGCACTTGGCCCAAAACTTAATTAACTGATTAGAAAAAAAAAATGTTAATTAATTAAAATAAAATAAAATAAATAATAAATCATAAAATAAAATAGTCATATTCAAGCAATAAAAATAGTCCAAATAAATTTGGACCATGCACATAATCAAAATAATTACAAACAAGATAACTAAGAAATTAGCCCAAAATCTGGGGCGTTACAATCTACTCTCCTTAAAGAAATTTCGTCTCGAAATTTAAAGCAAAGGAGACTGCTCACCATCGGAAACTCCGGGCTCGGCACTTATAAAAGTCAGATGAACTCTGACGGAATTACGACTTCTACTGAAGCTCAATCGATTCTTGCGACTAAGTTCGCCTTGCCTTCGCAATAATTAAGCATCAGGTCGTAGTCCTTAATAAGTTCAAGCCATCGTCGCTGCCTCATATTGAGGTCCTTCAGAGTGAAGATGTACTTGAGACTCTTATGATCCGTGAATACCTTACACGAACCACCATAGAGATAGTGCCTCCAGATCTTAAGCGCGAAAACCACAGCTGCTAGCTTCAAGTCATGTGTGGGGTAGCTACGCTCGTGCACCTTCAACTTCCTCGATGCATAAGCGATGACCTTCCCAACTTGCATCAACACGCATCCTAGGTCACTCTTAGATGCGTCACTGTAGACCTCGAAATCCTCCTCATCGTTCGAAAGGGTAAGAATAGGAGCAGAAACTAATCGTTGTTTCAGCTGCTGAAATGCTTGCTCGGAAGCCTCCGTCCAAACGAATCGGATCTCCTTCTGTAGGCGACTAGTCATTGGCCTAGCAATCTTGGAGAAGTCCTGGACGAATCGTCGATAGTATCCGGCCAAACCCAGAAAACTACGAACCTCCGCCACATTTTTCGGGCTACTCCATTCAACTACAACCTTAACTTTTGCCGGGTCTACCTTAATGCCTTCCTTGCTAATAACGTGACCCAGAAATGCTACTTTGCAAAGCTAGAACTCGCACTTAGAGAGCTTCGCGAACCACTTATGCTTCCTTAATATCTCTAGCACTATCCGGAGATGCTCTGCAAGCTCAGACTCGTCTCTCGAATAGACTAAGATATCATCGATAAAGACTACGACACACTTATCGAGTAAGTGATGAAAAGTCCGGTTCATCTGATCCATGAACACGGCCGGTGCGTTAGTGAGACTGATACAGGAGCAAGTGTTGACTTTCAAGATGAGGCACCTCATGTCATTACAACATCCTTAGCCAATGGAGGACTGGGTAAGCTAGAAGCACCATTGTTCCTCACCTTGCTTTACTTAGTCTGATTTGCTTTGTTGGGTTGTAATAAAGTAGTAAACTATGAACTATGTTTGTTTTATGCTTTGTTTTATGCTTTTCCTAAGTTAGCATTTGTATTGGAGCTAGTTATACAAACAAAGGAGGCAAAGGAAGTCCTGCACGACCTTATAGAAGAATGGCACGACCGTGCAGGGGGTCGTGCAAGGGTCAGAAGTTGAAGAAAAGCACTGCACGACCGTGCAGTTATATGCTGCACGATCGTGCAGAGCTCAGTAGCAGTGGCAAGATACAGCATGATCGTGCATGTCAACTGCACGTGCAGCCACGTAACTTTTCGCCACGATCGTGCAGATTAAGACTGCACGATCGTGCAGCCTACAGGTCGTGAATTTTGAGCTGCACGGGTTTCCTTGGGGGCTTGGGAGTTTATTTTTAGACTTGCTAATCTTAGCCATTGAATATCCCTAATCAAAGGCTTAGATTAATCCACTTCCTTTTAGGGTAATGCACATATAAATAGCTCCTTTCAAAGCTTTGTAATCACTTTTGCTTAATCAAAATTTCTGAGATTATTCTCTCTTGTGGCCCTTTGTGAGCTCTAATCCTTGGTGGAACAAAAATCTTGCTTAACTTGGTGATAGGTAAGTCTAAATCCTTTATTTCTTTGTGTTTGTGATTGGATTTAGTTTAGCTCTTGTTGATTATTTCTTAGCTTTGATCTACAAGTTCATATCCCTTTGTTTATGTTCATGTTTATGGTGTTTGTTGAGCTTGAGTATGGATGGACGAATTTTTGCATAGCTTTTGTTGTTTTTGTGTAGCCCATCCTACATCAATTGGTATCCAGAGCTTAAGGTTTCAATACCTTCATGATCCTTGGGTTATTCATTAAAAAAAATTCTAAAATTTTTGTAGGTGTTTTTGTGCACACAAGGTGTTTGATAAATTGTCTAGGTGGTCTTTTCTTGCTCTAAACCCATACTTCCTTGTCTATTCATAATAGGACATTGAAGTAAGCCTTAACTCCTCAAAAGAAGTATCCTCCCTTACCTAGTCCACAAATTTCTAGCCATACTTTCATACATTCATACACTATGGATGATGAAAGAAGTAGAGCGGATGGGTTTAGGAGAAACATGCCTTTTGAAGAAGCTAGACTTGTCTATGTTGAGAATAGTGTTGAGGAGCTAAAGAATGGAATGGCCAAATTACTTGACACTTTTGAAAGACATTTTAGACACTCCCCTCAAACTCCACCCGTTGATGAGTCTATAAGGGGCTCAAACCCACCCAATGGAAATGATAACAATGGTGAAAAGGATATCAGGTTGGACCTTCCGGACTTTGATGGTAGTATGGATCCTCATGATTATCTTGAGTGGGTTAGAACTATTGAAAACCTTTTTGATTACAAAGGCTATGATGATGAGAAACGTTGTAAGTTGACTATTGTCAAGCTTAAGAAGCATGCGGCTATGTGGTATGAAAACTTGAAAAATCGAAGGAAGAAGGAAGGAAAGACCAAAATCTCTTCATGGGACAAACTTAAGAAACACATGAAGAGGAAATTCGTGCCAAGGGATTTCACTCAAGACTCTTACCTCAAAATGAACTCACTCAAGCAAGGGACAATGAATGTTGAGAAATATGCTAGGGAGTTTGAAAGGCTCTCCATACTTTGTGATGTCAATGAAGCACCGAAACACCGGGTTGCTAGATTTGTGGGTGGATTGGAAAGGAAGTTGGGTGAAAAGGTAGAACTACTTGCTAATGATGATTTTGATGATGTGGTGCAAAAGGCGTTGAGGTTTAAAAACATGGAAAGAGTAAGAGTGGGACGTCCTCTAGTGGCGTCCAAAAGAGCTACTACCCTTCAAAATTTGATTCCTCTAAGACCGTTGAGAAGAGGGACACGGGAAAGGCTCCAATGACTACCAAGAGTGATGACGCAAGTAAGAGGCAATGCTACAAGTGTCGTGGCTATGGACACTTCGCCGCACAATGCTCCAAGAATCGAACCATGGTCATTCAAGAAGTCAATGAGGATGGAGTAGTGGTAGAGGACGCAGATGAGGAGTCAACTAATGGTGATGGTATGATGGAGGAACGAGTTGATGGGGACACCGGAACTACTCTAGTGGTTAGGAGGGCCTTGCATTCATCCCCCAAGGCATTAGAGGAGGAGCAAATGGAGCAAATCTTTCAAACCCGTTGCACTATCATGGAAAGGTTTGCAATCTTATTGTGGATAGTGGGTCATGTACCAATGTTGCCTCCATGACTCTAGTGGAAAAACTAGGCTTGGCCACCCAAGCCCATCCTTCACCATATCACCTACAATGGCTCAACCAAGGGAGCGACATCAAGGTAACTAAGCAAGTTGTCTCATTTTCTATTGGCAAATTCTATAAAGATGAGGTTACTTGCGATGTGTTGCCTATGGACGCTTGTCATCTCCTACTTGGGCGTCCATGGCAATTCGATCGCCAAGTAATGCATGATGGTAGGTTGAACACATACTCTTTTAAATTTCATGGGAGAAAGATTATCCTCAACCCCTTTCACCTACACCTAAATACAAAGAACCCATGGGGCCGGGAAACACAAAGAGAGGAAACCTTCTCATAAGTGAGAAGGATGGTACATGGCGAATGTGCGTGGATAGTAGAGCGATCAACAACATCACTATCAAGTATCGCTTTCCTATACCACGTCTTGATGATATGTTGGATGAGCTTCATGGGGCTCAAGTGTTCTCGAAAATTTATTTGAGGAGTGGTTATCATCAAATCCGCATGAGGGAAGGGGATGAATGGAAGACCGCATTCAAAACTAAATATGGCTTGTACGAGTGGATGGTGATGCCTTTTGGTCTCTCCAATGCACCTAGCACATTCATGCGACTCATGAATGAGGTACTTAGACCTTTCATTTGAAAATTTGTTGTTATTTATTTTGATGATATCCTTGTGTATAGTGCTAATGATAGAGAACATCTTGAACATTTGACTAGTATTTTTGATGTTTTGAGAAAATGGAAGTTGTATGGAAAATTGGAAAAATGCACATTTTTGGTTCCTAGTGTAGTTTTTCTAGGATATATTGTGTCTAGGGATGGTATCTCCATGGATCCTAGCAAGGTGGAAGCAATTCAATTATGGCCTACTCCAACCACCCTCACACAAACAAGAAGCTTTCATGGTTTGGCTTCCTTCTATAGGAGGTTTGTGAAGAACTTTAGCACCATCATGGCTCCCATCACGGAATGTATGGAGAAAGGGGTTTTCGAGTGGACATCTTCCGCTCAAAATGCTTTTGAGGCTTTGAAGGAGAAGTTGTGTGAAGCTCCGATTTTGGCTCTCCCGAACTTTGATCAACCATTTGAAGTGGAGTGTGATGCTAGTGGCGTCGGTATTGGGGCGGTTCTTGTTCAAGGGGGTAGACCGGTGGCGTATTTTAGTGAGAAACTTCGGGGTGCTCGGGTCAAGTATAGCACATATGACAAGGAGTTCTATGCCATAGTGAGAGCGCTAGACCATTGGTCTCATTATCTTCGACCAAGGCCTTTCGTTCTTCACTCCGATCATTAAGCATTGAAGTACATCAATGGATCTCACAAGTTGAGTTCATGCCATGCCAAGTGGGTAGAGTTCCTTCAATCATTCACTTTTTCCTCTAAATACAAAGAAGGCAAGAGTAATGTGGTGGTGGACGCACTTTCTAGGCGGCACATCCTCTTGACTACCTTGGATGTGAAACTTTTGGGGTTCGAATTTCTTAAGGAGCTCTACGTTGATGATGGAGATTTTGGGGCACTTTTCAAGGAGTGTCAACAGAAGTGTGTTGGTCCTTTTGTGATTCAAGAAGGGTTCCTTTTCAAGGGGAATAAACTATGTGTTCCTAAGTGTTCTCATCGGGAGCTCATGGTCAGAGAAGCGCACCAAGGCGGATTGGCCGGACATTTGGTGTACAACAAAACGTATGACATCCTAAAAGAGCATTTATATTGGCCTAAGATGTATGGTGATGTACAAGCGGTGATAGCAAGATGTGCTCGGTGTGCCCAAGCTAAGACTCATTTCGAGAGTGGCCCTTATACTTCCTTGCCGGTTCCCTCCCATCCATGGGAAGATTTGAGTATGGACTTTGTGGTTGCTCTTCCTAGGACCCAACGACACCGGAATGCTATAATGGTGGTGGTGGATCGATTTAGCAAGATGGCTCACTATATTCCATGCAACAAAACCGATGATGCTACTAACGTCGCCAACTTGTTCTTTAGAGATGTGGTGAAGCTTCATGGCATTCCTAAGTCCATTGTTTCAGACCAGGATTCTAAGTTCTTGAGCTACTTTTGGAAGACCTTGTGGAAGTTGGTTGGCACCAAACTCTTACTTAGTACCTCATGCCATCCTCAAACGGAGGGGAAACAAAAGTGATGAACCAGACCATGATCTCCATGCTGCGAACTATGGTAAGCAAACACTTGAGGGATTGGGATTTGTAGCTACCTCACATTGAATTTGCGTACAATCGGTCTCATTGTGTAGCAACCGGGAGGACTCCTTTTGAAGTTGTCTATGGATATAACCCACATATTCCCATAGACTTGGTCTCCGGAATTCCTAAAGAGGAGATTAATTTTGATGCTAAGGAGAGGTTACAAACCATGATGAAGATGCATGAAGAAGTGAAGAGCCGAATTGAAAAATCAAATACTAGCCATGAAGCAAAGGCCAACAAGTTCAAGGCAAAGAAAGAGTTCAAGGTGGGTGATCTAGTTTGGCTACATCTCCGGAAAGAAAGGTTTCCATCCAAGAGGAAGAACAAGCTAATGCCAAGGACCGAGGGACCATTCGAGATCATTGATAAGGTTAGTTCCAATGCCTTTAAACTCAAACTTCCGGGTGATTTTGGAGTGCATGCAACATTTAATGTGGGTGATCTTACACATTTTTGGGAAGATGAGCCGGGTTTGGGGCCAAATCCTTTTTTAGAGGAGGAGGTTGATGCAGGAGCAAGTGTTGACTTTCAAGATTAGGCACCTCATGTCATTACAACATCCTTAGCCAATGGAGGACCAGGCAAGCTAGAAGCACCATTGTTCCTCACCATGCTTTACTTAGTCTAATTTGCTTTGTTGGGTTGTAATAAAGTAGTAAACTATGAACTATGTTTGTTTTATGCTTTTCCTAAGTTAGCATTTGTATTGGAGCTAGTTATACAAACAAAGGAGGCAAAGGCAGTCGTGCACGACCTTGTAGAAGAATGGCACGACCGTGCAGGGGGTCGTGCAAGGGTCAGAAGCTGAAGAAAAGCATTGCATAACCGTGCAGTTATATGCTGCACGATCGTGTAGAGCTCAGTAGCAGTGGCAAGGTACAGCACGGTCGTGCATGTCAACTGCGCGATCGTGCAGAAGTCAGTAGCAATTTTTTTGGCTTGCACGACCGTGCAGGCAATGCTGCACGATCGTGCAGCCACATAACTTTTCGCCACGATCGTGCAGATTAATACTGCACGATCGTGCAGCCTACAGGTCGTGAATTTTGAGCTGCACTGGTTTCCTTGGGGGCTTGGGAGTTTAATTTTAGACTTGCTAATCTTAGCCATTGAATATACCTAATCAAAGGCTTAGATTAATCCACTTCCTTTTAGGGTAATGCACATATAAATAGCTCCTTTCAAAGCTTTGTAATCACTTTTACTTAATCAAAATTTTTGAGATTATTCTCTCTTGTGGCCTTTTGTGAGCTCTAATCCTTGGTGGAACAAAAATCTTGCTTAACTTGGTGATAGGTAAGTCTAAATCCTTTATTTCTTTGTGTTTATGATTGGATTTAGTTTAGCTCTTGTTGATTATTGCTTAGCTTTGATCTACAAGTTCATATCCCTTTGTTTATGTTCATGTTTATGGTGTTTGTTGAGCTTGAGTATGGATGGACGAATTTTTGCATAGCTTTTGTTGTTTTTGAGTAGCCCATCCTACATCAGAGACCAAAGGGCATCACATCAAACTCGTAGTGGTCGTATCTCGTATGAAAAGCGGTCTTCGGGATATCACTGACTGATCTCGGCAATGAATGATCGTTTGATACTTCGACAGCCAGTCGATGCCAAGAATGACATCGAATTCCATCCGCAGGAACTCCTTCAGGTTGGCCGTCGCTTGCTCCCCAGCTATAAATTTAGGCACTCCTCGGAACTCGCGCTGACAAACAAAATCCTCTCCAGAAGGTAGAGTTATAATCGAACTAACACGGGAACTGAGACTACATCTGGTTGGACCTCTGCCTCTGCCTCAGTCATACAGTAGACTCGATTCTTCAAAGGAGTCTTAGTCGGTGCCGGTAGTGGCTTGATCTCGGTGCCTGGCTTCTTCTCGGGGCAAATTGACGCCTTGTGGCCTTCCTTCCCACAGATAAAACACGAAATGGGCATCCCGTCGCAACGCTTCCCTCGATGAAAGTCCTTGCCACAACCTCTGCATCTCGAACTCCCTAATCCCTGAGACGAACTAGCGGCCAGTACTGCTAGGAGCACTGAACCGGGGCTTCTTAAATGATGGCGACGTCACCGGGGTCGGGGTCCTCTTCTTGCTCGCATCCTCCTCGATAACAGACGCCTGGATCTCGAGTGCTACCTCGTAAGCTCGTTGTAGTGTCTTCGCTCTACTGTTGATCACGTGAACGCGAATCCTCGGATCTAGCTTCTTGATGTAGCGCTTGACCCGCTCCTCCTCAAATGGTACTACCGATGTAGCGAACCTCGATAACTCGGCGAACTTATCAGTCTTGGCTTGAACCGTCATCTTACCCTTAGTGAGAGTAAGAAACTCCTCCTGTTTCTGCCACTGTAACTCGTCGGGGTAGAAACTCTCCTGGACTTTAGCCAAGAACTCCGCCCAAGACATCGAATGCAGGGGCATACACGCGTTCCTAGCCCCGCTCCATTAGTTATCGGCCTCTCCTCGTAAGTAGTTGGCGGCGATCTGGACCTTCTCGTGCTCGGGGAAAAACGTAGCGTCGAAGAGCTTCCCCATCTCGCGGATCCAATCTCCAACGTCGTAGGGTCGGCAACCCCATCGTAAGTTGGTGGTCGATGACGAGCGATACGATCGAACGTCGACTGCGATCCCGATGGCTGACAACTATGGTGCGCTAACGTAAGAATTGCTTCCTCGTGCGCTCGTAGTCTCTGTCGTCCCGAACTTGTCCGGCGACGTGTGGACATGCTGAAATCATCGCAAGAAAAAGACTAACAAGAGAAGCAATGCCAGTCAAAAATCCACACTCAAGTCAAGTACACAGATCAGATGAAAATAGGAAAAAGAGTCTTATCCCGGATTCTTCTACCCGACGCTCCTCTCCCTTAAACTTATTCTAAATTGGGTTTATCACTCGGGAATGGTAAAGCTCACAACTCCCGGGTTTTACTCAAATCCTAAAACATCACTTAAAGTTTTAACCTATTCGGCTCTTATACCAACTGTGGCGACTCGACTCACTTAAATCGGCGCGGAAGAAACAGATGAGTCGAATAGTCGATCTAACATACAAACTTACTTAAAATTTAAAACAAAACCTCAAAAGATATATTACTAAATCCCAAAAGTACAACACCCACAAGATTGTACAATACTAAACCCAAAGTAATCAATACTAAGAATTAACTCCAAATACTATCAGAGTTAGAATATACAAAATACATATACTAAACGTCCAAACTAAAACAAAATACAATCTAAGCATATAAAGAACCAACGGCACTCGCCCAACCCAAAGCTAAGCAACACCGTCATCATCAGAGTTACCTGAAAATTAACAACAATCCACTATCAGTGGCGAGTAACATAACAGTCCCATCCTAACATGGATACACATAATCATAGAATAAACCAAACGACACATCAAGCAAAACATACCAACATGCGACATAATCATCATAATAATACTAATAGTAACAATTAGTGACAATAACATAAACTTGACTAACTTTAATTATTCAAACTTATCATTACTTAATCTTTGTCGTTGTCATTTACATTTTAGACCGGACTATGCTCGTACGAACGCATCTTACGCGAATGAACATTCCTACTATGCCAGGAATGAGAATCTTACTCCCAAACCCATGAACCCCATCTTACGGAAATTCATATCAAAAGACGACATAACAAGTATATACTATCTCAATACCGAGGTTAGGATAGGGCAACGTCTTAACCCAAGTCTTAGAATCTTACTCCAAGATTAGGCGTCTAAAAGTAAATTAAGCTAATCTTATATTCATTATATCTTTATTATTCCCAAGATCGCTTCTTACGCCTTTTCCTGAGTCTAACTATGTACATTACCACAATCCTGAACTTCTTAAATCAATCTTAATCATTCCTTTATCTTTCTTTAAACTTTCTTTAACTTTCTTTAATAAACTTCAATAAACTTTACTCAACTTTCATAAACTATTAATAAGCTTTTACACATAAAGATTTACATGAACTATTTCAAGATTTCAAGATTTCAAGATTCATTTAAAGAACTCATCAAGACTATCAAGAACTCATCAAGAACTCAACAAGAATTCAATAAAAACTGATCATCACACGAAAATCCCCATCAATATAAACATCAAAACATACATCAAAACTTTACATGAATAATACAAAAACATGACCAAACATAAGATTAACATAGGACATCATAACATGCATGAAAACTTAACAAAATATCATAAAAAGAACACCCAAATCAGCCCTATAATTCACGCATGTCATAGCCAATAATCATCAACAATTCATCCTAACATGATCATTTAATCTACCCTATAACCATAGTATACAAATTAAGGTAGACAAGTATGTTACCTTAATCAAAATCAACCACTTAAAGACACAAAAACTTGCTGCCCAGATTCGAACCATATGGCCCCAAAATCACGCACAACACTATGCACCACCACGGCTTTGCACACGAACACCCTTGCACGGTCTTCAATGCACGGCCACTACCGCACATGTTGTAATCCGGCCTCCTAGCTCGTTGGTTCAAGATGGCAAGATCATCACCATGGTTCGAAGTGTCATCCATGATATGGTTCGAAGTGTCATCCAACCAACTCAAGTTTTATTTTCCTTTGTTTATTAAAATTTCAGTTTAAGTTTGTGTTAGTAGGGTTCGATCCTTGTTAGTATAAATCGAACTCCCTTTTAATTGTTTAAGTTATTTAGTCAAGTAGTTAAGGCTAGCAATAAACAAAGCAAGAAGCTTCAAGAACCGGCCATAAAGTCATCATTTAGAAGCTTCAAGAAGCCGGCTGCCAAAGGGGATTCAGAGCTCATCAAAAGGCCATTAAAGAGAGCACTTAAAGAAGAGACCAAGCAATTATGAAGCCATTAAGATGGAGCTTGAAAACCGGCTGCCCTAGCTCCCTCTTAATCTGATTTCTTTGTTATCTTTAGGATAGGATTATCTTAAAGATAAGCCATGTAATCTTCTTTCATGCCACAATTTCTGATTTTTAGGATAAGGTTTAGATTTCCTAATTAACCTTAGCTTATCCTAAATTGTAATTATAAGTAATGGCTTGAACATCAATGAAAAATCAGAATATTTTTGAATCAAAAAAAACACTTGAACTTGTCTTTGGCTTTTTCCTCTGAAAATCCGAAACAAACCTCCTTTGCTTGTCTAATTTTTGGCTCAATTAGGCTGTGATCTTAGGAACCTTAATTTGTAGAATTTGGTGATGAATCTGTATCCAAGTTCACAAATTATAGCCCAAGTTTTCGAAGTTGGTGGTGATATTCTGTATCCAACTTTAAACTTGAACTATCCCCTCCTTTAGTGGCTAGTCCCTTGTAATCTTCTTGTGCTACAACAAGGTTACAACATTTGGTGGCCCATGCAGGTCTAGCCACCTTTCACCTCCACAAAAACAACCCTACTCCCTTCCTTTACTCCACGTCAAAAAAAAAAAAAAAAAAAAAACAAACACAAAATGTCGAATCCTCCTCCCAATTGGCAAGAGTTCATTCAGAAAAGTGAAGAAGAGAAGGAGAGCTTAAAGGCTCAAATGGCTGCTATGCAAACTGAAATGGCGAATCTAATGAGGCGACTCATTACTCAAAGAGAAGGTTCACCCACTCGAAGTGAACAAAGTAGTGATCTAGAACTTGAAGATGAAACTTCAAGACCAAGACCAAACAATAATGATATCAAAGTTGATATTCCAGAATATGATGGCAAGATTGATGCCGATGAGTTCATCGAATGGATGAACACCGTTGAAAGAGTGTTCGATTATAAGAATACCCCGGAGGACAAGAAAGTGAAAATCATTGCCTTAAAACTCAGAAAATATGCGTCCACTTGGTGGTCGAATATAAATGCAAAGAGGCAAAGGCAAGGCAAAGACAAGGTCAGAACTTGGCCTAAAATCAAGAAATTGATGAAAAGTAAGTTCTTACCTACTTACTACATTCAAGAGAATTTTCAGAAATTCCACAAATTGAAACAAGGAACAAAATCAGTAGAGGAGTATGCAAGAGAATTCGAAGGCTTGACCATGAAATGTGACGTTGAAGAGGATGAACCACAAACTCTGGTTCGTTTTCTTGGAGGGTTGGATCCTAGAATTGCCAACGTAGTTGAATTACACCCCTATTCAACTTTGGAAGAGTTAGTCATTCTAGCTCACAAGGTTGAAGCCCAACAAAAGGCCAAAGGGAAAGAGACCTCACGTCCTTTTCCAAGACAGCCCCAATCCCATATAACCGTCCATACCAAGCACCACTCAAAATCACCTCCTCTAATCCTCCTAAACCACAAAATCAGCCCCCTAACCCTTCTAAACCCCAAAATTCAGCCCAACCTCGAAAGTGTTTTCGATGTCATGGCTTTGGACATATTGCAACCGAGTGTCCAAATAAGAGAATCATCTCTTTAATTGAATGTGAGCAAGGAAAATCAGAAGATGAACAAGATGATCATGATCTTGGAGATTCGGATCAGGAGCATGATGAGGTATTCCTAGGACCCGATGAAGGTGAATGTCTAGTTGTTAGGCGTGCCCTAAGCAACTTGGTTGGTAAAGAAGAGAACTTACAACGAGAGGCAATCTTTCACTCCCGTTGTACCATCAGAAGTAAGGTATGTACTTTAATTATTGATGGTGGTAGTTGTACAAATGTGGCATCTCAAAACATGGTGGACAAATTGGGACTTAAAACAACTCCTCATAAAAATCCTTATGTTATTCAATGGCTTAATCAAGGAAAAGGAATACAAGTAGATAAACAAATTCTGATTTCTTTTAGCATTGGAAATAATTATCAAGAAGAGTTGTATTGTGATGTAATTCCCATGGATGCGTGTCACTTGTTGCTTGGACGACCTTGGTTATTTGATAGGAGAGTTATACATGATGGATATAAAAATACATATTCATTTGTTAAAAATGGAAAGAAAATTGTGTTAACTCCTTTACCACCACCCAAAGCCGTCCCAAAACAGAACAATAACCCATTACCCACTACTCTTACTACCCTCATCAAGTCTGAATATCATGAGTTCAAACCCCATAAAGGGCTCATTTTAAGCGGACTTGGAGACAGCCTCTCGTCCCTAAAAGAACCATCCCACCCTCTACTTCATTCTCTCTTCCAAGAATTCCCTCATGTTTGCCCTTCTGAAATGCCGTGTGCTCTACCTCCCAAAAGGGACATCCAACACAAAATTGACTTGATTCCCGGCTCTACATTTCCAAATAAGCCTGCCTATAGGACTAATCCTAAGGAGACCGAAGAGATAAGAAGGCAAGTTGATGAGTTGTTGTCCAAGGGTTTGATTCGAGAGTCCTTGAGCCCATGTGCATGTCCTACGTTACTTGTCCCAAAGAAGAATGGTGAATGGCGAATGTGTGTGGACAGTAGGCCAATTAACAAAATCACTATCAAATATCGATTTCCAATTCCAAGATTGAATGATTTGCTAGATGATTTACATGGTGCTAAAGTATTTTCGAAAATTGATCTCAAAAGTGGTTATCATCAAATTCGAATTTTCGAAGGAGATGAGTGGAAAACAGCTTTCAAAACTAAGGATGGATTGTTTGAATGGCTTGTCATGCCATTTGGTTTAACAAACGCACCTTCCACTTTCATGCGTTTGATGAACCAAGTATTGAAACCTTTCATTGGTCGTTTTGTAGTTGTTTATTTTGATGATATATTAGTTTATAGTAGAGATGATGATGAGCATGTATCACATCTTAGAGAAGTATTTTCTGTTCTAGCTAAAGAACAATTGTATGGTAATTTAGATAAGTGTGATTTCTTTTCTAGCTTTGTAACTTTCTTAGGGTTTAAAGTGTCATGTAATGGTATAGAAGTTGATGAAGACAAAGTGAAGGCAATCAATGAGTGGCCCACGCCACAATCAGTTCAACAAGTACGAAGTTTTCATGAGTTAGCCTCTTTCTATAGGCGATTCGTGAGAAATTTCAGTACTCTCATGGCCCCAATCACCGAACTCACAAAGCTCTCTAAATTTGAATGGAATCCAAGTGCCCAAAAGGCATTTGAAGAGGTTAAAAGATTGCTTACTACTGCACCAATTCTTGTTTTACCTAACTTTGATGATGTGTTTGAGATTGAATGTGATGCTAGTCGTTGGAATAGGAGCTATCCTATCTCAAAATAGGCGTCCCATTGCCTATTTTAGTGAAAAGCTCAATGATGCTCAAAGGCGTTATTCAACTTATGACAAGGAATTCTTGGCTCTTGTTCGTGCCTTCGATCATTGGAGACATTACTTGTTGCCTAAAGAGTTCATTCTCCATTCAGATCATGAAGCACTCAAGTTCTTACAAAGCCAACAGAAGCTCCATGCTCGCCATGCCAAATGGGTTGAATTCCTTCAATCATTTCACTTCGTCATCAAGCATAGGAGAGGAGAAATGAACAAAGGTGCCGATGCTTTATCAAGGAGATATGTGTTGCTTAACTCTTTGAAAACACGTGTGATAGGTGTTGAAGAAATGAAACAATGCTATGATGAAGACTCTGATTTTGGAGAGATCTTTCTAAAGTGTAAAAGCCATCCCCATAAAGACTTTTACATTTTGGATGGTTTTCTTTTCAAAGGGAATAGCATTTGTGTTCCTAAATCTAGCTTGAGAGAGAGTTTGATCAAAGAGATGCATGAAGGAGGAATGGCTGGCCATTTTGGAATTGATAAGACCTATACTCTAATTTCTGAATATTTCTTTTGGCCACGATTGAAGAGAGATGTGGAATTTATTGTCAAAAGGTGTGTGAAGTGCCAAAGGGCTAAGAGTCATCAATTGCCTCAAGGGTATCTTTTGCCCTTGCCAATACCGCAAGCTCCTTGGGATGATGTTAGTCTTGACTTCGTGGTGGGACTTCCCCTCACTAAAAACAGAAAAGACTCGATCATGGTGGTTGTTGATCGGTTTTCAAAAATGGCTCACTTCGTCCCATGCCATACAACTCATGATGCTAGCCGTGTGGCTGATCTTTACTTCAAAGAGGTTGTTCGTTTACATGGAATTCCCAAATCAATGGTTAGTGATCGAGACACCAAGTTTCTAAGTCATTTTTGGCTTACTTTATGGCGCAAGATGGGAACCAAGCTCAAATTTAGTACTTCAAGCCATCCTCAAACAGATGGTCAGACCGAAGTCACCAATAGGACTTTAGGGTCCTTGCTACGAGCCCTTGCAACAAAGCGTCCTAGCCAATGGGAAGAAATGCTACCTCATGCTGAATTTGCTTACAACCGAGTTCCTAGCCGTACCACAAGCTTAAGCCCATTTGAAGTTGTTTATGGGTTCAATCCGTGTACTCCAATTAATTTGGCTCCATTTCCAACTCCAACCAAATATAGTCATGAAGCTAGTGAACGAGTCAAAGAGATCCAATCAATTCATGAGAAAGTTCGTGGGCAGATTGAACGAGCTAATGCAAAGATGAAGGAGTATTATGACAAGAAAAGAAGTTCGGTGCACTTCAACAAAGGAGATCTTGTATGGGTTCATTTGAGAAAAGAACGTTTTCCAACTAAGAGGCGTTCTAAAATCAGTCCAAGAAGTGATGGTCCATTTGAAGTCTTGGAAAAATTGAATGACAATGCTTATAAGGTAGAATTGCCCGGAGATTATGGAGTGTCTTCTACCTTCAATGTGCAAGACTTGCCCCCTACTTTGATGAATTTGAAGAATTGCCTAGTTTGAGGTCAAACTCTTCAAAAGAAGGGGAGAATGTTGTAATCCGGCCTCCTAGCTCGTTGGTTCAAGATGGCAAGATCATCACCATGGTTCGAAGTGTCATCCATGATATGGTTCGAAGTGTCATCCAACCAACTCAAGTTTTATTTTCCTTTGTTTATTAAAATTTCAGTTTAAGTTTGTGTTAGTAGGGTTCGATCCTTGTTAGTATAAATCGAACTCCCTTTTAATTGTTTAAGTTATTTAGTCAAGTAGTTAAGGCTAGCAATAAACAAAGCAAGAAGCTTCAAGAACCGGCCATAAAGTCATCATTTAGAAGCTTCAAGAAGCCGGCTGCCAAAGGGGATTCAGAGCTCATCAAAAGGCCATTAAAGAGAGCACTTAAAGAAGAGACCAAGCAATTATGAAGCCATTAAGATGGAGCTTGAAAACCGGCTGCCCTAGCTCCCTCTTAATCTGATTTCTTTGTTATCTTTAGGATAGGATTATCTTAAAGATAAGCCATGTAATCTTCTTTCATGCCAAAATTTCTGATTTTTAGGATAAGGTTTAGATTTCCTAATTAACCTTAGCTTATCCTAAATTGTAATTATAATGGCTTGAACATCAATGAAAAATCAGAATACTTTTGAATCAAAAAAAACACTTGAACTTGTCTTTGGCTTTTTCCTCTGAAAATCCGAAACAAACCTCCTTTGCTTGTCTAATTTTTGGCTCAATTAGGCTGTGATCTTAGGAACCTTAATTTGTAGAATTTGGTGGTGAATCTGTATCCAAGTTCACAAATTATAGCCCAAGTTTTCGATGTTGGTGGTGATATTCTGTATCCAACTTTAAACTTGAACTATCCCCTCCTTTAGTGGCTAGTCCCTTGTAATCTTCTTGTGCTACAACAAGGTTACAACAGCACAGCTTCCACCCATGTACACGGCCAGCCACGAACCACCACGCAAGGCGCCACGCACGACCACCCTTCGAACCCCACGATAAAAACCCCAAAACTAAACTTAAACAACGGATCTTGATAAGAAAATGATGAAGATAATTGGATGTTTAATCACATAAAGATCAATAGAGGTTGAATCTTTAAGTTTGGGTTTGAAAAGATGGATGAACAATGGTTGGGGTTTATAAGCCAAAAAATTGGCGTGTGGAAGGAGTGAATGGAGGAGAGCTTTTAGTGTTTAAATGTGGCAAAGGATGATGAAATGGAAAATGAATTCTAAAGACTTACTTCCTCTTCTATTTATAGAAGTTGGTTAAGGTGTGAATATGAGGCAAGTGGCAAAACCAAGCCACCATAAGGAGAGGGGCCGGTTGGGCTTAGGCTCAAATGGGCTTAAATGATCACTTGGGCCATTTGCACTTAAGCATGACTAATCATGTTTAAATTCGTACTTGGCCAAAAACTTAATTAACTAATTAGAAAATAAAAAATAATATTCTATTTAATTAAAATAAAATAAAAGAAATAATAAATAATAAAATAAAATAGTCACATTCAAGCAATAAAAATAGTCCAAATAAATTTAGACCATGCACAGAATCAAAATAATTACAAACAAGATAACCAAGAAAATAGCCCAAAATCTGGGGCGTTACAGATAGTGCTAGAGATATTAAAAAAGCATAAGTGGTTCGCGAAGCTCTTTATGTGACGACCCGACTCGCTTAAACCGGCGCAGAAGAAACCGACGAGTCGAATAGTCAATTCTAACAAACTAAAATACTTAAAAATTGAAACAAAACCTCAAATTGAATATATACTAAATCCGAAAGTACAACACACACAAGATTGTACACATCTAAACCCAAATGTCATATTACTACTACTAACAATATAAACTCCAAATAAATGTCAGAGTTAGAAAATTACACAAGTACTACTACTATAGTCCAATACTAGAAATCATAAAACAATAACGCAAAGACTAAACAACATCGGCGCTCGCCCAACCCAAAGCTAAGCAAGAACCTCATCATCAGAATTACCTGAAAAATAACAACAGTCCACCGTCAGTGGCGAGTAACATAACTGTCCAACCCTAACGGGGATACACATGAACATAGCACAAATCAAACAATCAAATCAAACATATGCACATGCGAATCAAATCAACTAATAATGCTGACTCGACTAACTTTAACCAACAATTGACAAATCTTTAAACTTTGGCACAATCATTTACATACTAGACCGGACTATGCATGTACGAACGCATCTTACGCGAACGAACTTTCTACTATGCCAGGATTGAGAATCTTACTCCCAACCCCATGAAAACAATCTTACTGGAAATCCATATCCGAAGACAACATAGTAAGACCTCCAACTATCCCAATACCGCGGATAGGATAGGGGCAACGTCTTAACCCAATTCTTAGAATCTTACTCTAAGATTAGGCGTCTAGTAGCAAAATCAAGCTAAACTTAACTCGAAATTTACATTCTTAGTTAATTCTTAAGTTGCATCTTACGCCTTGACTTAAGAATAACATGTAAATCAACAAATCTTGGAACCTCTTTATAACATTCTTTAACTTCCTTTAACCTTTCTTTAATTATTACTAACTTTCTTTAACTTTCAAGACTCGACCAAGAACTCATAATGAACCAACAAGACTCATAAAGAACTCATCCAAGATTCAAGAACTTCAATCAAGATTCAAGAACTTCAACCAAGAACTCATTCAAGATTCAAGAACTCAATTCCAAAATCATCATCATCATACACGCATACTAACAACAAGTTCCACAATAAATTCATCAACTTCCAATCATCGAAACTTCACGAAACTTGAACATGAACAACATCAAATATGGAACTAACATAACCAATCATGAAATACATATAATCAAGTAGAAATCATCATAAAAACCATCACCCAAAATCAGCTATATTCCACGCATAAAAATGAGTACATAAACATCAAACGGTCTAATCTAATCACTTAATCTATACTATGAACCATAGTAAAACAACTAGGTTGAGATAGTATGTTACCTTAATGAAGATTAAACACAAAAATAAACTAAACTTGCTGCCCAAAAGTCGAAACCACATGGCCCAGATTCACGGCTTCACCACGGCACACACGGCTTCACCATGGCAACCCTCTCGGACCCGTGCAACACCACGCACACCACCGTGCACGACCACGTCTTCACACGAGCACCACCGTGCACCCTTGATCACCACGCAGCACCACCACGAACCAACTCATTACCCACTCGAACTAAACCCGAAACCCAAAATCTTGATCAAAGTAATGAATGCTAATGTGTTTTGATACTTAAAGATCAATAGAGGTTGAATCTTTAAGTTTGGAGTTTGACTGGATGAAGAACAAATGTGATGGTGTTTGGAGCCAAAATTGGCGTGTGGATCAAAGGGTAGGGAGAGAGTTTTGTGTTTAAAATTTGGTGAGCAAGTGTGTTTAAGATGGCAAATGAGCAAATGATCTCAAGGCCTTACTACCTACTTCTATTTATAGAAGTTAGTTAGGTGTGAATGCATGGCAAGTGGCAAAACTTGCCACTTAACAAAGGGGGGGCGGTTTTGGCTTTGCAAAATGGGCCAAGTTGGGCTTTTGTGATCAATTGGGCTAATTACAAATTTGCATGATTAATCATGCTTAAATCATTTTTGGCCCAACAATATTAAATAATTAATTAGAAAATTAAATAATAAAATTCTAATTAATTAAATAATAATAAAATAAATAATATAAACAATAATTAATCGAAATTATTCACATAAAATAAAATAAATAGTCCAAAATAAATTTTGGACCATACATAAAATCACATAAATAACAAATAAATCGGGGACAGAAATACCGATAAATCTGGGTCGTTACACTCTAAGTGTGAGTTTTGGCTTCGCGAAGTAGCAATTCTGGGTCACGTTATTAGCAACGAAGGCATTAAGGTAGACTCGGCAAAAGTTAAGGCTGTAGTTGAATGGAGTAGCCCGAAAAATGTGGCGGAGGTTCGTAGTTTTCTGGGTTTGGCCGGATACTATCGGCGATTCGTCCAGGACTTCTCCAAGATTGCTAGGCCAATGACTAGTCTCCTATAGAAGGAGATCCGATTCGTTTGGACAGAGGCTTGCGAACAAGCATTTCAGCAGCTGAAACAGAGATTAGTTTCTGCTCCTAGTCTTACTCTTCCGAACGATGAGGAGGATTTCGAGGTCTACAGTGACGCGTCTAAGAGTGGCCTAGGATGTGTGTTGATGCAGGGTGGGAAGGTCATCACTTATGCATCGAGGCAGTTGAAGGTGCACCAGCGTAACTACCCCACGCATGACTTGGAGCAAGCAGCTGTAGTTTTCGCGGTTAAGATCTGGAGGCACTATCTCTATGGTGGTTCGTGTAAGGTATTCACGGATCATAAGAGTCTCAAGTACATCTTCACTCAGAAAGACCTCAATATAAGGCAGCGACAATGGCTTGAGCTTATTAAGGACTACGACCTGACGCTTAATTATTGCGAAGGCAAGGCGAACTCAGTCGCTAACGCACTGAGTCGCAAAAATCGATTGAGCTTCAATAGAAGCCGTAGTTCTGTCAGATTTCATCTGACATCTATGAGTGCCGAGCCTAAGTTATTGCAGGAATTGCACGAGGGTCAGAAGAATGACCCGCAGTTGACTAGGATTCGAGAGGCCTTGCAGCAAGGAAAACCTGTTGGCTTCGAGATTTCTTCCGACGGTAGTCTGCGATTTCTAGGAAGGTGGTGTGTAACGGACAATTCTGATCTTCGGAACAGGATCATGTCTGAGGCACATAACTCGCCCTACTCTGTTCATCCTGGAGGTAACAAGTTGTATAAGGACCTTAAGGGCCAGTTCTGGTGGCCTAAGATGAAGCAGGATGTAGCAGAGTTCGTAGCTCGACGTTTAGTCTGTCAGAAGATTAAGATCGAGCATTTGGGTTATTGTGGATAGGTTGACCAAGGTCGCTAGATTCATATCGATGAAGATGACTTGGTCGATGGAGCCCCTGGCAGAGGCTTATACCCAGGACATTATTCGACTTCACGAAATTCCGAGGGAGATAGTTTTTGATCGTGATCCGAGATTCTTGTCTCGTTTCTGGAAAATCAGTTCAACAAGCCTTTGGGACAAAGTTGAAGCTGAGCACCGCGTTTCACGCGGCGAAAAAGGGCCAGACTGAGAGGACCATCCAGACTCTGGAGGATATGTTAAGAGCATGTACTATGGAGTATCATCAGTCTTGGGTGCGAATGCTCTTCTTGGTAGGGTTTTCATACAACAATAGTTATCACTCCAGCATTGATATGGCTTCGTACGAGGCCCTGTATGGTAGGAAATGTCGGAGTCCGATTTGTTGGAATGATATCAGTGATACTGTGGCTTTGGGACCTGAGATGGTATGAGATACCGTAGAGACGGTCCGAGTCATTCGGTCTAAGATGCAGGCCGCGCAGAGTCGTCAGAAGTCCTACGCCGATAACCGACGTAGACCACTGACATTTGAGGTATGTGACAGAGTCTTGCTTTGGCCAAAAGGGGAAACTTCGACCAAAGTTCGTGGGACCTTACGAGATACTAGAACGAGTTGGGGAGGAGGCATATCGGTTGGCATTACCACCATGTTTGTCTAATGTTCACGATGTATTCCATGTTTCCTAGCTAAGGAAATATGTACATGATCCTACCCACATCATTCCAGTGGAATCGGCCACGTTTAAGCCGAATCTGACGTTCGAGGAGCGACCAGTTCAGATCTTGGATTGCGAAGTGAGGACCCTCCGGCGTAAGTAAGTCCAGCTAGTCAAGGTGTTCTGGAGAAATCAGCATCATGAGGAAGCGACTTGGGAGACAGAGGCGTCCATGAAGCAGAAGTACCCGGAGTTGTTTGTGGGTGAGCAATCTCTTTTGCCTTAAATTTCGGGACGAAATTTCTTTAAGGAGGGGAGGTTGTAACGACCCAGTTTTTCTGGTTTGATTTATTTGTTGTATTTATGTTATTTTTTATGTATGGTCCAAACTTATTTGGACTATTTATTTTTATTTTATTTGAATAATTGCGATTATTTATTTTAATTTAATTAATTAGAATTTTAATTTTTAATTTTCTAATTAGTTAATTAATTTTTGGGCCAAATGCAATTTAGGCATGATTAGTCATGCATGAGTGCAATTAGCCCAAGTGATCATCAAAGGCCATTTTAAGCTTGCTAAAACCGGCCCCCCTTATGATTTGTGGCTTAATTTTTCCACTTGCTTCATGTTCACACCTTAGCCAACTTCTATAAATAGAAGAGGTTGTAAGGCTTGAACTTCATTTGCCATCATGATCACCTTGCTCACCAATTTAAAAAGCTAAACACACTCTCCATTTTACTCCATATTCCACACGCCATTTTTGGGCGTAACTCCACAAATTTGTTCATCATCCATCCAAACCCAAAACTTAAAGATTAATCCTCCATTAATCTTTAGTAGTCTAAACACAATTTAAACCTCCATAATTCCATTCAAGATCACTAGTTTGGGTTTGATTCCGGGTTGGTTCGTGTTGGTTGGCTCGTGTGGGAAGTGTGTGAGCCGTGTTGAAGGGCCGTGTGTTCGTGCATCGAAGACCATGCAAGGGTGTTTGTGTACAAATCGTGGTGGTGCTCGTGTGGTTCGTGCTTTTGCACCGTGCGTGTTCGTTGTTGGGCCGTGTGGTTTGGGTTTCCGGGCAGCAAGTTTTTGCTATTGTTTTGCGCTCAAGTAATTAAGGTAAAATACTTTTCTACCTTAATTTGTATACTATGATTATAGGGTAGATTAAATGATCAAATTGGGATAGTTTGTTGATGAATGTTGGCCATGTTATGCGTGAATGTTGGGCTGATTTGGGTGATTATTTTATGATATTTTGTTGAGTTTTCATGCATGTTATGATGTCCTATGATAATCTTGTGTTTGATCATGTTTATGTATGATTCATGTGAAGTTTTGATGCATGGAAATTGATGAAATGTTGTTGAATTATGTTGAAGTGATGTGTGTGATATTGAGTTCTTGTTGAGTTCTTGATAATCTTGATGAGTTGATTGTTGAATCTTGAAAGTTCTTGAATTAGTTCATGTAATCTTTATGTGTAAAAGTTTATTAAAGTTTAATTAAAGTTTATTAAAGATTACTAAAGAAAGTTAAGGAAAGATTAAAGAAAGATAAAGGAATGATAAAGATTGGTTAAAGAAGTTCAAGATTTTGGTAATGTACATGGTTAGACTCAAGAAAAGGCGTAAGAAGCGATCTTGAGAATAACAATGATGTGATGGATTTTTAAAGATTAGCTTAAGTTTACTTTTAGACGCCTAACCTTAGAGTAAGATTCTATGGCTTGGGTTAAGACGTTGCCCCTATCCAAACGCGGTATTGGGATAGTGTATACTTGCTATGTCGTCTTTTGATATGAATTTCTGTAAGATGGGGTTCATGGGTTTGGGAGTAAGATTCTCAACCCTGGCATAGTGGGAAAGTTCGTTCGCGTAAGATGCGTTTGTACGAGTATAGTCCGGTCTAAAATGTAAATGATAGCGACGAAGATTAAGTAATGGTAATATTGAATAATTAAAGTTAGTCAAATTTCGATCATTGTCATTAATTGTTATTATTGATATTATTATGATGATTGTGTTGCATGTTGGTGTGTTTTGCCTGATGTGTTTGTTTGGTTTATTCTATGATTATTTGTATCCATGTTAGGGTGGGACTGTTATGTTACTCGCCATTGACAGTGGATTGTTGTTAATTTTCAGGTAACTCTGATGATGACGGTGTTGCTTAGCTTTGGGCTGGGCGAGTGCCGTTGTATTTCTATCTTAGACTGTATTTCGTCTTTAGTTCGGACGATTGGTATTTGTATTTCGTATATTCTAACTCTGATAATAGTTGGAGTTGATTTTCTAGTATTGATTATTTTGGGTTTAGTATCGTACAATCTTGTGGGTTTTGTACTTTTGGGATTTAGTAATAATATATCTTTTGAGGTTTTGTTTTAGTTTTTAAGTAAGTTTGTTTGTTAGATCGACTATTCGAGTCGTCGGTTTTTTCCGCGCCGGTTTAAGCGAGTCGGGTCGTCACAAGCATCCTATGGGAGCCGGCTCAGCTAGGCACCAAAAGAGTTTGAACTTTTGACATTACTCCTTAATTAGCTAGTTAATTTCCATAATGAAGCAATTAAGCTTAATTAACCAAAATTGAATTAAAAAAAAAAGATAACTCCTTACTTACCTCCTTGCTTGGCCGGTTGATAAGGATGAGATAATGGAGAGTTATCTCATTTTCACTCCTCCATCTTTATGCAAAAAAAGCTCGTTCTCGCTCTAGTTTTCCTTGGTAATCAAAGGTGATTTTGGATGCTTTACAAGTAATTTTCGTGCGATTATCCTCTACTCTAATCATTTAATTATTAAGGTAACTAACATGATTCCCTTCACTAGTAGTCACATGATTAGTATAATGGAATTTTCGATCACAATATGATAAAAATTAATTAGTTAAAGTTAAACAATTTAAAACGGTAAATATGCTAATTTTTTGGACAAATTTTTAGTTGGATAATTTCTGGAAATTTTGTGTGACAATATGAGGGTTTGGGTTATTTTTATGCATTTTATGGGTGTGCAAATTCCATGGTTGATTTTTAATTTATATGCATAATAAATATTAATTTATGGAATTGTTGAATAAAATCATGTTGGAATTTTTGTGACAAAAAAGCGTGTGGTACATATGTTTGGGGGATGAATTGCTGCTCATTTTTGTTGTCAAATGTTGATTTTTATCATGTATTAGTATGTTGTTGATATTGTTATTTGTAATACAATTATTTTGTCGAATCGGTAGTTTCCACCAATTCGATATAAGTCCAAAAAGAGTCGAAATGCTGCCGAAATTTTTAGTGAAATATAAGTGGACAAATATTCTGATTTTTATGGTTATATGTTGAATTTTTCATGGTTTCGGTGATTGTATATGCTTAATTGTTTAAATTGTGATTTAATTTGGCTAAATTGTAGAAGTTGCAAATAAAAAAAAAATTGAAACTGATTATGCCCATTTTGCTGCTGGTCGTGTGCCTATGTGTGTATGAATCATGTTTTAAATTTTTATTTTAGGCCTAAGATATTTTTAGTAGTGTTACCGGTAAATTACATCGTCAATAGAACAAGTTTAATTAATTTTAGAATTTGATTTAGTTACTTTTATAAAATCTGGACAACAACTTTTGAGGGCCAAAAATGTTGATTATTTTGATGTTTTTAGACCTTTAAATGTTGTAGTAATTGTGTTAATTTGTTGTAACCTTGTTGTAGCACAAGAAGATTACAAGGGACTAGCCAATTTGATTTGATAGAAACAAGTCAAAGATGGATACAGATTTCACCACCAATTTCTACAAGTTAGGTTCCTAAGATCACAGCCTAATTGAGCCAAAAATTAGACAAGCAAAGGAGGGGGGGTTGTTTCGGATTTCAAGAGAGAAACCAAAGACAAAAATACAATTTGTTTTGAGTCAAGATAATCTGATTTTTTCATTGAAGTTCAAGGCCTATATTTATAATTACAACTTAAGATAAGATAAGGCTAATTAGAGAGTCTAAATCTTATCCTATGAAATCAGAAATTGTGAAGCTAAAAGAGGATAACAAAATCAGTTTCAAAAGATAGGGCCAGCCGGATTTGAAGCCCTCCCATAAAGACTTCATAATTGCTTTGTCTCTCCTTTAATTGCTCCTTTAATCCCCTTGCTTGGCCAGCTGAATTCTAGCTGAATTCTTGAAGCTTCTTGAAGCTATTAAAGCCGGTTCCAGAAGCTTCACTTGATGACTCATGCCTTGTTTATTGCTAGCTTTTACTACTTGACTCAATGTTAAAAATAACTTTAAAAAAAAAAAAAAAAAAAAGGGGTTCGATTTATACTAACAAGGATCGAACCCTACTAACACAACTTAACTGAAATTTCAATAAACAAAGGAAAATAAAACTTGACTTGGCTGGATGACAACTCGACCCATATCATAGATGGCACTTCGAACCATAGTGATGATCTTGCCATCTTGAATCATTGAACTAGGAGGCCGGATCACATCATTCTCCCCTTCTTTTGAAGAGTTTGACCTCAAACTAGGCAAATCCTCAAATTCATCAAAGTAGGGGGACAAGTCTTGCACATTGAAGGTAGACGAAACTCCATAATCCCCGGGCAACTCGACCTTATAAGCATTGTCATTTACTTTCTCCATGATTTCGAATGGACCATCACTTCTAGGACTGATTTTAGAACGTCTCTTAGTTGGAAAACGTTCCTTTCTCAAATGAACCCATACGAGATCACCTTTCTTAAAGTGCACCGAGGTTCTTTTCTTATCATAGTATTCCTTCACCTTGGCATTGGCTCGCTCAATCTGACCTCGAACTTTCTCATGGATTGATTGGATCTCTTTGGCTCGTTCACTAGCTTCTTGGCTGAATTTGGTCGGAGTTGGAAATGGGGCCAAATCAATTGGAGTGCACAGATTGAACCCATAGACAACTTCAAATGGACTCAAGCTTGTTGTTCTGCTAGGAACTCGATTGTAAGAAAATTCAGCATGAGGTAGCACATCTTCCCATTGGCTAGGACGCTTTGTTGCAAGGGCTCGGAGCAAGGACCCTAAAGTCCGATTGGTGACTTCGGTTTGACCATCTGTTTGGGGATGGCTTGAAGTACTGAATTTGAGCTTGGTTCCCAACTTGCGCCACAAAGTAAGCCAAAAATGACTTAGGAACTTGGTGTCTCGATCACTAACCATTGTTTTGGGAATTCCATGCAAACGTACCACTTCTTTGAAATAAAGATCTGCCACACGACTTGCATCATGGGTAGTATGGCATGGGATGAAGTGAGCCATTTTTGAGAATCGATCAACAACCACCATGATCGAATCCTTTCTGTTTTTAGTGAGGGGAAGTCCTACCACGAAATCAAGACTTACATCTTCCCATGGGGCTTGAGGTATGGGCAAGGGCATAAGATACCCTTGAGGCAACTGATGGCTCTTAGCCTTTTGGCACTTCACGCACCGTTTAACAATGAATTCCACATCTCTCTTCAGTCGTGGCCAATAAAAGTATTCAGAAATGAGATTGTAGGTCTTCTCAATTCCAAAGTGACCAGCCATTCCTCCCTCATGGAACTCTTTGATTAAGCTTTCTCTCAAACTAGATTTGGGAACACAAATGCTATTTCCTTTGAAAAGGAACCCATCCAAAATGTAAAAGTCTTTTTGGGGATGGCTTTTACATTTTAGAAAGATCTCACCAAAATCAGAATCATCACCATAGCATTGTTTCATTTCTTCAACTACTATCACACGTGTGCTTAAGGAATTAAGCAACACATATCTCCTTGATAATGCATCGGCACCTTTGTTCATTTCTCCTTTCTTGTGCTTGATCATGAAGTGAAATGACTGAAGAAATTCGACCCACTTGGCATGGCGAGCATGGAGCTTTTGTTGGCTTTGTAAGAACTTGAGTGCTTCATGGTCTGAATGTAGAATGAATTCTTTAGGCAATAGGTAATGCCTCCAATGGTCTAAAGCACGAACAAGAGCCAAAAATTCTTTGTCATAGGTTGAATATCTCCTTTGAACATCATTGAGCTTTTCACTGAAATAGGCAATGGGACGCCTATTTTGAGATAGGACAGCTCCTATTCCAACACCACTAGCATCACATTCAATCTCAAACACATCATCAAAGTTAGGTAAAACAAGAACTGGAGCAGTAGTAAGCAATCTTTTAACCTCTTCAAATGCCTTTTGAGCATTTGGATTCCATTCAAACTTTGAGAGCTTGGTGAGTTCGGTGATGGGAGCCATGAGAGTACTGAAATTTCGCACGAACCTCCTATAAAAAGAGGCTAAACCGTGGAAGCTTCTGATTTGCTGGACTGATTGTGGCGTGGGCCACTCATTGATTGCCTTCACTTTGTCTTCATCAACTTCAATACCATTACATGACACTTTAAATCCTAGAAAAGTTACAAAACTAGAAAAGAAATCACACTTATCTAAATTACCATACAATTGTTCTCTTGCTAAAACAGAAAATACTTCTCTAAGATGTGATACATGCTCATCATCATCTCTACTATAAACTAAAATATCATCAAAATAAACTACTACAAAGCGACCAATAAAAGGTTTCAGAACTTGATTCATCAAACGCATGAAGGTAGAAGGTGCGTTTGTTAAACCAAATGGCATGACAAGCCATTCGAACAATCCATCCTTGGTTTTGAAAGCTGTTTTCCATTCATCTCCTTCGAAAATTCGAATTTGATGATAGCCACTTTTAAGATCAATTTTCGAAAATACTTTAGCACCATGTAAATCATCTAACAAATCATTCAATCTTGGAATTGGAAATCGATATTTGATAGTGATTTTGTTAATAGGCCTACTATCCACACACATACGCCATTCACCATTTTTCTTTGGAACAAGTAAGGTAGGACATGCACACGGGCTCAAGGACTCTCGAATCAATCCCTTAGACAACAACTCATCAACTTGCCTTCTTATCTCCTCGGTCTCCTTAGGATTAGTTCTATAGGCCGGTTTATTTGGTAATATAGAACCGGGAATCAAGTCAATTTTGTGTTGGATGTCTCTTTTGGGAGGTAGGGCATTGGGCATTTCAGAGGGGAAAACAAAAGAGAACTCTTGGAAGAGGGAATTAAGTAAGGGATGGAGGGGTTCTTTTGGAGGTGAGGGGCTGTCTTCAAGTCCACTTAAAATGAGCCCTTTGTGGGGTTTGAACTCATGATATTCAGACTTGATGAGGGTAGTAAGAGTAGTGGGTAAGGGGTTATTGTTCTGTTTTGGGACGGTTTTGGGTGGTGGTAAAGGAGTTAACACAATTTTCTTGCCATTTTTAACAAATGAGTATGTATTTTTATATCCATCATGAATAACTCTCCTATCAAACAACCAAGGTCGTCCAAGCAACAAATGACACGCATCCATGGGGATTACATCACAATACAACTCTTCTTGATAATTGTTACCAATGCTAAATGAAATCAGAATTTGTTTATCAACTTGTATACCTTTTCCTTGATTAAGCCATTGGATTACATATGGATTTTTGTGAGGAGTTGTTTTTAATCCCAATTTGTCCACCATATTCTGAGACGCCACATTCGTACAACTACCACCATCAATAATTAGAGTACATACCTTGTTCTTGATGGTACAACGGGAGTGAAAGATTGTCTCTCGTTGTAAATTCTCATCTTTGCCAACCAAGCTGCTTAGGGCACGTCTAATAACTAAACACTCACCTTCATCGGGTCCTAGGAACACTTCATCTTGCTCCTGATCCGATTCTTCAACATCATCATAATCATGATTCTCTTCTGGTTCTTCCTTTTCACATTCAATCAAAGAGATTACTCTCTTATTTGGGCATTCGGTTGCAATATGGCCAAAGCCATGACAACGAAAACATTTTCTGGGTTGGGCTGAATTTTGTGGTTTAGGAGGATTAGTGGGCTGATTTTGTGGTTTGGGTGGATTAGAGGAGGCTATTTTGAGTGGTGTTTGGTATGGACGGTTGAATGGGGAAGGGGCTGTTTTGGAAAAGGGACGTGAGGTCTCTTTCCCTTTGGCCTTTTGTTGGGCTTCAACTTTGTGAGATAGAATGACTAACTCCTCCAAAGTTGAGTAGGGGTGTAACTCAACAACATTTGCAATTCGAGGGTCCAACCCTCCAAGGAAACGAACCAAAGTTTGGGGTTCGTCCTCTTCGACATCACACTTCATGGTTAATCCTTCAAATTCTCTTGCATATTCCTCTACTGATTTCGTTCCTTGTTTCAACTTGTGGAACTTCTGAAAATTTTCTTGGACATAGTAAGTAGGTAAGAACTTGCTTTTCATCAACTTTTTCATTTTAGGCCAAGTTCTAACCTTATCTTTACCTTGCCTTTGCCTTTTTGCATTTACATTCGACCACCAAGTGGACGCATATTTTCTGAGTTTTAAGGCAATAATTTTCACTTTCTTGTCCTCCGGAGTATTCTTGTAATCGAACACTCTTTCAACGGTGTTCAACCATTCGATGAACTCATCGGCATCAATCTTGCCATCATATTCTGGAATATCAACCTTGATATCATTATTGTTTGGCCTTGTTCTTGGAGTTTCATCTTCAACTCCTGGATCACTACTTTGTTCACTTCGAGTGGGTGAACCTTCTCTTTGCCTAATGAGTCTCCTCATTAGGTCCGCCATTTCTGTTTGCATAGTAGCCATTTGAGCCCTTAAGCTCTCCTTCTCTTCTTCACTTTTCTGAATGTATTCTTGCCAATTGGGAGGTGGGTTCGACATTTTGGGTTTTGTCTTTTTTTTTTTTTTTTTTTTTTTTTTTTTTTTTGGACGTGGGGTAAAGGGGACAGAACGGGGTTGTTTTTTTGTGGAGGAGAAAGGTGGCTAGACCTGCATGGGCCACCAAATGTTGTAACCTTGTTGTAGCACAAGAAGATTACAAGGGACTAGCCAATTTGATTTGATAGAAACAAGTCAAAGATGGATACAGATTTCACCACCAACTTCGAAACTTGGGCTATATAACTCGTGGGAATTGGATACAGATTTCACCACCAATTTCTACAAGTTAGGTTCCTAAGATCACAGCCTAATTGAGCCAAAAATTAGACAAGCAAAGGAGGGGGGGTTGTTTCGGATTTCAAGAGAGAAACCAAAGACAAAAATACAATTTGTTTTGAGTCAAGATAATCTGATTTTTTCATTGAAGTTCAAGGCCTATATTTATAATTACAACTTAAGATAAGATAAGGCTAATTAGAGAGTCTAAATCTTATCCTATGAAATCAGAAATTGTGAAGCTAAAAGAGGATAACAAAATCAGTTTCAAAAGATAGGGCCAGCCGGATTTGAAGCCCTCCCATAAAGACTTCATAATTGCTTTGTCTCTCCTTTAATTGCTCCTTTAATCCCCTTGCTTGGCCAGCTGAATTCTAGCTGAATTCTTGAAGCTTCTTGAAGCTATTAAAGCCGGTTCCAGAAGCTTCACTTGATGACTCATGCCTTGTTTATTGCTAGCTTTTACTACTTGACTCAATGTTAAAAATAACTTTAAAAAAAAAAAGAAAAAAAAGGGGTTCGATTTATACTAACAAGGATCGAACCCTTTAACACAACTTAACTGAAATTTCAATAAACAAAGGAAAATAAAACTTGACTTGGCTGGATGACAACTCGACCCATATCATAGATGGCACTTCGAACCATAGTGATGATCTTGCCATCTTGAATCATTGAACTAGGAGGCCGGATCACATCATAATTATTAGGGCTTGTCTAATATTAAAATTTAGATTAATGGCATTTTATAAATGATGTAGCGATATGATGCAGAACGGGATGGTCCCACGAGCGACTTCAACGGTCAACGACTTCAATTTTGTTCACTTTTACTTGGATAGTTTTGAATTCTTGTTTTTAGCTGATTTTCGTGTTTTTCGGGTTGTAATAAGTAGCCTAAACTCTCGTTTTATTGCCTTAGTTAAGTTAGCATGTGTAACGGAGCTAGAAACACGAGCAAAGGAAGCGAAACGGAGCATGCACGACCATGCACGACCCTTGCACGACCGTGCATATGGTCGTGCAACACTCAGAATGGCCTGGGAAGGACTTCACGACCGTGTAGTTATGTTCTGCACGACCGTGCAGAAGTCAGAGGCAAGATCCAGGCTTGCACGACCGTGCGGGCTAAAGCTGCACGACCGTGCAAGCACGAAGGATTTCGCCACGATCGTGCAAGTTAGGCTGCACGACCGTGCATCCTATGTTGCACGACCATGCAGGCTAACCCTGCACGACCGTGCACGATCCAGAAAGGGCGTTTTTGGCTTGCACGATCGTGCATGGTTGTGCTGCATGACCTTGCACGGCCCTGCACATATATTTTCGTGTTTTTCTTATTTTCTCTTGTTTTGTTTAGTGACTTTCAAATCTTGGCCCTTGATTGCTTAGAGATTAATGGTCTAGATTAGAAGCTTCATTAGGGATTTCTTAGCCTTTAAATAGCATGCTTTGCCTCATTTGTAATCAACTTTTGATGAATTAAAAATCTGAGATTTTCTCTCTATGGTGTTCTTTGTGAGCTCAACTTCCTTTGTGGTTGCAAATCTTGCTAAACTTTGTGATTGGTAAGTCATCTTCTAATCATTACCTTTGTGATTTTTGATTAGATTATGTTTAGCTCTTGATTATTAGTCCTTAGTGAGCTAGTTTTCAAGTTCATATCCCATTTTTATATGTTAGTTTTGGTGTTCATTTTTGGAGCTTAATATAGACCTACGAATTTCTGAAATTTAATGAGTTTTTGATTGTTTTTGAGACCTCATCCTACATCACGATAAAAAAAAATTGGTTATGAGAAGATAAAAAAAAAGAATAACAAATTATTTTATTCGGCCTTGGATGATAATACTAAGGGATTGATTTGGGTTCAATTATGATGATGTCGGGATTTTATTTGCTCATGATATATGGGTAAATCTGGATTAATGGAGATTGAAATTTTATTTCAAGGGTATTATTATTACCCCAGTATTTTTCTAAGTGTAAAAATATTATAATATATTCAAAATAACTTGTTGATAGTTTGGAGCCATTGGGCTGCGGGATCCAATGGTTAGATCAGTTTAACTCCTTGGATTACGGAATCCAAGAAATTTATTTTATTTATTTTAACCTGGGTTAGTTGTTGTCGTTCGGGAGGTCTGGAGGTGTAAGTCCATATTTAGGGCATCTATCCGACACCGGGAGTTTGGCCATTCTTAGACCAGTCGACTACGGAATCGACTGAGTGTTACCTGACAAACCTTAAGAAGTGGTACTGCAGGATACCACTCTTAATCATTCCATCTACAACTAACTAAATTTAAATAAAAAAGGGAAACATTAATAAAAAAAATTAATAATATTATTTTATTTACTTCTCTTGTAATAGAAAGGTCTAAAGGGTCAGTAAATGCTTAATTCCTGAATTGTGTTATTTATTTGGGTCAAGCTATATCTAGTGTGGTGCTCTATAATAAATAGTGTCATGGGTAATAATTTTATTTTTGCAGGAGAAATAATATGAGGTAAGTATTTGCGTAAATATTTACTCGTCTGGATTAACTTGATGCCTGATTGTATTGTGAAATGTATGAATTCTATGTAATAGTGTCATGGGTTAGTTGTATTGTATTGTGAAATGTTTCTATGATGGGGAGAACTGTTAGTTACACGCCACTGACAGTGGATTATTGTTTTTCTTTCAGATGTTAACTAACCGTCAGGTCCTCACAATTTGGGCAGGAAATTTGAGAGTGGGAATTAGGGACTACCCCGTAGCCCTAGTTATCCTAGACTTCTAGGATGACATAGGAGCTAGGAAGACATTTTATATTTCTTTAGACTTTAATGTTTTAAACGTTAGACCTTGTCGTGGTTGTTGTACCACGAAGTTGAACTTAATTTTGGACCACGGTTTTTTTTTTTTATGTATTTGGATTATTCTAAGTAGATGCTTTAAAACTCTGCACTTTTAATGGAATTCCTATTCTCGCATCCCAGCTTCTTTATTTTAGTTTTGTTAAGTGATGCCCCATCTTGGTGCTACTTCTTCCGCTGATACATCTATGTTTATAGACGGGGTGGTTACAGTTAATATTAGCGGAAGACGTAGCAGAAGATCGGGGAAAAATGAAAGGAGCTGATCGCGACAGGGGCAATAGACAATGTCATAGAGAAGGAAATATTTGTCACAAACTCTCCTAAATGTTATTGCCGACCACAACCAGCAGAAGAAAATGAAAAAGTGACTATCGGGAAGGATAAACGATCAGGGTAGGAAGAACCCTCGGCCATCAGCAAAGAGAAGAAATAGTCAGAGTACTCAGAGAATACTGAAATGTGTTCACCATCTCAGTAAACGAAATGCCTGGTATCGACCCCCAGTCATGCAACACGAGATGAACATCAAGGAGGGACATAAACCTATCAAACAGAAGCTGAGGCACCAAGGCCACCTTGGCCGCAGCTGCTAAGGTCAAGAAGCTACTTGATGCCGGATTCATTCAGGAATGCAAGTACACCGATTGGTTAGCCAACTTGGTGTTGGTAAGAAAGTCCAAGAAAACTTGGTGAATGTGTGTGGACTTCACTGACTTGAACAAAGCTTATCCCAAAGATGACTATCCTTCGCCAAAGATTGAAAAACTGGTCGATTCTACGACGGGGCACGCTCTATTCAGCTTCATAGATGCTAATGCGGGATACCATCAAATCTCTTTGGCAGAAAAAGATCAACCGCACACAACATTCATCACCAATCAAGGACTCTACTACTATAATGTCATGCCCTTCGGCCTAAAGAATGCCGGAGCCACATACCAACGTCTAGTCAACAAGGTCTTCGAAAAACAGATTGGAGAACATGTTGAGGTATACGTGGACGACATGATCATCAAAAGCAAGCTGGCCTCAGATCATGTCCAGGACATGAAGGAAACCTTGGAAACACTCAGAAAATTCAATATGAAGGTAAACCCCAAGAAATGTGTTTTTGGGGTCAAGGGAGGAAAATGCCTCGGATTCCTGGTAGACGAAAGGGATATGGAAGCTAATCCTGATAAAATCAAGGCCATCCAGGACATGCAATCACCAAGGATGGTCAAGGAAGTATAGAGGCTGACCGGCTGTATTGCATCCCTCGGTCGTTTCTTTTCTCGGTCAGCTGATAAGAGCTTGCCCTTCTTCCAAGCACTAAAAAAGGAAACATTTAACTGGAATGCCGAGGCCGAGGAATCCTACTAGAAGCTAAAGGAACATCTCTCTCAGATTCTAAAACTAGTTTTTCCCCTTCCAGGAGAAGGATTATTTCTCTATCTTGCCATCTCAGAATACGCCCTCAACGCTGTCTTAGTTGCTGAAAGAGAGCATGTCCAGTATCATGTCTACTTCTTGATCCACGCATATCAAGGTGAGGAATCAAAATACTCTTAGATTGATAAGATAGTCTTCGCGCTAGTAATGGCAAGTAGAAAGCTGAAACCATACTTCCAACCTCATCAGATCAAGGTCCTAACCAGACAACCCATCTAGAAAGCAATAGAAGGGAAGAACCACTCCACCAGGATGTCGGACTGGGCTAACCAGCTCTCAGACTTTGGTCTTTAGTATGAACCACGGAGAGCCATCAAAGCTCAGGCATTGGTTGATTTCATTGCAGAGTGCACAAATAGACCAACCACTCAGGACAACGGTCAGCCATGGGAATTATACATCGATGGATCACCACAAAAGGAGGAGCGGGGCCGGGCTACTCATCAAAACAAGTATTGGTGAAAGGATAGAGTATGCCATCAGGTTTGGATTTATGGCATCCTACAATTAGTCCAAGTACAAGGTACTCATCTTCGGATTGAAACTATGTCAGGCCGCAGGAGCCACCTCCATCAAAGTGGTCTCGGACTCCCAATTGGTAGTGGGTAAGATATCCGGAGAATACGAGGCAAAAGAAGAAGCTATGAAGATATATTTGCAAAAGTGTAAAACGTCATAGCTCAGTTCAAACATTTCAGTGTCGACCACATTCCCAGGTCAAAAAATCAACAGGCTGACGCTCTCGCCAGAATTGCCAGCTCAGCCGAGGGAACACATCCTTCGGACCATTACTTGAGAGGTATTACCTGAGCCTAGCATCAATGAACTTAGCGTCAACAACGTGTCTCAACAGTTAGATTGGAGGACTAACATCATCTCTTACCTGAGAGACAATCAGCTACCCCCTGAAGAAAAGGAACAAGCTCAGGTACAGGCCCTCAGTCGAAACTTCCTTTGGTACAACTAATAGTTAAACAAGCTTTCTTACACTCATCCACTGCTGAAGTGTGTCACCTCAGAGGAAGGAATCCATATCCTACATGAAACACATGAAGGGTTGTGCGGTAGTCATCAGGGAGCACACACCATTGCAAGCAAGACTCTTAGGACAGGGTACTACTGGCCCTCCATCAGAAAGGACACATTAGCCCTCGTCAAAAAATGCAAGCAATGTCAGATGCACGGGAACATACTATGGAGGCCCTCACAAGATTTGGCACCCATCATGTCCACTCTACCCTTTTACAAATGGGGGATGGACATACTCGGCCCTTTCCCACCAGCCGCAGCCCAGAAGAAGTTCCTCTTCGTAGCTGTGGACTACTTCACCAAGTGGATTAAGGCCAAAGCATTGACAAGCATTATTGACAAGCAAGTCAGGCAATTCATATGGAAGAACATCATCACTCGTTTTGGCATCCCTAGAATGCTCATCTCAGATAATGGTCGACAATTTGACAGCGGACCTACTCGGGAATATTGCTATCAATTCGGCATTCAGACGAGATTCACATCCATAGCCAGGCCTCAAAATAACGGCCAAGCCGAAGCTGCCAATAAAATCATAGTGAAGGGAATTAAGACTCAACTAGAAGGAGCCAAGGGCTCATAGGTTGATGAGCTACCAGGAGTCCTCTGGTGATGTAGGATGGGGTCTCAAAATCAATCAAAAACTCATATAATTTCAGAAATTCGTAGGTCTCTAATAAGCCCCAAAAATGAACACCAAAACAACCACAAAGATATGATATGAACTTGAAAACTAGCTCCCTGAGGACTAATAATCAAGAGCTAAAACATAATCTAATCAAAATCGAAAAAGATAATGACTAGAAGATGACTTACCAATCACAAAGTTTAGCAAGATTTGAATCCACCAAGGAGTAAGAGCTCACAAAGAACACAAGAGAGAGAATTCTCAGATTTTTCATTTCAACAAAAGATGATTACAAATAAGGCAAAGCATGCTATTTAAAGGCTAAGCAACCCCTAATGAATCTTCTAATCTAGACCATTAATCTCTAAGTAATCAAGGGCCAAGATTAGAAAGTCACTAAATAAAACAAGAGAAAATAAGCAAACACGAAAATATACGTGCAGGGCCGTGCAGTACAACCATACACGATCGTGCAAGCCAAATACCCCCTTTCTGGATCGTGCACGATCATGCAGGGTTAGCCTGCACGGTCGTGCAACCTAACTTGCACAATCGTGGCGAAATCCTTCGTGCTTGCACGATCGTGCAGCTTTGGTCTGCACGGTCGTGTAAGCCTGGATCTTGCCACTGACTTCTGCATGGTCATGCAGTCCTTTCCAGGCCTTTCTGAATGTTGCACGACCATATGCACGGTCGTGCATGGTCGTGCAAGGGTCGTGCATGCTCCGTTTCGCTTCCTTTGCTCGTGTTTCTAGCTCCGTTACACATGCTAACTTAACTAAGGTAATAAAACGAGAGTTTAGGCTACTTATTCCAACCCGAAAAACACGAAAATAAGCTAAAAACAAGAGTTCAAAACTATCCAAGTAAAAGTGAACAAAATTGAAGTCGTTGACCGTTGAAGTCGCTCGTGGGACCATCCCGTTCTGCACCAAACTCCTCTTCTAATAAAGGATTTGCCCTCAAATCCTCGCCTTCAACAAGGAATGGAGAGAAGACAACCATCAACAAGCAAGACCCAATTCCACTAAACCCGGTAGTTAGTGTGACGACCCGACTCGCTTAAATCGGCGCGGAAGAAACCGACGACTCAAATAGTCATAAACTACAACTCAAAATACTTAAGAATTAAAACTAATACCTCAAAATTTTATTATTAAACTCCAAAAGTACAAATACCCACAAGTTTGTACAATACTAAACCAAAAGTCAAACTAAAAGTCTAACATACGAGTAACTCCAATCACATGTCGGAGTCCAAAAAACCAACGTATACAAGTCCATACAATAGTCCAAAACTATCTAAAACCAAATAACAAGAAAATACAACAAAGCATAAAAACGTCGCTCGCCCAACCCAAAGCTAAGCAAGAACTTCGTCATCAGAATTACCTGTAAAACAAACAACAGTCCACCATCAGTGGCGAGTAACATAACTGACTCACCCTAATGGGAATACACATGAACATAGTACAAATCAAATTGTAATACCCCGAAAATTTGGGATATTTTAAAATTTTTATTTATTAATTAAATGTATAATCAATTGACTATTTAATTGATTATTATTTAATTAAATATTATTTTGTGTAGCCATCTAATCATTTTAAGCCTGGCCTTAACCTTTTTTTTATTTTGTCTTGCCAAAACCCGAGCCCAATTGTTTCCTTTGATCCATATATTACGCAGTCCATCCTTTTATTCATTTTCTTTTCTCCTAAATATTTTATTTTATTTTAAGTCCAAAAGGCCCATTTATTTGGATTGTTTTATTTTATTTTCCTCTCTTTTAACTCAATTGGGCCAATGACCCAATCTTTTTCTCCTCTTATAAACTTGGCCGGTCCCCTTTTTGTTTTTGGGCCAATGTTGTTTTTTTTTTTTTTTAATCTAATTAATTAGATATTGTGGATTAACTAGATTAATTAAAATAAATAATTTAATCTTTTAAAATCTAGTCCAACTAGTTTGTTGAGCCTCCCAAATTAAGCTCAACTTTTCCCTATTTGTCCCCCTTTTACACGGCCCTCCTTAACAATTTTTAGGGTTGTTGTTTTCTTCTTTTTCTATAAATAGGACCTAACCCTTTCATTTTGTTCCTATCTGCTATTATACTCTTAAACCCTAAAAACTATATTTTTCTCCTGTTTCCCTTCCAAAAAGCCAAACAGCACAAGTTCACCAAGTAGTGAATTATTTTTGTGCCTTGGAAAATTTAGCGATCCGAGGTAACTATGCTTTCTCTTTTAATTTTTGGGTTAGTTAATCACATAGTTAATTAGGATGGATCATGAAAATTGTAGGATTTAGGCTTGTGTTAATTCGAAAAAGTCGAGTGATATGAGGATAGAATTCTTGATTTGTTTTGTGAATTTTCTTGATTGTTTTATGTAGTATCTTGAAAATCTTTAACTGTTGAATAATTTCTTGTATGAATTTATTGATTAATCAAATCTTGTTATTTCTTGATGATTATTATTAATCCATAAAAATTTCCATATTATTAGAGACCTTTAGATGGTCGATCTTGATTTAATTCTTTAAAAATCAGATTATATAAAATAAGGTAATTGAATTGTTAAAATATGTTATTATTAATTTCTTGAATTTTTCGAATAACCTAGTATTAAAAGGGAATTAAAAATATGATTTTTAAGATGTATCTTGATGATTCTTGAATTATTAATGCTAATCTTTAATTCAATCTTTATGTTAATCCTTAATAATCATGATATTGTTTAAATCTTGAAGTTGTTCTTGATTTGTTGTGCCATGAATGCCGTGTGGTTTGAATGTAAAAAGAAATGATTTTAATCTTGTTTTGATTCAATTTTGATAATTTAATGTTCAAAGCATGATTTACTTGTTTATTATTAAGTTTGTATGATGAATTATGGATAATTGTATTTATTTGATTAAAGGTATAATTTTTGATATGTTGACATGAAAATGTCGAGTGCCTCTTGGATGGAAAAATAGTATTTTTATCCTGATTTAATTATTATATGATGCTAATTGTTAATTTAGATGTTTAATTAAATTGTTTATATGAATTATTGTGAACTTATTTAATTGTTGGTTTTATATGGAAAATGTCGAATGGCCTAGTATTTAATTAGTCAATTTTAGTTTAATTTTGACTTATAATAATATTAGGAATAATTTCGGAATAATTAATATATTAATTATAAAAGTTACAGTTAAAGGAATTATCAGGGATAAGTTGTAACAAGAAGGAATAGATAATAATATTATTATTTTTATTATTATTTACACGGTTATTATTATTATTATTAATAATATTTCGGATAATGTTAGTGTTATTATTAGTATTATTATTAATATTAGGAATCAGTAGGGATAAGTTATATAAGTTACGAATAAGATATTAATAGGGAAAGAAAGGAAACAGAGTAAAAGGAATACGAATCGTTTCGATCTCTGGGTAGGAAAGACTTGGTATTTAAGGTGGCCAATATATGTGCCGCACCTCTCTTTCCTGGGACTTCGAACGGTTCATTTCCGATTACGGCCACCTAGTATTTCCCGATATAAGATAAGATATAAGATTTGAAAGATATAAGATAAGATAAGGACGCCCACCTGATGACCCGAGTAGTCAGACTGGGTTAAGTCGAAGCCACTGCTCAATGGGACGAACACACGAGTTCCCCCGAGTAGTTCTGGGTCTTAGGATATGTAGTCGTCTAAGTAGTAGTACACGAGCTGCTATTTAGGGGTTATGGCCATAGCTTAGGCTTAGTGGTGCAAACGAGATCCGCTACGGGTTGAGTACACGAGCTCAGCCCGGCATGTTCTAGGAAAGTTGTGGTGCAAACGGGATCCACAACGAGTTATAGTGACCGGTCCGCTGAAAGATGATAATGATATGATATGAAAGATATGAATGATAAGATATGATATGATGATATGTTTTGATAAGATGATGATGAGTAACATAAGTTATGACATATATTGTAATATGACATAAGATGTATAATTTAAGATGTAGGTTATGATCGAATGAATTCGGGATAGTTAGGTTATAAGGGTATAATTATATAAGTATATGTATTGAGAATGGTATAAGACTTCCGCTGTGTATTTCTGTATTCGTATAAGATTGTATGTAAGCATGTACGTATGTATGTATCCATGTATGTATACGTGTAAGTATGTATGAACGTATGTATAGTAAGTGTATATTTGTACGTATTCCTAACCGTATTTTGCAGGTATGATTACACGTACATTATACGTAGATTTGTACGTATTCTAACCGTATTTCTGCAGGTATTCTTATACGTATTTTGTACGTAATCTTATACGTATTTTTGTACGTATTTTATACGTACCTCGTATTGAATTCTGTATAACATGTATTAGATTTTTTGTATGGTTTTCATGCGATATTCTATGATATTATGTGTTTAGCGGTCCCTCGATTAAACGGGACAGCCTAGTTACTCGCTACTGACGGTGGACCCCCCCCTCAGTTTCAGGTGACGATGCTGCAGCTTAGAACGGGCTTCCGATGGTTGGGCTTAAGCGTGGCAGAGTTTTAGCTTTACCTTAGAGTTTCCTAGATGTTTTAAGACAATTTTACTTTATTTATTCGTTTATGATCCCGGCATGTTGGGACAGTTTTTAGGACAACTTATGTAATTGCTTTTCTTTTGAGAATATTAGACTTTGGATATAGTTTTATTTATTTAATTCAATAAAGGTAGTTTAATTTAATTAATTAATTTAATATTTAGTTTAAATAGTTTTGGTAATGATCCGTTTATCGATTTCCCTTCGTAAATCGACATGTCCAAAAAGTCGGGTCGTTACACAAATAATCTACCAATAATCCAAAATATGCGAGGAACATCCAAATCATGAACTCGACTCAAACACCCTAACCAAACTATCTTTGGCGCAATCATTCATATACTACACCGGACTATGCACGTACGAACGCATCTTACGCGATCGAACTTTCCACTATGCTAGGATTGAGAATCTTACTCCCAACCCCATGAAACCAATCTTACTGGAAATTCATGTCCTGTGAAACCAATCTTACTGGAAATCCACATCAAAAGATAACATAGTAGGACTCCAACTATCCCAATACCGCGGATGTAATAGGGCAACGTCTTAACCCAAAAACAAAGAATCTTACTCTAAGTTTTAGGCGTCTAGCTACGAAATCAAGCTAATCTTTAATTAAACATCTTAAATCTTAATCATCTTAATCATAACATAATTAATTTCAAGAATTGCCTTTGCGCCTTGATTCTCGAAAATAATCAGTTAAAACACGAAGTTATTCTCAAGATTGCCTTTGCGCCTTGATCTTGAGTCTAACCAACATTAATCCATCATCTTTAATCCATTCTTTAACTAACTTTAACTCAATCTTTAACTTTCTTTATCAAATTAACCACTTTCTTTAATTCTCAAGACTCAACCAAGAACTCATCAAGACTCATCAAGAACTCAAAGAACTTAACAAGAACCCATAAAGAACTCATCCAAGATTCAAGAACTTCAATCAAGAACTCAATCAAGATTCAAGAACTTCAATCAAGAACTCATCCAACACACTTTAATCACACGCATAACTCAACTTAGAACCATGAATCTATCAACTTACTATTATCCAAAATTCACCAAACTTGGACATGATTAACACTAAACCAAATACCAATACAATAAATCATAAAATCATCATAATCATCAAGTAAACAACATAAAAACCACCTCGAAATCAGATTGTAAACCATACTAAAAAACATGATCATACTTCACAACTAAACCCATACAAGCATTTAATCTATACTATAATCATAGTATACCAATTAAGTTGAGAAAGTATGTTACCTTATTGAAGATTAACACACAAAATCAACACAAAATTGCATCCCGGAAAGTCGAACCACACGACCCACAACCACGCACACATGGCACGAACAACACGGCACACTTGCACACACGACTACCCAGCACGGCTGTGTCGCACGAGCCACCACTGCCACACGAGCACCACGGCTTCACACGGCCCCTGCTGCACGGTTCACCACTCGAACCACCACTCTTGCACGGCTTCAACACGGCACCCACACGGTCACCACTCGAACACCCACACGAACACGAACAAACCCGGAAATCAACCCAAACTAGTGATCTCGAATAATATTTTTGAGGTTTAAGTTGTGTTTTGGTACTTAAAGATCAATAGAGTTTGAATCTTTAAGTTTGGGATTAGAAAGATTGATGAACAATTGATGGGTTTCAATAGCCAAAAATGGCGTGAGGCAAGAGAGCAAATGGGAGGGAGTTTTGTGTTTGAATTTGATGGCAAGAGCAAATGATGGCAAATGAATCATAAGGCCTTACTAACCCTCCTATAAATAGAGGTTAGTTAAGGTGTGAACACAAGGCAAGTGGCAAAACCTTGCCATCACCCTTGAGAAAACCGGCCAAAGGGAACAAATGGGCCTAATTTGGGCTTTCGTAAACAATTGGGCTAATTTATAAAAATTACATGATAAATCATGTATAAATCGATTTAGCCCAAAATATTAAATAATCAATTAGAAAATTAAATAAATAAAATTCTAATTAATTAAATAATAATTAACATAAATAATAATAACTGCAAATAAAATATTTCGAATTAAATCGAAATTATTCACATAAAATAAAATAAATAGTTCAAAAATAAATTTGAACTATACATATCATCACATAAATACACATAAATCAAGGCAGAAAATATCATGAAAAATCAGGGTCGTTACAGTTAGAGCTAGAGACGACCAAACCAAACTTCGATTACCCATCATAGGCCACCCGGATCATACACCATTATTAACAAACTGAGCAACAACACCAACGCCAACCGACAAACATCAAACAACAATGCAAGCAAAGCATGGGCGCACCTAACCCGCCACCTCAGAAATCCATACCTTAATGACATCGAAACCAATGGAGTTCTTCCAATGCAAGAATATCTCAAAGAAAGTGAGACATCATTACGAACACCCTTATCAATTTTGGACCCACCACAATCTCCATGAGCATAGGATAGACCAATCATAGCATCAAGGAGAAAGAAATTCCATTCAAACCTTAGTCTCAATTCACTAATGCCAACTTCAAAATAAGCTAAGCAAGAATTAAGCCCAAGAGAATCATCATGCACCACACTAGAAATTTCCAATTCGTTATTAACCCAAGAAGTCTCATCACCGTCAACATGATCAACAATAGAAAAATTTCCATACACATCATCCATTTTCTCATCTCTACTCAATTCATGGTCATTAATATTATCATCACAATTCTTTTCAACATGAATGACAAAAGCCTCATCACAAGGGGAGAAAAGAGAAATGGGTTCTTTTACCTCGCTTTGAAGATCACCATGAATCATAGGCAACGAATCCTCATCTTGTGCCTTGGACACCTCTTCATGACAAATAGGAGCCTTGCGATTGACCACGACCTCTTGCACTTCTTTAGGAAGCAAAGGCTTTAGGACAAGCTTCACTTGATTCCACTTGAATGAAATTGTGTTCTCACAAGAATCATGGATGACATTTCTTCTCATCAACCAAGGTTGTCCAAAAACAATATGACAATCATCCATTTGACTCACCACACAAGTAAGCTCATCAAAGTATGACTTCTCAATAGAAAAAGGAAAGGTCACTTGTTTAGGAAAACCCAAGGCATGTAGTTCAAGTTTATCAACCATGTTTTAGGATACCAAATTCTCTCCAGCGTTTGGGTCAACCTTGAAATTACAAACCCTACCCAAAACCGTACATCTAGATTGAAACTTTTGAGGTCTAAACTCCTTAGCCAATTTTTGTTTTGTCTCAACCATTTGGTCAATTGAGTTTGATCATTTGTTTGCACACATCCTTCATATACTCAATCTCCCTCATTGAAAAATTGTTGCTAGACAAATCCATTTTCAAAAGATGACAATAGACTAGAAATTTGTGGTGCTAGGTAAAGAAGGAAGCTTATTTGTGGTTTTAAAAGATTTATTTCAATATCCTTTGAAGATAGGATAAAGAAATATGAGGTTTGAAGAAGAAAAAATCACTTAGGCATTTTATTAAACACGTAGAGTGCAATCAATAATCACAACTTCAAACAAGAAATTTTGTGGTGCTAGGTGAAGGAGGATACTACTTTATGTGGAGTTAGGCTTACTTCAATGTCCTAGTATGATTAGACAAGGAAGTATGGGTTTTAAAGCAAGGAAATATCACCTAGACATTTCATCAAATACCTTGTGTGCAAATAAAACACTACAAAAATTTCTGAAATTTTTTCAAAGTTTAACCCAAGGATCATGGAGGTATTGAAACCTCAAGATCTTGATACCAATTGATGTAGGATGGGGTCTCAAAATCAATCAAAAACTCATAAAATTTCAGAAATTCGTAGGTCTCTGATAAGCCCCAAAAATGAACACCAAAACAACCACAAAGATATGATATGAACTTGAAAACTAGCTCCCTAAGGACTAATAATCAAGAGCTAAAACATAATCTAATCAAAATCACAAAGGTAATGACTAGAAGATGACTTACCAATCACAAAGTTTAGCAAAATTTGAATCCACCAAGGAGTAAGAGCTCACAAAGAACACAAGAGAGAGAATTCTCAGATTTTTCATTTCAACAAAAGATGATTACAAATGAGGCAAAGCATGCTATTTAAAGGCTAAGCAACCCCTAATGAATCTTCTAATCTAGACCATTAATCTCTAAGTAATCAAGGGCCAAGATTAGAATGTCACTAAACAAAACAAGAGAAAATAAGAAAACACGAAAATATACGTGCAGGGCCATAGCATGTTTCATCTGCAGGAAGGGAGGCCATAAGGCGTCAGTTTGCCCCGAGAAGAAGCCAGGCATCGAGTTCAAGCAGCTTCCGGCACCGACTAAGACTCCAATGAAGAACCGAGTCTACTGTATGACTGAGGCAGAAGCAGAGGTCCAGCCAGATGTAGTCTCAATTCCCCTGTTAGTTCGTTTATAACTCTCCCTTCTGGAGAGGATTTTGTTTGTCAGCACGAGTTCCGAGGAGTGCCTATCGTTTTAGCTGGAGAGCAGGCGACGACCGATCTGAAGGAGTTCCTGCTGATGGAGCTCGATGTCATTCTTGGCATGGACTGGATGTCGAGGTATCGAGCGATCATTCGTTGCCGAGATCAGTCAGTGACATCCCGAAGACCAATTTCCGTACGAGATACGACCAATACCAGTTTGAGGTCATCCCCTTCGGTCTCGCTAACGCACCAGCCGTGTTCATGGATCAGATGAACCGAACTTTTCATCACTTACTCGATAAGTGTGTCGTAGCCTTCATCGATGATATCTTAGTCTATTCGAGAGACGAGTCTGAGCATGCAGATCATCTCTGGATGGTATTAGAGATATTACGGAGCAATAAGTGGTTCGCAAAACTCTCCAATTGTGAGTTCTGGCTTCGCGAAGTAGCATTTCTGGGTCACGTAATTAGTAAAGAAGGCATTAAGGTAGACCCGGCAAAAGTTAAGGTTGTAGTTGAATGGAGTAGCCCGAACAATGTGGCGGAGGTTCGTAGTTTTCTAGGATTGGCCAGATACTATCAACAATTCGTCCAGGACATCTCCAAGATTGCTAGGCCATTGACTAGTTTCCTACAGAGGGAGATCTGATTCGTTTGGACGGAGGCTTGCGAGCAAGCATTTCAGCAGCTGAAACAGAGACTAGTCTCTGCTCCTATTCTTACCCTTCCGAACGATGAGGAGGATTTCGAGGTCTATAGTGATGCATCTAAGAGTGGCCTAGGTTGTGTGCTAATGCAAGGTGGGAAGGTCATCGCTTATGCATCGAGGCAGCTGAAGGTGCATGAGCGTAACTACCCCACGTATAACTTAAAAGATAGCAGCTGCAGTGTTCGCGCTTAAGATCTGGGGGCACTATCTCTATGGTGGTTCGTGTAAGGTATTCACGAATCATAAAAGTCTCAAGTACATCTTCACTTAGAAGGACCTCAATATGAGGCAGCGATGATGGCTTGAGCTTATTAAGGACTTCGACCTGACGCTTAATTATTGCGAAGGCAAGGCAAACTTAGTCGCTGACGCACTGAGTCGCAAGAATCGATTGAGCTTCAGTATGAGTCGTAATTCCGTCAGAGTTCGTCTGACTTCTATGAGTGTCGACCCCGGAGTTATGTGGTGAGCAGTATCCTTTGCTTTAAATTTCGGGACGAAATTTCTTTAAGGAGGGGAGATTGTAACGCCCCAGATTTTGGGCTATTTTCTTGTTTATCGTGTTTGTAATTATTTTGATTCTGTGCATGGTCTAAATTTATTTGGACTATTTTTATTATTTGAATGTGACTATTTTATGATTTATTATTTCTTTTATTTTATTTTAATTAATTAGAATTTTATTTTAATTTTCTAATTAATTAATTTAGTTTTGGGCTAAGTGCGAATTTAATCATGATTAGTCATGATTTAGTGGAAATGGCCCAAGTGATCTTTTGGCCCATTTTATTAAGCCCATGGCCGGCTCTCTCTCTCTCTCTTTGTGAGACTTGGTTTGCCACTTGCCTCATGTTCACACCTTAACTAACTTCTATAAATAGAAGAGTTAGTAAGGCTTAAACATTCATTTGCTCATTTAATCACCTTTGCCACAATCAAAAGCCAATACTCTTTCTCCATCCTTGCCTCCTAGTTCCACGCCATTTTGGCTTCTTAAATCCCCAAAACTTTGTTCATCCATCTTTACAAACCCAAACTTAAAGGTTCAAGTTCCATTAATCTTTAAGTAACCAAACACAAGTAACCTTCATTGCTATTTTCAAGACTTCGTAGTTGATTCGGGTTTTGGGTTTTTCGTGGGGATTCGAAGGGTGGTCGTGCGTGGTGCCTTGCGTGGAGGTTCGTGGCTGGCCGTGCGTTGGAGGCCGTGTTGGGTGGTCGTGTTGTGGAGCTACACGGTGTTCGTGCATGGTGTCGTGGTTGAAGCCGTGCTGTAGCCGTGATTGATAGGGCCGTGTGGTTCTATTTTGGGCAGCAAGTTTTCGTAAGTTTTTACCTTCAAGATTGTTAAGGTAACACACTTTTCTACCTTAATTTGTATTCTATGATTTTAGGGTAGATTACATGATCATGTTAGGATGAATGGTTGATGATTGTTGGCTATTTCATGCGTGAATATGGGCAAGTTTGGGATGATGTTTTTGTGATGATTTTGCCTTGATTCTATGTATTTTATGATCGATTATGATAAATTTCATGTTTGATTATGTTCATGTTCGATTTCATGAAGTTTTGATGCATGGCATTGATAAAAATGATGATGAATGGTGCTTATGGCATGCGTGATTTTGATGGTGTCTTTGAGGATGAGTTCTTTATGAATCTTGATGAGTTCTTGGTTGAGTCTTGGATTCTTTATCATGATTGTGTAGTCTTAAGTATGGATTATATAAGTCTTGATTAAGGAAACTTAAGTTAAGGTTAAAAAGAAGTTAAAAGAGGTTCAAAGAAAGTTAAGAAAAGTTAAAGAATTATTAAAGATTGATTATGAAGTAGGATTTATTATGGCACTAGTAGAAAAAAGGCTATTTGCATCGTGCATTTCAAGCTATTAGTATCGTGCATTTGCAGTTACAAATAAAGTAGTTACAAATAAATATAGTATTTGCATCGTGCCTTAAACTGCACGATACAATTAAGTGATCTATTTGTATCGTGCATTTTAAGGCATGATGCAAATAAGACTACTATTTGGATCATGCCTTCAAAGGCACGATCCAAATAGTGCTCTTATTTGGATCGTGCCTTCAAAGGCACGATGCAAATAGTGCACTTATTTGGATCGTGCCTTCAAAGGCACGATGTAAATAGCTAGGTCTTTTCTTCTTTTTTTTTTGTGCGCTATAAGCATATATATACATGTAAGCATTAAATAAGACACAATTTATTTTATATGCATGAAAATTTTAATTTTATTCATTTTTTGTTATTATTGGTACAAAAAAAATTATGATATTACAAAACCAAAAATATATATATATATATATATATAATAAATAATTCATCTAAAAACCTATACAAAATATATATACTAAATAAATTATTAAAAAAGAAAGCTTCTATCTAAGCTAGCCTTTTCACTTGTATTAGTGACAGCTAGAAGGCTTCTATAAATTACATTTCCAACTTTCATATCCTGGAACCTAGCTACACTTGACGAATGCGTCATGGATAATCTGAGTGATCCGAAGAGTAGAGGTCAACTGGATTAGCTTTAGCATTTCATTTGCCTGGCCTCCTGAAAGTACACCACAAGACTAACTCTCAAATTGATATTCTAGGATCCTAGCACACAACTCAAAAGGAAAGAATCTAAACCATGAGCAATTAAAGATATCACTTACGCTTACCTTCAAGGCATTCAACTTACATCGGTAGCTACAGAAGGTTCGGACATCAGCAACTGACCACCGGTAGCCACAATAGACAACTGACAGCAGCAGCAGGCCACCGGCAGCAACTGTCCATCACGAACAGCGGCAGGGGAACCCTATAGCAGAACCACCTGTGTCTCGCAGCAGAAATGGGCCACTATCGGCAGTCGGTTGCTTCCTCATGGCCTCCGTGGGTGGGGGTTACAGCCACAACAACCAGCCCGAGAACATTATAAAATCTTTATTATTTCACAAAAATAAATGAAAACATAAAATAATCTCATGAATAATAGCCAAGCCTAGGGGCAAACCAACAATCAGAAGTTTGATTAATAAAGAAGCTAAGAGATATGCAAGCAACTTTGTGTACCTTCAAGATCTCTTGCTAAAACCTCTGAATTAGCACTAGATGAATTCATCCTTTTAGGGTGATTAAGAGTTTGACTTTGGTCTTGTTCTTTCAAATTGAGTGCCTTGACAACTGAGATTTAGGATGAGTGAATTAGGTTTAAGGTTGAATAAAGAAAAGAAATGAAAAGTAAAAGAAAAAGATGAAAGAAGAAGAGAGTTCATCAATGGGGGAGACACGTGAGAGAAGAAGAATATGGATGGAACTACTTGTTCCTTTTCTATGGAATTAGACGTTGAAGTGAATTTGGGTGGTGGGTTTACAGCTTGATATGCACGGTAAAATTGCAGATACATTTCTCAGAGAAGATCTACACACAAACCACAGTCATAGTCATAAAAATATACGTACAAACCTAATTCACCCAATCAGAATTCAGAAAAACCAATTGACCATGTTAAGTGTTGATTGGAACTCATATACTTGAACTGATTAACCCAGATACCTATTTGAAAGTTATTAGAATGTATTACAAAAATATTAAAACTTAATAAAACTTGTAATTTATAAAAACTTTTTGAAAGTGAATATAACTGAAGGACAACTTATTACAACTTGAAAGAACTAATCTGATAAACCCTAAAAACTAATAAAATTGGTTGAAGTAAATACACCAATAGAAGGTGATAGATATTAATTATTAATTAAAAAAAATATGGTGGAGGAATAGAGATATTTGGTGTAGATTACCATTCTTACGGGTATTGACTCATAAATTTCAGAACAAATTCACTTAAAAATGCATTCGCCTTTTACATTTGTCTTTTGACTCACAACCCAAATAGTAAATGTGTAAAAAAAACTTTGAGAAATAGATGTAGCATGTAACTCTTGATTAAACATGGAAAATTAAAACTAGTCCATAAAATGGGCTCGTTGGGCCAAGATAGGGGACAAATGAAGTAGTAAACAAATTAGACAATTCAATCAAATATAACACATGGATATGATCTAGTATCAACCAAACTGTCACAAACTCATAACCACCTTAATTTGAAACTTTAATTACATGACAAACATAATAATGGTGATACCCCAAAATACAGTGGGGGAAAAAATGTAAGTGCTGATTCCAATTTCTAATGACAACTAAGACAGCCACCCAATTCAGAAAGTGACCATAACCCTTAATTGGACAATGAAGTGATTAACCAAGGCAATAACTAAAAAAAGTGGCTACAATATAGCCATTAATTGCATCTAATTTAGCAAATTCTTCAGTATTTGGCTTCAAGCAACGACAGCAACCCACAAGAAAACTACCAACAACCAAAACAGAGAAACAGTGATATAAAGAGATAACAAACTCTACCCCTCAGTAAAATGAAGGTGTGCATATAACCAAGTGTAAACTTTACCTAATGTCATTGCCATTTTACTCTCACATTCCCAAGCTACAATACTTTAATTCATGGTTTCCGAAACCTAGCTTTTTTCCCCAAAATTCAAAAACCCTAGCTTAACAAAAAACCATCAACAACAACAATAATCATTTTTTAAAAAAATGACAACAATAACAAGAATCAACCACATTTACAGCAATAAATTGAAAAAATTTGGATTGAAAATTATAAATAAGAAGATGCGAGAATATAATTGCTTCAAACCTATCTACATTCGTGGTGGTGGTCTTCGCAGTTCTTGCTCGTGGAGAAAGTCTCCGCACTTGGTAACTTGCAGGTCGTGGTTGTGCGTGGTTGCAGGACGTGGTCGTGGTGGTGATAATGGTAGTTCGACAAATTAAATGCATAAAAAAGATTTTTAAACCCTGAAATAATATCCCCAAATTAATTTTAGGGTTTATATACTTAAAAAAAATCACAAATCTAAAAAAAAAAAAAAAGGAAAGAAGAGCATACATAAACCCAGTAGCGAGGCAGCATCGGCATCGACATCGGCGGTGGCAGTGAAGGGAGGAGATGCTATGAGAGGGAGGAGATGCGGGAGGAGATGTTGTGAGAGGGAGGATTTGCTGGAGTCTCGATTTTTTTTCCTAAAGCTTATTTATGATGTAAATGACAGAGTTTTTTTTTTGTTTTTTTGAAGCTTATTTGGATCGTGCATTTTTAGGCACGATCCAAATAAGGCGTTACAAATACTGTTTTTTTTTACTAGTGTGGTTAAACTCAAGAAAAAGTGAAAGAAGCAATCTTGAGTATAACTTCGATGTTTGTAAGTAGAATTAGCTTAAGTTTACTTTTAGACGCCTAATCATAGAGTAAGATTCTAAGTTTTGGGTTAAGACGTTGCCCCTATCCTGACTGCGGTATCGGGATAGTGTATACTTGCTATGTTGTCTGTTTGATATGAATTTTCGTAAGATGGGGTTCATGGGTTTGGGAGTAAGATTCTCATTCCTGGCATAGTAGGAAAGTTCATTCGCGTAAGAAGCGTTTGAATGTGCATAGGCCGGTCTAAAATGTAGATGGTAGCAACACAAATGTTTTTATGGTTTAAGATTGGTCAGTTTTACGGTTTAATGTTTTGGACGTTTTTATCACATGTTGGTTGGTAGTCTGATGTGTGTTGTTTGATTTGTTCTATGATTATGTGTATCCATGTTATGGTGGGACTGTTATGTTGCTCGCCACTGACAGTGGATTGTTGTTATTTTTCAGGTAATTCTGATGATGATTGTGCTGCTTAGCTATTGGTTGGGCGAGTGCCGTTATAGTATTTCTTTTGTACTAGCTTACGTTATGTTGTTAGTTTGGACGTTTAGTTTTATCTTTGGTATATTTTGACTCTGACAGTATTTGGAGTTATTTGTTAGAATTGATACTTTTGGATTTAGTATTATACAAACTTGTGGGTATTGTACTCTTGGGTTATAGTAATAATATTTCGAGGTTTTGTTTTAGTTTTTAGTAAGTTTATTTGTTAGATCGACAATTCAACTCGTCGGTTTCTTCCGCGCCGGTTTATGCGAGCCGGGTGGTCTGATGCAGAACGGGATAGTCCCACGAGCGAATTCAACGGTCAACGACTTCAATTTTGTTCACTTTTACTTGGATAGTTTTGAACTCTTGTTTTTAGTTTATTTTCGTGTTTTTCGAATTGTAATAAGTAGCTTAAAACTATTTTAGTTGCTTTATAGTTGCTAGTTTAGCTTGTTAGGGTGTTGGATGCTTGCTTGGAAGTGCTTAAGGACATAAGTGGGTTTTGGCCTAAGAACGGGAAGCTTGAAAAGGGGTAGTTGCAGGCACGGCCAAAGGAGCGGCCGTGCAAACACGTGGAGCGACCGCTCCTTTATAGAAGCGCCCGTGCAAGATTCTGGAGTCACCGCTCCTTTTCCTGGTGAAGTTTCTTACTAGTAAAAGGAGCGCCCGTGCAATTATATGGAGCGACCGCTCCTTTTAGTGTACGACCATGCAAGCTTAGCTTGCACGATCGTGCACGATCCAGAAGCATGTTATGGGCGTGCACGATCGTGCACGGTTATACTGCACGATCGTGCAAGGGGTTTGTACGCCTGATTAATGTTTTGCTTCTTTTGTCTTGCTTTGTTTAGTGTCTTTCTAATCTTGGCTCTTGAATGCTTAGAGATTAATGGTCTGGATTAGAAGCTTCATTAGGGGTTGCTTAGCCTTTAAATAGCATGCTTTGCCTCATTTGTAATCATCTTTTGTTGAAATGAAAAATCTGAGAATTTTCTCTCTTGTGTTCTTTGTGAGCTCAACTTCCTTTGTGGTTGCAAATCTTGCTAAACTTTGTGATTGGTAAGTCATGTTCTAGTCATTACCTTTGTGATTTTGATTAGATTATGTTTTAGCTCTTGATTATTAGACCTTAGGAGCTAGTTTTCAAGTTCATATCCTATCTTTGTGGTAGTTTTGGTGTTCATATTTGGAGCTTATTATAGACCTACGAATTTCTGAAATTTTATGAGTTTTTGATTGATTTTGAGACCCCATCCTACATCAATTGGTATCAAGAGCTTAAGGTTTCAATACCTTGATGATCCTTGGGTTAATCATTGAACAAAATTTCTGAAATTTTTGTAGTGTTTATTTGCACATAAGGTGTTTGATGAAATGTCTAGGTGATATTTCTTTGCTTTAAAACCCATACTTCCTTGTCTAATCATACTAGGACATTGAAGTAAGCCTAACTCCACATAAAGTAGTATCCTCCTTCACCTAGCACCACAAAATTTCTTGTTTGAAGTTGTGATTGTTGATTGCACTCTAGGTGTTTATGAAAATGTCTATGTAAGTTTTCCTTCTTTAAACTCTATATTTCCTTATCCTATCATCAAAGGATATTGAAATAAAGCCTTTAACTCTACAAAGAAGTATCCTCCATCACCTAGTCCACAAATTTCTAGCCATATTTCATACATTCATACATCATGGATGATGAAAGGAGGGATGATGGGTATAGGATTAATGTACCTCTAGTTCGAGCTAGGCTTGATAGAGTTGAGAAGAATGTTGAGGAGTTAAAAGTGGGGATGGCTAAATTACTTGACACCTCTGAGAGGAATTTAGGGCATGGTCCTAGAATTCAAACACATGAGAGTGCCATAGGAGGAGAACTTGAAGTTGAGCAACCTAATAGTTTTAAGCTACTTATTACAACTCGAAAAACACGAAAATAAGCTAAAAACAAGAGTCAAAACTATCTAAGTAAAAGTGAACAAAATTGAAGTCGTTGACCATTGAAGTCGCTCGTGGGACTATCCCGTTCTGCATCATCGTCACATCAGGAGCAGGCGAAACTTTCATCTCTCTCTTCTCAATAAACTTCCACAACCTCGCTGCCTCCAGAGCAGTAACCTCGCTGCCTCCAGAGCAGTCGACGTTATCCTCCTTGACATATCGCCGTGTAATCTCTTGAAGGCCTCCTCTGTAAGTGAACAATGGAAATCTGAGTCAAGAGAATTAAACAACGCAAAGAATGTAACGTCAGAGGTATATCCTTCGGATAGTATTGGCTCAGCCCCAGAACCGATAGAAAAAGTTCATCCTTAAAAACCTTATCATCGGGAACCCAAGAGAACTAAAACAATGAAGTACGCCCCGGAGCCGTATCGAGGAGCATCTCGGCCACTGGTATCAGGTGCTCGACATTGTTTCCTGGATCACCCCCATCATCACTCGACTCATTATATTCATCCAGCTCTCTTTCCTCGCTCAGCCCTTCTTCAACATTGATCTCGTCATCCTCGGCAGCCATCCTCATTGCCCCTGTTTCCAACATACGGTCCAAGTAACCACGTTTAGGACCACGCATGGCTAGGGAAATCTCCCAAGAAAAAGGCAACCTCTCAGAACCATCTCGGACTCGGCTCCCTCACTTTCTGAGCCATCCGAGGAGGATAGAGGAAGGGCCTCAACCAGATAAGAACACTCGGGCAGCCATGCATGGGCTTTCACCACTACAAGACCACCCACATTTATTTCTCTCCCCGGATTTGGGGGAGGAGAGGCGGGAGGAGTACTCTGCTCAGATAAAGAGCCATGCATATCCATGGCTCAGTTTTATTGCGATACTAAGCAGACTCACTTATTGCCTTACTACAAAAGAAAGAAAGAAAAAGAAAAGGGAAGAAGAGTACCTGAAGAATAGCTGCTCAAATGCTGGTATTGACTTCCAAGATAAGAAATAGAAGATAATCTGTCACTTTCTTGAGAACTTGGCCCACCGACAATTAAAAATTGAAAATGCCAAATGAAGACAAAGTCAACCCATTTATAGTAAATGGAAAAACGCGAATCGACACCTTTTGAAACAACACGACCCTTCGGCAAAAATGGATCGCTTCGCAAGAGAAAGACCAGGGTCAGCACTCTACCAAGGGAGCACCCTCGGCCAAGTAGCCAAGTAAGGCTACACACCCCTCCACTCGGCTAAAAGGGATGAGGGTCCCAATAGCACTCAAGAGGGGAGGGGGTGAATTGAGTGTTTCTTTAAAATTTTATTATCAACTTTTTTTACTTGTTCTAGCAATAGAACCAGCGAACTGGTTTAGCAGTGGAAATATCTAGAATAGTAAAACAGTAAATGTAAAGCAAATAAAGAACACACAGATTTAACGAGGTTCGGAAATTGTGCCTACATCCTCCTACTGTCGCTACCAATCTTTAATTAATCAACTATGATGAACAAAAGATAGTACAATTGCTATCGTAAACTCATACGACAGACTTCCTCACTCTCAACCCAAGAGTGTTGTTTCGCACTTGAACTCACAAGTACTCGCAAATGAACTCTCAAATACTCCCAATCACTAACCCCTTTGTTAGTGACGAATTACTGAAAGTTTCTCTCAAAAGATGCTTCTCAAAAGCTTACAATAGATGAAGTTAAGATCTGGGTTTTTTCGAATGCTCTTGTAGTTTGTAAACTATTCTGTTTGATCTTTTGGACTCTCAAAAATATTGCTCAATAAAGTATTGGAGAGTCGTCTATCTTCTTGGTTGGTTTTTGTTCATTAAGTGCTACTATATATAGGCAGTTAGAAAAACCCAAATTATTCCAATCAAGAGGGTTTTTGTAACCGTAATGATTAAACCTATTTAATGTTGAGATCAAATATTCGAAATCAAAAGATCTCAATGATTTGATGAGATATCATAAAGTTACGTGGCTTTGTTAGCACTTAACATTGATTACCAAATTGACTTAACCACGTGCAAGATCTTTAAAAGATCTAAGAATCGAATTCTTTCAAATTATTTTGTGGGTCAGTTTGTTAACTTGCTGGTCTGCTGAACTGTTCCAGGAACTGTTCCTCAGATCAATCATGTTACAATCAGTAGATACTGGTCTGGTGTTTGCAACATAATAAGATCAAACATCACAAATCTACAAAACTACTTAAACACTGTATATAACAAAAAGACTAAGTAAAAACCCTAAGGCTACTCTTTAGTCTTCATGTTCTTCACTACTTGGACACTTGGATTCTCCATTTTTAGTACACTTAAGTTTTGATGATGCTATTCTCCATATCTCAAGCACTAGAATACCTGTATGTCAAACATGCACAAAACAATGTTGAACATATGCCTATTTTGGATGAGGAAATCGAGAAGGCCCTCTTTACCATTAATTCTGATAAAGCCCTAGTTATTGATGGTTTTAATGCCAATTTTTTTAAGCATGCTTGGAGTGTCATTAGAGTTAATCTATGTAACTGCAATTAGGATTGTAGGCCTATTGCTCGTTGCACTGTTTTGTACAAAATTGTGTCTAAAATTCTAACTAGTAGGCTTGCTACGGTGGTAGGGGAGGTTCACTAGTAAAAAAATTAGTTTTTGTAACTACGTATTTGCATCGTGCCTGTTCATGTACGATCCAAATAAAAGGTGTTTGTATCGTGCCTTGTCATGCACGATCCAAATAATGAGGTATTTGCATCGTGCCTTAAATGCACGATCCAAATAATTAAGTATTTGTATCGTGCCTTAAATGCACGATGCAAATAAGACATTATTTGTATCGTGCCTTAAAGGCACGATGCAAATACTTAATTATTAAAAATCAGAACTGATCTATACTGCCTCTCATTTCTTCGAAAATTTTGAAAAAAATTTCCCACCCTTCGCTGCTTCTCACTTCGCTTCCCTAACGGCCAACTCCAGCAACCGCACCAAACCCGCCAACGCCACCACCACCACCAGCAGTCGTCGTCGTCCTTCGCCTGCGCAGCCTTCGCTGCCTTCGCTGCTCTCTGCGCAATCAGTAGCTTGCTTCGCTAGCTGTCTTCGCTAGCTGTCTTCGCTGTCTCTCTCTCTGTCGTAGCTGCGGTGCTGTCTTCGCTGCTCTCTCTCTGCCGACATCTCACCAGCCGCCACCAGTTGCTGTCTTGCTCCCTCCGACCACCACAAGTTGAGGTATTATTCTGATTTTTTTTGTTTTGTATTTCTTTTATATTAGTTGTTATTGTTTTTTGGTATTAAATTTGTTTGAATCTTTGGTTGTTATTGTTAATTTAGGGTCCAATTTTGATGAAAAATGATTTAGATTCACTTTTATTTTTACATGAAAAATGACATTACTAGTTCATGCCTACAACATGTTTGTCAAAATGCTTGAATGACAATTAGTATATTATTTGCTAATTTTTATGGGTAATAAACACAATTAAGAAAAGCTTATTTAAAATATTAATTCTTATATTTTTGAAGTTAATAATGTACATAACCATGATTGATTTTTAAAGTTCATAATGTATATAATCATATTTAATTTTTGAAGTTCATAATGTATATAAGAATGGTACAAATTGAAAAGAAATCATTTTGATTTTTAAAAGCTATATTGTTTCAAACTTATATTGAAAGGGCGTGCGTCACACTGAGGCGCAAAGGGTCGGTAGAGCCTAGGTGCGAGGTGCAAGGCGAAGGTGCGCGCTTTTTTAGATATGAGGCGCGCGCAGTTTAAGTGCGGTAAAACATAAAAATTAATACCATACCTTATTTTTGTACTCAACCACACATAAAATATATATACTATATCTTTTATTTTTTATGTGCAACAAACTATTTTTTACCCATTTTGTTATTACTACCTATGTTTTATGTTTAAATGAAACCTACCCAATTTGATGAACAATTTCATTGATGGGTTATGCCTATGAAGTAATTGTCGTTGTAATATATGTTTGATTTTACTATGGTAGAAATGAATCGTAGTTGGATGTATGGAGATCGAACGGAAAGGGAGTTTCGAGATGGAGTTATGCAATTCCGGTTGGCAGCCTTAGAGCATCAAAGGTTTAAGAATTCTCCTAATATAGCTTGTCCTTGTCATGATTGTGGTAATGCAAAGAGGTGGCCTGACATCATTAAGATTGAGGACCACGTGTTTCGCCGTGGGTTTACCATTGGGTATGAGACTTGGTACTGGCATGGCAAAAAGTTAGTTGATGATAGGGATAATATGGTACATGTGGGGACTGATACTAATGATTGTGAGGCCAATGAGGGGGGGGGGGGAAGGGGATGTCGCCATGGAGGAAGATGGGGTTGATGATTTGATGAATGCGATGGGAGATCAACATAATGAACAGCCACACATGTTTGAAGATGTGTCAAAGGCTGCTGAGACTCCTTTGTTTCCCGGTTGTGCTAAGTATTCCAAGCTTTCAGCGATTTTAACCTTGTCGAATTTGCAAGCTAAGCATCGTTGGACTGATACAAGCTTCACAGAGTTTTTGGAAGCCTTACAAGACATGTTTCCTGATGGAAATGATCTTCCTAAGTCTGCCTATTATGCTAAGAAACTGATGAACCCATTAGGCTTAGGTTATACCAAGATAGATGCATGTCCTAATGATTCTGTGCTCTATAGAAAGGAGTATGAACACTTGGATGCATGTCTAGTATGCGGAGAGTCGCGTTATAAGGGCGTGGAAGTGCAGTCAAGTGATAAGAAACCGCCTCCAGCTAAGGTGTTATGGTATCTTCCAATCATTCCGAGGTTCCGAAGACTCTTCTCACTTCAAGAAGACGCTAAAGGTTTAGTTTGGCATGATGAGGGGAGGAAAAAGGATGGGCTAATTAGACATCCTGCTGATGCAAAACAGTGGGAGACGATAGACAATGAATTCCCACTATTTGGCGGTGAACCTAGGAACCTTAGACTTGGATTGAGTACGGATGGGATGAATCCTTATGGAACCCTTAGCACCAGGCATAGCACATGGCCGGTTGTATTGAATATATACAACTTGCCTCCTTGGTTGTGTATGAAGCGGAAATATTTAATGTTGTCTCTTCTTATACCGGGTCCTAAACAACCCGGTAATGACATAGATGTGTACTTGGCGCCCTTGATGGACGACTTTATGTTGTTATGGAATGAAGGCGTGCCGATGTACGATGCATATAAGTGCACAAATTTCACTCTTCGTGCCATGATTTTTTGCACCATAAATGATTTCCCTGCGTATGGAAACTTGTCCGGGTATAAAAATAAAGGTGCAAAAGCCTGTCCAGTATGTGATGATGACATGGAAAGAGATTGGCTTACACACTCCAATAAGAATGTGTATAGGTGTACTAGAAGGTTCCTCTCCCCATCTCATAGATATCGAAAGACGAAGACAAAATTTAATGGCACGGTTGAGAAAGGGGTAGCTCGCGGTCGCGCTACTGGGTTCCAATTGTATGAACAAGTGAAGTTCCTTCGTAAAGTGCTCAGAAAAAGGCGCAAAAAAGATAAAGCTGACAAGTATGCTTTGTGGAAAAAGAAGTCCATCCTATGGGATTTGCCTTATTGGAAATACTTGTCAGTTAGGCACTGTCTTGATGTTATGCACATAGAGAAGAATGTTTGTGATTCACTCATTTCGACTTTGCTGGATATTCCGGGAAAGACAAAAGACGGACTCAATGCGCGTAAAGACATGCAGAAAGAAAATGTCAGACCCAATCTATGGCCAGAATACAATGAGAAAAGAACCAAAGCATATTTGCCAAGAGCTTGCTACACTTTGTCTAGAGAGGAAAAAAGAATATTTTGTGAGTGTTTGTATGGGATTAAGGTGCCAACGGGTTATTCTTCAAACGTCAAGCGTTTTGTATCTGTCGATGATAAGAAGTTGGTCGGTATGAAGTCGCATGACTTACATGTCATGATGCAGGTTTTTCTTCCTATCGCACTCCGAGGTTTGTTATCTAAACATGTTAGGCTGACTATTGTGAAATTGTGCGTGTTTTTTAACAAGATATGCAGTAAGGTGATTGATCCAAAGACGCTCAGAACTCTCCAAGAAGATCTTATAGAGACATTGTGTAAGTTCGAGATGTATTTTCCACCTTCTTTCTTTGACATTATGCTACACTTGGTGTTACATCTTGTTGATGAAGTGGAACAGTGCGGTCCTGTCTTTCTACGATGGATGTATCCTATTGAAAGGTATATGGGCTTTCTAAAAGGTTTGGTGAAAAATCCGGAAAAACCTGAAGGGAGCATTGTCACACGACTAAGAGCTGAGGAGGCATCTAATTTTTGTGCTGCTTTCTTAGATAAGGCTAAAGAAATCGGTGTTTCAAAATCTCGACATGAGGGTAGACTTGAAGGAAAGGGTACAATCAATCGTAAGGAGATTAAACCTCCTGATGAAAGGTTTAAAATGGCCCATCGTTGTGTTTTACAGCACCTGTCTGAAGTTCACCCTTACTTGGATAGACATATCATTGAGTTGCGTCGTTGCAATCCAAGAGCTAGTCCTTATGCTATTATGCAAGAGCATAATCGCACTTTTGCTGCTTGGTTTCAACATGAAATTCAACATGAAATGGAGCAACCTAACAATAATGTCTCCGATACAATTGCTTCTTTATCGAGGGGTCCACGTCCTTTTGTTACTTCGTTTCAAGGATATGACATTAATGGATATTGTTTTTACACCAAGCGTCAGGATGATAAAAGTGTGCACCAAAATAGTGGTGTTATGGTTCTTGCTTCTTCTACAAAATATTCCACTGTGAGGGATAAGAATCCACTTGATTGGACGCGAATATACTACGGGGTTATTGAAGAGATATGGGAACTTGATTATCTTGATTTCAAAATACCTCTCTTCAGATGCAAATGGGTGGATAATCGGCGTGGCATGAAGGTAGACGATGATGGGATGACTATGGTAGACTCAAATCATTTTAGTGACACCAAGGAACCTTTTGTGCTAGCATCCCTGGCTAAGCAGATTTTTTACATTAAGTACAATTTCAATCCTCAATGGTTTGTAGTGGTTCAAGGGAAGAGAAATATTGTGGGTGTTGAAGATGTGGTTGATGAGGAAGAGTACGACCAATTTGATGCTACCCCTCCCTTATCAAATGGTGTTGAACCTTTACGAGATGGAGAAGATGTTGAGGATGCTCGATTTGACCGTGAGGAAGGAGTTTATGTTGACGTTCCAATTGAGGATTCTAGGTAATCATATTTGTAATATGTATTCAATAACGTGTGTTCGTTTAATTTTATAATACTGCAATTGTTTTAACATTTATGTTTTTTTTTATAATAAATTGATTTAAGTGTCTCGTAATTATTTTATAGAAAAAATCAAAATGGATGAAGAGCAAGTAATTGATTCAGACTCAAATAAAACTTCGAAATTAAGTGCTTATGAGAAAGTTAGGGAATTAAGGATAGCTGAGAACAAGGCAAGAATGGAGGCTTTAAATTTGCCAAGAATTGCAAATTCATTGACAAAGTCAAGGGGACGAATAAAGCCAAATATAGTTGTTGATTGTGAATCAGATGTCGATTATCAGCCTGACAGTGGTGATGATACTGATGATGACAGTAGTGAGACCACTACCTATAACTCTAATAGTGATCATAGTTTTGGATGTGAAAAGGTAAACTTACTTTGCCATTAAAAAAAAACTTGATTGATGGTGCTTTCTTATATATTATGTATGTTTTAATAGTAATTATTTTGAAATGTCGAGTGCTTTATTGTATATTATTATTTTCACTCTTGCGCTTATGTGGATGCTAATCATTTTTGTGTTTTAATTGTTTTTGTATAGGAATCTAAGATAATGGATAGAGGCGGTGATGATGACAATTATGATGAGAATGAATTACAATTTGAAGAGCCCAACACCACTCCACAGGAAAATACTACCTCCACTTCTAAGAGGAAGGCAACCAAAAAGGCGGGCAGAGGTCCGGGGAAACAATTGAAATCATCGACACCAATGATTCTTGAGTTTGATCAATACGACCTTCCAATAGGAGAATTTGAACAACCATATGGGCAACATCTTGGGCGGTGCGCCTTAAGAATTGATATAAACATCAAGCAATGGTCTAATGTGGATGAAGACCTAATACACATTTTGTGGGTTGAGACAAAGGTATGTAAATCACAAATATGCAATTCACATAGCTTTATTGTCGTGGATATTATTATATTTTTTTAAAATATAATGAAAATATTTACTATCTATATATTGCAGAAATTGTTCCACATAGATGATCCAAGAGGCATGAGAGAGAAAAAATTCAGAAGAGCATTATCTGCTCGATTCCGGCAATTGAAATCTCGGTTGGTGAATCGTTTCATCACGAAGAAGTCAGCTCCTCCACCGGGTAATCCGAATGAAAACAAACCGCCATGGGAGGTGTATGAAGGCTACATAACTAAGGAGCAATGGAAACTTTTTGAGGCTTACGTTAGTACTGACGAATTCAAGGTAAGTTCGCATTGTATTTATCGATTTTAATATGCATTACATGTATATACACACTAATTTAATTTGCTAATAGTGTATTAATTTGGTGTGTTGCATAGGAAAAAAGTGAACGTGGCAAGCAATGTTCAAAAGGAAACATCCATCGCCACCATTTAGGCCAAAAAAGCTATATGAGGAAAAGAAAGGAATGGATCAAAGAAAAGAGATTGCCTCTGCCAACTGAATCATCAAGCAGTGCTAATAGCTCTTTGATCAGTGAAAGAGTTGAAAGTAGGGCGTTGGAATGGTGTCTTGCACATCAAAAGCCAACAAAGGATGGAAAATTGGAAGTTGACCCTAAAAAACCTGAGACTGCTCGAATAGTTAGCCAAGTGGTAATTAGTTCATATACCTACCTAAGAAACAAAATCTATATTTTTAATTGGTTACAGTAATCAATATGCATGTCTATATTTACACCCTAATTTTTTTTATTTGTAGATGGAACACTTGGAGAAAGAGGCAAAGGCAAAGGAGGAAGGAGAACATACCACCTCAGAATATGGTGTCGATGCTCTGTCTAAAGCTCTTGGTAGAAAGGACTACCGCGGCTATGTGAAGGGACTTGGTCGATCGGGAGTCGGTATTGGCCATCGGGAGGCGTATGGAAAAACTTTGAAGGGCAAAAAATATACTGAGCAAGAGTTTGAGAAGTGTATCAATGAAATGAGAAATGACTTTGAGAATCGCTTGCAAGAAATGAGCAACAATTTTGACAAACGCTTGCAAGAAGGACTTCAAGTGCACCTTGCGAAGTTTTCCAACATGTCTGCTAATAATATGATTGTTTCGTCTCCCAATCTACCCCTGCAGCCTCTTAATCTCAAGGTAATTAAAATCCTTTCAAAGCTTATTTTGAAATTTTGTTGTGACATAGACATTTATGAATTTCCCAACTTTCGTGCGTTCTTACATTGTTGTAGGAGCCTAGGAAATGTAAACTTGCTGTGAATGATGAAGATGGTAACTTGGTGTTGGTTGCCGAAGCTACAGCACACCCTATTCATGATGGGGTTGTGCACACATCACAAGCATCACGTGAGCACTATAAGGTGACAGTGGATAAAGTTTTTGAGGAGTATGTCTCAGTACTTTTACCGATCCCGCCTGAAGAACACATTACAAAGCTCGGTGAAGCGGATCAATACTTCATTTTATGGCCTATGTCTATGGTTATATTTGAAGACTCGGTTAGTATACAAGTTGTTGAATGATTATTATTGTACTTTTTTTTAGTATTATCTAAAGCGGGAAAAAAACATATTCAGTGTTATTATTACTTTTATTTGATTATTTTATTTTGGGTGGAATCAAGGATGAGCACAGACGTACTCCGAAGAAGATAGCATATTCTAAAAGCAAAGAACACGTGGACAGTTGGAACCCTATCACAGAAGAGTCAAATGTGAAAGAAAAGGACACCGTCATTGACGATGGTGAAAGCCTCACAGAAGAATGTTCATTGCTACAGATTCTATTGGTTGAAGAGAAGAATGACACTCTTTATGTTCCATTGAAGGCCCCATTTATGTATTCTCAAACCGACACTGATGTTTGGGTTACCCATACTAACATTTCTGAATTTCTCAGAGGAGCATCTTTGAATGTGTCAGTGATACATGTCTACATCTTGTAAATCATCTGACCATTGTATCTTCTTCTGTTTTTGCTTTTTTGATTTTAGTTTTAATAATTGTCGTTCTTCCGATTATTCTAGGTGCCTAATTGAGGAATTCATCTCATCTATGAAAGGGAGGAACATCACCTTCCTGTGTCCCCAAAGAATTTCAGCTGCTGAATGCAAGAGAAGTGTTTTTGATGCACTTAAGTATGTGAAAGTAGCTTTCCATACGGAACTGAACAAGAAGGAGGACCATTGCAAATTTATTTTGGCCCCATATAATGAAAAGTACGTGCTATTTAATTACTTGTACAATACTTTCATTGATTTACGGGCTGGAGTGATGTTCCATTTTGACCCTTTTGCTCAACAAGATCCACCTCAATTGAGCTGTGAGCAAGTTTTTAAACAGTAAGTGATTTATGAGCATTGTCTTATAAGTGGTAAATCCCTGTTATAGTCAATAGCTTACAAGTGTTCAACCTTGTTTTCTAGTGCATACAAACAATACAGAGCGAAAATCAAGCCATGTGATATGCCAAACAATAACCCTAACTTCGTTGTTAAGCAAATGGAGGTATTTGGTGAACCTTTTGATGTTATTTGTAATGTATATGAGTGAAAAGTGAATTAACATTTATTATTTCTGTAATATTGCTAGTGTCCGCAACAAATTGGTGGGACTGAGTGTGGCTACTACGTAATGAGATACATGTACGAGATAGTGACCCTTTACAACGAATGTAAGGGTGATTTACAACAGGTATGTTGATTTTATTTGTAGTTTGGGAGAGAAGTGGTTATGAACCCCACTTTTCTTCATATATTTTGTTTCATATTGTTGTTTTAGAATATAGAATATGCAAATGAGTTATAGATTGCTTAAATAAATGCTTTAGGACATGGATAAAGCTTAAAAACAAAAAATATGTTGATTATTGTGGAGATGGGAACGGAAACACCCAAAAATTAGCAAAAAGGACATATTTCAATACTTGTCGTTCTAAAATGTTGTTTTGTTGCATAGAATCATGCAAAATGGTTCTAAAATGATAACATAGATGTGTAGGACATAACTAAAGGTTAGAAACATGAAATAGGCATATAAGTGAGGAAATAGGATTGAAAAACACCCAAAAATAGCCAAAAATGATCCATTCTACTTGTTAGTGTTCCAAAATGACCTCTTATTGCGTACAAGATGCAAATGAGTTATAGAATGCTTAAATAAATGTTTTAGGACATGGACAAAGATTAAAAACAAAAAATATGTTGATTATTGTGGAGATGGGAACGCAAACACCCAAAAATTAGCAAAAAGGACATATTTCAATACTTTTCGTTCTAAAATGTTGTTTTGTTGCATAGAATCATGCAAAATGGTTCTAAAATGATAACATAGATGTATAAGACATAACTAAAGGTTAGAAACATGAAATAGGCATATAAGTGAGGAAATAGGATTGAAAAACACCCAAAAATAGCCAAAAATAATCCATTCTACTTGTTAGTGTTCCAAAATGACCTCTTATTGCGTACAAGATGCAAATGAGTTATAGAATGCTTAAATAAATGTTTTAGGACATGGACAAAGATTAAAAACAAAAAATATGTTGATTATTGTGGAGATGGGAACGGAAACACCCAAAAATTAGCAAAAAGAACATATTTCACTACTTGTCGTTCTAAAATGTTGTTTTGTTGCATAGAATCATGCAAAATGGTTCTAAAATGATAACATAGATGTGTAGGACATAACTAAAGGTTAGAAACATGAAATAGGCATATAAGTGAGGAAATAGGATTGAAAAACACCCAAAAATAGCCAAAAATGATCCATTCTACTTGTTAGTGTTCCAAAATGACCTCTTATTGCGTACAAGATGCAAATGAGTTATAGAATGCTCAAATAAATGCTTTAGGACATGGATAAAGCTTAAAAACAAAAAATATGTTGATTACTGTGGAGATGGGAATGGAAACACCCAAAAATTAGCAAAAAGGACATATTTCACTACTTGTCGTTCTAAAATGTTGTTTTCTTGCATAGAATCATGCAAAATGGTTCTAAAATGATAATATAGATTTATAGGACATAACTAAAGGTTAGAAACATGAAATAGGTATATAAGTGTGGAAATAGGAACAGGAACACCCAAAATTTAGCAAAAAACTAGGACATATTTCACTACTTGTCGTTCCAATGTTTTATTATTTCAAGTATTATATTGTGATTATCATGTTGTTTAATTTGATTTGGTTTACAATATTTTGAAGGAGTTTATTGGAAGATCTGACCCGTACACTAAATTGGAGATTGATGAAGTTCGGGAGCAATGGGCGAGGTTCTTTCGGCCCTTTATGTTGAAATGATGATGTGATGATTAAACAAATTGTGTTTTTATTTGTATTATGTATTATCGTTGACAACTTATTGGACCTTTGAGGTGTATACTATATTCGAAATACATTTTGTAAAGAATTGATTTGTTTGTATGTATTATATTTATATTATATACATTTCGATCAATTCATCGATCCTTGGCGCGCGGCTCATTCATAGGCGGCCTACGTATACGTATACGTACTGTACTGTATGATTTACTGATAATTATATATAATTGATTAATTTGTACATTTTAATATATAATTCAATGATAATTATCTATAATATAAAAAAAATTAAAAATAATCCAATTAAAACAATTGGACATATTTGCATCGTGCCTTCAATTGCATGATGCAAATAAATGATTTATTTGCATCGTGCCTTCAAAGGCATGATGCAAATAAATGATTATTTGCATCGTGCCTTCAAAGGCACGATACAAATAAATCAACTTTTGTTGGCATTAAGTGATCTATTTGCATCGTGCCTTAAAATGCACGATACAAATAAATCACTTAATTTTATCGTGCAGTTTAAGGCACGATGCAAATAATAATTATTTGGATCGTGCCTAAGGCACGATGCAAATACGGACTCTATTTGTAACTGCTTTATTTGTAACTGCAAATGCACGATACTAATAGCTTGAAATGCACGATGCAAATAGCCTTTTTTCTACTAGTGACGTGGTTAATGAGGCTCAAGCAGGGTTCATCCCTGGTAAACACATTGGGGATAACATTTTTTTGGATACAGAGATGATGAAAGGTTATAGTCACAAGTATCTTTCTCCTAGATGCATGGTCAAGGTTGATCTTAGGAAGGCTTATAATTCTTTGGAATGGCCTTTTTTAGAGGAGGTCATGAAAGAGTTGGGGTTTCCCAGACAATTCTTCTAGTGGGTTATGGCTTGTGTAAAATCTGTCTCATTCTCTGTTTTTAATGGGTGTCCTGCTAAACCCTTTCGAGCAAAGAAAGGACTTAGGCAAGGGGATCCTATGTCTCCCTTCCTCTTTTCTTTAGGAATGGAGTACTTATCTAGATGTTTGGGGTTCTTGAAGGATACTCCTGATTTTAATTATCATCCCAAATGTGAGAAGCTGGCTATTACTCATCTTATTTTTGCAGATGATTTACTTCTAGTGGCTAGGGGTGACCATGAGTCTATAAGCTTGATCTATAAGGCTCTTCAAAATTTTTCTAATGCCTCAAGTTTGTCTGCCAATCAATTTAGACAATACTGATGTGTATTTTTGAGGTCTTTCTAAGGAGGACCAGGGGGCTTTGCAGCAAGTTGTTGGAGTCTCCAGGGGTTCTATCCCTTTTAAGTACCTGGGTGTGCCTCTCGCTTCAAAAAAAGCTAAACATTAGGCAGTGCAGGCCCCTTGTGGAGAAGGTATCTTTCTTATGTTGGTAGATTGCAGTTGATTAAAGGGGTCCTATTTGGGATTGAAACTTTTTGGGCTCAGATTTTCATTTTGCCTAAAAAAGTGATTAATGATATTGAAGCTAAGTTTAGGCAATTCCACTGGCCTGGTCATTCAGGAGGCAGGAAAGCTTTTCTGGCTTGGGAGCAGGTATGCATGCCTAGGGCTTCTGGGGGCTGGAATGTTATTGCCTATAAGGACTGGAACAGGGCTACAATTACTAAATTTTTATGGGATTTGGCTTCCAAGGCTGATAATCTTTTGGTCAAGTGGGTGCACTCCTTTTATTTTGCAAGGAAGGATTTATGGACTTCCCCTGCTCCTTCAAAGTGTTCTTGGGTTGATGGCATCGGGGGTTGGGATAACATTGTGATCAATGAGAGGATGAGGATTAAGAATCTTTATATGGCTCTAAGGCCAGCTATTCAGAAGCCTCCATGGAGAAGGGTGGTTTGCAATAATCAAGCATCCCTTAGGAGTGCGTTCATTTTATGGTTGGCTATTCAAAATAAGCTTGCAACCAAGGATAGGCTACAGAGTTGGAATTTAAGTGGTGATCCAAAGTGTTCTTTATGTGATGACAATGATGAGAACCTAAACCATCTGCTTTTTTAATGCAGATACAGTAAGGAAGTTTGGGTCAGGCTGCTCCTAATTCTACAGGTGGTTCAGGCTTCTGTTACTCTGGCAACTGCTGTGAGGCTTGCTCAATCCTATAGCAGAGGGAGGAGGGAAAGAGACAAGCTGCTTATGATGGCTCTGGCTGAGGTTGTTTATGCTGTGTGGATTCAAAGAAATGCTAAGATTTTTAGTGGTAGCTACAAGCCTCCTAGTGTTGTTCTTAGGGAAATTCTGTATTGTATAGCCTGTAAGTGTAGTCATGCCATGAGGCTTCTTCTTTTAGTTTGATTTGTTGTTGCTTATGTTTGGTGGTTGTAACCAAGTTTGCTGCATATGATAGTCAAGAGGAGGCAGAACCCTTCCTAGAAGGTGGATGTGCTCTCTTGTTGATGCCTTTGCAACTTGGAGTGGTAGTTGTGGTGTATTAAAACTCTTATTTTCCTTAAAAAAATATATATAGAACATATGACATAGAAGGTAATATTACTCAAATGAGTAACACAATAACAGTATACTTCAGCTGTATTCAGAACAACTGCATAAACTCATTCAATAACAACTATTTCTGTCAACTGTTTTTAACAGCTGTTTGTGACAACTATTTGTCACACCTGTTTGACTCATCTGTTTGTCATCACTCAAAACATCAAGGGCCTCAACAAATTCCCCCTTTTTGATGATGACAAACCTTTTGAAGTTTTTCCTGTAATAAACAAGTTAGTCACAAAAAGCTTCAAAACATATGGAACTATTTTTGAATTTTCTGACTCAAAAAGAAAAATAACTAACCAAATTGAAAATCCAAAACTCTAAGTGAAATACTAACTATTTCAACTTATTGCATGACTAAGAACAACTATCCTGAAATATTGCAAAAAATATGGCCATGAAAACATCTATCCAGAACAACTGTAAAAAAAAACTTTTATTGACTCAACTAACTAACTAACTAGAACTACTATTTCAGACTATACTAAACACTTAGGCTTCAGGACTAGTAATCATATTAAGGTTTATTCTACTAGTCTCATTTGGCTTTATAAGAACTTCAAAGTCTTATTTTCCCCCTTTTGGCATCATTAAAAAACATTCACAGTCAAGTAAAGCAAGTAAATGTCATGCATTCATCCAAAAAGGTAGGCTATACTACCAAAATGTTAAACCTTCAACAGTCACTAGCGAGTCATCAACTCACTATCCCAAAAGCAGTTCAAAACAGTTAGTGAGACAAACCAGTAGAGTTATGAAAAGAAACGAAATTACAGACAAACTATTTTTTAATATGGTAAGGAAAATAGAAATACTATAGGTAGCTTGGCAGAGTGGGAAAGGGGAATAAGAATGCTAATGGCAGTCATAATTCATCATCATCATCCTCATCCTCATCAAGCTCAGCATCAGGATCAGAGACTTTATCATCATTATTCAGATTCCTATGCAACTTTCTCTGTTGAGGAAGATTCTCCTGCATCCTTCTCACCATCAACTAGTTCCCCTGCTGGTTTAGATTTTCTTGAAGATTGATCAGCATCCTCTTTTGTTTCCCCTGCCAACTATAACACTTGAAGTTCCGTAGCCTTCAGCTTCTTCTCCGGGGACACCTATTTCTGAGCCATACTATTAGTCAACCCTCTAACCAATGTCATCAAAGTGCTAAGGGTTTCCTTCTGCTTTTCCATCCTTCCTAGAAGGAGTGTGAGATCTGCTGAAGAAAAAAACACACTACTCTTCCTTTTCTTTACAGCAGGTTGAACAGGCTCCTGGTCTCTCCAAACCAAAGCTGAACCAGATGCTTCCAGTCCTTTCTGCCTTAGAATTTTCATAGAAAATTTCTGTCCTATCACAGTTTCTTCAGCCAGTTTGATACCTTTCTTGATCATCACAGAAGTTAGTATTGAGCCATATAGAAGGGAGTGGGATTGAGAGTTCTTGCACGCAATCATGTGGTCTAGCATCAGAGAGGGGAGATTGATCTTAACCTTCTTCATCAATAGGTACATGAGTTCCATATCCATTATTCTAACAGATACCTACCTTGTGCCTTGGGTAAAAGCACCTTGTTGCATATAGAATGCAGCACTAACATGATAGGCTTAGACAGATTCTTAGCAATATATCCATCTTTCTTAACTAGAACCCTTTCAAACAAAAACTTAATTATATCATTGTGACCCCACCAATACTGGGCCAACCATATGAACAATAGTTTGAATACCCATCCCTAGGTATCTTCAAAAACACATACATAGAAGCCACAGACAGATCCAACTTAACACTTGAAATAGTAGAGCTAACACTCATATTAGGGCATAATTCCAAATTCTCATAGAATACCCTAATATCCTCTACATATGCTTTTCTAGCAGTTTGAAACAATCCCATCCAACCTTGAAATTCTAAAATTTCCTTAACCTCAGACAAAGAAGGCATATCAAAATAACCTTCCTCACATCCACAACCAGACATAACATTCCTATCAAAAACAGTAGATTTACCTTTAGTTGTTTTGGAAGCAGGTGTTTTCCTCTTCAAACTTTAAGTGGGTGTGACCATTGGAGAGTCAGAAATCTCCTGTTTGATTGTGTTACTAGATCTAGTAAACCTTCTGCTTATCACCTGAATTAGAGGACCCTTCGCCTCACCTACAACCTGAACTTCTTCTTCTTCAGCCACTTTGGGCTCAGCCTTGGCACTTTTCTCCTTCAGAACCTTCTCATTAGCCTGCACAGATTCATCGTCTTGATCATCCTCATGATCATCCTCCTCAATTTCCTCAGAAATCTTCTCTAGGGTTTCTGACACAATCCTGTCAGCTTGTACAGTGTCACCCTGTTGTTCCCCCTGAACTTCAACTTCGGTTAAGGGTTTATTTTGAGTGGTTTGAGGTGATGTGGGTTCAGTAGATGGTGGTACTATGAAGATAGGAGTGGGAGAAAGTAATGTTTCGGTTTCGAGGGTTTTCTCAGCTGGTAATGATGTGGATATGGTGGTTGAGGTTGATTTTTTGGTGGAGGTTTTTGTGGTTGAGGGTGGTTTTGGTGTTTGTTGCTCAGTTACTTGAGGTGTTGCTGCATCAGACACACTACCTTTGTCAATCGAGCTATCAGATTCTGCTATGGAGGGTGATGAAGATGCATTCCCTGAACTACCCTTCTTCTTTGCCTTAGCTAGCCCCTTTGTTCTTACCATTTTCAAGCTTGGAATTGCAGAGAACTTTGAGAGATGAAGACTATTGAAATTCGTAGCAAGATGAAGAGAGAAAGAGATAATGAAATAGCCTAAGTGTAGAGTGATATTATGACAGTGAAGCAAAATTAAATGTGGGAAGTGGGAGTAGTGGTCAGTTACAAAAGAAAGAAGTTCAAGAGAAAGTATAATAACTTCCTTGATTGCCACTAAGTGAAAGGCACGTGTGGAAGTTTCCTTCCATCACTCATGCATGCCTAATCAATGAAAACCAACTGCCAAAGTACTTATCCCTTTCGGAAGGAATAAAATACTTATTTTGATTTTTTTCAAAAATTAATTCAACAAAAATACATCTGTAGTATTCTGTTGTTCACCTGTAATGGTTCAAATCACTACACAGTTCAACTGTTGTGGGCAACTTAGACAACTCACCGGTTCATGCATCAAGATGTAACAAATGGAATCAACAATGTTTATGCAAGCAATCCATACATCCATGAACATTAATCTAGCCAAAAGACATGAGTTCAGTCATAAGAAGCCTTTTTCCAACCAAATGGACCAATTTTTATTACCTCTAGTCTAACTAAAAGAACCTTGACCTAAATCTAAGTAAAGTCCTACTTTCTAATTCTGATTAGTCCTAAAAGCAACCTAAGTCTACAAAAAGAAATCCTACCTAATGGTTTAGTAAAGATATCAGCAATCTGATCCTCACTTTTACAGAATTGCAACTCAACTAGACCCTTTTCAACATTATCCCTTAGGAAATGATGTCTTATCTCTATGTGCTCGGTCTTTGAGTGCTGAACTGGAATTTTAGAAATGTTAATGGCACTAGTGTTGTCACAGAAGATAGGGACTCTATCTAACAACACTCCAAAGTCTTTCAATTGACTCTTTACCCAAACCAGTTGAGAACAACAAGCAGCAGATGCAATATATTCAGCTTCTGCTGTGGATAAAGCTACAATAATCTACTTTTTGGAACCCCATGAGATCAAACATGATCCCACAAAGTGTGCCATACCTGAAGTACTTTTTCTGTCAACTAGGAAACCTGCATAATTAGCATCAGTGTATCCCACCAGTTCAACTGTACTACCTCTTGGATACCATAAACACAAATCATCAGTACCTACCAAATACCTGAGAATTCTTCTTATTGCTTTCAAATGTGATTCCTTAGGGTTACTCTGAAATCTGGCACATAACCCTACAGAGAATACAATATCTGGACTGCTCGCAATGAGATACAATAGTGATCCAATCATGCCTCTGAACAATGTAGGATTGTCATCTGCATCAAGCTTTGTGGAAGTTGGAACAGGTGTATCATATGCCTTACTGTTCTGCATGCCATACATCTTTAGAAGTTCCATAAGGTACTTTTGTTGATGTATCATGATTCCTTCATCTGTTTGCGTAATCTGTAGGCCAAGGAAGAAACCAAGTTCTCCCATCATGCTCATTTCAAACTCACTCTGCATAAGATCAGCAAACTCATTACATAATCTCTGATTTATAGCACCAAACACTATGTCATCAACATATATTTGGACTACAATCAGTTCAGACCCTTTTGTTTTAATAAACAAGGTCTTATCCACTATTCCTCTGATATACTCATTTTTCATCAAGATGTTGGACAATTTTTCATACCATGCTCTAGGAGCTTGTTTTAAACCATACAAAGCTTTATCCAACTTGAAAACATAATTAGGGAACTGTGAATCAGTGAAACCAGGTGGCTGTTCCACAAATATTTCCTCTTTCAAATATCCATTCAAGAATGTTGTCTTGACATCCATTTGAAACAATTTCATGTTCATGTATGCAGTAAAGGCTATTAGAATCCTAATTGCTTCTAGTCCGGCTACTGGTGCAAAGGTCTCATCATAGTCGATGCCTTCTTGTTGATTATATCCTTGCACCACTAGTCTAGCCTTATTTCTAATTATGGTACCTAGGTCATCAAGTTTGTTTCTATAAACCCACATGGTACCAATCACAGATCTTCCTTTGGGTCTAGGTTCAAGATGCCACACACAGTTTTTTTTTAAACTGCTGCAATTTATCCTGCACACCTATAACCCAATCTGGATCTTGAAGTGTTGTTTTAATATCAGCTGGTTCTATATTTGACAAGAATGAGGAAGATGCACAAAAGTTTTGGTAAACAGATCTTCTAGTTTGAATCCCTTGATTGATGTCACTCAATATTTTCTCAGTGGGATGAGAAGATGAGTATTTGAAGCTTTTAAACATTTGATTCAATTGTGCATTTCATTCATTAGAACCAGATGGCATGTGTTCCCCCTCAGATGATGCAGACTGGTGTTCTCCATGGGGAAACACTTGCTCACCTTCCTAATTAGACTCTCTTACCTGTATCTCAGTTAGATTGGGAACAGGATCTCTAGTCCCCCCCCTGAGTTGTTTACCTGATTCTCATCTGATTCACCTTGATCTCCTCCAAGCTCTTCTCCATTCAGATTTGGAGGCACATTGGGTGAGCCTAGTTTTGCTAGGTGTTTAATGCCTTGACCAGTTTGATGTTCTCCAGTAAATTCAATCAACCCAATGGAGTTATCATGTGTTACCTGTGAAATCTCAGAGAACATGTTAAATTCATCAAAAATAACATGAACACTCTCTTCAATACACAGTGTTCTCCTATTGAAAACTCTGTAAGCTTTATTGTGTGGAGAGTATCAAAGAAAAACTCCCTCATCACTTCTAGGGTGAAATTTATCAAGCTGTTCTTTCCCATTATTGTGCACAAATCATCTACATCAAAAAATCCTTAGATGTGCAATATTGGGTTTTCTACCTTTTAGAAGTTCATAAGGTGTTTTCTTTACCAATGGTCTTAACAATGCTCTATTCAGAATGTAACAAGTTGTATGTACAGCTTCTTCCGAAAAACCCTTGGGGAGACCACTTTTAATCAACATTGTTCTGGCTATCTCCTCCAATGTTCTGTTCTTCCTCTTAACTACTCCATTCTGTTGAGGTGTTCCTGGGGCAGAAAATTTGTGACTTACTCCATTTTCTCTACAAAACTCAATGAAGCTTGGATTGTCAAACTCAATACCATGGTCTGATCTTATGGCGACCAGTGTAGCATTCAACTGATTCTATACTAGTTCGATCAAAGAACCAAACACTTCAAATGTCTCATCCTTAGAGGATAGAAACAATGTCCAAGTTTACCTGGAAAAGTCATCAACCAAAACACAAACAAACTTATGCCCATTTATGCTTTGCACTCTCATGAGTCTACATAAGTCAATATAGATTAATTCAAGTGGTCTGCTTGTGCTGATCACTGTCTTTGGTTTAAAAGAATATTTCACATGTTTGCCTTTAGCACATTCAGGACAAACTCTGTCAATCTCTTACTTAATGTCAGGTAGACCAACAACCAAGTCATTTGACTTAAGCTTGTTCAAAAGTGTCAGGCTAGCATGTCCAAACCTCTTATGCCAAAACCATTGATTCTTATCAGTTACAGCTTTCAAACAAATGGACTTGTCCTGAGGAATTTGATCTAGATAAATAACATAGATGTCATCTTTTCTAGTTCCTTGGCAGACTAGTTCACCTGTTTGACTAATAACTATGTGACACAGGTGATAGGAGGGATTTTCATACCAAATAAAAACCCCCGTCGTAGTATGAGTGGGGGTGTCGAACACAGGGAAGGTACGTTGCACTAATCTAGGCATGAGCGTCGAACAAGCTAGGTCGGGTGATGGTCGCGAGAGGCGGAGAGAATTAACTAAAACTACACTAAGGAAACAAGAATAAACGGGACTAGGGTAAGAGATCCACAACTCATACCACCATGAATTATGAATCAATCGAAACTTAGGCTTAGGTCGTGGATAAGGGGAGGTCGTTCTATGATCGTACTACTCTTTCGAGCTAGTACGATGACCGGAAAGACACATACAACTCACTTTCGTGCAGCGACACATCTAACGAGTCCTAACCACAAAATCACGAAGACAGGTAACTTTCCCTTGATCGAAGGCCCAACTTTCGTGGTGCTTCCATCAATCGGGCAAAGGAAGTCATCACCCACGTTCACCTTTCGTTCCTTCGGTGGGAATTCTTCAATGAATCCTATGTTAGCTAGACACAAGACTCAACATTACTGAATCCTAAGATTCCGACATTATCATAACCAAAAGCCAAGAAACAACTAAACCACAATCATAGAGGAATTGAGAAGTTTCACTCAAACCCTAGAAATTAACTACTCAAAAATAATTAACAATAACATAATTAAAACTAAAAACATAAATAATAACTAAAATTAAGAACAACTAAATTAACAAACTAAAACCTAAAACTAAGAACAACTAACCTAACAAACTAACAATTAAACATAAAACTAAACCAACAACAAAACCTAAATAAACTACCAACTAAAACACCAACAAACCAAACATAAACAACTAAATTAACAACAAATAACAACATAAACTAAAAGAACTAGCAAAATAAGTACATAAAAGAAGTAAGAAAGCAAGTAAAGAAAGTTATGAAATTACCTTGAAATGGAGAACAAGAAGAAGAACAAGAACAAGAACTATACTACTTGCATAAATCAAGAACAAAATGTAAATTACAAGAAGAATTGAAGAAGAAAGCTTAAAATCTAACCTAACCTTAACTATGAGCCTCTAACATCAGCTCCCTCATGAAATGGGAAGAGGAGGGTATATATACAACCCCCCAAAAAGTCGAGCAAAACAAAAGAGAAGTAATAAAAAAAACGCAGAAAAGCACATCAGCGGGCGCTGAGGCGATGACAGTGCCCGCTGAGCCCTATAATCCTAGGCTTGTAGGCTGGGAAGAAAAATGGCAGCGGGCGCTGAGTTGGGGTCAGCGGCCGCTGCCAGCCTTTGTGATGATACTGCCTAATACAGGGGAGGGGGACAGCGAGCGCTGAGTTGGGGTCAGCGGCCGCTGTTCTTCTATGTATGCTCATATGCCCTGGTGACTGCAAAATCAGCGGCCGCTGTGAATCCATCAGCGGTCGCTGCCATGGCTAAGGGGGCTACTGCCTTATTTTCTCTAAAAGAATGCCTTGAACATATGGACCATCTCAGCGAACGCTGAGGAATTCTCATCGCCCGCTGAGGCCTTCTTTTCAACATTGGCAAATGCTTCACCATTCACCAGGACTCATCCCAGCGGGCGCTGAGGGATTTCCAGCGCCCGCTGAGGCCTTTTCCAGCACCAACATGGCATAGAAGACTTGTGGTTTCCTCGAGGTTCCCGGTTCGCTTCCTCGGGTTCCGAAATCAACTCGGGACCTGCAAAAAGGGAAGAAAACGCAGAAACAAGGCAAAATAGAGGAAATCACATAGAAAAAGGGGAAGGGGACAACAAAAGCAAAACTAAGCTAAAAAGCCTAAAAACGCTAACGAAAGTTAAATAAAATAAGAAAATAAACTAATAAAAACTAAGAAAATAACTACCAAAATACCACTTATCAAACTCCCCCAAGCTTAGCTTTTGCTCGTCCCAAGTAAAACTTAAGCTAGAAGTGATGGAAGAGCTTGATAGGAGGTATAACTAGAAAAGAAAACAAAACACTAATAATTCACACTAACTCATTTTCGTAGGAATCACGATTGTTTTTAGCAAAAACAACAAGCCATTTAAACCTCAAAGTCACCAAGGAGGACGAGTGTGGTCTCGTAAGGGTTTCCAAAGAGTTTAACCCATAACTCTCTCAAAAATAAACCAAGGCAAAGGTTCACAAGAAACAAAAGAAAAGAAAAACAAAAATAAAGGAAAATAAAAAGAAAACCAAACAAAACAAAAACAACTAGCTGGACTTGTTAAAGGACCGAGGATCAATGAATGCGAACCTTTCTAAGCACTAACGGAAAACATGCTCAAAGATGTCAAGGGTGGATAGTCAAATAAAACATGCAAGATTGGAGAACTAGAGAGGAACATTCCCCTTTTGCTCAACAACCAAGCATCCACATGCTAAGCTAGTGTCGTCTCCACCCATAAAGGTAGCTTCTCATAACTCCACGAAGGAGTCGGAAAAAAAAAAAAAAGGAGAAACAATTTAGGCTACCCGACATCTCATCATAGCAAACCGCTCAATATGCTTGAAACATGACTTCCTCAACCGAAAAGGACTCAACTATCTAGGATCGAGAGGGCTTTAAGGTTGTAATGTATGGATAAGGATAGGATAGGAATCAATTTGGCTTGTGGTGCTCAAAACCTAAATAGTGAAGCAAATAAGTACAAATGAGCATCAAATAGCAAACGAACTCCGCAAATTCTCACACATACACCAAAAACCCCCAAGCTTATTCAAAAAACTATATGAAAAATGAAAAAAATAAAAATATACATCAAATTAATTTTTTTTCTCGAACTATTCCTCCCCCCAAGCTTGAATGACACAATGCCCTCATTGTGAAAAGGAAAGGAATAATTGCATTTTAAAAATTTTAAACTAAACTGTTTTTTTTTCTTTTTCTTTTTTTACATTTTTTTTTTTACATGACCTTGCCTCTTTTACAACTTAGGTCGGCCTTTGCTCTAAATCATACAAATTAACACACTTTCGATTGGGCGAACTCCTTACTTCACAAATTTTTCACTACAAAACAAATACGAACCAAGACGCTCCAATTGCTTCACTACACCTCAAGGGTACAAAACAAAACAATGGGAATCAAGGCTTGTAACGTGGCTAGAAGAAAGGAAGGGCCAAGCTCAAAGGGTTTCAAAGGATGAATGTAAAACAAACACCTAGAAAAGTAAAAAGAAGCAAGACGCTAAAAGAAAATGCAAAAATGGAAAATAACTAAGAAATGAACGCCTCCGTCCTCCCCTAGATTAGCTCGGTCACAGTCTCGGAAAGTCATGAATCAAGTTCTTGATCAAGTTATACTATGACAAGGATCCTATTGCCACTCAAATAAAATGATGAAGGCTAGAAAGATTTGACAATTTTCTCACATATGAAGGGTAGTGAATTGCAAATACTACCTCAAGGGATTCAACTAGCTAGCAAAGCTTTGCCAATCGTACCACAAGCCAAGACATTAGGTTTCATGAACTCCAAAGTTCTGAAACCTAGCATGTAGTATTTGAAAATCAACCCCAACATCTAAAACCATGTGGACCACTAACACTTAGGAAGGAATGCATTCAAAGTCCAAGAAATTAAGAACCAAGTCCAAACTACAAATAAAACAAAAACACACTTTGCCTTGAAAAGAAAATAAAAGAAAAAGAAGAGGAAAAAGGGAAAATAGAAATAAAATCTAAACAAAAGGAAGGAAAAGAAAATCAAGCATGAATGACTCTCAATCAAGCAACCAAGCATCAAACAAATAAATAAATCGAGGCCCAACGCCATCGATATCCAAATGTCCTGAAGGGCTTAAAAGCCAAAAATTGAAAGCCAGACATCCTCGAACAATCATCTCCTCCTAAAACTAATCCTACAACTAAGCACACAAGAAAAATAAAAGAAAGGGAATTTGGAATGATCTCACCAAAACAGGCTATAAAGTAAGCATACAACCTCCGTTTTGCATTTTAGTACCATACATGTCCATGAGAGTTGCTTATTCATTTAACCTGCAAAAAAAGAAAGAAAAGAAACCAAACTCCAAAAAACAAAATAATTACAAATAAAAGAAAGGGAAAAAGAAAAAAAAGGGCTCGGGTTGCCTCCCGAGAAGCGCTTGTTTAACGTCTTAAGCTTGACAAAGGAGCTGGACATAGGGACTAAGACAGAAGAAAAACTATGTCAAAGTCATCCAGCGGGAACAACCACCCGGGGCTCAGTAAATAGCCCCGCAAAGCTCGCAAGAGCTTGTCAAACACACTGGCACTCAACTCACTAAAAACCAAATAAGCGATAGATAAATTAAGCAAAGAAAACGGTTTAAAAACCGGCATCATATGCTTATGTGGGAGTGAGTGCCCACAGGGAGGTAAATTAAAATAAAAACTACAAAAAGAAAAATCAAATAAAGTAGGGGGAACACCTCCATACACCTCACTTGCCTTGGTTTCTAGAAGAGAAACATGGGAGTCAAGACAAGAGATGATGCCCTCGGATGGAGGTGATATGAGCACGGATGGAAGGGGAGTGGGATGTGAATAAACAAGGCTAAATCCTCCTAAAAAGGGAATAAGAGAAGGTGGTATAACCACATTCTCCACATTAATAATGACCTCGTCAACTTCACTCGACTCAACAAATAAGAAGGCCTCATCCAATATGACATCACATGACGAGACGGAAGGGTCATGATTTTCATCATGACATTGCAATGAAACATCAGCGTCTATGTGAGTCTGGATGGGTTCTACAACAACGACAGGAGGGGGATCAAAATCATAACTAAAGTCGCAAACAACGGGCTCGACTTGAAGATTATGCGATGAATCATCGAAATTCACACTACCACCTTGTAAAAACTCATCAAGAGCATGCTCTAGTGAGTATTGATGCTCAACATCCAAGGTAGGGGTATGAATCGGAAGATGATTAAAGCCATACTCCACAAACAAGCTCGGCTCATTACTTAAGTCATGTATCCCTTGGGTAGTCATATCCCACTCATAGGTTTCCTTAGCAAGACACGCGAATAAGAGCCAAGCTCTATCCAAGTATAAAGCTAAGAAATCGCCATAAGAGAGAAACTCAACCCAGTTTCTTGTTTCATAATTCAAGCCCTCATACATTACATTACATATATCCCACTTATCAAAATTATGATTAGGAGGAAGAGAGCTTTCAATCCTATCATAATACATCCAAAACGGTTCATGCTCATATTGGGGATCAATCAAAGGAGTGGCCATAAGGCCTAAATATTCACAAAAATAAAGAAAAAGAAAGACCTAGAACCATTCTACTCAACCTAAAATAATGGCATTGCCTTCCCCGACAACGGCGCCAATTTGATAGGAGGGGTTTTCATACCAAATAAAAACCCCCGTCGTAGTATGAGTGGCGGTGTCGAACACAGGGAAGGTACGTTGCACTAATCTAGGCATGAGCGTCGAACAAGCTAGGTCGGGTGATGGTCGCGAGAGGCGGAGAGAACTAACTAAAACTACACTAAGGAAACAAGAATAAAAGGGACTAGGGTAAGAGATCCACAACTCATACCACCATGAATTATGAATCAATCGAAACTTAGACTTAGGTCGTGGATAAGGGGAGGTCGTTCTATGATCGTACTACTCTTTCGAGCTAGTACGATGACCAGAAAGACATATACAACTCACTTTCGTGCAGCGACACATCTAACGAGTCCTAAGCACAAAATCACGAAAACCGGTAACTTTCCCTTGATCGAATGCCCAACTTTCGTGGTGCTTCCATCAATCGGGAAAAGGAAGTCATCACCCACGTTCACCTTTCGGTCCTTCGGTGGGGATTCTTCAATGAATCCTATGTTAGCTAGACACAAGACTCAACATTATCGAATCCTAAGGTACCGACATTATCACAACCAAAAGCCAAGAAACAACTAAACCACAATCATGGAGGAATTGAGAAGTTTCACTCAAACCCTAGAAATTAATACTCAAAAATAATTAACAACAACATAATTAAAACTAAAAACATAAATAATAACTAAAATTAAGAACAACTAAATTAACAAACTAAAACCTAAAACTAAGAACAACTAACCTAACAAACTAACAATTAAACATAAAACTAAACCAACAACAAAACCTAAATAAAATACGAACTAAATCCAACTAAAACACCAACAAACCAAGCATAAACAACTAAATTAACAACAAATAACAACATAAACTACAAGAACTAGCAAAATAAGTACATAAAACAAGTAAGAAAGCAAGTAAAGAAAGCTATGAAATTACCTTGAAATGGAGAACAAGAAGAAGAACAAGAATAAGAACTATACTACTTGCATAAATCAAGAACAAAATGTAAATTACAAGAAGAATTGAAGAAGAAATCTTAAAATCTAACCTAACCCTAACTATGAGCCTCTAACATCAGCTCCCTCATGAAATGGGAAGAGGAGGGTATATATACAACCCCCCAAAAAGTCGAGCAAAACAAAAGAAAAGTAATAAAAAAAACGCAGAAAAGCACATCAGCGGGCGCTGAGGCGATGATAGCGCCCGTTGAGCCCTATAATCCTAGGCTTGCAGGTTGGGAAGAAAAATGGCAGCGGGCGCTGAGTTGGGGTCAGCGGCCGCTGCCAGCCTTTGTGATGATACTGCCTAATACAGGGGAGGGGGACAGCGGGCGCTGAGTTGGGGTCAGCAGCCGCTGTTCTTCTATGTATGCTCATATGCCCTGGTGACTGCAAAATCAGCGGCCGCTGGGAATCCATCAGCGGCCGCTGCCATGGCTAAGGGGGCTACTGCCATATTTTCTCTAAAAGAATGCCTTGAACATATGGACCATCGCAGCGGACGCTGAGGCCTTCTTTTCAACATTGGCAAATGCTTCACCATTCACCAGGACTCATCCCAGGGGGCGCTGACGGATTTCCAGCGCCCGCTGAGGCCTTTTCCAGCACCAACATGGCATAGAAGACTTGTGGTTTCCTCGAGGTTCCCGATTCGCTTCCTCGGGTTCCGAAATCAACTCGGGACCTGCAAAAAGGGAAGAAAACGCAGAAACAAGGCAAAATAGAGGAAATCACATAGAAAAAGGGGAAGGGGACTACAAAAGCAAAACTAAGCTAAAAAGCCTAAAAACGCTAACGAAAGTTAAATAAAATAAGAAAATAAACTAATATAAACTAAGAAAATAACTACCAAAATACCACTTATCAACAGGCCGGCTTGAAATTAAACTTTGTTGCCTTTGTCACATAATTGAGAAATACTCAAGAGATTATGTTGCAAGCCTTCAACATAATAAACATCGTCTATAGCTTGGGACAGAGACTTACCAACCTTACCTAGGGTAACAATAGTAGCCTTAGTGTTGTCCCTAAATGTTACTCTCCCCCCATCATGGCTACAAGTGAAAGGAATTGTTCTTTACGTCTAGACCTGTGTCTTGAGCAACCATTGTCCAAATACCAGTGAGTATTTGCTTTCAACTTGCCCAGCAAAATCAGATCAAACATTAGTCCTAGGAACCTAAACTGGTTTGGGTCCCTGTTCACAAACAGTTAACTCAGACTGGTTCTTCCTAACCAAGACCTTCTTAACATGTTTAGTGTTTCTTTTCTTGCTCCTTTTCTTGTTGATACAATCATCAATTATGTGACCGCCTTTGCCACAGTGATAGCAAACATGCATGTCCTTGGTAGTCACATATTTTCCTGGGTGACCAATTAGGCTTAGCTTTCCTTCTGGTATACCCTAGACCAGCTTTACTTTTGTTGCTCTTTAGATACAGAACTTGACTTAATTTCTTTTCTGCCTTCAATAGTTTGTCCACAAGTTTCTGACTATTTTGGAGCTATGTTCTTTGGTTTCAAGAATCTTGATTAGACTACTGTTCTTGTCATCTAAGGATTTAAAATTACTTTTCAAATTTGCAAATTCTGATCTCAGATCTGAAACCAAAGACAAATTCAGATTGTGGGCAGACTGTTTCCTGTTTTTCTCTTTGAGTGTATAGAGCTCAACACGTAAATCACATATTTGACCCTCATACAATAATCCTACTTACCTCAGTACTTGACTCTATATTAACCGTGGTGGTTTGTGCTGTTCTGGAAGAGACAAGCTCCTTATGCAAATCTTTAACTTCTTCCAAAAGAAGACACAAACTATTTAACAGACCAGATTTTCTTAAAGTTCCTGCCTTAGTTTTGACAACATAAAGATTATTTGGGTCCTCTGGGTTTTACAAAAGATTCACCAGGGGACCAGTTAGATCATCCTCATCATTAGATAAAATATTCTGTGATGTGTTAGATTTAACTGTTTCCAATTCCACCTTGCATTGATCAAGTGAAACTTCTAATTTAGCTATTTCTTTTTTTAGGTTAAGACATAACTCCTCCAAATGATCACAAATGGCATTAGATATTTCAGATTCTCGAGTTTTTTCTTTTAATTTCTTTTTACGATCTTTATAATCATTACTTAACTCAAGGCATTGATTAAGCATTGTTTCTAAACATTCAAGCATATTCTCTATATCATACTCATACACGTCCTCACGAATTTTGGAAATTTGTACCTGTTGAGAGCTTGATACAACCGTTTTCCCCATGAGGCACACATGTGATGAACTGTTCTCCTTAACTGGTTCACCACTCTGTTCTAGGATGGCTGTCATACACTTCTCGTCATCCGGGGTTTCTCCTTCTTCTTCATCAGAACCTGAGTCAGAATATCCCCACAAAGCTGCTACCATAGCTCTCTTATCTTCCTTTCTAAACCAATCAACTGTTCTAAAGAAAGAATTGATAGATCCTTTGCCTCATACACTGCAGTAACCTTTGTTGTCCAAGACCCTGTCAAACTTCTTAACACTTTTCTAACAAAATCCTCATCAGTGAAGGTTTTTCCAAGAGACTAAGATCATTTACTATTGTCATAAATCTTCCACAACAGTCATTAATGTTTTTATTTCTATTCATATTGAAAGACTCATATTTAGACATTAGTAAGTCAAACTTGGAACATTTTACCTCACTGGTGCCTTCATAGGCAAGTTCAAGAGTGTCCCAAATCTCTTTGGCTTAAATACATGCTGATTGTTTGTTTCACTTTCACCAATAGCTTGTTGAAGAATTAAAATCGCCTTTGCATTTTTCTCTAAGTTCTTAAAATTTGCACTTGTGTACTGGTGTTCTGTTTTAGCAACTTTTTTGCCAGAGTCGTCACTAATGGTGATTTTCACTGGATCATTCTTCACAACCAACCAACACTCATAATCTATACCAATAATGATGTTCTTCATTCTATTTTTCCACCAGGCATAGTTCTAGCCATTAAACTTGGGTGTCTTGTTGTCATACCCCATTGCACTTAACTAGTGGGAAGCCATGGATCTTCTTTCCTAGGTGTTACCCTTGCGAAAAGTACTTGCTCTGATGCCAATTGAAGGTCCCAATAGCACTCAAGAGGGGGGGTGAATTGAGTGTTTCTTTAAAATTTTCTTTATCAACTTTTCTTGACTTGTTCTAGCTAGAGAACTGGTTTAGCAGCGGAAATATCTAGAACAGTAAACAGTAAATGTAAAGCAAATAAAGAACATATAGATTTAACGAGGTTCGGCAGTTGTGTCTACATCCTTCTACTCTCGCTACCAATCTTTTATTAATCAACTCTGATGAACAAAAGAAAGTACAATTGCTATCGTAAACTCATACGACAGACTTCCTCACTCTCAACCGAAGAGTGTTGGTTCGCACTTGAACTCACGAGCACTCGCAAATTAACTATCAAATGCTCCCAATAACTTAGTCCTCTGTTAGTGACAAATTAAAGAAAGTTTCTCTCAAAAGATGCTTCTCAAAAGCTTAAAAGAGATGAAGTTAAGATCTGGGTTTTTTCGAATGCTCTTGTAGTTTATAAACTGTTTTGTTTGATCTTTTGGACTCTCAAAAATATTGCTCAATAAAGTATTGGAGAGTCGTCTATCTTCTTGGTTGCTTTTTGTTCATTATGTGCTACTATATATAGGCAATTAGAAAAACCCAGACTATTCCAATCAAGAGGGTTTTTGTAACCGTAATGATTAAACCCATTTAATGTTGAGATCAAATATTCGAAATCAAAAGATCTCGAAGATTTGCTGAGATCTCATAAAGATACGTGGGTTTGTTAGCACTTAACATTGATTTCCAAACTGACTTAACCACGTGCAAGATCTTTAAAGAATATAAGAATCGAATTCTTTCAAATTATTTCGTAAGTCAGTTTGTTAATCTACTGGTTTGCTGAACTGTTCCAGGAACTGTTCTTCAGATTAGTCATGTTACAATCACTAGATACCGGTTTGGTGTTTGCAACATACCAAGATCAAACATCACAAATCTACTAAACTACTTAAACACTCTATACAACAAAAAGACTAAGTAAAAACCCTAAGGCAACTCTTCAGTTTTGATGAAGTTATTCTCCATGTCTCAAGTACTGGAATACATGTATGTCAAACATGCACCAAACAATATAGAACATATGCCATAGAAGGTAATATTACTCAGAATGAGTAAAACAAGAACAGTATACTTCAGTGTTGTTTTCAGAAAACTGCATAAACTCATTCAATAACAACTATTCCTGTCAACTTTTTTAACAGTTGTTTGTGACAATTGTTTGTCACACCTGTTTGACTCATCTATTTGACATCGCTCAAAACATCAAGGGTCTCAACAAGGGAATGTCTCCCATCCTAGCCGAGTGTCGAGCCAACATATCACCATTCAACTTGGTGAAGGCAAGGGTCAGTGTCCCATCCTAGCTGAGTGTCGAGCCAACATATTTCCATTAAACATGATGAAGGCCAGGGTCAGCACTCTACCAAGGAAGCACCCTCGGCCAAGTAGCCCAGTAAGGCTACACACCCCTGCACTCGGCTAAAAGGGATGTCTCCTATCCTACTCGAGTGTCGGGCCAACATATCAGCATTCAACATGGTAAAGGCTAGGGTCAGCACTCAACCAAGGGAGCACCCTCAGCCATGTAGCCAAGTAAGGCTACACACCCCTCCCCTTTGCCAAAAGGGAGGTCTCCCATGCTAGCCGAGTGTCGAGCCAATATATCGTTATTCAACATGGTTAAGGCTAGGGTCAGCACTCTACCAAGGGAGTACTCTCGGCCAAGTAGCCAAGTAAGGCTACACACCCCTACATTCGTCTTGGTAGTTCCAACCGAGCAAACAAAAGGAATATACTAAGATAATTCCAATCCAGCCACTTAATAACCCCAGGTCAGCAAGATGAGCTCAGCATCAAGTAGAGAGCACCGCACCAAAAGTGCCTCAACACTCTCACACAAGCTGAGCTGAGGCATCTTGATCAAAGAAGGCCCCCAAGTTGGTTATGTGGGAACCTCAATACAAGAAAAGGCCCAAATCCGCCTTTTAAATCGGCATGAGCCACAACAACCGTCCGAAACTGGGACATCATGGTGGAGACAAGTGACAAGGCCGAGTGTCATCTATAATCAATAGACAGAAACAACACGCTAAGCGGACAAAATAAATCAGGATATTTAGTAGTACAAAATGTAACTACTTGTATCTGATAAAATCAATAATAAAAAGTATTCTGTATGCTTTCTTTAATCAGTAATAAAAAGTATTCTTTATGCTTTCTTTTTGCAATGTTTTAACAAATGTCAAGGCTTACCCCTCAGCCAAGGACAAGGATCATCCTTCGTCCAAATAATGAGTGCCAGGGGCTTACCCCTCGGCCAAGGACGAGGATCATCCTCCGTCCAAATACTGAGTGCCAGGGGCTTACCCCTCGGCCAAGGACGAGGATCATCCTCCGTCCAAATACTGAGTGTCAGGGGGCTTACCCTCGGCCAAGGACGAGGATCATCCTCCGTCCAAATACTGAGTGCCAGGGGCTTACCCCTCGGCCAAGGACGAGGATCATCCTCCGTCCAAATACTAAGTGCCAGGGGCTTACCCCTCGGCCAAGGACGAGGATCATCCTCCGTCTAAATACTGAGTACCATGGGATTACCCCACAAGCGAGGACAAGAATCGACCTCCTTCCGAATACTAAGCTCCAGGGGCTTACCCCTCGGCCAAGGACGAGGATCACCCTCCGTCCAAACAGTGAACACCAAGGGCTAACTCCTTAGTCCCAAAAATCGTATTCACCTTTGTCTTACGAATGAGGGCATTAAGAGCATGCTTTAGCCCCCAGGGGTCGAACATATATATCTTCGTATTACACACACTCTCCCAGTCGATTCGAGCAACATATCATGCGAGGGGCTAAATGTTTGGGCCTTGAGCCCAAAAACGTCACAATGACCAAAATACCTCCGGAATTCCCATTATTTCCTAAACACCCTTTGGACAGGTGTCGCCATCTGGACAAACAAAGACAGCTGTCACGAATCTCCCCATATCAGCTAGTTGACAGCCCCTAATTACCACTAAAAACACAATTATGGCAGATGAAGAAGACATATTTCCCAATGCAGCTTTTCCTAATAGAGAAATACGCTCTCTCTCTCTCTCTCTCTCTCTATATATATATATATATATATATATTTCCACATATAATACTTTGCCGACTTAAGCATCGGAGTGGAATTCCCGAGTCTACCCCCGGGTCAGTCACCCTTGTTCATTTTGCAGGACTCACTCAGCCAGGCCCGAGCCCGTTCGAGGGAGTCTTGTCAGCACCAAGGATCAGCCCATCACACCAAGTCACCATCAAGAGATCTAGTCATCATACATTGAGGCACTCCCCTTCTCATTCTATTCACCTCTTGGTATCTAAGTTTCTTTAAGACAGAAACAGATAGGTGATCACTAATGATGAAGATAATTAACTAGACTTATTGTTTGTCTTAACAGTGTTGTTTGGATGTCATGTTCTTATTGGATGTTATGTGTGAGTCTTCGCTAAGTCAAATTTAACTAATCACTTTGGATGTCATGTTCTTATTGGATGTTATGTGTGAGTCTTCGCTAAGTCTTTGAAAGGAGAATTTGCACCAAAACTCTTAGATCGTATACATCTCGAATATGAACACATGGGGGGCCTAAACTCTTATAAAGGGGTACAAGCTTTGTACATCATTTTTTAAAATTTTATTTAGGGATCCCAACCACCTTATGATGGCTTCTTTTTACTGCTAGATTTTCTATCGAGTATGGCCTTGAGGGCTTCTTGACGGACAATTTTTAGGAGCCCGTTCAATGTTGAATCTAAAGTTTAAATAAAGAAAATGGTAAACATGGAAGAAACAAGTAAGTCTACTTGTATGTGTCTATTTATTTCCATATTTGCTAGGATCTCATGTTAGTATGTACATTTCTCGTTAGTTGTATATACTAAATTTTTTGTTGATTCTATGCTTGTGTGTGCATTTAGCCCTGTTTTTATCTCGGCCCTACGACGACCCATATCTAATGGTGAGTAATAGGGAGGAAATAAAGGGAAGTTATAGATATTAAAGCATGAAGCTTGTTCGGGTTGAGTGTGGAGAATTCTTGTAGTCTTTTCTATTCATTTGCATGGTTACTATTTCAGTTGTTTATTTATTATTGATTATGTTGAGCTAAAATTCGTTTTTCAATTCTGTTGCTTTTGGTGGACCCCTATGGTTCCAATATGAAAGGAGTATTTTAATCGATTTCTTTAAATTAGTTTTAATTTCGGTTTGAAAGATTTAGAATTTTTAATTAAAGTAAAACCATTTAAAGTATTTCAAATTACTCTTCCATTCAGTAGCTTTGGTAAAATGCTGTAGTATTTGAATACGATAGTGGTAACACTTTGGTTTTTCTTTATTTAGCTTGTATTTTTTTAGTAAGATAGAGATTCACAAAATAAGGAATGTCCAGGGTGTTACAGACTCGTCTGATAGTAAAATTATTGTCACATGAGTCCGTTGACCTGAATGTTTTTTTATTAAATTGGAAAACTATCAAATAACATGGACAATATTCCAACTTACCTAGACTAAATTACAACTGATCCAATAAAAGTAACTAACCTAGACAATATGTGTAATTATAACTAACTTGCATAAAAAATATCACTAACCTGGACAATATGACAACTTACCTGGACTATTACACACTGAACACTAGTGAAAAAATTGTTATTTGTTACCCCTTATTTGTTCCGGTTCTATAAAAACAGGAACAAATAATGAGTATTTGTTCCGGTTAAAAGAAAAGTGGAACAAATAAGTGGTTATTTGTACCGGTTTATTCAAAACCGGAACAAATCAATGATTATTTGTTCCGATTTTGTATAAACCGGTACAAATAACCACTTATTTGTTCCACTTTTCTTTTAACCGGATTATTTGTTCCGGTTTTATTCTAACCGGTATAAATACTAAGTGTTTTTTTAATTAAAGTTAAAGTTACACGGTTACTTCTTATTTCACACAAAACCCCAATTGCTTCTTATTTCACACAAAACCCCAATTATTTCTACGGTTCTACCCATAAATTCCTCCACCACCAACGCTTGACATCCACCCCCGACCCATCAAACGCCACCCCATCCAACGCCGCCTCATCCACCGCTGCCACTACCCTCTATTATTTTTGTGTTATTGCTGTGCGTGGTTTGTTGTTACTATGTTGTTGTCGTGGTTGTTTTCTGCGCTGCTTCTACTGTTCGTCGGCGCGACCACCAAGCCACCACCACCCATTCGCTGCTTCTGTTGTTCGTCAGCGACCACCACCACCCATTCGCTGCTTCTGTTGTTCGTCAGCGACCACCACCACCATCCATCAATTTCTTCTTCTGTTGTTGCTATGGTTGTTGTTCCTTCTCCTTTTTTTCCAATTTTTTTCACCCAATTTGGTTAGGGTTTGTTGATATGGTTGTTGTTTGTTGTCGTTAAATTTTTATTTTCCAAATTTGCATTGTTTGTTGTTGTTAGTGATTGTTTTGTTAGATTTTTAGCCCCAATTTAATTAGGGTTCTAATTAGTTCTTTTGATATTATCTGTTTTTTTATAAAAGATAAAATAAATTTTTATCCCCAATTATATATTAGTATGTATGTTTGTTTGTGAATTATGGTTTTATTTTTTGTATACTAGTTTAAAGCTTGTCAAAAGGCTTTTTAAAGAAAAAAAATATTTAGTGTTTTTTCAATTGTTTTAATTGATAATATAGGTTTTTTGTTTTGTTTGGATTGTTTGTAAAAAGATATAGTTAGGATGTTGCTTTTGACAAGATGCAGAAAACTTTCGGATTTCCATACTATACTCAGCTATCTCATTTAACATTCAATTCAAGTGTGTATTATGATTTATGCACATGGCCACACTGATCACGATTAGTTACATTTAACAGGCACCAGATAATTCAGTTTGTGAATTATCATCAGATTCTGACATTGTTCCAAAGGAAGAGAAAGAAAAAATTGATGATGAAGAGAATGCTCCCAAGAGTGAAGTGAAGGGAAAATCTGTATAAAAACGAATAAAACAGGAAAATGATCAACCCACTGACAAGAAAAAAAACTAATGAACCTGTGAAAATGGAAGGTAACGAATTTTTTTCCTTTGTATGAGCATTGGAATTTGACCTTTTATTTTCTTTCAAAACCTTTAAATCATATGGTGAGTTATGGACGTTGTGTTGACAGCAGACATTGGGCACATGGATGCAGGATGCTTCAGAGGACGGCAAAGCTGTGAAGCAAACTGAACATTCTATGAGAGACATTAACACTATGTTTGGATATCAATATAGAGGGAAAAGAAGGGGACGTACAAAGGAGGAAGGGGAGGGGAAGGAATGGGAGGGGTGAGGTGAAGCTCCACTTTCCCTCCAAATCTCTCCAATTTTGGAGGGATCATGGTATTAAAGGAGGAGGGAAAATTGATCCTTCCCTTTCTCTCCTTTTCCTTTTATCTAAAAAATAACCCAATATAATTTATGTTTCTCAGCTTTGGTGCACTGATGCCCCTCATTATGAAAATTGTAGGGTAGCTTTTCCACATTGCCTTTGGTGCTGCCTGAGAAAATACATCGCTCTAAGGAGGCCCTATTCAGTTTCTCATTTTCTGTCCTTTGTAGGTTCAATCGTTCAAATTGTAATTTTAGTTGAGCTATGTTGTTACATTTGGTGTTTGTCATCCCCAAGCCCTGCATTCTCTGCCCTTTCCCCATTTCTTGAAAACAAGTGATATGAGCAGCAAAATGAATTTGCTGATCTGAAACTACAATTTTGTTTCTTCACCTATTTCCCCCCTCTTTTTATTTATTAAGTGGTTTTGCAGGCGCTTGTTGAGTGGGGATATGGGTGTTGTTGGAAGGGTAATTATTTCAGAGACTCCATCAAAAGAATCTGAAATGCTATTTGATTTAAAAGGTTTGTTGTGCAACATTTGAGTGTTTTTTTTTCATATTAGAATATATATTGATCCTATTTAAATAATTATGTGCTTACATGTTTTTTTTTTATGAAGCTTAGTCCAAGACTATTCTTCCCATATAGTAGCAAAAATGAATTGGATGAGGCCAAGAACAATGGGTGAAGAATTTTAGGTTAACTTTTTTCATTGTCATAAGTTTATTACTCCGTATATTGTATATTACTATGTTTGTTAGTTTGTGAAAATTTGTATTTGTCGTAAGATGTATACTTAATTGCGTTTGTGGAGCTGCAAAGGAGAAATATCTGCATTTATTTTTTTATTGTAATTTAGCAGCTGAGGTGTGGGGGGAAATGTGCAAGTGGCTGTCTATAAGGAAGCCTGGACATAATATGGACCAGGTTATGCATTGGCTTCGAAGAGGAAGAGCGGGGTCAGTTTTCAGGAACAAGGTGGTCACTGCTTGCGTTGCTGGATTGATGTATAATATATGGGCAGCAAGAAATTTGGCCTACTGGTCTAAACAAGCCATTGCAGCTGATAGAATATGCTCCTTGATTAAAGAGCATGTTATTTCTAGATGTAAAGCTCTAAATAATGATAAATGTAAGCAAAATGATAGAATATGGTTTGATGGCCTAGAAGGGATGTCCCCTATAAGGTTTGAGCTTGGTTGTAAAACGGATCTTTGGTGGAATATATGGAGTTTATTTACCAAAAAAAAAAGATGTATACTTAATCATAATTAATGAAAATTTAAGTATATGAATTTTAATCATGATATGGGATTGAAGGGCTAAAAAACTATTTGTACCGGTTATAAAAGGAAACAGGCACAAATAGTTTCTTTTTTTTTTTAATTTAAAAAAGTACTATTTGTACTGGTTTTCATTTAGAACAGGTACAATTAATGTCTTATTTGTATCGGTTTTTCTTGAAAACCGATACAAATAGTCTTTTTTTTTAAAAAAAATATTTGCTATTTGTTCCGGTTTTTTAATAACCGATACAAATGGAACCCTATTTGTTTCGGTTTTTATAACCGATACAAATAACATTGCTATTTGTATCCCCTCTATTTGTATCTTTATAAAACTGGTACAAATAGGGGGTAAAAACCGATACAAATAGACCTTTTTCCACTAGTGGAACAACAACCTAGACAATGTATAATAACCTCGACAATATATAACTAACCTGGACAACTAATATCAGTAACCTGGACAAGACTATAACTAATTTTGTCAACATTACAACTTGCCTGAACTAAATTACACACACGATCCAATAACCTGGAGAACAAATAATAACCTGGACAAAATCAAATACAACTAAACTGGACAAAAAATCATTACCTGGACAATATTGTAATTTACCAGGACTAAATTATGACTGAAGTCAATAAAATGTATTTAAACTGGACAAAATATAACTATCCTGGACAAAATATAATGTACCTGGACAATATTGTAATTTACCTGGATAATATTCTAACTTACATGGACAATATTATAAATAACCTGGATAAAGTTGTAAATAACCTGGACAATATTGTAACTTAACTGTATAATTTTGTGACTTACCTGAACAGTATTGTAACTAACTTGGACAATATTATAACTAAGCTGGACAATATTGTAACAAACTAAGCTGGACAATACTATAACGAACTAAGCTGGACAATATTGTAACTAACCTAGACAATAATGTAACTTACCTGCACTAAATTACACACTGACCTTAATAAATGTAACTAATGTGGACAAAATATAACTAAAATGGATAAAATATAACTAAAATGGACAAATGTAACTAACCTGGACAACAAAAGGAAGACCTGGACATAATATATCAGCACTTGGACAAAACAAAAGGAAGACTTGGACAAATGTCAAATTTTAAAAAAAATTGGGCCTTTTGACGCCTCTAGAGGCTTTCTTGCTATTTTCCTTTTGCCAATTTGCAATTGCGTTTGTCAAAACAAATTAATCAATCTGGACATATTATATGCCGCGATCGGACATCCGAGCACAAAGTTATGGCCTTCCGATGTTATTCGTCAGAATCAATGCAAGTAGATTGAAATGGCTCGATTAAATTTGTCAAATTAAACGGGATTAAACAAGGTTAGAGGTTGAACAAGGTTGGAGGTTGAAGGAGGAGAAGAAAGGTTGGAGGTTACATATTATTTTGTGTATAATTAGGTCAATCGTTTGACCATATTGTTTGGTCAGACGGTCTGTCTTAATAATTTCATATTTTTTATTAGGCAAGAAAAAAATGGACTACCCTATTTAAAAAAGGTAGCCTAACTCGTATTTTCGTAAAATGACAGAAAGATAAGAGGAAAGGAGTGAAGCCGACAAGTAAGAGTAGCATAATGATGTCTCATATGTGCTATAAAGTCAACAACTTGGTTTGCTTCGCGGTAGCAATTCAATGAGAGATATTAACAGAATGGAACTTGTAAAGGTCTATTTTTATATCTTGTAAAATACTATTAATTTCTGTCAATTGCATTCATTATTGCAAGATTATCACCCGATATTAATGTACATCATAAGTGCAGCATAAATACCTTCTCGAAATGACATAGCTTCTACAAATACGATAGAAGAATGATTATGAATGACTTTAGCACCAATATTAATCATTTGGTGTCTTTCGTCTCGGATCATAAAGCTAATGATTGTGAAATAATTGTTAACTTTGGATCCATTTAAATTAAGTTTGTGGAATCGTAGAGTGGGAGGCGACCAATCAAAGAGCTTGGGGTTGAGCATTTGGCTAGGATTGATCTTTGTTCTATGGAAGGTAGTTGTTGGATTATTACCCGCAATCTACGTATCCACATTATGGACAAATTTTTAGTTATAAATATAGTGTGGATGTTAGAGAGAGAAAGTGAGAGAGATTTAGACGACAAAGAAGTAAATGAAGCTGCACCACCTAGGAACGGTTGGCTAACCTCAACCCTTGCCTCCTATTTTGAGGTACTTTTAATTCGTCATTTTCCCCAATCTACCCGAGCCTCACCCCAATCTGCTCTTCTCGTCCACCCTCAGAATTTGACCACCAAATTGAAGCTTTTTCTAGCCCTTCAAGACAAAGCCCTTACATCACTTATTGCACCTGATCATCTGCTACCATTTTCAAAGTATTGGGAAGGACATGTTCCACGAGCTATCTATATAATAATTTAAGAATAGGTTTGCATGAGGAGGCTTCAAAATCCAAATGGGGGCTTGTCATGCAATCCCACCAAAATTCCATACCTTTTCCATTTAAAAAGCCTCTGGGTAACAACCCACAACCAACCAAATTTAATCAAAGACTAAAAAAAATTAATAATTTGGTGATATCTTCACATTTAATCCCCCAAGAAAATAACTAAACACACTTATTATAAACTAGATTTGGCAATGTTTATCCGGCATCCAAAACCCATCTTGAAATACTCAACCCGAGATTGATTTCGACCTAAAATGATTAAAAAAAATATGGCGATTAAACAATAATAACGAAAGTGTCATTTTATTTGTATTTTTAAAAAAATAATATATGCATAATTTTCTAAAACCATGATTAAAATGGTGCATTTGCACCGATTCACTCTAGTATTCTTAATGGAGCAAGGAATCTTTGGAATTGCAAGGATGTTAAAGGTTTTTCCTTGGGGTATGGGTTCTTCCTCCTTCAAGCATCACCCCTTCTCCAGGAGAGAATTACCAATGGAGGACCATGGTCTTAACATTCCTGCTTTGTTCATGTCCAACCATGGATGTCGAAGTTTAAATGCTCTGAATCCATCATTTCCAATTCTCAGTATGGGTATCATTACCTGAACTACCACTAGAATTCATCAACCACTCATTCCTTAGGAAAATTAGAGATTTTCTTGGAGGAACCCTAAAAATAGAGCTTCGAAGAATGAAGAAAACTCCATTCCATCTGCTAGAATTCATGTGTTGGTACATTTCTCCACTCCTTTGGCTTTCTAAAACACCAACTTATCTAGGATAATCCTCCATCCTCTTGCAAGCATCTCTTATACCCTCCAACTATTTGAAAATTTATATGGATAAAGGATTAATAAGGATAAGAGCCAAATCTACTTCTCCAAGAATACTAACCTAAATGTTATGGATCAATTTTCTCAGAACATCTTGGGATTCCTAAGTGTCAGGATCTTGGTTTCTCCATGATTGATAAGAGACCAATTCCTCAGCAGCTGCAACCCATTATTGATAAACTCCAATCTAAACTAGCTAGCCAACTAGAAAGTCAGATTCCTTTCTAAAGCTGTCAGATCAGTGCTGATCTCATCCACCCTTTCTGCAATTCCATGTTACTGTATGCAATGCCTTTCCCTTCCCTCCTCTATTCTCTCAAAAATTGATCAAATCTTCAGAAATTTCTTCTGGAACTCTAGTAATAAAAAAAGGAAATTACATTTAGATAACTCGAATAAAATCATTGCACCTAAGGATAAGGAAGAGGTAGGAAGAAAATCTGCAAGTTATCCTAACAAAGTGGCCATGACAAAACTTTGCTGGAAACTTTAGTCAAAATCCAGCCACAATTCAAAAAAGTGGAAACCCAAAAAAGTTTTCAAGTGGATCACATATTTGGCAAAACATTGGTAAAGGATAGGATGCCTTCACAAAACATACTATTTGTACTCTAGGACATGGATCAAACATCAACTTTTGTTTTGACCATTGGCTCCCTTTAGGCCCACTTAAAAATTTAATTCATGGACCACTTTTCAAAGACGAAACCCAACTCATAGTTGCTCATGTTTGCCACAATTCAAACTAGATCCTCAACAACATTTCCCCATTGGATAAGAAAGATCATCCAAGGCACAGCCTTACCCACTGATCAACTCCATACCATTGAGTCATCTTTGGTACATGGTGTAATTTCCCCTGAAAATTCTCTATTTGAAAATTTTAAATATTATTCAAAATTAAGACGTAAAATATATTTGAAAAGAAATTTCCAAAGCATTACCACCACGTGTGAAAACGTTTCGGCTTATTCAGAATTTTGCAGCAGAAGAAAACATTAACTATTATTTGAAATAAATATACATAAATGAAATAACATTTAATAATAAGTTCAAATCAGAAAAACCATGAACTCTAGAATCACACCCATCCCATGACAATGCATATGCCGAATGCTTGAACTTCACCCATCAAGCTAACCTGTGCAATTCTGCTCCCCAATAATACAAGTGTATAAATTGGTTTATCACAGGGTCATTAAGGCGAGGGCCATGACCAAGGAAAAAACATACAAAAGCACGTAATTAGCAAAAGCTGAGTACATATATACAACAGGGCGAGAAATAAATGAATAAATAAATAATTAATTAATTAACCAAATAAATTATTGTGATTGGACTAAGACTATGGACTACATGATTAGACAAAGAAAAGATAGTGATCAGATTAGATAATGGTGGGATGTATATTAATTGTTTATTGGAAATTCTATCTGGTACCATTGTGGTTTTGCCTTTTCTATATGGTACCCAATATTAATTTTTTGTCCACATGGTACCACTGTAATTTATGTTTGGTCTCTGCCGTGACACTTTTGTTAGATTTAATGGTTTAAACTTTTTTTGGTTTGATTTATACATATTGTTTTATGTATTTTAGTGTTCATATATCTATTTTTATGCATATTTAATATGAATATTATTTTATGTATTTTAGTGTTCACGGCAGAGACCAAACACAAATTACAGTGGTACCATGTGGACAAAAAATTTAAATTTGGTACCATATGGAAAAGGCAAAACCACAGTGGTACCAGATAGAATTTCCCTTGTTTATTTTATTAGAAGATTGGATTCACATCGAACAGGCTCCCAAAGATAAAATATAAAGAAAGTTGCCTACCACGGCTACCACCTGGCCACACACTCGGTTGTGATCCGAGCGGAATATCCACCATAAGGTGGTTGAAAGATGAAATGTAAAGAAAGTTGCCTACCACGGCTGCCACCTGGCCACACACTCGGTTGCGATCCGAGCGGAATATCCACCATAAGGTGGTTGGGATCCCAAAATAAAATAGGAAAAAAAAGAAGAAGAAGAAATAAAACAAGAGTGAACGACGTCTCGTACCTCTTGATAGGAGCATAAGCTCGCCCCATTGTTCATACTCAAGGTATATACGTTCCAAGAGTTTTGGTGTGAATCTCGTTTCACTTTACATGATTTACAGTGTTATTAAGAGAAGTCGGGTTTTATTTTTATTTCTCTAAAAATTTACAACACAAACAATCATAATTCAAATCACACAATTGCTGGTTTATTTATCTTTTATTTAGCGATCACATAGTTATTAAATTTCTTAATGCCACTGGCCCCACACAATGGTGGTATACTAATATTAATGCCACTTGGCCCCACATTAAGTGGTAAAAAGGTTCATAATTGAACTCATAACCCAAACTGTGATAAAATACCCAATTCTGGACAACATGCTGTAACAATATATATTTTTCCCTTTCCACAATCACAGTTCAAATCACACTACAAGATTCCGTGTTTTTAACGTCCGCTACTAGCGGACGTTAAATTAGCGGATAGCGGACGTTAATATAATTAACGTCTGCCAACAGACGTTAAAATCACACTACAAGATTCCGTGTTTTTAACGTCCGCTACTAGCGGACGTTAAATTAGCGGATAGCGGACGTTAATATAATTAACGTCTGCCAACAGACGTTAAACTACTAACGCCTTTTTTTTGTCGTTAATGTGCGGTATAATGTCCGCTTGGCCGACCTTAATAAATTGACGTCCGTTAAAAATGGGTAACGTCCGCTTGGCTGACGTTAATTAGCGTCCGTCTTGGCGGACGTTAATTAGCGTCCGTCTTGGCGGACCTTAATTAGCATTCGCCTCAAGCGGACGTTAAATCTCCAAACCAAATATAAAAAAAATGAATAAAATTGGAACAAAAAAATTCTAATTTTATTTATTTTTTAAATTTAAAATAAACGTAAAAAAAATTAACACACAATTTTATTCAAACTTTAAAATATTCACCATACATACAAAAATAAAAATATATACATTCAATTTTATTAATTATCATAAAATGCAGCATACATCCAATTTTATTATCATAAAATTCAACATACATCCAATACACATAAAAATAACATCTATAATTCTCAAAATCTGATGAAGAAACCCCAAAATCTGCAACAAAAAATCATTAGGAAAAAAATGGAGTGAGTACACACTAAAAGCAGACTAAACTCAAACTTAAAAATTCAAAGATACCCTATTTTAGGTATATTTTTCTTGCCTTAGTGTGTTTCCAGTATATCATTTTTTCCTACAAAAAAATTAACTCAAAAAAATTAAAACAATAAAAAACCAACCAAAAAAAAAACCCCAGATTATCTTAAAATCAAACCCTAACCCAGAAAAAGAAAAAATGAAAACTAAAGGAAATCAAACGAACTTAAAAAAACAAAAAGCAAATAAAAAATCAAAAAGCAACCAAAATCTAAAAATCTCCCAAAAAAATTTCAAAGGTGGGATGATTTCAAAAGAATCAAAACTAGAAGAAAATCAGTAAAAAAAAAAATTAAATCCCCAAATATGGAAAACCTAGATCTACAAAAAATTAGAACTAAAAACGAAAAAAAAATTACATAAAATGAAAATCGATACATATAAATGAAAATTTGTGTAAAAGAAAGATGAGATCTGAAGAAAAAAAACAACCTTCAAGGCCCACCGTTTCCCATCTTTATTGGCCACTGCGGCTGGCGGCATCTTCGTCTTCGTTGGCCACCGTTTCCCATCTGTAGAAACCACCAACCTTTGTTTTCTTTGTGAAATAGGAGTGAGTTGAGAGCTTTGCCAAAAAAAAAGAAACAGAGAGAGATGAGTGAGAGAGAGAAAGGAGCAATGAGTTAGAGAGAGAAAATAAAAGGAGTGAAGAACGTGAAGTGAGGAGTGAGAGAAAAGGAAAGGAGTGAAAAAAAATAATTGAATTTTAACGTCCGCCTAGGACGGACGTTAAATACTAAAAGGCGGAGGTTAATTTTGACGACCTAAATTTCAAAATCCCGCGTTTTTAACATCTGGCCCAAACGGACATTATTTTTAACGAAAACGGACGTTTAGTTGAATTTTAAATTATAAACGTTGTCAACCCTAAAACGTCCGTTGTGGCGGACGTTAATAAAAAAAGGCGACGTTGAAATTAATTTAACGTCCGTTTACGTGGCGGACGTTAAATAACGGACGACAGAAACGCAGAATGTTGTAGTGTCATGCCCTAGACATGCTACTACATGCAGACAACTTACTGAGTATATACGTACCTGGTATAATAAACTCGACTAACCACAATTAATTGAATTCTTCGAACTCAAGGTCCCCTACAATCGAACATTGGGACTAATTAACATCCCTACAATAACACAATTTCCCTAAGTACATATTACAACATTCCAGCCTCTAATAAAGTAATAATAATGTTAAATTCCTTTATTTAATTCCCGAATTACAACTTTGTGTCCTCTTAATAAAATTAAAACTCGATAATAATTTAATTAATCGAATATCACCTTATCGTACGATAATAAAAATTTCAGCGCGTACAAATTATTTAAAAGCCTTATAAAATGTTCCGAACAAAGATTTTAAAGTTCCAACAACACCCGACAGGTTCCTAATATTACCGGAAATAATTATATGCTACTATTAATTACAATCTTTAAAATTATATTATTTTTTTTCAAAAATCACGGCAATAATAAAATTAATAAAACTCCAAAAATATAATCCAATTAACAATACTAATCAAGATTAATCAAAATTTTCATAAAGCTTATTAAAATACAAAAACACAACTTCATCTTCAACCTCCCTACAACAACCTCCATTAAAATACCAAAACCTCCTTTAAAGCTTCAAAAAAACCTTCATTAAAACATTAACTTCAACAACAACTTCCAAAATATCAACTTTAATACTTTAATCATCACATAACACTAAAAATCAAGGTTTAAACTACTTTTATTCAATTTATAAAATCTGAAAATTTTCAATTAAAACCCCAAACTTCAAAGATTCAAACCTCAACTTTAATCATAAAACTTTAATCCAAAACATGATTAAACAACATCATCAAATCAGAAATTAACCAAATATAACAATTTATAAACTATAAATCAAGAATTAAAAATAAATAAAGAAAAGTTTTTTTTTAAATAAGAAGACTCACGTAGCAAAGTAATGTGAAGGAGGCATGGCGGCGGTCCGGCGGCTGATAGAGGGGCAGATCATCAATGGTGGTGCTGGCTGGTTGTGCGTTGGTGTATGTCAAGAGGAAGAAGAAGGATTTTTTTTTTCTTTTCCTTTTTCCTTTGCTGGTTCGTGAAAGAGAGAGGAGTGTTGTCGGCTTTTTTTTTTGTTTCTTTTCTAATTTAGGGTTTTTGGCTTACGCTAGGGTATGTATACAACTTTGGTCCGATTTGGGTTTCCCACCAGGTTGGGCTCGCGACAATATGAATAAATACTTTTACCCTTTTTCAAACCGGAATATTTTATTTTATAAACGACACCCTAAGTACATAATTAAAACTTTTAATATTATTTCAAATATTATTTAGTAAAATTCCTTTATAAATATTTATATTATTTGAATACACAAATAATAGTATTTATATAAATACTTACTTTAAACCGTTCTATCAACGTTAACTAATAAAACATATAAAATATTCATTTAGGTGTATAAAATACGTATACATGTGTATAAAATATGTATAAAAATACATATACTAGTGTATAAAAATACGGAGTATTACACATTGTAATTGCTTTGACTTAAAAAAATGTATAACTAACTTTGGGAGGAACTAGGGGACAGCGTAAATCAAGGGTGGGATAACATTTGGTATCTTAATATTCCCTATGAAATTCACTTCTTCATGTGATTAATATCATGGAATAGCCTCCCCACAAACCTCTTCTTTATCACAGAAGCTTTAACATTAACCCCTGCTGCCCCTTCTACCCTGATAATCAATAATCAAATGTGGCAGTTTCGTAACTTTCATCCTATTAATCAAGATGCAAAACCTCCAAACTTTTTTTTTGGTAATTGTAAAGTATATATAACAAAAGGAATAGGAGAAAATACATCCTAATGTGTGTGACAAACAACCACCCTACAAATTTGTTGAAGGAGGCTCAAAGAGGACATGCCCTGACCTGAGCCAGCTCAACAAACCCTACTTACCACCAAAATCCAACTCAGATAAACTAGTCACTTACATTATGAAAGCATCAGATCCCTAACTTCATCATTACTTCTACCAGCTACATTATACATAATCTGCCTATAAAAAAAAAGGGTTTCACACCATTAAAGACCTTGTTGTTTCTTTCCATCCAAATAGCATAAACAACTTTAGCTAGGCACATGAGGAAAGTCTGATTTGTAGGTTTGTCGTTTCTCCCACACCTGTTACCAAATCTGATTGCTTCTAGATTAGCAGCACATGTGACTTTTATATTTAGCATGATAGTGCTCCAAATCTTGTTGCTGTAGTCACATTGAAAAAACAAATGGGCCAGAGTTTCAGTATTGTTGTTGTAGAGGACATAGTTAGGGGAAATTTAAAGTTTCCGGCTGAGTAGCCTACCTTTTGTTGGCAGCCTGTTCTGAACAGCAAGCCAAAGAATAAAGATACTCTTTGGCATTGCTTTGTTGTTACAAATAATCCTCTGCCATGGGACCTTGGTTGTTTGAGGTCTAAGCATTTGGTACATCCTAGAAATGTTGTACTTTCCTTTATGTGTTACTTGGCCCCATCCTCCAATTTGTTCCACTATACTTCTTGCTTTGAGGATTCTCTTGAGTACCCAAGAACCTTTCCTAGATTATTATTCACTCCACCAGTTCCTGCCCTTGAATTATTAGGTGTGAAAGCATCTTACCCAGAGACTATATGCTTTATGAGCTAGATCCCAAAGAATTCATCCAATTGCAGCTTTATTCTAGTCCGTGAGACTGAGCATATTCCAGCCCCATTAACTTTAGGAAGACAAACTTGTTCCCATGAGATTGGAGCTTTTTTCTAATAGCTGATCCTCCTGTCTAGAAGAAAACTCTAAACTTTGTCTCAATCTCTTTCATGATCTTTTTGGGGAGGATAAAAATCTAGGACCAGTAGGTCTGAACCCCAAAGAGTACACTCTTAATCAGTTGCAACCTACCTACATAAGAGAGTTTTTGAGAAGTCCAAGAGTTGATTTTGCCAGTGATTTTATCTACCAAGGGTTTACATTGTTGGATGGTCAACTTCTTTGAAGAGACGGGAGCGCAGATATTTAAAGGAAGACTATCCATTGCAAATTTTGGAAATTTTTTGTAATACATTAATAGGCATATAAAATTTTAGACTTGTTGTTGCCTACTTGGAGGGGATCTTCCCTAACTTTTGTAAACTAAACCCTCTCTATTTTGATGCTTTAATATAACTTCCTCCTTCTATTAAAAAAAATTGCCTACTTAGAGGAAATCTTCCCCAACTTTTTTAAACTAAACCATCCATGTTTTGATGCTTTAATATAACTTTTTTATTCTATTCAAAAAAAAGAAAAAGAAAAGAAACAAAGGGAGATAAGATGAAGTTCTCATAACAGAATCAGAAAAAAGGAAAAAGGATTTTTGGGTGAGGAAATTAGTACTTCCTCCGCATTTAAATAGATACAAAAAATAGGAGTTTTTTGTGAGATATAAAAAATTCTTTTATTACGAGTCGAAATTTGGTTCGGCCTTTGTAGAATAGAAGTTTTCGCAAGGTATTTTTGGGCCCTTGTAAAAATAAAATCATTTTAAAAGAATGTTGAGAATCTCTCTCTAGGTTTCTCTCTCTCTCTAAGATCTGATCGATTTTCTCGATTTGCAATGGCCAGAACTTCGCGAGCTAAGAAGGATGCTCGGAGGGGAGGTAAGTCGGCCAGTGGAACTAAGGATAGGCCTAATACTATGGATTTGCTAGCTGATGAGATTGAATTGGATGCGATTGATAACTTGGATGGACCAGGTACTGTCTTGACTCCGGAACAATCGATGGTGGAGATGCAAAGGAGGTCGGATCTGAGGGCTAATTTCTCGGAGTGGTTGTCAGTGATTCATTCTAAGCACCCTATCTCGAGACTCACGGCTCCTATGGAGGTTGAAGGTAATTATGTTCATATTTTGCGTGAGAATAGCGATAGAATTTCCCTGCTTAGTAATGATGTTGATGATGATATATGTAAAATTGAGGTTGAAGATATTCAATCTGAAATTGATTATTGGAGTTCTTCTATTGTTTGCTATGAGCTTGGTGCCAATCCTCCTATTCATGTGTTTGAGGGTTTTATTAAACGAATTTGGAAAAAATATAATGTTGATAAGGTCTTGTCTGTGGGGAAGGGATGCTTTTTTATTAGGTTTATGTCGGAGGATAATAAGGATGCTGTGCTGAAGGGGGAACGACCTTTTTTTGACCATAAACCTCTAATCATGAAAACTTGGAGTGCTGATATGGATTTGACAAATGAGATTGTAAAATCTGTTCCTGTTTGGTTGTAACTACATTTGGATTTTAAATATTGGGGTATGACTTGTTTGGGAAAAATCCTTAAATCCATTGGTAAATTGATAAAGGTAGATAGTGCTACTGCTAATAAGGAGAAATTGCAATTTGCTAGGTGTTTGGTGGAAGCTCAAATTCAAGATTGTTGTCCTGATAGAGTATCTTTTATTGATGAAAAGGGTATTTTTCAAGAGGTTATGTTGACTTTTGAATGGAAGCCTTGCATTTGTTCAAAGTGCAAAAAACTTGGGCATGTGGGGGATGATTGTAAAGTTTCTGTGGCTAACAAGAGGAATTGGAGACCTAAGGGTGTTGTTCAGGTACCTGATGCTAAGCCTCAAGAGGGTCAGCAGGAGTCTGCTGGTGTTCATAAGCTAGAGGAGCAAGTTGATCAGCAAGAGGATGTGTAACAGGGGGACGAGCAGTAGGGAGTTCTTGGGTGAATGAGGATATCCAGAAGGATGACTGTTGGCAGCTGGTTACTAGGAAAAAGAAGTTCGGATGGTTAGTGCAAATTCAGCAGCAAACTCTGGGGTTTAATGTGGTTCTTAATGGTAATGAGGAGGGTTCTGGTCATGATGATGGAATTGACTTAGTGTTTGGTAGTGTAGGTGAGGGGGTTCCCCCAAATGGATAGGATCTTGTGTTTGAATGTTTGGGAGGCTAATTGTCCTTCTAAGTAGTTGGGAATAAAGAACTATATCAACTCTCAGAATTTTGGTATAGTCTGTCTTCTTAAAACAAAAGTAAAGGCTCAGAACATGAGTGGTCTGTATAATAAATTGTTTTCAGGTTGGTGCTTTACCTCTAACTCTCAGAATCACTACAATGGTAGGGTAGTGTTGGCTTAGAATCCTCTTGCTTTCAATTTTAATATCATCTCTAGTAGTGCTCAGATGGTGTGTTGTGTGGCTCAGCCTAGAAGTGGTCTTGATGCTTTCTATATTTCTTTTGTCTATGCTTTTAACCAAGCATGTGAAAGAGTTGAGTTGTGGCATGACCTTATTGAATTTAAAAGGAAGTATTGTGGCCCATGGTTGCTTATGGGTGATCTGAACTGTGTGTTCAATGTTGAGGAGAGGGTGGGGTCGGCTGTAAGGCAGGCTGAAATGGAGGAAGGGAGGAGGTGTATAGAGGTTTGTGAACTACAGGATATTAAGTATTGTGGTTGCTTCTTTACATGGAGCAATAAACAGGAGGCTCATGCTAGGGTGTTCTCAAAATTGGATAGAATTATGGCTAATGGTGATTGGAGTGACAAGTATGCTGAAGTTGTAGGGTTCTTTGATAATGAGGGAGTGTCTGATCATTCTCCTAGGATTGTGAGGATGGGTAATGATATTGGGGGTGGGAAAAAGCCTTTCAAATATTTTAAAATGTGGATGAATGACCCAGGTTTCAAGGCTCTGATTGTCAAGGCTTGGCAGAAGGGTGTTCATGGTTCTCCCATGTTCAGGTTGACTTCTAAACTGAAGAATATGAAGGTTATGCTCAAGCAGCTTAATAGGGATGAGTTCTTGGATGTTCCTACTCAATACACCAAGGCCCTTTAGAGGTTGTCTCATGCACAGGAGTGTCTTCATAAAGATCCCACTGATGATATGTTATGTTCTGCTGAGAGCGAGTGTTGCTGCTGAGGAATTTAGGAGATAAAGTAAAAAAATTTCACAATTCATTCAGCAAAAAGCAAGGGAGGAGTGGATAAAAAGTGGAGATGAGAATACTTGTATGTTTCACAATAGTATAAAGAGGAAAAGGATGAGGAATAATGTTTATGTGATCCAAGATAGTGGGGGGGTGGTGACAGATGATCAGGAGGGGGTCAAGCAAGCTGTCTTCAATTTCTTTCAGCAGCATTTGGGGTCTAAAAAGCAAGATAAGATGAAGGTTCAACAAGAGTTTGTTAACAGGGGTCCTCTGCTTACTGATCAACAAGGGCAAGCTCTAATAGCTCCTATCTCTGGGAGGGAAATTAAGCAAGCTATGTTTGATATTGAGGGTACTAAGGTTCCCGGGCCTGATGATTTTAGTTTTTTCTTCTTCAAGGATAATTGGGAGGTTGTGGGGCAGGAAGTTATTAAAGGTATTTCTTCTTTCTTTACTTCTGATTGCATTCTTAAGGAAATAAATAATACTTTTGTTTCTTTAGTTCCTAAAATTGATTGCCCTCAAAATGTGAGTGAATTTAGGCCCAATGCTTGTTTTAATACTATTTATAAATGTATTACTAAAGTCATTTGTGGTAGAATGAAGATTGTTTTGCCTGATCTTATATCTATGAATCAAGGGGCTTTTGTGCATGGGAGGTATATTGTTCATAACATAATGGTGTGCCAGGATTTGGTAAGGTTGTATGGTAGGAAGAATGTTAAGCCTAGCTGCATGATTAAATTGGATCTTAGGAAAGCTTATGATACTGTTGAGTGGGGGTTTGTGGAGGAGATGTTGAGGGCCCTTAATTTCCCAAAGAAATTTATCACTTGGATTCTTAATTGCATCACCACTCCTAAATTTTCACTTATCATTAATGGCTATCCTGAGGGGTTCTTTAGCTCTAAGAGAGGGTTGGTGCAGGGGGATCCACTGTCCCCTCTATTGTTTGTGCTGTGCATGGAGTATCTTTCAAGGGTTTTGATGGGCTTCATGATAGCCTTGAGTTTTAGTTCCATCATAGATGTAGAGAGATGAGGTTGAACCACTTATGCTTTTCGGATGATTTAATTTAATGTTGTAATGGTGATGCTAAATCTGTCCAATTGCTTCCGTCTTGCTTTGAGGTTTTTTCCAGTGAGTACTGGGCTGCAGGCAAACTTAAGTAAGTCTAAATTGTATTGTTGTGGAATGAAAGAGGAGTTGGTTCATCAGATTTTAGAAATCATTGGGTTCAGGAGAAGTTCATTGCCTTTTAAATATTTGGGGGTGCCTATTTGTTCTAAAAGAATTACAATTGAACAATGTGAAGTCTTGGTTGAAAAGATGACTGCTAGAATCAGGTTTTGGAGCTCTAGAAATCTATCTTTTACAGGGAGGGTTACTCTTATTAATTCTGTATTAATGAGCATTCATGCATACTGGGGTCAGGTGTTTGTTCTACCTAAGAGTGTGTTGGTGTCTACTGAGAAAATTTGTAGAGCTTTCCTTTGTAGTGGTTCTTATTTAGTTCCAAACCAGGCTATGTTAAGTGGGATGATTGTTGTCAACCAAAATCTGATGGTTGGTTGGGTTTTAGGAACTTGGAGAAATGGAATATTGCTTGTATGGGTAGATATGTTTGGGCTATCTCACAAAAACAAGATAATCTTTGGGTTAGGTGGATACACTCAGTTTACATTAAAAGGAAATTAAAGAGTGGTGGACTTATGAGCCACCTGCTGATTCAAGCTAGTATTGGAGGAGGATACGTGCTATTAAAAGGAATATTGCAAGTGTTTTTACTCAGGAGGAGCTGATTCAGATGCTTCCTTATTCTGCAAAAATGGTCTATTCTAAACTTCATCCTACGGGTGACAAGAAGGGTTAGGTTTCTGCTATTTGGAATCCCTTAACTGTGCCTAAACATCAATTTTGCTGCTGGCTGATCATGCTTTAAAGACTGCAGGTGAGGGAGAGGTTGCATAAAATGGGCATTATTTGTCCTAATACTTTTTGTGCTATGTGTGGCTTAGAGGTGAAGTCTCATCAGCATGTGTTCTTCAATTGTACTGTGAGTAGTGCTCTGTTGGGTGCTGTTCTAAGCTGTCTGGCCTGGGAGTTATAACTCAGAAACGTGAAATGCCTGAGCTGCTGCAATGGGTGAATAGAAGATTGAGGGCCTCGAGGTTTAGAAGGAAGGTGATGAATGCTTGTATTTGTGCAACAGCTTATGGGCTTTGGCGCCATAGGAATGCCATCTTATGGGAGGGGAAAGGGTATGATAGTAGTTACATGTTGAATGATATTAAGTTTGTAGTTAAATGTAGAATTAGAAAGTGTATTTCTAATAAAGTGTCTAATGTTGATAAAGTTTGGTTTGAAGGTATGTAATTAGGTGTTAGCCACAGGTATGCCCGGGCTGTTTGGTGCCTATTTGATTAGGCTTAGGTTGTAAGTTTGTGTTCTTGTTGGTTTATATGAATTACTTACTTATCAAAAATAAAATAAAAAAGAATTTTAAAAAATTTAAAAATAACATAAATAAGTTCACAGTAAGGATTGATCTTCGTAGCTCAACTATATTAACATGCTTGGCCTAATTCTCCTACCCATAATTCAACTTCAATTTAAGTACATATGTTTCATTTTAAAGTTTTTTAGAATTTTTTCTCAAATGAATCATTACTTTTTTTTTTTTTTGTGAGATAGAAACATTTAAAAAAACTTTGGCAATTTAAATCCTTAAAACTATTTTTTTTTCTTTCAGATAAAACATTGACCTTATATTCTGGCGTTGACTACTCATTTCCGATATTGACACGTCTTTTGTAATGTCCAAGAACTACACACCCGCAACACTTGCTTTGCTTCTTGCTTCTTTTCACATGTTTTTTCTCTTGATTTTCATAGTGCCCCTTCCTCCTTTTCTTCATTGAAGACATGTCAAACATTCCTCTATTTGTAGTCCAAGGACTACAACCCGCAACACTTGCTTTGCTTCTTCCTCCTTTTCACGTGTTTTTTCTCTTGATCTTCACCCTACTCCTTCATCATTTTCTTCTTTGAAGACATGTCAATCATTCCTCTGTGTACGATCTCACAAAAAGACGAGTTAATGTCTAAAAAAAAGTAGTCAACATCGAAAAATACGGTCAAGGTTTCATCTAATAAAAAAAAGTTTATGGTTTTAAATGGCCTTTTTTTTAAGGTTTCATCTCGCTAAAATAATTTTTTAAAAGGTTTCGTAGTCAACGTCGAAAAATATTGTCAAGGTTTCATCTAACAAAAAAAAGTTTAGCGCTTTAAATGACCTTTTTTTTAAAGGTTTCATCCAGCTAAAATAATTTTTTAAAAGGTTTCATCTGACAAAAAAAACCCTTTTTTATAATTAAGAAAAATTGAGACTCAACGACACTTATATATACTTCCACACTTCCTTAGTTTCAAATTAAATGAAATAAATCATTTTACACGTAGTGTTAATTTTTTTTAAGGGTACAAATGAGCAAATTAATCATAATAATTTTAAGACAGGTAATCAATAATCTCAACCTTGCTTATATTAAAATGATTATGATTAATTTGCTCGTTTTAAATTTTAAATCTTTTCTTAAAGATATGTATAAAACAATTTGTTACATTTAATTTGAAAGAAAGTATAAAAGTATATATATACATAAGAGTTTCATTCCAAAGGACTAAATATTGATTATTTTGTTTGGGTACCAAAACTACCAACTATTATGCTAATTTTCAATGAGTGGGCTGTAATTTTTACATCTCATCCATTCATTTTAAAAAAGCGTTTTTCTCAGTTATACCCATAAGGTATTGGGATTTACCACCTGTAACCACGAATTTCGAAAATTCTCTATTATAGCCATGAGTTTTGTAAAACATTTTAATTATAGCCAAAAAACATAATTATAGATCACAAACGTTAGCACCGTTTACTTTGTAAAAATGATAGGGGCGTGGTAGACTTTTGTTAGGTTGATTTGGTAGTTGTGGTGGTAAAAAATGATGTTAGTTTGTTGTTAACGACTTAACCACATTAACTATTGTTATGTTTGTTGGCTACCGTTAAAATTTTTTAGAAACGTCATGGGTATACCAGAAATTTTTCAAAATTCATGGCTACAGCTGAGAAATCCCTATACATCATGGGTATAACTGAGAAAAAACCTTTTTTATTAATATATAACTGCAACAAGTCAATATAGGATATGATAAAACTTTGTTGAGATATGATAAACAAATTTTGTATGAGGCCTACCTCTTTTTTTCACTCTCATTTTCAAGTGATTATGCATATTCAAGTTATCATATCTTAGCAAAGTGTTATCATATCCTTACCAAATTTTATCATATCTTAGATTGCAAGTGAAAAATGAGTGTTTAAATTGATTTTTTTTTTTTAAATAATTAAATTAAATTTTGTCGTTTTGCACGGTGTGAGATATGTAACTGTGAGCCACCTATTATGACTCTCGCCACCCTCAACTTTCCCAAAACCTACATCATTGATGCAAATTTTATACACTAGAGAAATCGTATATGTTTTTTTTTTTTTTTTTTTTTTTGTTGGATGGGAAAACTTTAAAGTGGACCGTCTAATTGTTTGACTTAGTACCAACAAAGTTGTGCTCTAATGGTACCACATGTATCTCCCAGGGCATTTACCCGTGTTCGAATCTTGGGAGAGTCATGTGTGGGATGGGGAGAGGGGTAAGGGCTTTGGGCTGGGGTGTGTTGCTTGGTAGTAGGTCCTCCGGTCCAGACCCGTCACACATTATCAAAGAAAATAAAAAAATTGTTTGACTTAGTAACTTCTCACTTATAATACTAACAAGATGCTAGTAATACTTTCAACTAGTAAATTTTTAAGCATAATCCAATAATTTTTTATGTAAAGCTTAAGGATTATGATACAAATGCAATGAAAACAAATTAAAAAGGTAAAGAATACTATTAAATTATACCATTATTTGTTGTTTGGCGTAAGTATCAAAAACAAATGGAATCAAATTAGAGAGGAAATAATTTTTTCCCACAAGGTTAAAAATAGTAACAAAATGCTAGTAATACTTTCAACTAGTAAATGTCATGTGTTACCAATATCTTATATCAAACAATTGATATTACTAGTGATGAGCAAAACCGGGTACCCGATCTTTTTCTATGGAACAGGACCCGGACCCGGAACCGGAACCGCCGGTTCCGAAATATCTGGAACCGGAACCACAACCGCTGCAACCGAGTAATATGTTTTTGAAACCGGAACCGAAACTACTGGGTACCGGTTCCAATACCGGATACCCGGTTTTCTTTAATGAGTGTGTATTTTGTTCAATTTCTTAAATTTAAATAAAAAATCGGCTTAATATCCAACAACTACTCTACTACATATTTGATTAATTTAACACTAAACATCAACAAATAAAGTTTCATTAAACACAAGTTTACAAATTTAAAATAAACATACAAGTTATTTAATTTCATAAACACGAGTTCACACACATTACATACAAGTTTACATAAAGTCATAAACATACAAATTTTGAATGAAAAAAAAAATATTAGGCTTATTATATTTTGGTTTAGTCAGTAGTCACTTCAATACTTCACAATTTACCATTGGATAAAATTATAAAACATAATTCAACCGGGTCAGTGATTGGGTACCCATTGGAAACGGATCCGGTACCGGGTACCTGGAATTGGAACCGTTACAACCGGTTACCTACCGGGTATCCAGTCCAAAATTCTTGGAACCGGAACCGAAACCAGTTGTGACCGGGTAGTAACTTTTGGATCCAGAACCGAAACCAGTTGAACCGGTTCGGGTTAATTACCCGCCGGTTCCTAACCGAGTCCGATTCCATGGGTGGGTACCCGAAACCGTTGCTCGGACCTAGATATTACAAATGCTTAGTTCATTGTATTTCCAATAATAAAAAAATAACAATACCAAACATACAAGAAGTGATTTCCGCACTCCAATTTTTATGTTGGCACTCTACTATATGACTATAGTATAGGGATATGTTGGCACTCCACTATATGAGTGTATTATAGAGATAAGTGCTCTTACAAAATGATGTGCCAAAATAAAAATTGGAGTGCCAACATCATTTGCCCAAACATGTTCTTGTTGACAAAAGAGAGAGAAAGACCATCAAGTGCAACATTACACTAATTTATCCCCTAGAGAAGAAAGCAGCCACGCCCTAGGGAAAAAAAGACAGAACACTAATGCATTGTGAAACTAGCTCATACCACATTCAAGAATCAAGATAGTATATTCAATATGATGTAATTCAAATAAGGTACACCTATGAGTACTCTACATACAAATGCAATTTACAATGAATTAAGCCTTATACTAACGATTATTCAAATTGATTTAATGTACATGGTATAACTACCTTCGAATTTGTAAGTATTACGGTAAACACGTACTACAAAAATCATCGAACTAATAGTCTGATCCATTTCAAATTGGAAGTCAAGACAACATAGTGCATTGCTAAAGATGAACGGCACAATACATTTCAGCACACAATGCAGCAGAGTCAGAAATAGCAGAACCAGAAGCACCAAAATAAAACCATTGTAATAGATTTTTGAAAATATATTCTTATTAACCACCAATGGAATTCCTATATAACTACAGTTAGTAGTAATCAATGCAGGATAATTTCATTGTGAAGATCCATAAAATTTGTTACAGTTTGCTAGGCAAAAACAAAACCTACTTCAAACCCAAGGAGCGGGCCTACGGCAAACCTGGACTTCATGCTCTTCAAGCTCAGAAATTTGTTTGGGAACTATAATCTCAAGAGATGTTCCCTTTTCATCAAAATAAGCTTCAAGTTTAGCATCTTCTGGGATCCGTTTAGGCAAAGCAATATGCCGAACAAACTCCCCAGGCGGGCAGTGCTCTGGCGTCTGATCAGTCAGTTTGAATGCCCTACCATGTCTCATAATCAATGGTGAGCAAGCTATGCTAGCACAAGTTACCTTGACAATTCCATGTTTTTCAAAATTCAGCCATGCCACTCTTACCTTTTGCAGATCTGCAAAGGGCAAACTAACAACAATCAAGAACCCCTCATCATCCTCGTATATAGTTTTTGCTGCTGTGACAGGACCATACACATTCTTCATTACCCCACTGAATTCATTTGTCCATACGGGTTCAACCAAATGAGATTCTACATCCAACACACTATTATCACTGTTTGAGTTGACTCTGATAAACTTGTTGTCCATGTTGCCATTGGAGCAGGGTTCTTTCTTTTGTTTCTTAGCAGCATGAGAAAGATCCACACCATTACTAAGGTTGTTCTTAGAGGTATTTGGTGAGGTATTATTATAACCGGCATCAGAAATAGCCTTTCTTTGAGTGCCTCCCTTTGATGAACAAAGAGAACGTTCAAGCTCGAGTTCCACAAGTGGGAGATTCCTCCAAGAACTAAAATCACTTGCTACCAAAGGTATAGTGAAGCTAGTATCACGACCTGTAAGTTCGAACCATCTTTTCCTCTCACTTTCATCGATCCCCACAAAGGCGGGTGATCCAACCAATTCAATCCCATGGATACACTGAGGGTTAGACAATCCCCTATAATGCTTCCTCTGCATTTTATGTGACCTCACAAATCCTCTATCAACACTATATGGAAACATATGCTCCCCTTGCCTAGAATGACCATTCATGAAACTCCTCAATTGCATCTTCCCAAGGGTATTCTCAGGCTTCTCTTTGAACACCCACATGTATATATTCTCCATATCATGTTGTACTAAGAAAGCATCAAGTTTCAAGTCAAACTTGTCAAAACCACCCCAACCATTGCTATCTCTTGTGACCTTACACTTTGAAGAATCCTTAAACATTGGTTTGAAATAGTAATTGAAAAAAAACCATGCACTCCATATTGTATCCACCCTTTTCACACATTTTCTACCTACTTTCGGAACACTCATAATTGCAACACCCTCATTAGAGTGTGGAACTACTCCAACAATCTCACAAATATCGTTCCACGATTGAGGAAAAACACTCGGCTCTACTGACAACGGAAGATTGATGTCAGGTGGTCTCAATTGAAGGACCGACCTATTCACATCTCTATCGGATTCATCATGGGATGAAGAGCTTGAATCCATGGTCAACAAAGTTAAAGGATGGTAGTTTTCAATCGATAAGGTTGTCAACAGAGTTTCCCCCATTACAATCTTTTTCCCCGGGTAAATTCCCCCAAAATTAGGGTTTTCAAATTTCAGAACTATGGATACAAATCACCAGCATAATTGATTCTTGTTTTTCTATTTGCTAATTTGTGAATCAATGAAAGTCTAAATAGAAAGAGAAAAACCAAGTATCAAAAATATAATTACAGGGTGAAATTAAATCCTAAATCCAAATCGGAGAACCCACCGTTTGAAATTGGAAAAGAGGAACAAAAAGTGATCTATTTGACAGATAAAAGTTGAAGTATAACCAAGTGAACTATCAAATGAAGACATGAACAAATCAAAGGATATCATGAAGATTCGGTGACGTGTATCGAAACAAATTGATCACATTCATTAAAAAAAAAAAATCGAATGTAAGGAGAAGACGGGGGGGGGGGGGGGGGGGGGAATCAAAGAATTACCGAATGAAGAAAAATTCCTTGAAGAGCAATCTCCATATTATAATCCGAACGAAAATGAATTGAGGTCATTGACGAAGACAATAATAACTTTTTTTGTGTGAAATATGATGAATCAAAAAATAATAAAGGAGAATACAGAGTGGAGAAGGAAGGCTTTGCCTGCACCAGTTGAGCCTGCGAAGCAAGGAAACAAGAGAGGAGCGTTTGGATATCTTTGATGGTGCGTTTTCTCCAACTTGATTGACCTAAACTTATTTAACTCTCTTAAATTTTTATTTTTTTTTTGGATTTTCTAAAAAATATTCATGTGCTTTTTGAAGTTCTTAGGTGTACCCACTTATTTTAAAGTTTTTCATAGGTACCAACAATTATTTAAAAATATTTATTAAATTTAACCAAACTTAATTCTCATATTAACTTTTTTGTTAACTTTATCTTTTGATAATTATTTTTTAAAAATAACTTAATCAGTTCACTATCTAACCATTACCACCTACGCTCCACCCTCAAAGCTCACGCCACCTTCTTCAATCATCATGTCAATGAGGTTGGTGTCTGGTGTTTGTGGTTTGAGGGTCGATGTTGGGCTGGGATTGTCTATTGTGGGTGAATGTTTTGGGTTGTGGGTATATTAAGTTGTCGAATGTGTGTAAATGGGGTGGTGGGTTATAGTTTGATTACTCGCGGTTGGCTATTATTGGGTCGTGAAGGTGTGCAGTGGGGGTGTTCGGTGGTGTGGGTATTTGGTTGTGTGGGTGTGAAGTGGGTTTTTGTGATGAGTGTTTATGCTAAATCCCTACTCGGGTATAGGACTAAGCTGGTACGAACCACAACTAGATTGTATAAGGCTAGGTTTGAATATCGAAACCTCGAATAATACAAAAACGATTAGAAAACAAAATGCAAATCAAAAGAAAGGGGACGGGGGTGACACGAGAGAATGATGACGCAGAAACCTCGAAGTCGAGGAAAAACTGCGGGTAGCTTTGAGTCTACCAATCTACTATGTGAATAATTTCTTATTACAATTTTGATGAACTTTGAATGTATGTAATCTATATTTTCTTTCTTGAATTCGAATGAATACTCTCGTGAACCAGTGAATGAATAATAGCAATGATAACAATGTGTTCTCTACATATGGTTTTTTTCCTCCTATTTATCTACCTTCATACGCACCTAGTCGTTCCTTTAGTATAGGAACAAACCCCTATTTCCTAGGGAGCCGTGCAACAATCTCCAAGAATGCTTCTTGATGACGTCAGCACACGTTTGGCTATTCTTTAGGAAGCTGCTGCTTGATTTTGTCATCCAATTTGAATGGCAACCCATGTCTTCTTCTAGAAGCTTCGTACGTGAATCTGCACTTCTGCTCCTCGGCTATGCTTGCTTCTCGGCTACTAACCTGTACTCCGGTTATAATATTGACCATAACAATTTACCCTCAACTCGTTGGTTGGGAACTTCGTGTGATGCAACCTGTGAGTTTTATTTAGGAACAGGCGATTTAAGCCGAAAAAATACTCACAATTTTAATAACCACCACAGCATAAAGTAGTTACTAATTTAAATTGGAAAAACATAAAAAACTTCAAAATTACCCCTCCCCATTCCCACGATTGGGACAAGTGTAACACAATCATGGGGGGCGGTTTTAATATGCATGCAATTTAATTAGCTCTCCAACCTTCATTATTACATAACCATTGCTCCACTCCTTTTGAATTCATTTCACAATTTTCAACTTCTCTCTCTTCTTTCCCAACATCTCTCTTAAGATTCTCTCTTTCTTGAGCTATTCTCAGTCTTCTTCAACCAAGTAATCTTCTTGCACCATTTCTTTTGCTTTCTTGCTTTCCTTCGATCATTTTTTCACTTAGTGATTTGGTTTTCTTTTTGCTTTTCCTTGGTGGGTGATTTTGGGGATTTCGACTTTGGTTTTGGGGCAAATTTCTTTTAGATTCTAAACCCTTAATCAATTTATTTAAACTAGGTAAAATGGTAAAATCAAAGGACCACTATGTCAGTGTCGTCCAAGAAAATGAATTAGAAGAGCGTAGGAGACGGCTGGCTTTCCCCCTGAGGCGATTTTAATTGCCCCAAAACCTGAACAAAAATCCGAATTAGTGGACCAACATACTTGTGTCTTCTATACCTATGCCTTCGATTTAAGTCATAAATTTCCCTTTTCTCCCCTAGTCCAAGCCGTACTTACTAACTGGGCCAATTGGGGGTCACAAGTTTGGAGAATTCTTGCCTTATTGGGCACTTGACTGCTAAGTGGGATGTCGAGTTCACGTATGAGGATTTGATGTTTGTGTATGGAGTAAAAATGGCCCCGAATTTTACTTACTCGCTTAAGAAACGTGTGGGATGTAACTACTTGGTCGTGGAGAAAGATGTGAATGATAAGAAATGGAAGGAATCCTACATTTTTGTACCTAAGTCGAGTCTAGGCGAAGCAGGGGAATGTCTTCATGGAGGGTGGAATTATGGAGGTACAATTAACAAATTTTATCTTGTCATTCTTTAACCAAGTGTATTAACTCGTATGCTTTCTTACTTGTCTTTGCATGTTGTAGATTTGGACTTATCCCTCCCGGACTCGAATACCCCACTAGAACGTGTCACAAGATTTTTAGGGATACCTATGCATCAGAGGACATTTTCTAGGGTCTATCCCACCCCCCTTGCTACGACTTGCTCTCCTGCTCTCCTAACTCAATAGGTAAGTCATTGTAACTTTTCTGGTTGGATTATAGTTGTTTTGTATGCTGCTTGGTTTCTTACTTTAGGATTGACTCATTTTCAGCTTCTCGTGGCTTCTCGAGTTCTGAGGACGAGATTATGAGGAGGGCTCAGAGGATGCGGTGGAAGAGAGGAGCAGTTGCTTCTTCAAGTACCAAGACGGCTTCTCTAGCATGGACTGACTCTGGTGCAGGGACCGCTACCAAGTCGAAGTCTGGTGACCTTGTTGAAATAGGTTCTCCTCGTGCCCCCACTCCCCGTTTCCCCAAACCTATGGAATTTGGCTTTCTACTATTTCCTGCTGACTTTCTTTCCCACCATGGGGTGGATTATGAGATTATGCCAACTGCATCCCAGTTCCTACTCCCATCGGCTAAGAAGAGATTGGATCCCTTCGACGCGGAGGTCTTGAATGCTCGCAGCGTGGGCCACCTAGTTCAGGTTTCTTTTGCTTTTTCCTTGATTCTGGGTTTTTAAGTGTTCCTATGTTATGTTGGTTCTCACTTGTGTTTTCTTTATGTAGGCCCTTCAGAATGACTTGGTTATGACCGAACGTATGAAGGAGCTTTCTGAATCTAGGGTCCAGTCGGCCGAGCGTATAAGCGAGATTCAAGCGTCTCTAGATAAGTATGAAGAGGAAAAGAAAGCTGAAATGGAGAAGCAGAAGGAGGAACATGCTAAGCAAGTAGAGGAGCTGAAGGAGGAGCTAGCAGAGCAGTAGAGGTTGAGGCAAGAAGCTGGGGAGGCCTGTGACCAGCTAAGGAAAAAAAAGGATGTGGAAGCTGAGACCACGTTGTTTGTGAGGGCTCAGGTTGCACATCAGTCCCTGATTCAAAAGTTGTCAAATACTCACTTCAGAGGCTACATAGATTCGTACCTACAGATAGGTTCGATAGCTGATCTTGGGCTAGCTCCTCTGCCTGCATGGATGCTGAGATCCAGGAGGAATCAAGCAAGAAGGAAGAGGAGGACGTGGGGGATAACATTGAAACTTGATTTATCAGTTTTTAATTTCTATGTACTTTGAACAATATAATTCTGGTTTGCTTAAACACTGTAGTTATTTAGACTTTATTTTTACCATTGGCTATGTAATAACCCGAAAATCCGGGTTAGAAAATTTCGCGGTTATTTGTTATGATTGCATAATTCTAAGTCCGAATCATAGATTTCGCGCTGGGTTTTTCTTAATCCGTCCTTTCTTTAGATTTGGGCCCAATGGCCCAATGGAACTCCCCATTAGCCGGCCCTCTAGTTCAAGGCCAAGAGGAATATTTTTCTTTATTTTTCCTTTAGCTCATTTAGTTAATTAGGTATTTCTATATCTAATTACTAATTCTTTTAATAATTATCCTTTCAACATAAAAGTAACTTTTATAATCCTTAGTAAAATCCTCCTAAAATTTCTCAACCATCTCCCTCTTTTGCTCTCTTTCTCACGGCACCCCCCTTCCCTTTTTATTTCATTAGTTCTTTTATTTCTCTTTATATTTATATAAGGGGCAATAATCCTAAATTATACTATTTTCTCTCTAATTCTCTCAAACTCTTCAAGACTTGTGTGTGTGTGTGCCTGTTCTAGCCGAGTGGTCAAGAGCCATTTTTTTTTTTTGCTTTCGTCTTTCAAGGTAACTAGACTAACCCTCTTAAATATTGGATTATTGAATCATATAGTTGATTAGAATTAAATTAGGAAAAAGTAGAATTTATGTCATGATATTCTTGAGATTTTCGAACCATGCTATATGAAAATTCATGTTAGTTCTTGATATTTTGCATGATCTTTTGTGAATTCTTTGTTATATTATTATTTCTATGCATGAATTAATATCCTAAATTACATGTTTTAATTAGAATAATTGTAATACCCCGAAATTTAGGGCTAGAAAATTTCGCAGGTTATTTATATTATTTTATTTATTCTAAGTCCAAAAGACCCATTTATTTGGACTGTTTTATTTTTATTTCTCTCCTTATCTCAAAATTGGGCTGATGACCCAATTAGTTAAATAATTCCTTAAACTAATTCAAACCTAACTTTAACAACCTAACTAAGTCTACTCTCACTCCCTATTCTCTCTCCATTTGCACGGCACCCCCTCCCCTTTTGTTGTTGTTTGTTGTTCTTCTTTTCTTCTATATATATGTTAGGCTTAGCAATATTTTGTTCCTAATTGCTAAAGCTCATAAACCCTAAAAAGTAAACTTTTCCTCCTCTCCCCTCTCAAAGTAGCCGTGCACTATATTCACCAAAGTGGTGAATTTTCCTTGGAATTTTAGCGATTTGAGGTAACTAGACTTACCCTTTTAAATTTGGTACAAGTTTTCTACATAATTTATTAGGATTAAATCATGAAAATTGTTAGGGTTAGTATCATGTTCACCTAGAGTTTTTCGAATGGAATGATGATGGTATTAAGTTATTTTTTTCTAATATTTTATGCAATGTTTCATGAATCTTTAATTATTTAATAATTATTTGTATGAATTTATTTCTTAATCAAATCTTGTTATTTCTTGATTAATTTTTCGTGGGAGTTTCTTTAATGTTTTATTATGAATCATGATTTATTTCGTGGAAAAATTCGTCCTTTTCTTGCTTATAATAATTTAATCTTTCAAACCGGTAAAACTGTCCAGATTTAGTTTACGAATTTATTAAGATACTTAATCAATTAGGATGGCTACGAAATTTTAGGTGGAAGTCAGAAATAGTGTTTTAAAGCTTGTGTTAAATTTTCGTAATTTTTAAAGTTCGTTTGCTATGGTAGAAAAATCTGAAACTGATTTCAGCCTAATCTGATTTGTTAGTTATAAAATCCCTTAAAAATAGTAAATGATGTTATTTTGGACGAAATTTATGCACGTTAAACTTTGAACCTATATCTAGCTTCCATTAAAATTTCCAGATTATTCGAGACCTTTTAATGGTGGTTCTTAATTTAATTCTTTAAAATCAAATTGTGTAAAATAGTGTGATTAAATTATTAAAACATGTTATTATTGAATTCTTGGATTTAATCTTGATAATTTTAATATGCCAGAATGCCGTGTGATATCATGTATATAAAGTTTTGATTTTGATCTGGTTCTTGATAACTTTAATGTTTAAAGTATGATTTTTAATTAATATTATTAAGTTAAAATTGCTAATTATTGATGATTGTATTTAATTAATTATGTTAATTTTCGGGATTGTTGACATGGAGTTTTCGAGTGGTATAAAATATGAAAAGTAGGAATTTTATCATGTTTTGAGTAATTTATGTTGCTAATTGTATTTTTATATAATTTATTGAATTAATTATACGATGACTGATGAATTTATTTAATTATTATTGTTGTTACTAAAATGCCGTGTGGTCCTTATGTGATTTGATCAATCTTTGTTTAATTTTTGACTTATAATAATGTTAGAAAGTATTTTAGGAATTATTGTAATTATTATAAGTAAAGGAATTATCAGGGATAAGTGACAATATGAAGGAAAGTAATAATATAACAAAAGGATAAATTATTATTATTATTATTATTATTATTATTTTGTTAGTCATTAAAGAAGTGGATAAGTTGCAATAGGAAGAAAGTATAATAAGATATTAATAGGGAAGGAAAGGAAACAGAGTAAAAGGATATTGATTTGTTTCGATCTCTGGCTAAGAAAGACTTGGTATTTAAGGTGGCCAATATACGTGCCGCACCTCTCTTTCCTGGGACTTCGAACATTTCATTTCCGATTACGGTCACCTAGTACTTCCAGGTATAAGAAAGATAATAAGTTAAGGACGCCCCTGCGATGACGCAAAGGTCATTAATCGGGTTAATAAGATAGGGACGCCCCTGCGATGGCGCAAAGGTCATCAATCGGGTTAAGTCGTTGCCACTGCCAGACTGCGGTATTTGCGCAGTTCTTGATTCTAAGATATGTAGTCGTCTAGGTAGTTCTCGCAAAGGAGGGTTATTTAGGGGTTATGGCCATAGCTTAGGCTTAGTTCTCGCAAAGGAGGGCTACGGGTGGGACGCAAAGGTTCACCCCGGCATGTTTTAGGAAAGTTGTGGACGCAAAGGTTCACTACGAGCTATAAAGACCGGTCCGCCAAGAATTTAAGATGATATGATAAGTTATGATAAGAAGTTATGTTATGATAAGATATGATATAGTATGATATGTTATGGTATAAAGATAGCTAAGTTATATGTATATATACACTATAAGTTAAGAATGAAATGGAACGTATTAGATGATATGTACAAGTCTTCCGCTGTGTACGTTTGTATAAGTATAAGTTAAGAATGAGTACGTATTCGTATGTTGTATGTATTTGTGTATACGTATGTGAACCTGTATGTTGTACGTGTTCTTAACCGTATTTTGCAGGTATTATTATACGTATTGTATACGTACTTTTATATGTATTTTTGTACGTATCTCTAACCGTATTTTGCAAGTATTATTATACGTATTGTATACGTATTTTTATACGTATTTTTGTACGTATTTTTATACGTATCCTGTTTGTAATTTTTGTATGAGATGTTATACGTTTGTGTATGGTTTTCATGTACGATTCTATGCTATTATGTGGTTAGTGGTCCCTCATTTAAGCGGGACAGCCTAGTTACTCGCCACTGACAGTGGACCCCCCCCAGTTTCAGGTGAAGACGCAGATACGTAAGTGGGATTGCGGTGGTTCGAGATGTCTGAGTGATAGAGAACCCTTAGTTTGGTTTATGTTATTTATTTCTTATTTATTAAGTATCTATCCCAGCCTGTTGGGATTAAACAATATTTCAATATGTACTTTAGAATTTTGAGACTAGTAGTTAATCCTTTAGTTAATAAAAGATCAATCATACTTAGAATATGTTATTTTTGCTATGTTTATGTTTAATAATGATCCATTTGTCGATTTCCTTCGTAAATTGACAGTTCTAAAAAGTCGGGTCGTTACAATAATTGCATGATAATCTTGAATTATTTTTCTTGAAATATGCGTGACCTATGTTGAGTGCAAGCACGAATTTTTATGATGTATTATGATGAACTCTTGGTTCAAAAGCATGATCATGATTTATTAAATTGCTTAATTGAAGTCTTGAATTAAATTCATAGTTTTTGGTTCATGTTCTTGAAAAGGTCGAGTGATCCCTAATTCAAAAAGAAATCAAAGTTTCAATTTTTCTTATTAGATTATGTTCATGTTAAAATCTTGATCATGATTTATTAATTGATTTATGGTTTAAAGGTAATTTAATGATTCAATGATATAATTAAGTAAAATCTTGAAATCTAATCTTGATCTTCTATTAATCATGAAGACCGAGTATTATGAGCATTAAAAATAATAATTTTCGATCCATGTTGAGTTACAAATTTTATGATTAATTTTGGATTATTTTCTTGAGTTGGCCGAATAGCATAATAATAAAAAGGAGTAATTTTGATCTTGTGTTGAATAATTAATTAATTGTTTGATGTTTCTTTGATTTATTTTTGATTAATTATTTAATTTGGGAATTGTTTATGTGTTTAATTAAAAGAATCTATTTTGTTTTTTTGTTATGGAGTGGCCGAATGGTAGTGTGATTGATGAATCTTTATATTATATTTGGGTTATTAATTAGTTCAATAGTATTGTTTATGTAATTAATAAAAAGAATTGATCTTTGTTTATTATTCTAAATTATCGAATGGTTTTAAGATTAATAATATAGATACTTTTATTTTATTTTAGTTTATAACAATTTAATTGTTATTTAAGGATTGATTTAATTTAAGGAATAAAATGGAAATAATAAGGAATTAAGTTGAATTATTAAGACTAAAGGTTGACTTTGATTAAGAATAAGACGATAAGGTGATAAGATGATTATTTTTCTCACGATGGCCATGGTAATAAGATAAGATAATGATTATAAGTTATGAAGTGGACGCCTGTTTGGCAATACACGGGTCGCTATACCGGGTTAAGTCGAAGACACTGCCCTATTGCGGTCTCTGGACAGTTCTGGATTCTAGGATGTGTAGTCGTTTAAGTAGTAGTACATTGGCTACTATTTAGGAGTTATGGACATAGCTTATAAGGCTTAGTTCTTGCAAAGGAGAGCTACGGGTAGGATACATGGGTTCTACCCAACGTTTTTTTAGGAAAGTTGGGATGTACACGGGCATCCTTACGATAGCAATAATGACCGGTCCATGGATTATTAAAGATAAGATAAAGATGGTATTTGGGTAATAATATGAAAAGATAAGTAATCACCGGGATGTTTATGACTTATTAGTGGATTGTTATGTTTCAATGCATGTTATGATATGTCTTCCGCTGCGGCGTATGTCTGTTTATGATATTATTCTTGGATGATATTTGATGATTGTTCGTTGATGTGAAGTGTTATGTGCTTTGATTCTATCTATTATATGATTTTTGGTTCCACATTTAAATGGGTCAGCCTAGTTTCTCGCCAATGACGGTGGACCCCCCCATTTCAGGTGACGATGCAGAAGCTTGATTGGGTCTTCGTTTGGGTTGGGTTTTGTGTATTTGCAAGATTCTTAGAGGAAACTCGAGCTTTACTGTACTTTCTAGTTTATTTCCTTTCGATTTCACGTAGCTTTTTGGGATTAGACTTTTTATATAGTTGTTTATTAATAAGTTTGGATAACATTTCATTTTGAACTTTCCATTAGATAATTCATTAATAAAATAACTTTTGGAATTAAGTTTAATTATTTGGATTTGATAATGTTATTAGAATATTTTGTTTGGTGATGATCCATTTGTTGATTTCCCTTGTAAATCAACAACTTATAAAGCCGGGTCGTTATAGTTGGTACTAGAGCATAGGTTAAAACCCAAAAGTTACTTCTTCATAAGTAGCTTGTAAGATGAGTGCTTTATGAGTCATGAGTGCAACATAGCCTAAAATGGAAACACCTCAGCGAGAGAAGCCATGGGTAGAAGCCTGGGATAAGATATTTTACTCTTTTTTTCATGCTTTTCTCGACGTCTAGTATGTGTGTTTTCACTAATCGAAGTTATTATTATGTAGCATGTCGACTCCTGAACGTAACTCCCGCTTCAGACGCCGAGCCCTAGAGGATGTTATCCTCAATTTGGCTCAGAAGAGTGTCCAACCTTCGGGTAATCAGTCTTTGTTTGATCCGACCGCACGCCTACGGCCTCCAGTCTACGATGGGGTAGCAGAACCGACTGTTCTCAAGAATTGGATTCGAGAAATGAGAAAGTTTTTCAATGCCTTAGCCTGTCCTAAGTGTGAAAGGGTTCCTATAGCGACCTACTATTTGAGGGGCAAGGCTGACAATTGGTGGAGTACCATGAGGGCTAACCCCGAGATGGAGTTGGCTATGAACTGGCAAGAATTCACCGAGAAGATTCAAGAACGGTTCTACCCAGACGAGCTGAGATGGCAGAACCAAGAGGAGTTCTTGACTCTCACTGAAGGGGGCATGTCCGTACAAGCTTACACGGACAGATTTACAGAGTTGTCTCGGTTCGCAACTGCAGTCATTCCTTCTGAATCCGAGAGAGTAAAGAGGTACATAAAGAAGATGGATCCTCGCATTCGGGTTCATCTGATTAGCAGAGAAGCATCATCGTTCCAGAGGGCATATGAAGTGGCTCTGGAAATTCATGTGTCAATCACCGAGGAAGAAGCAACAAGGAAGAGGGTGTCATCGGTTCCTACGCCAGCACCAGCGAAGAAGCCTCGGTTTGAACCTACTCAGAAGCCTCAGCAGAGTGCTCGACCAGCTCCCGGTCAAGGCACGAGAATTTGTCAAGGTTGCAAGAAGGACTATCACCCAGGCAAGAGGTGTGATGGGTCTCCGATCGTGTGCTTGGAATGTGGTCAGGAGGGTCACAAATTGGTGTTCTGTCCTACGAAGAGACCAGCTGCAACAAACAACTAAGCACCGGTGAAGAACAGGATTTTTCGCATGACTCAAGAGTAGGCAGATGCTCAGCCAGATGTGGTCACGGCTACCTTGTCCATAATATTAATGCATATGTTTTGTTTGATACAGGTGCTACAGTGTCGTTTGTTGCAAGATCTTTTGTTGTGAAAGCTAACCTGACGGGAGAGTCTCCTGTCAAATCTGTGATAACTCTTCCTTCGGGAGAGGATTTTTCCTTTCATCGGGAATATAAGAACATCCCCATTGTCATCTCGGAGGAGCGGTTTGAAGCTGATCTGAAGGAGTTCCCTATGATGGAGTTTGACGTTATCTTAGGGATGGACTGGTTAGCGAAGTATCAAGCAACAATTCAATGTCGTGAGCAAGCCATCATTTAGCGTGGACCCAACGCTGAAAGAGTAACCCATGTCGGGAATCCTACAAGCAAAGGTATGAAGGTGGTGTCTGCAATGAAGATGCGCAACATGCAACGCAAAGGTGAAGTTGTGTTCCTTTTTCAAGTCAAATTTGTGTCTAAAGAAGAACAGTTGGAAGCAATTCCAGTTGTTCGAGACTACGCAGACGTTTTCCCCGAAGAATTGCCAGGGATACCACCGGAACGTGAAGTGGAGATCACCATAGATCTGGTGCCCGGAACAACGCCAATCTCGAAGGCTCCATATCGCATGGCACCTGCAGAACTTAAGGAGTTGAAGATGCAGTTGCAGGAATTGATCGACAAGCGTTTCATAAGACCCAGTTTGTCTACTTGGGTGCTCCGGTATTGTTTGTCAAAAAGAAAGATGGTAGTATGCGATTATGCATAGATAACCAGGAACTTAATAAGGTGACAATCAAGAAAAAGTATTCGTTGCCCAGGATAGAAGATTTATTTGATCAACTGAAGGGAGCCAGCGTGTTCTCCAAGATTGATCTCAGGTTGGGGTATCATCAGATTTCAGTGAAGCTGGAAGATATACCGAAGACATATGTTCGCACCAGGTACGGGCATTATGAATTTTAGGTGATGCCGTTCGAGTTGACTAATGCGCCAGCAGTTTTCATGGACCAGATGAACCGAACTTTCCATCATATCTTGGATGTGTGTACGTTAGTGTTTATCGATGATATGGTACAAGACGTCTACACCATTCGAAGAATCAGCAAGACCACATTTGACATCTACGCATGGTGCTAGATGTCTTACGAGCTCAAAAGTGGTTCGCGAAGTTATCAAAGTACGAGTTTTGGCTCAAGGAAATAGCCTTTCTAGGGAATGTGATTAATGCAGACGGTGTCAAGGTAGACCCAGCCAAGATAAAGGTGATTGTGGAATGGCACAGTTCCAAGAATGTGGCCGAGGTTCGAAATTTCCTTGGCCTAGCAGGTAAAATTTAAGTAATTTTGAAAGCTTGAATGGCCATTTTAGCATATAAACTTACCTGTGAATTTTCTCTATCAGGTTACTATCGGAGATTTGTAAAAGATTTCTCCAGGATATCGGCACCTATGATCAAGTTGTTGCACAAGGATAGCAAATTCTTGAGGACGGATCGATGTGAAGAGGCGTTCCAGAACCTCAAGCAGAGCCTTGTCACCGCACCAGTTCTTGCTTTGCCGAATGAAGGTGTGGGATACGAGGTATATAATGATGCGTCCAAGAAAGGTTTGGGGTGCGTGTTGATGCAAGAAGGAAAGGTGATTGCATACGCTTCAAGGCAACTCAAGGTGCACGAGCAGAATTATCCTACTAACGACTTAGAGTTGGTGGCTGTAGTGTTCGCTTTGAAGATATGGCGGCATTATCTCTATGGAGCAACGTGTAAGTTATTCACTGGTCACAAGAGTCTGAAGTACATCTTCATTCAGAAGGAACTCAACATGAGGCAGCGACGGTGGCTCGAGTTAATCAAGGACTATGACCTCTCAGTTGACTATTGTGAAGGGAAGGCCAATCGGGCAGCACATACCCTTAGTCGCAAGGATAACCATTCACTTAATAGGATGGCAGTTTTGCCAAAGGAAATTTGCGTTGACCTTCGCAGGATGGATATTGCCTGGATATACGCGAGTTTATCTCAATGCTATGAGCGTTGAACCCAGTCTGTATCAAGAGTTATGGGAGAGTCAGAAAGTGGACCCGCAACTCAAGAAGATTGGTGAATGCAAACTTCAAGGCAAAGCAGAAGACTTCACGATTAGCTCAGATGACTGTTTGAGGTTCCGTAACAGGTAATGGAGTTAAGGGTTTCTAACTAAACTGTTTTCACCTAATGGATACTAAAATTTGCTCCGTAACAGGTGGTGTGTGCCCCAGAACTCGACGTTGAAAAACATGATTATGGAAGAGGCTCACAATACTCCCTATTCGGTGTATCCAGCGGTGGAAAGCTTTATAAGGACCTGAAGGAATACTTTTGGTGGCCAGGATGAAACCGGATGTCAAGGACTTTGTAGCACGGTGTCTCACCTGTCAGAAGGTCAAGATTGTGCACCGAAGACCGGGTGGGCTATTGAAGCCATTGCCGATACCCACATGGAAGTTCGATTCCATAGCCATATATTTCGTGGTGGGCCTACCTGCGACATCTACTGGTTTGGATACTGTTTGGGTGATCATTGACCGATTGACTAAAGTCGCCCGATTCATTCCGATGAATGTAACTTGGTCAATGGAGAAGATAACGGAAGCCTACTCACGGGAGATCATAAGGTTACATGGTGTACCGAAGGATATCGTGTCTGACCAAGATCCCCAATTTTTGTCGCGTTTCTGGAAGTCTTTGCAAGAAGCTTTTGGGACGAAGCTCATCTGGAGCACTGCATTTCATGCAGCCACAGATGGCCAGACAGAACGGACCATTTAGACGCTAGAAGATATGCTACGAGCTTGTGCCTTGGAATTTCAGCAGACTTGAGTTAAATCATTGAGTTTGGTGGAATTTTCGTACAAAGACAACTATCATACTAGTATCAAGATGGCTCCTTGTGAAGCTTTGTATGGGCACAAGTGTCGCAACCCTACTTGCTGGAGCGACATCAGTGATGCCTTGGTAATTGGTACTGATCACATCAAGGAAATGGTGGAGCAGATCAAGATCATCAGGACGAGGTTGCAAGCAGCTCAGAGTCGGCAGAAGTCGTATGCGAATCGTCGATGGAAACCATTGGAATTTCAAGTGGGTGATAAATTTTTGTTGAAGGTGTCACCTATGAAAGGAGTTACTCGTTTTGGCCAGAAGGGTAAGCTCAGACCCAAGTATGTGCGGCCATACGAGATTTTGGATAGGATCAGAGAAGTTGTTTATCGTTTGGCATTACCTCCAGATCTATCGAAGGTTCATGATCTGTTTCACATATCTCAATTACGGAAATATTTGAATGATCCTTCCCATATTATTCCGGTGGAATCATTAGAGATTGAGTCGAATCTGACCTTATAAGAGAAGCCAGTGCAAATTTTGGATCACCAGGAATGCATGTTGTGACGCAAGGTGGTGCCATTGGTTAAAGTGCTCTGGCGGAGTGAGATGTATGAAAAAGCTACTTGGGAGACGGAAGCTTCGATGAGGGATAAGTATCCCGAGCTCTTCGCAACAGGTAGTTTTAGAGTTTTCATGCTTTTGTGTGATTGTTTGTGCTTCTTTAAGTAAATTTCGAGGTCGAGATTTATTTAAGGGTGATTGTAATAACCCGAAAGTCCAGGTTAGAAAATTTCGCGGTTATTTGTTATGATTGCATAGTTCTATGTCCGAATCCTTGATTTCGAGCTGGTTTTTCTTAATCCGTCCTTTCTTTAGATTTGGGCCCAATGGCCCAATGGAACTCCCCATTAGCCGGCCCTCTAGTTCAAGGCCAAGAGGAATATTTTTCTTTATTTTTCCTTTAGCTCATTTAGTTAATTAGGTATTTCTATATCTAATTACTAATTCTTTTAATAATTATCCTTTCAACATAAAAGTAACTTTTATAATCCTTAGTAAAATCCTCCTAAAATTTCTCAACCATCTCCCTCTTTTGCTCTCTTTCTCACGCCACCCCCCTTCCCTTTTTATTTCATTAGTTCTTTTATTTCTCTTTATATTTATATAAGGGGCAATAATCCTAAACTATACTATTTTCTCTCTAATTCTCTCAATCTTTTCATGACTTGTGTGTGTGTGTGTGTGTGTGCGCGCGCCGTGTTCTAGCTAAGTGGTCAAGAGCCATTTTTTTTTTGCTTTCTACTTTCAAGGTAACTAGACAACCCTCTTAAGTATTGGATTAGTGAATCATATAGTTTATTAGAATTAAATTAAGAAAAAGTAGAATTTATGTCATGATATTCTTGAGATGTTCGAACCATGCTATATGAAAATTCATGTTAGTTCTTGATATTTTGCATTATCTTTTGTGAATTCTTTGTTATATTATTATTTCTATGCATGAATTAATATCCTAAATTACATGTTTTAATTAGAATAATTGCATGATAATCTTGAATTATTTTTCTTGAAATATGCGTGACCTATGTTGAGTGCAAGCACGAATTTTTATGATGTATTATGATGAACTTTTGGTTTAAAAGCATGATCATGATTTATTTAATTGCTTAATTGAAGTCTTGAATTAAAATTCATAATTTTTGGTTCATATTCTTGAAATTGTCGGGTGACCCCTAATTCAAAAAAAGTTTCTGTAACAGCCCCGGAAATTTGGACCTTTTTCCTTCCTTTATAAAACTTAAATTTTACCAAAAACCTTAGCCCGAATTTCTAGAGTTGCTACTCGTACGCCCACCTCTAATAAGAAATGGTTATACGAATAAGTAAAAGCAGGATCGTAATGTTTTCAAATTTCGAAGCTGATTTTATTCATAATATGTTGTAACCTTGTTGTAGCACAAGAACATTACAAGGGACTAGCCACTAAAAAGGATAGATAGAAGCAAGCTCAAAGATGGATACAGAAATCACCACCACCTTCGATAACTTGGGCAGCAATTTGTCGACTTTGGATACAGAAAATTAGCACCAAATTCTTCAAATTGATTCCTAAGAACACAGCCTAATTTTGCCAAGAATTAGACAAGCAAAGGAGAAAGTTTTCGGATTTCTCAGAGAAATACCAAAGGCAAGTTTTTTTTTTTTTTTTTTTTTTTTTTTTTTTTTTTCCAGAATTCAAGTTGTTTTTCATTGATGCTCAAGGCTCATATTTATAATACAACTTAAGGCTAGCAAAATCAGAATCTAAAGATAAGAGGATTACATTTTGATGGTGCAAAATCAACCATTGTAATCTAATCAGATTCTAAGGATAAGAGGATAATATTTTCATGGTGCAAAATCTTCCTTATAAGTTACAAGATAAGATGGGGCTGATTGCTTGGCTCTTCTTGAAACTTGTTGCTCTTCATTAATTCTTTTGACTCTTTAGTTGCTTGATAATTTCAGCCTTGAATGCTTCACTTGATTCACCTTTTGGAATTTGCAAAACTTGACTAAACTGATTTCTAGTTAATTAATAATAATCAAGGATGATTAATTACCAAATAACTTACATACTTCCTAATTTAATTAAAACCCAAAATATTCGACTATATAATAAAATCTGAAAATTTAAAATAACAACTTAAAATAAAAAAACAGACCGAAAGTAAATTAATAAACAAAGTTAAAATGGACCTGTGTTGGATGAAAAGTTAATCCAACCATGTCATGTAAGCCTTGAGTTACCATTGTCACAAGCTTACCATTTTGGATCATGTTTGTTGGGGGTCGGATCACATCATTCTCCTCCTCTTTTGAGGAGTTTTGTTGAACCATGTTTGATTTGAATGATGACAAACCAGTCCTCTATACTTGATGTCTATGAATAATTGTATATGAACAGGTTGAATCAAGTGAGGACTCATCAAGGCAATCATGAAGGCCTTGAGATACTTGAAGATCAGAAGCCAAGAGCTTGGAGCTTTTTATTTTATACTTCTAGGATCTTCATGTAAAACAGGCTTAGGAATATTCTTATTGTTTTTAAGTAAAGAGCAAAAAGACCTTAAGTTTACATCCAGTAAAGAGAACAGCCCAAGAACAAGCTAAGAACAGGCACAAAACAAGCTTGGAACAGTTCCCTTTACCAGACGTAAACTTAGTAGTACTGAGACCACTGTGGGAACAGACCTCAGTATTACGCACGTGATCCGTACAGATTTTCGAGTTCAAAAAATCATTTTGAAAATTATTTGAAAAATTTGGATCACTTGTACTTTGGAAATCTGCCAAATTGATTTGCAAAATCAGCTCATTAAATGCAATGTACTTTGTTTGGACTTTAGTGTATATCTCTCTTCCCATAGTGGAAAGTGACAAAGTCTGAAATAAGAACACTGCACTTGTGTCAGCTGAAGTGGTTTGCACAATTTAGGCAAGTCTCCAAACACACTTCTAGGGTACGGTTTTCCTTGTCTATATAAACAATCTTTGCAAGAAACCCTAGAAGACTTTTGCTCTCCAAAGAAAACAAAGTAATAATTTCTGAGAGTCTATCCTTAGTCCAAAACTATCTCCATATCCATCTTTAAGAGAAAAACTTACGGAGATTTAAGTTTGTAATATTTGAACCACTTAGAGGGAAGTGGTTGGGGAGTGTTCTGTGAACACTGAGTGAACTGTTAGAGTTAACAGTTGGGGAATTAAGTGTTACATAGTTGTAGCATTTAATTGAGTGTGTAACCTTGTTATTATTCTGAGTTGATTAATAATATTGGTGAGAGAGTGGAGGACGTAGGCTTGTTTAGAAGCCGAACCTCGTTAAATATTTGTGTCCTTACTCTTTGCTTACTGTTCTCTCGGTGTTCTCACAAAAGCATAAACAAAACTTGAAAACGATTGAAAAAACACACATACTCAATTCAACCCCCCCTTCTTGAGTATACATTGAACTAACAATTGGTATCAGAGCCTAACTTCTCAAAAGGTTAACTACCTAGAGGAGCAAGAAAATGTCTACTCAAGAATCAAACAGTTCAAGACTCCCCAAGTTCAATGGCACTAACTACTCTTGGTGGAAAAATTGCATGAAAAATCTTATCATTGGGATAGATTATGAGTGCTGGATGATTGTCAAAAATGGACCCACTTCCATCCACAAGAAGAGTCAGGAAGGGCTCATGGTTCCAAAGACAGAAGAAGAGTACACAAGTGAAGACTACAAGAAGCTGGAGAAAAATGCAAAGGCAATGTCACTTGTCCAACAAGGAATTGCAGAATGTGAGGTGAATCGAATTCTAGCTTGTTCTTCTGCTAAAGAGATATGGGATACACTAGAGCTTGCATATGAAGGCAACTCTGAGGTGAGAAGGTCAAAAATTGACATGCTTATGTCAAAATATGAAGTCTTTGAAATGACTAGAGATAAAAATATAAAGGACATGTTTACAAGGTTCATGACCATTGTAAATGAACTAAAGTCATTGGGAAAGACCTTCTCAAGTGAAGAGTTGGTGAGGAAAATGTTAAGAAGCTTATCAGGGAAGTGGATGCCCAAGGTTACAGCCATACAAGAAGCAAAGGATCTGTCCTCACTATCTCTAGAACAACTTATTGGTTCCTTGATGACTCATGAGATGTTGGTAGATTCAAAGGCTGAATCTAGCTCAAAAAACAAGGAAATGGTCCTCAAAGCAGAGGAATCTGAGGATGATGAAGATGATATAAGTCTCATGGCCAGAAGGTTTGAAAAATACCTTAGGACAAAGTCCAAGGGTAAGTTTATAAAAGGAAGGAACAGTTCTGGACAGTTCAGGAAAACTAGTTCCAATGCTGGTTGCTTTAAATGTGGGGAAATGGGGCACAGAATCAAGGAGTGTCCAACATGGAAAAATCCCAAAGGAAATCCTGGAGTCCAGACTGAGAAAAAGGCTTTCAAAAGAGCTATGTTGGCTGCAGTTTGGGGAGATTCAGAATCAGAAAATGAGGAAGATGAAGAAGAAGCAAATCTCTGTCTAACTGCTTTCACATGCACAGACCAGTCTGAGGTCTGTTTGCAAGAAGAAGAAGTTCTCTATCTCATGGCTGGTGGAAGCACTTCAGATGACAACCAGGTATGTTTTAATGATTTAAAGGAAAACATGCATAATCTAGATAGAGATGAACTGCTTGACTATCTTGAATTCACTATTGATCAATGCATCAGTGTTGGTTCTGCTTATCAGAACAACAAAAAGAAATTAAAAGAAACAGTTCGAGAGTATGAAATATGTGGTGCTAGATATGCTGAACTTGAGTTTATTTGTGAAGAACTTAAAGAAAAAATTTCTGAACTTGAAATAACAGCAGATCACCATAAAATGGAACTTGAGACATTAAACTCCAAACCAGTTCCTAAAGAGGATGAACTTTTTGAAAAAATTGAAAAGGGGTTTAATGAGCTCAAGAAATTTATCACACATAACTCAAACTTTGAACTGCTAAAAGACACATGTACCTTGAGTAAATCTGATGTCATACTTGCATATGAGCATTTAATTGAAAAACTTGAAGATTTACACAAGGAACATTGTGAGCTCAAGAGTTCTGAAGAGACTGGTTCTCCCACTGCCTTTGATGAGGTTTTGGATGTTTTACATGATGAGTGCATAGCCAAGATATGTGATCTTGAGGCTGAACTCATCTTGCTAAAACAAGAAAACACCAAGAAGACCAGTGACGAACCAGATCCCTCCCTGGTCTCAAGACTACAAGATGAACTTCAAAAGACTAGACTTGACTTAAAATCTTTTGAGAAACAAAATGAAGTTCAACTTAAGAGGCTTGAGAATAAGGAAAATGAGCTAACAGATTGTATGAACCAATTAAACAAAATGTTAGATGCTCAGAAAACCCTAAACATCCTCACATCCCAACCTGGAAATTCTCAAAGGTTTGGTTTAGGGTATTCTGGATCTAGTTCTACAACTGTTCTTGGCAGAGACAACACATGGTTGAATGAATTCAAGAAAGGCAAGTATATATTTGCCAAGGATATGCATGTTTGTACCTATTGTGGTAAAAGTGGTCATGTTGCTAACAAATGTTTCACCAAAAAGAAACATGACAAGAAAAATAAAACCTACACCCAACAAGTGTGGGTTAGGAAGGTCAAGGTTGAAAATGTTTCAAAGAACAAGGAACCCAAGCTGGTCTGGGTTCCTAAAACTAACCTTTAGTTTGCTTGTGCAGGTACGAGTGAAAGGAAAGCCATATTGGTATTTGGACAGTGGTTGCTCAAGACACATGTCCGGGGATAAAGAACAATTCCTTTCACTCACTGCATTCAAGGGAGGGCACGTGACATTTGGTGACAATAGCAAAGGACTTATCAAAGGAGTAGGTAAGGTTGGTAAGTCACTCTCCCAAGCAATTGAAAATGTTTACTATGTAGAAGGTCTGAAACATAACCTTTTGAGCATATCTCAACTATGTGACAAGGGAAATAAAGTGAACTTTGAATCAAACACTTGTCACATAGTGAACTCTAAGACAGGGGAACTGGTCTGTGAAGGAACAAGGCATAACAATGTGTATATTACATACCTAAATCAACTTCCACAGAACAGTGCCCTCTGCCTTAGTGTTGTAGAGGATGACCAATGGCTTTGGCATAAAAGATTAGGACATGTTAGCTCCACTTTGCTCAACAAGTTGAGAACACAAGAATTGGTATTAGGTTTACTAACATCAAATATGTGGCAGACCAGCTCTGTCAAGAGTGTGCAAAGTGCAAGCATGTGAGATCATCTTTAAACCAAAGAAAGTGGTTAGTTCCTCTAGACCATTTGAACTTGTACACATGGATTTATGTGGACCTATGCGTGTACAAAGTAGAAATGGCTTTAGCTATGTATTTGTCTTAGTTGATGATTACTCTCATTTCACTTGGACCATATTCTTGAAATACAAAGATGAAACTTTTGATGAATTTGAAATACTAGTGAAACAAGTCCAGAACAAGATCAATCATCAATTAGCATCTATCAGATCTGATCATGGATCAGAGTTTGATAATGCTAGCTTCATAACCTATTGTATGGAGCATGGTGTTTCTCACAACTTCTCAGCCCCCAGAACTCCACAACAAAATGGAGTTGTTGAAAGAAAGAATCGCACTCTAGAAGAAATGGCCAGAACCATGCTTCTAGAGAGTGGTCTGTCCAAGAAATTTTGGGCTGATGCTGTGAGTACTTCATGCTACATACTCAATAGGGTTATGCTAAGACCAATACTAAGAAAAACACCTTATCAACTTCTAAGGGGTCGAAAACCAAACATCGAACATTTAAGGATATTTGGTTGTAAGTGTTTTGTACACAACAATGGTAAGACCAGTTTGGACAAGTTCGACCCCAGGAGTGATGAAGCTGTTTTCATAGGGTACTCTCCTCATAGCAAGGCATATAAAGTTTTCAACAAAAGAACCTTATGTGTTGAAGAGAGTATCCATGTATTGTTTGATGAAACTAACATGTTCAACAAGCCTGTGCAGGTAGATGATGATGAAGGCTTTGAAATTGGGATGACAAATTTCACTGGAGCTGAACCAGAGAACACTGATAAACCAGACTCTCCAACTCCTCCTGAAAACAACAATGAGTCTGGTGCAGCAGAGGGAAATGCTAAACAGGTTGTTGAACTCAGTGACTCTCCTGTCCATCCAACTGAAGATGAAGTGGGAGAGAACACTGAAGAAACTGGTCCACCCTCTCAAAATGAAAATGACATAGGGGGAACCAGTACAGACATTGGTTCTAACTTAGGTGACTCTAATGCTGTAAGAAAGAGTATGTTTAAGCAAAGAAGCTCTCATCCTTCTGATCAAATCATCAGTGATTTATCAAAAGGAGTCCAAACTAGAAATTCTGTTTGGAAGAACTTCTGTGCTTATTTCTCCTTCTTATCTCACATAGAACCAACTGACTATAAGATTGCTCTAACTGATCTTGATTGGATCTTGGCCATGCTAGATGAGTTGAACCAGTTTGAAAGAAATCAGGTTTGGCATCTTGAACCAAGAACCAATGAGATGTCAGTTATTGGAACCAAATGGGTCTTCAGAAACAAAATGGATGACTCAGGTACCATAGTCAGAAACAAGGCCAGGCTAGTGGTCTAAGGGTTTAACCAACAAGAGGGAATAGACTATGATGAAACCTTTGCTCCAGTAGCCAGGCTTGAGGCAATAAGAATTTTGATTGCATTTGCTTCCCACATGAACTTTAAACTCTTTCAAATGGATGTTAAAACTGCTTTTCTAAATGGTTATTTGAAAGAAGATGTGTATGTGGAACAACCCCCTGGATTTGAGGATAGAGTTTGTCCAGATCATGTCTACAAATTAGACAAAGCTCTTTATGGCCTCAAACAAGCCCCTCGTGCTTGGTATGAGAGACTCTCTAGCTTTCTTATTGAAAATCATTATGAGAGAGGTTCAGTGGACAAAACTCTATTCTTAAAGAAAAGGGGAACAGATCTGTTAGTGGTCCAGGTATATGTTGATGACATTTTGTTTGGGGCTACTAATTCTGTTTCGTGTGATGAGTTTGCAGACCTACTGAAAAGTGAATTTGAGATGAGCATGATGGGAGAACTTGGTTTCTTCCTAGGGCTTCAAATCAGGCAAGTGGATGATGGAATCATGATCCACCAACAGAAGTATCTCAAGGAGCTGCTCAAGAGATATGGTCTGCAAGATAGCAAGTCCTATGACACACCTATCCCTACCTCTTCTAAACTGAGCCTAGATGAGAAAGGAAAGGATGTTGAGGATAAGCTATACAGAGGTATGATTGACTCACTTCTCTACTTAACAGCTAGTAGACCAGACATAGTGTTCTCAGTTGGGTTGTGTGCAAGATTTCAAAGCAACACCAGTGCTATAAACATTTCAAAAAATCCTGTCCAGCACTCTAAAACCAAACATATTGAAATCAGACATCATTTTCTCAGAGACAATGTTGAAAAGGGAAATGTGAATCTTGAATTTTGCAGATCTGAAGAACAATTGGCTGATATTTTCACTAAACCCCTGAGCAGGGAAGTGTTTGTCAAACTCCGCACATTACTTGTATGGTAAGGATTAGATCCTAGTTCCTTAGGACTTATCTTTCTCTTTTTGGCTATGTTTGACCTTTTGATCATTAGTGTAAATAAGCAGGGCTGGTTAACTCCTAAATGTCATCTATGCATGTGATCTCAAAATTCTTATTTTGATGCTGTTCCATTGTGTGGTGTCTCTAAGTTGCCTAACTGGAAGATGCCTTAATTTTTAATATATACAGATCAGCGTTAGACCACCGTCAGACTACTTCCCCACAACGGCTATATCAGTTACTGCTTAACCCTCAATTTTGAAATTAAGGAATTAAGTGTTCTGACACATGACCGTTGTGAACAGTATAGAAGTAACTTCTACTTTATCTGTTCGAATAAATGCCGGTTTTCTCCATTTTAATTCACTTTTTCACATTGATTTCTCTCTAACTGTCTCTCTCTTTCTCAAAGTAATCCTTTCTCTCAAACCCTAAGCACCATCATCAAAATCCTCTTTAAGAATTCAAATTCGGTTTCTTTCTCTCTCCTTCATCAACTCTGCAAATCTAATCAAAATGGGAAGAAAGAAAAGCAAAGCTGCAAGGAAGAAAAGTCGGGGATTAAGCCAATCTCCAAATTTCACACCCTCTAAGGCTGAGATAGAATCAGAAAATGTAGTGGTTGCTGAACACCACCACACACAAGAAAAGGAAGAAAAAATCAAGGATCAAACCACAACAGAAACAGTTGTTGAATCTAAAGGCACATGCAAGCCTGATGAGAAATCTACTCCTCCACCAAGCCCTAAATCATCACCACCACCCTCTCCACAAAAATCACCACCACCTCAACCTCAGAAGACACCATCATCATCTAAGAAATTACCCTCTCCATCACCCAAACAACACTCGTCACAGCCTACAAAATCTTCACCTCCACTAAAACCACCATCTCCCACAAAAGCCAAAACTTCTCCCCCACAGTCACCACTAAAATTCACAACTCCACCATCCTCTCCACCACAAAAAGAAACAACCCCATTACCCTCTCCACCATCACAAAAATCACCCACATCATCACCACAGATCACACAGAAACCAGTGCCAAGCACTGAAGAGAAGGAAGTTGAAAAGGAAGAAATGGAAAAGAAGGATGATGACACAAATGTTCAGGATATGGATGTCGAGATCACCGGTGTTGTACAAGGAGAAAAGGAACCAGGAAAAAGAACCAGGCCCTTGAGGACAAGGGTCTGTAAGGAAGAAATCAAGAAGGAATCTGCTGAAGTGTTCCTGAAGAGAAGAAGAATGAAAAGAAGAAAAGGGTGAAAAGTGTTGCCAAGAAGGATAAAGCCTCAGAAAGTCCCAAGCCTGCAACCAAGCTCCCAACAGAAAAGAAGAGGAAAGTTGCCTCTACCTCTGACAAGACTCCTGCCAAGAAGAAAGGTAAGACCACTTCTGAACCACTGTATGAACTAAGTGGTAGGGGTGTCTTATTTGGTTTTTCATGTCCCATGTCTTGGATGAGTCAACCATTTTTAGACGAATTTAAAGAGGCCATAGAGTTTCAGGGTTGGGAAGGGCTATTTGATAAGAGGCTTGATGTTTTTGAAACCTGTGTTGAAGAATTTTACTCTAAGTTGGGGAAGTTAGAGAAGGGGAAGGTCTGGAGTGAGGTCGAGGGGGTCGACATCACTCTTTCAAAGAAGAGTCTAGGGGAGGTACTGGGTGTACCAAGGGGTGGATTATGTGATTATTCCAAGGACAACTGGCCAACTATTCCTGAGGTCAGTACAGAACACATACAGACCACTCTCTTTACTGGTTCTCCAACTGATGGTGCTGGGTATGTTATTGGCCAATTAAGGGAACCAGTAATGAGGCTGTTCCATACAGTTGCCTCTAAGATAGTACTCCCCAGGGCTCAGGGCAGAATGGATGTTAGGAAGATGGATGCTGTGATTATTTACTGTCTATATGAGAAAATTAAGTTGAGTCTCCCTAGTCTGATGCTAGCTCACATGGTTAGCATTTTGGAAAGGTCCAACCACTCTCTACCTTATGGAGCCTGGCTTACTTTGGTTTTCCAAAGTAGAAAGGTTCATCTGAGGGGTGAGGTCAAGAAAATGTCTGTCCTCACCAACCAGATCCTAGGTCAGAAGGGGATTACCTTTGAGGGTGGCATGCTCAAAATGAGGGATGAAGACAGGGTCACAGGGGCCAGAAGGACAAGCAGTTCCAGATCTGAGGAAGCTACTGGGTCACTGTCCAAACAGGTGCAGACACATGGGGAATTACTGCAACAGATGATGGCTAGTGTCAATGCTCTGTGCAGTTCTCTGGATGGCTCTATAAAGAACATAACAGCAAGACTGGACTTGTAATGACCCAGATTTTATTGGTATTTTTGCCAATAATTAGGTGTATTTATGTGTGTTTATGTGTTAGTTCAAATTTATTTTTGAACTATTTATTTTATTTTATGTGAATAATTTCGATTTAATTCGAAATATTTATTTTTAGTTGTTATTATTTATGTTAATTATTATTTAATTAATTAGAATTTTATTTATTTAATGTTCTAATTAATTATCTAATATTTTGGGCCAAATCGATTATTGCATGATTAGTCATGCGGTTTTTGCAAATTAGCCCAATTGAGCACGAGAGCCCATTTAGGCCCATTATAGCCATGATGGCCGGCCCCCTCTAATTGCATGGCAAGGTTTTGCCACTTGCCTTGCTTTCACACTTAACTAATTTCTATAAATAGGAATGGTTAGTGAGCCATGAGATTCATTTTGCCCATTTGCTTTTTAACACTCTTGCCATCAAAATTCAATCAACACAAACTCCCTCTCAATTGCTCTACTTCACACGCCATTTTTGGTGCTTCCAAGTTGAACATTTGTTCATCAATCTTTCCAACCCCAATCTTAAAGATTCAAAGTCTATTGATCTTTAAGTAGCCTAAAACACAATTTAACCCATTCGTTTCAATCAAGATCATTAGTTCGGGTTGAGTTTGGGTACGTGTTCGAGTGGGGGATCGTGAGCACGTGTGGGGTTCATGTGGTGGCAGCCGTGTGGTGAAGCCGTGCAGGCCGTGTGTGCAGCGTGGTGGTGCCGTGCAGGTGCAGCCGTGCAGTGGGCAGCAGTGGTAGCCGTGCTGACTGGGCAGTGGTGTTCGTAGGCCGTGTGTGCGTGGTGCAGTGGCCGTGCAGGGTGGTTCGTGGTGCTCGTGCGGTGGTGCCGTGTTGAAGAACGAGGTGTTCGTGCTTGTGCCGTGTTGTTGTTCGTGTGTGTCTTATTCCGGGCAGCAACTTTTTGTGTAAATTTGTGTGTTATCTTCAATAAGGTAACATACTTACTCAACCTTGTTGGTATACTATGTTTATAGTATAGATTAAATGCATGTTTGGGGTTGTTTGATGATGATTAACTATGATTTTATGTATAGTTTATATTCTGATTTTCATGTGTTTATATGATGTTTTGGTGAAGGTTTTTCATGAATTTATGATTGATTATGTGTTGTAATGTGATCATGATTATTATGTCAAAGTTTGATGAATTTTGGGTTAGTATAAGTGGTAATTTTCGAATGATAATGATGATATGCGTGTGGTATGTATGAGTTTGGATGAGTTCTTGGTTGAAGATCTTGAATCTTGATTGAGTTCTTGGTTGAAGATCTTGAATCTTGAATGAGTTCTTTATGATTTCTTTGAGTTCTTTATGAGTTCTTGATGGGTTCTTTGAGTTTCTTGGATGAGTCTTGAAAGTTAAAGAAAGTGGGTTGTAAGTTAAAGAAAGTTAAAGACTGAGGTATAATTGGTTAAAGAATGATTAAAGATTGTTGAATTAGGATTGGTTAGACTCAAGATTAAGGCTAGAGGCAGTTCTTGAGAATAACTTCGATGATTTAACTAGTTAATTTCGAGAATCAAGGCTAGAGGCAATTCTTGAACTTAATTTAGTTATGTTGGGTAATAATAATGAATAATATGATTAAGATGATTAAAAGATTTAATTAAAGATTAGCTTGATTTCATTTTTAGACGCCTGATACTTTGAGTAAGATTCAATGTATTTGGGTTAAGACGTTGCCCCTATTCCATCCGCGGTATTGGGATAGTTGGAGTCATACTATGTGATCTTTGTGAATTTCCAGTAAGATTGGTTTCACGAGACATGGATTTCCAGTAAGATTGGTTTCATGGGGTTTGGGAGTAAGATTCTCAAATCCGAGCATAGTAGAAAGTTCGAATGCGTAAGATGCGTTCGTACGAGCACAGTCCGGTCTAGAATATGAATGATTGCGCCAAAGATAGTTGATTAGGATGATTCGAGTCGAGTTCACGTTTGGGTTGATCTTGCACTTTGATTATTGATTTGATATTGATTATTTGATTTGTGCTATGTACATGTGTATTCCCATTAGGGTGAGTCAGTTATGTTACTCGCCACTGATGGTGGACTGTTGTATATTTTTCAGGTATTTCTGATGATGATACTCTTGCTTAGCTTTGGGTTGGGCGAGCGACGTTTATTGTTATTGTTGGTTGTATTTTCTATTACTGTTAATTTTAGATGGTATTAGACTATTGTATGGACTTTCATACGTTAATTTTTAGACTCTGACGTGTGGTTGGAGTTACTCGTATTTTAGTATTCCTAGTTTGACTTTTGGACTAGTTATGTACAAACTTGTGGGTATTTGTACTCTTATGGTTTAATAATAATAATTGAGGAATTAGTTTTTAATTCTTAAGTAATTTGAGTTGTAGTTTATAACAATTCGACTCGTCGGTTTCTTCCGCGCCGATTTAAGCGAGTCGGGTCGTTACAGGACTCCCATGAAGAAAAGCTTGCCTCCTCTTCTAGCTTCAAGCCCAAGACCACCAAGAGACCAGTTCCCATCATAGCCCAAGTAAAAAAGAAGCAGCAGGAGCAGAGTGAAGAAGATGAGAATGAGGATTCTATTGAGGATTCTGATGATGATGCTGACTCCACTTCTTCTTAGCCTACCCCCTTCCCTACTAACATTGATCTCAAACTTTCTTTTCTCTGGTTTCTCTGAACAATTGCTACCTTTAGTTTTTGACCATTTCTGCTAAACAACTTCTCTGCAGAATGGTCCTGGTCTGTACATTTTATTAACTTCTGTGTGCACTTGAACAGTTTGGGATTGTGAGTTGCAGGTACTCACATATGGGACAGCATCTCTAGAATGTTGTGTTAATATTATGCTTGTATTTGACTTTACTTGTTGCCTTCTCCTAATTTTGTGCTGTGATTGTTTTTGTTGTGATCCGGCCTCCCAACTCCTTAGTTCAGAGTGGTAAAATAGTCACCATGGTTCGAACTTGCATCCATGACATGGTTGGATTAGTTATCCAACCTATTCAAATCCTATTTAGTTTTGTTTATTAAATTTTGTGTTTAGTAGGGTTCGATCCTTGTTAGTATAAATCGAACCCCTTTTAATTTGTTTGAGTTATTTTTAAATTCAGTCAAGTAGTTATTTAATTAAGGCTAGCAATAAACCGGCGGCTTGCAAGGAGATCTAAGAAGCAAAACTGGCAGCCTTGAAACCCCAAAAAAAACCGGCAGCTTTGAAGCCCAAAGCCGGCAGTATTGGAAGTCCAAAGATGGCAGCTCCAAGATGGCATCCTTAAAATCCAAAGATGGCAGCTTCAAGATGGCATCCAAAGATGGTAAGGTGGCAGCCTCAAGTGCAAAACCGGCAGCCCCCTTCGAAGTTTTGAAACCGGCAGTCCCTAAGGGGAATACAAGAGGTCATCAATACAATCAAGCTACAAGAAGCTTCCAGAATTCAGCTGCCAAGCAAGAAGATTAAAAGAGCAATTAAAAGGAGAAACAAAGCAATTAAGAAGGCATTAAAATGGTGCTTAAAGGCCGGCTGCCCAAGCTTCTCAAATTCAGATTTATTATCTTCATTTGCAACCACCATTTCTGATTTCTTAGGATAAGGATTAGACTTTCTAATTACCCTAGCTTATCCTAATTGTACTTATAAATAGTGGCTTGCATATCAATGAAAAAGCAGAACTTTTGAATCAAAAAACAAACACTTAAATTTGTCTTGGTTTTTCCTCAAGAAATCCGAAACAATTATCCTTTGCTTGTCTAATTTGTGGCTCAATTAGGCTGTGATCTTAGGAACCTAATTTGTTGAAATTGGTGGTGAAATCTGTATCCAAGTTCACGAATTAAAGCCCAAGTCCTCGAAGTTGGTGGTGTTATTTCTGTATCCATCTTTGAAACTTGATCTATCCTTTACTTTAGTGGCTAGTCCCTTGTAATCTTCTTGTGCTACAACAAGGTTACAACATTTGGTGGCCCATGCAGGTCTAGCCACCTTTCTCCTCCACAAAAACAACCCCTTTCTTTCCTTTACCTCCACGTCAAAAAAAAAAAAAAAAAAAAACAAAAAAACACACAAAATGTCGAATCCCCCACCCAATTGGCAAGAGTTCATTCAGAAAAATGAAGAAGAGAAGGAGAGCTTAAAGGCTCAAATGGCTGCCATGCAAACTGAAATGGCGGATCTAATGAGGAGACTCATTAGACAACGAGAAGGTTCACCCACTCGGAGTGAACAAAGCAGTGACCTAGAGCTCGAAGATGAAACTTCAAGAACAAGACCAAACAATGATATCAAGGTTGATATTCCAGAATATGATGGCAAGATAGATGCCGACGAGTTCATCGAATGGTTGAACACGGTGGAAAGAGTGTTCGATTATAAGAACACCCCGGAGGACAAGAAAGTGAAAATCATTGCCTTGAAACTTAGAAAATATGCGTCCACTTGGTGGTCGAATATAAATGCAAAGAGGCAAAGGCAAGGCAAAGACAAGGTCAGAACTTGGCCTAAAATGAAGAAAATGATGAAGAGTAAGTTCTTACCTACTTACTATATTCAAGAGAATTTTCAGAAGTTCCACAAATTGAGACAAGGAACGAAATCAGTAGAGGAGTATGCAAGAGAATTCGAAGGATTAACCATGAAGTGTGATGTTGAAGAGGACGAACCCCAAACTTTGGTTCGTTTTCTTGGCGGTTTGGATCCTAGAATTGCCAATGTTGTCGAACTACACCCCTACTCAACTTTGGAAGAGTTAGTCATTCTAGCTCACAAGGTTGAAGTCCAACAAAAGGCCAAAGGAAAAGAGACCTCACGTCCCTTTTCCAAAACAGCCCCTTCCCCATTCAACCGTCCATACCAAACACCCCTCAAAGTAACCCCCTCTAATCCCCCCAAACCACAAAATCAGCCCTCTAATCCTTCTAAACCCCAAAATTCCGCCCAACCCCGGAAATGTTTTCGTTGTCATGGCTTTGGCCATATTGCAACCGAGTGTCCAAATAAGAGAGTAATCTCTTTGATTGAATGTGAAAGAGAAGAATCAGAAGAGGATCATGATGATATTGGAGCATCGGATCAGGAGCAAGATGAAGTGTTCCTAGGACCCGATGAAGGTGAATGTCTAGTTATTAGGCGTGCCCTAAGCAGCTTGGTCGGCAAGGAAGAGAACTTGCAACGAGAGGCAATATTTCACTCCCGTTGTACCATCAAAAACAAGGTATGTACTTTAATTATTGATGGTGGTAGTTGTACAAATGTGGCATCTCAGAATATGGTGGATAAATTGGGACTAAAAACAACTCCCCACAAAAATCCTTATATAATCCAATGGCTTAATCAAGGGAAAGGAATTAAAGTGGATAAACAAATTCTGATTTCATTTAGCATTGGTAACAATTATCAAGAAGAGTTGTATTGTGATGTAATCCCCATGGATGCGTGTCATTTGTTGCTTGGAAGACCTTGGATGTTTGATAGGCGAGTTAATCATGATGGATATAAAAACACTTATTCCTTTATTAAAAATGGCAAGAAAATTGTATTAACTCCCTTACCCCCACCCAAAACTGCCGCACAACCACCACCCAAAACTGCCGCACAACAGAACAATACCCCCTTACCCACTACTCTTACTACCCTCATCAAGTCTGAATATCATGAGTTCCAACCCCATAAAGGGCTCATTTTAAGTGGACTTGAAGACAGCCCCTCACCTCCCAAAGAACCTCTCCATCCCTTACTTAGTTCCCTCTTTCAAGAATTCCCTAATGTTTTCCCCTCTGAAATGCCGTGTGCATTACCTCCCAAAAGGGACATCCAACACAAAATTGACTTGATTCCCGGTTCTACCTTGCCAAATAAACCTGCCTATAGAACCAACCCTAAGGAGACCGAGGAGATAAGACGGCAGGTTGACGAGTTGTTGTCTAAGGGATTGATTCGAGAGTCCTTGAGCCCGTGTGCATGCCCTACTTTACTTGTTCCAAAGAAAAATGGTGAATGGCGTATGTGTGTGGACAGTAGGCCTATTAACAAAATCACTATCAAATATCGATTTCCAATTCCAAGATTGAATGATTTGTTAGATGATTTACATGGTGCTAAAGTATTTTCGAAAATTGATCTTAAAAGTGGCTATCATCAAATTCGAATTTTCGAAGGAGATGAATGGAAAACAGCTTTCAAAACCAAGGATGGATTGTTCGAGTGGCTTGTCATGCCATTTGGTTTAACAAACGCACCTTCTACCTTCATGCGTTTGATGAATCAAGTTCTGAAACCTTTTATTGGTCACTTTGTAGTAGTTTATTTTGATGATATTTTAATTTATAGTAGAGATGATGATGAGCATGTATCACATCTTAGAGAAGTATTTTCTGTTTTAGCAAGAGAACAATTGTATGGTAATCTAGATAAGTGTGATTTCTTTTCTAGTTTTGTAACTTTTCTAGGATTTAAAGTGTCATGTAATGGTATTGAAGTTGATGAAGACAAGGTAAAAGCGATCAATGAGTGGCCCACGCCACAATCAGTTCAACAAGTGCGAAGTTTTCATGGGTTAGCCTCTTTCTATAGGCGATTCGTGAGAAATTTCAGTACTCTCATGGCTCCAATCACCGAACTCACAAAGCTTTCAAAATTTGAATGGAATCCAAATGCTCAAAAGGCATTTGAAGAGGTTAAGAAGATGCTTACTACTGCACCTATTCTTGTATTACCTAACTTTGATGATGTATTTGAAATTGAATGTGATGCTAGTGGTGTTGGAATAGGAGCTGTCCTATCTCAAAACCGGCGGCCCATAGCCTATTTCAGTGAAAAGCTCAATGATGTTCAAAGGAGATATTCAACCTATGACAAAGAATTTTTGGCTCTTGTTCGTGCTTTAGACCATTGGAGGCATTACCTATTGCCTAAAGAATTCATTCTACATTCAGATCATGAAGCACTCAAGTTCTTGCAAAGCCAACAAAAGCTCCATGCTCGCCATGCCAAATGGGTTGAATTCCTTCAATCTTTTCACTTCGTCATCAAGCATAAGAAAGGAGAAATGAACAAAGGTGCCGATGCTTTGTCCAGGAGATATGTGTTGCTTAATTCTTTGAAAACACGTGTGATAGGTGTAGAAGAAATGAAGCAATGCTATGATGATGACTCTGATTTTGGAGAAATCTTTCTAAAGTGTAAAAGCCATCCCCATAAAGACTTTTACATTTTGGATGGTTTTCTTTTCAAAGGGAATAGCATTTGTGTTCCTAAATCTAGCTTGAGAGAAAGCTTAATTAAAGAATTCCATGAAGGAGGAATGGCTGGTCACTTTGGAATTGAGAAGACCTACACTCTCATTTCTGAATACTTCTTTTGGCCTCGATTGAAACGAGATGTAGACTTTGTTGTTAAGAGGTGCGTGAAGTGTCAACAAGCTAAGAGCCATCAATTGCCTCAAGGGTATCTCATGCCCTTACCCATACCGCAAGCTCCTTGGGAAGATGTAAGTCTTGATTTCGTGGTAGGACTTCCCATCACCAAAAACAGAAAGGACTCGATCATGGTGGTTGTTGATCGATTCTCAAAAATGGCTCACTTCATCTCTTGTCATACAACCCATGATGCTAGCCGTGTGGCTGATCTTTACTTCAAAGAGGTTGTTCGCTTACATGGGATTCCCAAATCAATGGTTAGTGATCGAGACGCCAAGTTCCTAAGTCATTTTTGGCTTACCTTATGGCGCAAGATGGGAACAAAGCTCAAATTCAGTACGTCAAGCCATCCTCAAACCGATGGTCAGACCGAAGTCACCAATAGGACTTTAGGGTCCTTGCTACGAGCCCTTGCAACAAAGCGTCCTAGCCAATGGGAAGAAATGCTACCTCATGCTGAATTTGCTTACAATCGAGTTCCTAGCCGTACCACAAGCTTGAGCCCATTTGAAGTTGTTTATGGGTTCAATCCATGTACTCCAATTGATTTGGCCCCATTTCCAACTCCAACCAAATATAGTCATGAAGCTAGTGAACGAGTCAAGGAGATCCAATCCATTCATGAGAAAGTTCGAGGTCAGATTGAACGAGCTAATGCAAAGATGAAGGAGTACTATGACAAGAAAAGAAGCTCGGTGCATTTCAAGGAAGGTGACCTTGTGTGGGTTCATTTAAGGAAGGAACGTTTTCCAACTAAGAGGCGTTCTAAAATCAGTCCAAGGAGTGATGGTCCATTCGAAATCAAGGAGAAAGTGAATGACAATGCCTATAAGGTTGAATTGCCTGGGAACTATGGAGTTTCTTCTACCTTCAATGTTCAAGACTTGTCTCCCTACTTTGATGAATTTGAAGAATTGCCAAGTTTGAGGTCAAACTCTTCAAAAGCCGGGGAGGATGTTGTGATCCGGCCTCCCAACTCCTTAGTTCAGAGTGGTAAAATAGTCACCATGGTTCGAACTTGCATCCATGACATGGTTGGATTAGTTATCCAACCTATTCAAATCCTATTTAGTTTTGTTTATTAAATTTTGTGTTTAGTAGGGTTCGATCCTTGTTAGTATAAATCGAACCCCTTTTAATTTGTTTGAGTTATTTTTAAATTCAGTCAAGTAGTTATTTAATTAAGGCTAGCAATAAACCGGCGGCTTGCAAGGAGATCTAAGAAGCAAAACTGGCAGCCTTGAAACCCCAAAAAAAACCGGCAGCTTTGAAGCCCAAAGCCGGCAGTATTGGAAGTCCAAAGATGGCAGCTCCAAGATGGCATCCTTAAAATCCAAAGATGGCAGCTTCAAGATGGCATCCAAAGATGGTAAGGTGGCAGCCTCAAGTGCAAAACCAGCAGCCCCCTTCGAAGTTTTGAAACCGGCAGTCCCTAAGGGGAATACAAGAGGTCATCAATACAATCAAGCTACAAGAAGCTTCCAGAATTCAGCTGCCAAGCAAGAAGATTAAAAGAGCAATTAAAAGGAGAAACAAAGCAATTAAGAAGGCATTAAAATGGTGCTTAAAGGCCGGCTGCCCAAGCTTCTCAAATTCAGATTTATTATCTTCATTTGCAACCACCATTTCTGATTTCTTAGGATAAGGATTAGACTTTCTAATTATCCTAGCTTATCCTAATTGTACTTATAAATAGTGGCTTGCATATCAATGAAAAAGCAGAACTTTTGAATCAAAAAACAAACACTTAAATTTGTCTTGGTTTTTCCTCAAGAAATCCGAAACAATTATCCTTTGCTTGTCTAATTTGTGGCTCAATTAGGCTGTGATCTTAGGAACCTAATTTGTTGAAATTGGTGGTGAAATCTGTATCCAAGTTCACGAATTAAAGCCCAAGTCCTCGAAGTTGGTGGTGTTATTTCTGTATCCATCTTTGAAACTTGATCTATCCTTTACTTTAGTGGCTAGTCCCTTGTAATCTTCTTGTGCTACAACAAGGTTACAACAGTTTTTGTCATTTGATGATGCCAAAAGGGGGAATAGGACAGGTGAAGTTCCTAGTATCAATTGTAGCAACCTGAATAAGGTTCAGACCTTGTTAAGAGATGGCCCAGCTTTTTGCCTAGGAGTATCTTGAATTCAGATCAAGTGCTCCTACCCATCCCAACTGGAAGAAAATTCTTCCAAGTGAAATTGAAATTTCTCTTGCTACATTTGATAATTGATAAGTCTTGCAGGTTACAGGTTTAATGCTGAAACTCAATAATAAATTGAGTAATGTGATGAGTGATTGACCACTGTAATCAGTCTAATTGTGCTTTAGTCTGCTGTATAATTTTTTTTCTGAGATTATGAATTTGACTACAGGCGCAGTGCAAGACCAGTTCCTCTGAACAGTTATTTTATTTTGAAATAATTGGTTACTGTTCTCAGGGGGAACTTCATGGTTTGTCATCATCAAATAGGGGGAAATTGTTGAACCATGTTTGATTTGAATGATGACAAACCAGTCCTCTATACTTGATGTCTATGAATAATTGTATATGAACAGGTTGAATCAAGTGAGGACTCATCAAGGCAATCATTAAGGCCTTGAGATACTTGAAGATCAGAAGCCAAGAGATTGGAGCTTTTTATTTTTATACTTCTAGGATCTTCATGTAAAATAGGCTTAGGAAAATATTCTTATTGTTTTTAAGTAAAGAGTAAAAAGACCTTAAGTTTACATCCAGTAAAGAGAACAACCCAAGAACAAGCTAAGAACAGGCACAGAACAAGCTTGGAACAGTTCCCTTTACCAGACGTAAACTTAGTAGTACTGAGACCACTGTGGGAACAGACCTCAGTATTACGCACGTGATCCGTACAGATTTTCGAGTTCAAAAAATCATTTTGAAAATTATTTGAAAAATTTGGATCACTTGTACTTTGGAAATCTGCCAAATTGATTTGCAAAATCAGCTCATTAAATGCAATGTACTTTGTTTGGACTTTAGTGTATATCTCTCTTCCCATAGTGGAAAGTGACAAAGTCTGAAACAAGAACACTGGACTTGTGTCAGCTGAAGTGGTTTGCACAATTTAGGCAAGTCTCCAAACACACTTCTAGGGCACGGTTTTCCTTGTCTATATAAACAATCTTTGCAAGAAACCCTAGAAGACTTTTTCTCTCCAAAGAAAACAAAGTAATAATTTCTGAGAGTCTATCCTTAGTCCAAAACTATCTCCATATCCATCTTTAAGAGAAAAACTTACGGAGATTTAAGTTTGTAATATTTGAACCACTTAGAGGGAAGTGGTTGGGGAGTGTTCTGTGAACACTGAGTGAACTGTTAGAGTTAACAGTTGGGGAATTAAGTGTTACATAGTTGTAGCATTTAATTGAGTGTGTAACCTTGTTATTATTCTGAGTTGATTAATAATATTGGTGAGAGAGTGGAGGACGTAGGCTTGTTTAGAAGCCGAACCTCGTTAAATCTTTGTGTCCTTACTCTTTGCTTACTGTTCTCTCGGTGTTCTCACAAAAGCATAAACAAAACTTGAAAACGATTGAAAAAACACACATACTCAATTCAACCCCCCCTTCTTGAGTATACATTGAACTAACAAGTTTGCCCTCAAACTTGGCAACTCTTCAAATTCATCAAAATATGGGGATAAGTCTTGCACATTAAAAGTGGATGACACTCCATAATCTCCAGGCAGTTCCACCTTGTAAGCATTATCATTCAACTTTTCCACTATCTCAAAAGGACCATCACTCCTTGGGCTGATCTTAGAACGTCTTTTTGAAGGAAAACGCTCTTCCTCAAATGAATCCACACAAGGTCACCCTTTTGGAATTGTAATGATTTTCTCTTCTGATCAAAACGCTCCTTTCTCTTTGCATTAGCCCTTTCGATTTGCATTCTTACTTTCTCATGTATTGCCTTGATTTCTTTTTCTCATTCACTAGCTTCATGGCTATACTTGTTTGGGTTTGGAAATGGAGCCAAGCCAATTGGAGTGCATGGATTGAATCCATAGACCACCTCAAATGGACTAAGGCTTGTTGTGCTGCTAGGAACACGATTGTAGGCAAACTCAGCATGAGGTAGCATTTCTTCCCATTGGCTAGGAATTTTTGTAGCTAAGGACCGTAGCAATGATCCCAAAGTCCTATTAGTGACTTCTGTTTGGCCATCAGTTTGGGGATGACTTGATGTACTAAATTTGAGCTTAGTACCCATTTTGCGCCATAGAGTAAGCCAGAAATGACTTAAGAATTTGGTATCACGATCACTGACCATTGATTTTGGAACTCCATGCAATCGAACAATCTCTTGGAAATAGAGGGCGGCAACACGACTTGCATCATGAGTAGTGTGACATGGAATGAAATGAGCCATCTTTGAGAAACGATCAACAACCACCATGACTGAATCTTTCCTTGTTTTGGTTAAAGGAAGTCCAATCACAAAATCAAGACTTACATCTTCTCAAGGTGCTTGAGGTATGGGAAGTGGCAGAAGATACCCTTGAGGTAGTTGATGACTTTTAGCCTTTTGGCACTTGACACATCTTTTGATAATGAATTCCACATCTCTTTTGAGCCGTGGCCAATAGAAATAATCACCAACAAGAGCATTAGTCTTCTCAATTCCAAAATGACCGGCCATTCCTCCTTCATGGAACTCCTTAATTAAGCTCTCTCTCAAACTGGATTTAGGAACACAAAGGCTGTTTCCTTTGAAAAGAAAACCATCCAAAATGTAAAAATCTTTGTGGGGGTGGTTTTTACACTTTTGAAAGATTTCTCCAAAATCAGAATCTTCATCATAACAACGCTTCAACTCTTCAACACCTATCACACGTGCATTGAGTGAATTAAGTAGCACATATCTCCTTGATAAAGCATCAGCTCCTTTGTTCATCTCTCCTTTTTTGTGTTTGATGAAAAAATGGAATGATTGAAGAAATTCAATCCATTTAGCATGGCGTGTATGCAGCTTCTGTTGGCTTTGCAAGAACTTGAGTGCTTCATGATTGATAAGTGGTATTTTGGTAGTTATTTTCTTAGTTTTTATTAGTTTATTTTCTTATTTTATTTAACTTTCGTTAGCGTTTTTAGGCTTTTTAGCTTAGTTTTGCTTTTGTAGTCCCCTTCCCCTTTTTCTATGTGATTTCCTCTATTTTGCCTTGTTTCTGCATTTTCTTCCCTATTTGCAGGTCCCGAGTTGATTTCGGAACCCTAGGAAGCGAACCGGGAACCTCGAGGAAACCACAAGTCTTCTATGCCATGCTGGCGCTGGGATGAGTCCTGGTGAATGGTGAAGCATTTGCCAATGTTGAAAAGAAGGCCTCCACGGGCGCTGAGAATTCCTCAGCGTCCGCTGAGATGGTCCATATGTTCAAGGCATTCTTTTAGAGAAAATAAGGCAGTAGCCCCCTTAGCCATGGCAGCGGCCGCTGATGGATTCCCAGCGGCCGCTGATTTTGCAGTCACCAGGGCATATGAGTATACATAGAAGAACAGCGGTCGCTGACCCCAACTCAGCGCCCGCTGTCCCCCTCCCCTGTATTAGGCAGTATCATCACAAAGGCTGGCAGCGGCCGTTGACCCCAACTCAGCGCCCGCTGCCATTTTTCTTCCCACCCTGATGTGCTTTTCTGCGTTTTTTTTATTACTTTTCTTTTGTTTTGCTCGACATTTTGGGGAGCACTTTATATACCCCCCCTCTTCCCATTTCAGAAAAGGAGCTGAGGTTAGAAGCTCAAATTAGGGTTAGGTTAGTTTTAAGATCTTTCTTCTTCAATTCTCTTGTAATTTTACATTTTGTTCTTGATTTATGCAAGTAGTATAGTTCTTGTTCTTGTTCTTCTTCTTGTTCTCCTCTTCAAGGTAATTTTATTGCTTTCTTTATTTGTTCTTTGTTGTTTGTTGTTAATTTCTAGTAGTTAATAGTTGTTGTTGTTTAATTAGTTAGTTTTATTGTCATTTTCATGTTTGTTTAGTTGTTTATTTTGATTTCCTTGTTGTTCTTAGTAGTTTAGTTTGTAGTTTTCTAGGTTTTAGTTGTTATTTTTGTTGTTCTTAGTTTTAGGTTTAGTTTATGTATTTTATTGTGGTTTTAATTATGTTTTATTTATTTATGTTTGAGTAGTTAATTTCTAAGGTTTTGAGTGAAACTTCTCAATTCCTCCATGATTGTGGTTTAGTTGTTTTTAGGCTTGGTTGTGATTTTGTCGGTACCTTAGGATTCGGTAATGTTGAGTCATATGTTTAGCTAGGATAGGATTCATTGAAGAATCCCCACCGAGGGACCGAAAGGTGAACGTGGGTGATGACTTCCTTTGCCCGATTGATGGAAGCACCACGAAAGTTGGGCCTTCGATCAAGGGAAAGTTACCGGTCTTCGTGATTTTGTGCGTAGGACTCGTTAGATGTGTCGCTGCACGAAAGTGAGTTGTATATGTCTTTCCGGTCATCGTACAAGCTCGAAAGAGTGGTACGATCATAGAACGACCTCCCCTTATCCATGACCTAATTCTAAGTTCTATTGACTCACAATTCATGGTGGTATGAGTTGTGGATCTCTTACCCTAGTCCCTTTTGTTTTTGTTTCCTTAGTGTAGTTTTAGTTAGTTCTCTCCGCTTCTCGCGACCATCACCCGACCTAGCTTGTTCGACGCTCATGCCTAGATTAGTGCAACGTACCTTCCCCGTGTTCGACACCCCCACTCATACTACGACGGGGGTTTTTATTTGGTAAGAAATCCCTCCTATCAAATTGGCGCCGTTGCCGGGGAAGGCAATGCCATTAGTTTAGGTTGAGTAGAATGGTTCTAGGTCTTTCTTTTTCTTTATTTTTATTTTTGTGAATATTTAGGCCTTATGGCCACTTCTTTGATTGATCCCCAATATGAGCATGAACCGTTTTGGATGTATTATGACAGTATTGGGAGCTCTCTTCCTCCTAACCATAATTTTGATAAGTGGGATATTTGTAATATAATGTATGAGGGCTTGAACTATGAGATGAGAAATTTGGTAGAATTTCTTTCTTATGGCGATTTCTTAGCTTTAGACTTGGATAGAGCTTGGCTCTTATTCGAGTGTCTAGCTAAGGAAACCTATGAGTGGGATATGACTACCCAAGGGATACATGACTTTAGTAACGAGACGAACTTGTTTGTGGAATATGGCTTCAATCACCTTCCGGTTCATACCCCTACCTTGGATGTTGATCATCAATACTCACAAGAGCATGCTCTTGATGAGTTTTTACAAGGTGGTGGTGTGAATTCAGATGATTCATCCCATAATCTTCAAGTCGAGTCCGTCGTTCGCGACTATAGTTATGATTTCGATCCATCTCCTCTCGTTGTTCTACAACCCATCTAGACTCTCATAGACGTTGATGTTTCATTGCAATGTCATGATGAAAATCATGACCCTTCCGTCTCGTCATGTGATGTCATATTGGATGAGGCCTTCTTAGTTGAGTCGAGTGAAGTTGACGAGGTCATTATTAATGTGGAGAATGGGGTTATACCACCTTCTCTTATTCCCTTTTTAGGAGGATTTAGCCTTGTTTATTCACATCCCACTCCCCTTCCATCCATGCTCATATCACCCCCATTCGAGGGCACCATCTCTTGTCTTGACTCCAATGTTTCTCTTCTAGAAATCAAGGCAAGGGAGGTGTTTGGGGGTATTCCTTCTCTTTTATTTGATTTTTCTTTTAGTAGTTTTTATTTTGATTTACCTCCCTGTGGGCACTCACTCCCATATAAGCATTGGATGACGGTTTTCAAACCGTCCCCTTTGCTTTATTTGATCATTGCTATTCAGTGAGTTGAGTGCTAGTGCATTTGATAAGCTCTTACGAGCTTTGCGGGGCTATTTACTGAGCCCCGACGGTTGTTCCCGCTGGATGACTTTGACATAGTTTTTCTTTTATGTTTTAGTCCCTGTGTCCAGCTCCTTTGTCAAGCTTAAGACGTTAAACAAGCGCTTCTCGGGAGGCAACCCGAGCCCCTTTTTTTCTTTTTCCCTTTCTTTTATTTGTAATTATTTTGTTTTTTGGAGTTTGGTTTCTTTTCTTTCTTTTTGCAAGTTAAATGAATAAGCAACTCTCATGGACATGTATGGTACTAAAGCGCAAAACGGAGGTTGTATGCTTACTTTATAGCCTGTTTTGGTGAGATCATTCCAAACTCCTTTTCTTTTATTTTTCTTGTGTGCTTAGTTGTAGGGTTAGTTTTAGGAGGAGATGATTGTTCGAGGATGTTTGGCTTTCAATTTTTGGCTTTTAAGCCCTTGAGGACATTTGGATATCGATGGCGTTGGGCCTCGATTTATTTATTTGTTTGATGCTTGGTTGCTTGATTGAGAGTCATTCATGCTTGATTTTATTTTCCTTCCTTTTGTTTAGTTTTTATTTCTATTTTCCCTTTTTCCTCTTCTTTTTCTTTTATTTTCTTTTCAAGGCAAAGTGTGTTTTTGTTTTGTTTGTAGTTTGGACTTGGTTCTTAATTTCTTGGACTTTGAATGCATTCCTTCCTAAGTGTTAGTGGTCCACATGGTTTGAGATGTTGGGGTTGATTTTCAAATACTAAATGCTAGGTTTCAGAACTTTGGAGTTCATGAAACCTAATGTCTTGGCTTGTGGTACGATTGGCAAAGCTTGCTAGCTAGTTGAAGCCCTTGAGGTAGTATTTGCAATTCACTACCCTTCATATGTGAGAAAATTGTCAAATCTTTCTAGCCTTCATCATTTTGTTTGAGTGGCAATAGGATCCTTGTCATAGTATAACTCGATCAAGAACTTGATTCATGACTTTCCGAGACTGTGACCGAGCTAATCTAAGGGAGGACGGAGGCGTTCATTTCTTAGTTATTTTCCATTTTTCCTTTTTTATTTTCCTTTTTATTTTAGCATCTTGCTTCTTTTCACTTTTCTAGGTGTTTGCTTTACATTCATCCTTTGAAACCCTTTGAGCTTGGCCTTCCTTTCTTCTAGCCACGTTACAAGCCTTGATTCCCATTGTTTTTTTTTGTACCCTTTAGGTGTAGTGAAGCAATTGGAGCGTCTTGGTTCGTATATGTTTTGTATTGAAAATTTGTGAAGTAAGGAGTTCGCCTAATCGAAAGTGTGTTAATTTGTATGATTTAGAGCAAAAGCCGACCTAAGTTGTAAAAGAGGCAAGGTCATGTAAAAAAAATGTAAAAAAAAATGTAAAAAAAAGAGAAAAAAACAGTTTAGTTTAAAAATTTAAAAATGTAATTATTCCTTTCCTTTTCACAATGAGGGCATTGTGTCATTCAAGCTTGGGGGGAGGAATAGTTCGAGAAATTTTTTTTTAAATTTGATGTATATTTTTATTTTTTTCATTTTTCATATAGTTTTTTGAATAAGCTTGGGGGTTTTCGGTGTATGCGTGCGAATTTGCGGAGTTCGTTTGCTATTTGATGCTCATTTGTACTTATTTGCTTCACTATTTAGGTTTTGAGCACCACAAGCCAAATTGATTCCTATCCTATCCCTATCCATACATTACAACCTTAAAGCCCTCTCGATCCTAGATAGTTGAGTCCTTTTCGGTTGAGGAAGTCATGTTTCAAGCATATTGAGCGGTTTGCTATGATGAGATGTCGGGTAGCCTAAATTGTTTCTCCTTTTTTTTTTTTCCGACTCCTTCGTGGAGTTATGAGAAGCTACCTTTATGGGTGGAGACGACACTAGCTTAGCATGTGGATGCTTGGTTGTTGAGCAAAAGGGGAATGTTCCTCTCTAGTTCTCCAATCTAGCATGTTTTATTTGACTATCCACCCTTGACATCTTTGAGCATGTTTTCCGTTAGTGCTTAGAAAGGTTCGCATTCATTGATCCTCGGTCCTTTAACAAGTCCAGCTAGTTGTTTTTGTTTTGATTGGTTTTCTTTTTCTTTTTCTTTATTTTTCTTTTTCTTTTCTTTTGTTTCTTGTGAACCTTTGCCTTGGTTTATTTTTGAAAGAGTTATGGGTTAAACTCTTTGGAAACCCTTACGAGAGCACACTCGTCCTCCTTGGCGACTTTGAGGTTTAAATGGCTTGTTGTTTTTGCTAAAAACAACCGTGATTCCTACGAAAATGAGTTAGTGTGAATTATTAGTGTTTTGTTTTCTTTTCTAGTTATACCTCCTATCAAGCTCTTCCATCACTTCCAGCTTAAGTTTTGCTCGGGACGAGCAAAAGCTAAGCTTGGGGGAGTTTGATAAGTGGTATTTTGGTAGTTATTTTCTTAGTTTTTATTAGTTTATTTTCTTATTTTATTTAACTTTCATTAGCGTTTTTAGGCTTTTTAGCTTAGTTTTGCTTTTGTAGTCCCCTTCCCCTTTTTCTATGTGATTTCCTCTATTTTGCCTTGTTTCTGCGTTTTCTTCCCTTTTTGCAGGTCCCGAGTTGATTTCGGAACCCTAGGAAGCGAACCGGGAACCTCGAGGAAACCACAAGTCTTCTATGCCATGTTGGCGCTGGGATGAGTCCTGGTGAATGGTGAAGCATTTGCCAATGTTGAAAAGAAGGCCTCAGCGGGCGCTGAGAATTCCTCAGCGTCCGCTGAGATGGTCCATATGTTCAAGGCATTCTTTTAGAGAAAATAAGGCAGTAGCCCCCTTAGCCATGGCAGCGGCCGCTGATGGATTCCCAGCGGCCGCTGATTTTGCAGTCAACAGGGCATATGAGCATACATAGAAGAACAGCGGCCGCTGACCCCAACTCAGCGCCCGCTGTCCCCCTCCCCTGTATTAGGCAGTATCATCACAAAGGCTGGCAGCGGCCGCTGACCCCAACTCAGCGCCCGCTACCATTTTTCTTCCCAGCCTGCAAGCCTAGGATTATATGGTTCAGCGGGCGCTGTCATCGCCTCAGCGCCCGCTGATGTGCTTTTCTGCGTTTTTTTTATTACTTTTCTTTTGTTTTGCTCGACTTTTTGGGGAGAAATTTATATACCCACCCCCCCCCCCTCTTCCCATTTCAGAAAAGGAGCTGAGGTTAGAAGCTCAAATTAGGGTTAGGTTAGTTTTAAGAGCTTTCTTCTTCAATTCTCTTGTAATTTTACATTTTGTTCTTGATTTATGCAAGTAGTATAGTTCTTGTTCTTGTTCTTCTTCTTGTTCTCCTCTTCAAGGTAATTTTATTGCTTTCTTTATTTGTTCTTTGTTGTTTGTTGTTAATTTCTAGTAGTTAATAGTTGTTGTTGTTGTTTAATTAGTTAGTTTTATTGTCATTTTCATGTTTGTTTAGTTGTTTATTTTGATTTCCTTGTTGTTCTTAGTAGTTTAGTTTGTAGTTTTCTAGGTTTTAGTTGTTATTTTTGTTGTTCTTAGTTTTAGGTTTAGTTTATGTATTTTATTGTGGTTTTAATTATGTTTTATTTATTTATGTTTGAGTAGTTAATTTCTAGGGTTTTGAGTGAAACTTCTCAATTCCTCCATGATTGTGGTTTAGTTGTTTTTAGGCTTGGTTGTGATTTTGTCGGTACCTTAGGATTCGGTAATGTTGAATCATATGTTTAGCTAGGATAGGATTCATTGAAGAATCCCCACCGAAGGACCGAAAGGTGAACGTGGGTGATGACTTCCTTTGCCCGATTGATGGAAGGACCACGAAAGTTGGGCCTTCGATCAAGGGAAAGTTACCGGTCTTCGTGATTTTGTGCGTAGGACTCGTTAGATGTGTCGCTGCACGAAAGTGAGTTGTATATGTCTTTCCGGTCATCGTACAAGCTCGAAAGGGTGGTACGATCATAGAACGACCTCCCCTTATCCATGACCTAAGTCTAAGTTCTATTGACTCACAATTCATGGTGGTATGAGTTGTGGATCTCTTACCCTAGTCCCTTTTGTTTTTGTTTCCTTAGTGTAGTTTTAGTTAGTTCTCTCCGCTTCTCGCGACCATCACCCGACCTAGCTTGTTCGACGCTCATGCCTAGATTAGTGCAACGTACCTTCCCCGTGTTTGACACCCCCACTCATACTACGACGGGGGTTTTTATTTGGTAAAGAAATCCCTCCTATCAATGATCAGAGTGAAGGATGAACTCCTTAGGCAGTAGGTAATGTCTCCAATGATCCAAAGCACGAACAAGAGCCAAGAACTCCTTGTCATATGTTGAATATCTCCTTTGAACATCATTGAGCTTTTCACTGAAATAGGCAATGGGACGCCTATTTTAAGACAGAACAGCTCCTATTCCAACTCCGCTAGCATCACATTCAACTTCAAAGACATCATCAAAGTTAGGTAAAACAAGAATAGGTGCAGTAGTAAGCATCTTTTTAGCCTCTTCAAATGCCTTTTGAGCATTCAGATTCCATTCAAACTTGGAGAGCTTAGTAAGTTCAGTGATTGGAGCCATGAGAGTACTGAAATTTCTCACGAATCACCTATAGAAGGAGGCTAATCCATGAAAACTTCTTACTTGCTGGACTGATTGTGGCGTGGGCCACTCTTTGATTGCTTTCACCTTGCTTTCATCAAGTTCAATACCATTACATGACACTTTAAATCCTAAGAATGTTACATAACTAGAAAAGAAATGACATTTCTCTAAATTACCATACAATTGTTCTTTGGACAAAACAGACAAAACATCTCTAAGATGTGATACATGCTCATCATTATCTTTACTGTAAACTAAAATATCATCAAAGTAAACAACTACACAATGACCAATAAAAGGTCTCAACACTTGGTTCATCAAACGCATGAAAATGGAAGGTGCGTTTGTTAAACCAAATGGCATGACAAGCCACTCAAACAATCCTTCTTTGGTCTTGAAAGCAGTTTTCCACTCATCTCCTTCAAAAATACGAATTTGATGGTAGCCACTTTTAAGATCAATTTTTGAAAACACTTTAGCACCATGTAAATCATCTAACAAATCATTTAATCTCGGAATTGGAAACCTGTATTTGATAGTGATTTTATTGATTGGCCTACTGTCCACACACATACGCCATTCTCCATTTTTCTTTGGGACAAGAAGTGTAGGACATGCACATGGGCTTAAGGACTCACGAATCAGACCCTTTGACAACAACTCATTAACTTGTCTCCTTATCTCTTCCGTTTCCTTAGGGTTAGTCCTGTAGGCAGGTTTTTTTGGCAATGTGGAGTCGGGGATCAAGTCAATTTTGTGTTGTATGTCACGCTTAGGAGGTAGGGCATTTGGCATTTCAGTGGGAAAGACATGTGAGAACTCTTTAAGGAGGGAAGTGATTCGAGGGTGTAGGGGTTCTTTTGTGGTGGAAGGGCTGTCCTCAAGGCCGCATAAAATAAGTCCTTTGTGAGACTTAAGTTCATGATATTCAGACATGATTAGGGTTGTGAGGGTGGTTTGTGGGAGGCTACTGTTTTTGTGAGGGACGGTTTTGTGGAGAGGTAAAGAGGTCAACACAATTTTCTTTCCATCTTTGAAAAATGAATATGTATTCTTAAAGCCATCATGCATAACTCTCCTATCAAAGAACCAAGGTCTACCAAGCAGTATATGACACGCATCCATGGGTATTAAATCACAATACAACTCTTCATTATATTTGTTACCAATGCCAAAGGAAATCAGAACTTGTTTATCAACTTGTATGCCTTTTCCTTGATTAAGCCACTGGATTACATATGGATTTTTGTGAGGAGTTGTTTTTAGTCCCAATTTATCCACCATGTTCTGAGATGCCACATTTGTACAACTACCACCATCAATTTTTAAATTACATACCTTGCCTTTGATGGTACAACGAGAATGAAAGATTGCCTCTCGCTGCATATTCTCCTCTTGGCCTACCAAGTTGCTAAGGGCACGCCTTACAACTAGGCATTCTCCTTCATCGGGTCCTAGGAGCACTGCATTAGACTCCTGATCCGTATCTCCAATGTCACCATCTTCATAAACATTTTCATGTTCCTCATCGTCCAAATTTTCATATTCAACTAAAGAAACAACTTTCTTGTTGGGGCATTCAGTTGAAATATGACCAAAACCATGACAACGAAAGCATTTTCGAGGGGGGTTGGAATTTTATGATTTAGGAGGGGGTTGGGCAGAATTACGGTTGGGTTGTGAAGGGTTGTTAGAGGTGTTTTTATGTGGGTCTTGGGAGTGGCGAGAAAATGGAGGGGGGGCTGCTTTAGAGAAGGGACGGAAGGTCTCATTTCCTTTGGCTTTTTGTTGAGCTTCGACCTTGTGAGCTAGGATGACTAACTCTTCCAAAGTTGAATAAGGGTGTAATTCAACAACATGAGCAATTTTTGGATCTAATCCTCCAAGAAAACGAACCAAAGTTTGGGGTTCATCTTCCTCAACATCACACTTCATTGCTAGACCCTCAAAGTCTCTTGCATACTCCTCTACTGATTTTACACCTTGTTTCAAATTATGAAGTTTCTGAAAATTTTCTTGTGTGTAGTAAGTTGGTAAAAACTTACTTTTCATCAATTTCTTCATTATAGGCCATGTTTTAACCTTTTCTTTGCCTTGCCTCTGTCTTTTTGCACAAACATTTGACCACCAAGTGGACGCATACTTTCTGAGTTTCAAAGCAACAATTTTTACCTTCTTGTTTTCTGGTGTGTTTTTGTAATCGAACACTCTTTCTACTGTGCTCAACCATTCAATGAACTCATCTGCATCAAGTCTTCCATCATATTCTGGAATATCAACTTTGATATCATTATTTGGTCTTGATCTCAAAGTTTCATCCTCATCTTCTTCTTCACTACTTTGATCACTTTGAGGAGGTGTGCCTTCTCTTTGTCTAATGAGTCTTCTCATTAAATCTGCCATTTCGGTTTGCATGGTAGCTGATAGGAGGGGTTTTCTTACCAAATAAAAACCCCCTTCGTAGTATGAGTGGGGGTGTCGAACACGGGGAAGGTACGTTGCACTAATCTAGGCGTGAGCGTCGAACAAGCTAGGTCCGGTGATGGTCGCAAGAGGCGGAGAGAACTAACTAAAACTACACTAAGGAAACAAAAACAAAAGGGACTAGGGTAAGAGATCCACAAGTCATACCACCATGAATTATGAATCAATCGAAACTTAGACTTAGGTCGTGGATAAGGGGAGGTCGTTCTATGATCGTACCAATCTTTCAAGCTAGTACGATGACCGGAAAGACATATACAACTCACTTTCGTTCAGCGACACATCTAACGAGTCCAAAGCACAAAATCACGAAGACCATTAACTTTCCCTTGATCGAAGGCCCAACTTTCGTGGTGCTTCCATCAATCGGGCAAAGGAAGTCATCACCCACGTTCACCATTCGGTCCTTCGGTGGGGATTCTTCAATGAATCCTATGTTAGCTAGACACAAGACTCAACATAACCGAATCCTAAGGTACCGACATTATCACAACCAAAGCCAAGAAACAACTAAGCCACAATTATGGAGGATTTGAGAAGTTTCACTCAAACCCTAGAAATTAACTACTCACACATAATAAAAACATAATTAAACTAATAATTATAATTAAAACTAAAACTAATAACATAAACTAAACCTAAAATCTAAGAGCAACAAACATAAACAACAAGAACTAGCTAAAACTATAAGGAATAAGTACATAAAGCAATAAAAAGCAAGTAAAAGAAAGCTATAAAATACCTTGAGATGGAGAACAAGAAGAAGAAGAAGAAGAACAAACTAAGAACTTTGCATAAATTGAAGAACAAAAGTAAATTACAAGAGAAAATGAAGAAGAAAGCTCTTAAAACTAACCTAACCCTAAGTTTGAGCTTCTAACCTCAGCTCTGGAAGAAATGGGAAGAGGGGGGTATATAAAGTGCTCCCCAAAAATTCACGAAAAATGACCTAAAACAGATTAAATGATACGAACAGGGCCTTTTCAGCGGGCGCTGGGCATAAGTCAGCGGGCGCTGGGCCTCTCCAGAGGGCGCTGGAAAGGTCTCAGCGGGCGCTGGAGCCAAAAATGAGTTACTAACTGTTCTGGCCAGTTCAGCGGGCTCTTGGACATCTCAGCGAGCGCTGAAGGGGTCTCAGCGGGCGCCGGAAATGTCTTAGCGGCCGCTGGAGAGCTTGATATTCAGTTTTAAAAATGTCATAACTCCTTCATTTCTTATCAGAATTTAGCTTATGACTAGGCGTTTCGAAGCTATCGAAACGAGCTGTAACGTCCAACTTGAATCTCTTTAGAATGATAAGTATGTAAAAAGTTATGGCCTTTCAAAGTTGACCTATGCTCCAAAAGTGGTGATTGTGATTTTGGCTTTATTGCAGCACACTTCTCAAAGCTTCTCGGGACCTCTCACGAACCTTGTCGGCTTTCAAGAATTGATCGAAAACACGCAAAACACCTACATGAATGAACGCAACGCATAAGTAACGCAAAAGAGCTCAATTATTAGCAAAAACGACAAGAAAAGACATTATTCAATGAAAACGCAACTAAGACCTAAACTAAGCTAAAAAGGCCTAAAACTAATAAAACTAAGCCTAAAAGCAACTGAAAACAAGTGAAAAGAGCACGGGAAATAGGTCCTAAAATGGACCTATCAGTAGCCATTTGAGCCTTTAAGCTCTCCTTCTCTTCTTCATTTTTCTGTAAATATTCTTGCCAATTTGGAGGAGGGTTTGCCATTTTTTTTTTTTTTGGTTTTGAATGAAAGAACGGTGGGGCTGTTTTGGGGGTGTTTGGATGATTGGAGCTAATTTTGTCGAGGAGAAAGGTGGCTAGACCTGCATGGGCCACCAAATGTTGTAACCTTGTTGTAGCACAAGAAGATTACAAGGGACTAGCCACTAAAAAGGATAGATAGAAGCAAGCTCAAAGATGGATACAGAAATTACCACCACCTTCGATAACTTGGGCAGCAATTTGTCGACTTTGGATATAGAAAATCACCACCAAATTCTTCAAATTGATTCCTAAGAACACAACCTAATTTTGCCAAGAATTAGACAAGCAAAGGAGAAAGTTTTCGGATTTCTCAGAGAAATACCAAAGACAAGTTTTTTTTTTTTTTTTTTTCAGAATTCAAGTTGTTTTTCATTGATGCTCAAAGCTCATATTTATAATACAACTTAAGGCTAGCAAAATCAGAATCTAAAGATAAGAGGATTACATTTTGATGGTGCAAAATCAACCATTGTAATCTAATCAGATTCTAAGGATAAGAGGATAATATTTTCATGGTGCAAAATCTTCCTTATAAGTTACAAGATAAGATGGGGCTGATTGCTTGGCTCTTCTTGAAACTTGTTGCTCTTCATTAATTCTTTTGACTCTTTAGTTGCTTGGTAATTTCAGCCTTGAATGCTTCACTTGATTCACCTTTTGAAATTTGCAAAATTTGACTAAACTGATTTCTAGTTAATTGATAATAATCAAGGATGATTAATTACCAAATAACTTACATACTTCCTAATTTAATTAAAACCAAAATATTCGACTATATAATAAAATCTGAAAATTTAAAATAACAACTTAAAATAAAAAAAAAACAGACCGAAAGTAAATTAATAAACAAAGTTAAAATGGACCTGTGTTGGATGAAAAGTTAATCCGACCATGTCATGTAAGCCTTGAGTTACCATTGTCACAAGCTTCCCATTTTGGATCATGGATGTTGGGGGTCGGATCACATCATTCTCCTCCTCTTTTGAGGAGTTTGCCCTCAAACTTGGCAACTCTTCAAATTCATCAAAATATGGGGATAAGTCTTGCACATTAAAAGTGGGTGACACTCCATAATCTCCAGGCAGTTGACGCAAAACTGAGTGTCTTGCCCGAAGGAAAACAACAAACAAATAATAACACAAAAATAAAAAAACTGAGTATGATCGACTCTACCCCGTAAAATGGGTTTTAGTTTAAAAACAGTTGACGCACAAGAAACATCAAGCATTAACTGAACCATAATTAACCAATTCACAAATTTTAGACCAATTATAAATCAAGATTATTAATTGGGAAAGTGAACGCGATAGGGCCTCTTTCATCCCGCCTCGGACATTTCGGCCTGGCCTGCCGCTTGTCAACAGAGTGTCCCGAGTGTATACACCCCTCACAGAACTGATGTGTATCCGCAAGTGCACGCCAAAAGTTCAGGAGGAGGACGAAAGCAAATTATAATAGTTACAATGATTCAACGACTATACAACACATGTCCGACCTATTGCGTGTCCGCCACAACAATAGGCCCACATTGGGTATTCCCCAATGAGACACTGTTCGTGACCCTAATAGTTCGTCACCGTTCGGGCTACTTTCCCTTTGAAGATTATTTCACTTTAAGTTTGGGTTCATTTGGTTTTGAAAATCATTTGAGTGAGAACAACAAACTCAAAATAAATCAATGATCCCAAAATTTCCAGTTTAAGAATTCTGCATGAGTAATCAAACCATAAGGCAAACTTGCCAATACAATTTCAACAACTCGTAACTCATCGTTCATTCATAGACACCACTTATACTTTTGAGTCAAAGCAAGTTCAAATATTCACCAATCCATAACCAAATTCTATGACGTAAATAATTCATTAAACAATGACAATCAAAGAATTGCTAAGAGCGTCAAACTTTTCGAAATCATGTTCATAGAGGAAAATTTCGAAATTAATATACTTATAATCATACTTTTCGAAAATACATATGTATATATGTACTAAATAATTTTCAAAAATAGTAGAATAAGATTACATAAAACAATTGAAGATTTTAAGTTGTAAAAATCATAACATAAATACGTAGTACAATTTCGAAAATTAGAAATAATATTTTCAATCCATAAGAGTATATTTTCGAAAATTTCAGATTTTATAAATAAAATAAATAAGCTTCTTTTGGACTTCTAATAGGTGTTTGGTACACAAATTATATAATCTAAAACACATGTACACAACCCTTAGTCCAAAAACAAGTTTTATTTTGATTTTCGAAAATAACGAAAGCATAATTAAGCCATTATGAAAATCTGGACAACAACTATATTTGGCATAAAATTCCCTTAAAACCATCACAATAGCACTCTATAACACACCTAAAAACATTCCTTGAATGCCCATACTTCCACACGAAACAATACTACTTTGCACACAAATAATCATAATTTTACGTCATCAAAACAACCTTAAATACAATAACTTCTTAAGCATGCATATAGCTTCTACTAAAACATAAATAAACATAACTTTAAAACATTAAAACTACGCTAGAACATAACACTAAGCATGCTAAAACATAAAGCGTAAAAACAATCCAATCTAGACTAAGCACAAAAGAACCTAGGGGCTAAAGAAAGCGGTAGACATCGAAGCATACCTCAACGTCTGGAAGACTACTTTAAGTTCGCTCCCTCCTCAGAAAAATAACTCAATTCTCTTAGTTATTCTTCCGTGAAAAATTGTCAATTGCTTCCCTTGGATTTCATAAAAAATCGTTGGTTCCAAGGTGAGTGCGTTTAGTTGGACTTCCACTTGTCCACGCTCCACAACTTCCAAGTTAAGCTTCTGAAATTCATTGCAAAGTGCTTTCATCATCACCATAACACATAGTGAATGACTCACCTTTCGACTTAATGTGTCGGCTACTTTGTTTGCCTTTCCCTCGTGATAAGCAATCTCCAAATCGTAATCCTTTATAAGCTCCAACCATCTTCTCTATCGCATATTCAACTCCTTCTGAGTGAATATGTACTTCAAACTCTTGTGGTCGGTGTAGATCTTACATCTCACACCGTAAAGATAATGTCTCCAAATCTTTAGAGCGAAAATTACCGCTCCCAATTCCAAATCATGGGTGGCATAATTCTGCTCGTACTGCTTCAGTTGCCGTGAAGCATATGCTACAACTTTTCCATGTTGCATGAGCACGCAACCTAATCCCTTCTTTGATGCGCCACTATAAATCTCAAACCCGTCACTTCTAGAGGGAAGTGTTAGTATCAGTGTCGTAGTCAACCTCTTCTTTAACTCTTGGAATGCGTGTTCACACTTCTCATCGCACTGAAATTTCATGGTTTTCTTAATCAAGTTGGTCATTGGTTGTGCTATTTTTGAAAAATCTTGAACAAACCGTCGGTAATAACTGACCAAACCTAAGAAACTTCGTACTTCCGTTACATTCGTTGGCTGTGTCAATCAGAAACTGCTCTAATCTTGGATGGATCAACCGAGACTCCTTCTCTCAAGATCACATGACCAAGAAATGCAACCTTATCCAACAAATATTCACACTTTGAGAACTTCGCATACAACTCCTTTTCCCGAAGTACTTGTAATATCTTCCTTAAGTGCTCCTCGCGTACCTCATTACTCCGTGAATACACCAAAATATCGTCGATAAAGACGACAACAAAACTATCCAAATAGGGCTTGAATGTCCTATTCATGAGATCCATGAACGCGGCTGGGGCATTAGTGAGTCCAAAAGGCATTACGGTGAACTCTTAATGTCCATACCTTGTTCGGAAAGTTGTCTTAGGAATATCATCCTCCGATATCCTCAGCTGGTAATAACCCGATCGCAGATCGATCTTTGAAAACGTAGTGGCATCCTTCAATTGATCGAAAAGATCATCGATCCTAGGAAATGGGTATCTATTCTTTATCGTGCCATCCTTCTTTTTAACGAACAGCACTGGTGCTCCCCAGGGTGAAACATTGGGTCTAATGTATCCTTTATCCAATAATTCCTCCAATTACACCTTTAGTTCCTTCATTTCTGTTGGTGCCATTCTGTAGGTCACCTTCGAGATCGCTCCCGTCCCCGGTACTAAGTCTATCTTGAACTCCATCTCCCTTACTGGTGGCATCCCCGGGATTTCTTCCGAAAATGCATCTTCTTATCTTTCTTTCCATGTTTGAGGCCTTAGCATATGCCTCCGCAAAAGTCTCAGAGGTATTTCCTCCTAACCTTTTTTGAAGTCGAAAAGCCAAACCATTTTCAAACTTTTGAACCTTGGCCCTCTCGTCAGGTACCACATTAGGACAAAGCTTGGCCAACTTATTGAACTTGTCGGCATACTATTGTACGTTCATCAACCCTCCTTGATTCAATCTTCCAAACTCATTAAACTTCTGCCTTCGAATGTGCTCGGGAAAGAAACATGATCGAAGAGCTATTTTGAATTCCTCCCAACCAAACTCTTCTTGGGCTCTCAATGCTACTCCCTCACTTTCCCACCAAGTATCTGCTTGCTACCTCAAATAAAAAGTGTCTTGGTTTACCTTTTGGTTTTCAGGAGTTCCGGCTACGATAAACATTGTATCAAATTCCCTAATTCAGTTTTCGACCAACATTGGGTCCTCGTCTCCGACAAGCAAAGGTGGTTTAAGGGCAGAAAGCTTTTTGGCCATTGTGGCTTGAGGTTCGTCATTGTTGTTTTGGTTTACTTGGTTCCGACAAGCAAAGGTGGTTAAAGGGCAGAAAGCTTGTTAAATCAAATGAAAGTCAAATTTTTTCAAAAAAATGGTAATTGCTTAAAATAAAGCTAATTAAGCTTATCAAATCAAATGAAAGTCAACTGCATTCAAACATAGCTTATTAAATCAAATGAAAGTCAACTTCTTTGAAAAAATGCTAATTGTTTCAAATAACGTTTAAGCTTAATGATTAAGCTTCCACTCAATTGCATTCAAACAAAGCTAATTTAATTATAATAAAGTTTATTGAATCAAATAAAAATAAATTGCATTCAAACATAGCTTGTTAAATCAAATGAAAGTCCACTTTTTTCAAAAAAAAAATTGTAATTGCTTAAAATAAATCTTAAGCCTAATGATTAAGATTTCACTCAATTGCATTCAAACAAAGAAAATTTGATTCGAATAAAGCTTATTGTAACAAATGAAAGTCAACTTCTTTCAAAAATGGTAATTGTTTCAAATAAAGTTTAAGCTTAATGATTAATATTCTACTTAATTGCTTTCAAACAAAGCTTATTTGATTCGAATTAAGCTTATTGAATCAGATGAAAGTCAGTTGCATTCAAACATAGCTTATTGAATCAAATGAAAATCAACTTCTTTAAAAAATGGTAATTTTTCAAATAAAGCTTAAGTTTAATGATTAAGATTCCAATCAATTGCTTTCAAACAAAGCTAATATTATTCGAATAAATCTTATTATATCAGATGAAAGTCAATTGCATTCAAACAAAACTTATTAAATCAAATGGCAACTATTTCAAATAAAGCTTAAGCTTAATGATTAAGATTCCACTCAATAGCATTCAAACAAAGCTAATTTGATTTGAATAAAACTTACTGAATCACATTAAAATCAAATGATTTAAACATAGCTTATTGAATCAAATGAAAGTCAATTGCATTCAAACATAGCTTACTGAATCAAATGAAAGTTAACTTCTTTTAAAAAAATAGTAAATGTTTCAAATAAAGTTTAAGCTTAATGATTAGGATTCTACTCAATTGCTGTCAAACAAAGCTAATTTGTTTCGAATAGAGCTTATTAAATCGAATGAAAGTCAATTGCATTCAAACATAGCTTATTGAATCAAATGTAAGTCAACTTCTTTCGAAAAATGGTAATTGTTAAAAATAAAACTTAAGCTTAATGATTAAAATTCCACCAAATTGCATTCAAACAAAGCTAATTTAATTTGAATAAAACTTATTGTATCAGATGAAAGTCAATTGCATTCAAACAAAACTTATTAAATCAAATGAAAGTCAACTTCTTTCAAAAAATGGTAATTATTTCAAATAAAGCTTAACCTTAATGATTAAGGTTCCACTCAATACCATTCAAACAAAGCTAATTTGATTCGAATAAAAATTACTGAATCAAATGAAAGTCAAATGATTTAAACATAGCTTATTAAATCAAATGAAAGTCAATTGCATTCAAACATACCTTATTGAATCAAATGAAAATCAACTTTTTAAAAAAAATGGTAAATGTTTCCAATAAAGTTTAGGCTTAATGATTATGATTCTACTCAATTGCTTTCAAACAAAGCTAATTTTATTCGAATACATCTTATTAAATCAAATGAAAGTCAATTGCATTCTAACATAGCTTATTGAATCAAATGAACGTCAAATTCTTTCAAACAATAGTAATTGTTTCAAATAAATCTTAAGCTTAATGATTAAGCTTCCACTCAGTTGCAGTCAAACAAAGCTAATTTGATTAGAATAAAGCTTATTGAATGAAATAAAACTAAACTGCATTCAAACATAACTTATTTAATCAAATGAAAGTCCACGTTTTTCAAAAACATGGTAATTCCTTAAAATAAAGCTGAAGCTTAATGATTAAGATTTCACTCATTTGCATTCAAACAAAATTAATTTGATTCGAATAAAGCTTATTGTAACAAATGAAAGTCAATTGCATTCAAACATAGCATAATGAATCAATTTAAAGTCAACTTATTTCAAAAAATGGTAATTATTTCAAATAAATTTTAAGCTTCATGATTAATATTCTACACAATTGCTTTCGAACAAAGCTTATTTGATTTGAATCAATCTTATTGAATCAAATGAAAATCGGTTGCATTCAAACATAACTTATTGAATTAAATGAAAGTCAGCTTCTTTAATAAAATGGTAATAGTTAAAAATAAAGTTTAAGCTTAATGATTAAGCTTCCACTCAATTGCATTCAAACAATACTAATATGATTCAAATAAATCTTATTGAATCAAATAAAAGTAAATTTCATTCAAACATAGCTTGTTAAATCAAATGAAAGTCAACTTTTTTTTAAAAAATCGTAATTGTTTAAAATAATGCTTAAGCTTAATGATTAAGATTACACTCAATTACATTCAAACCAAGCTAATTTGATTCGAATAAACCTTATTGACATGTAACAAATGAAAATCAATTGCATTCAAACATAGCTTATTGAATCAAATGAAAGTCAACTTCTTTCAAAAAAAGGTAATTATTTCAAATAACGCTTAAGCTTAATGATTAAGCTTCCACTCAATTGCATTCAAACAAAGCTAATTTTATTCAAATAAAGCTTATTGAATCAAATGAAAGTCAGTTGTATTCAAACATAGCTTGTTCAATCGAATGAAAGTCAACTTTTTAAAAAAAGTGGTAATTGTTTAAAATAAGGCTCAAGCTTAATGATTAAGATTTCACTCAATTGCATTTAAACAAAGCTAATTTGATTCGAATAAAGCATATTGTAACAAATGAAAGTCAATTACATTCATGTATAACATATTGAATCAAATGAAAATCAACTTCTTTCGAAAATGGTAATTGTTTCAAATAAAGTTTAAGCTTAATGATTAATATTCTACACAATTGCTTTCAAACAAAGCTTATTTGATTCGAATGAAGCTTATTGGATCAAATGAAAGTTAGTTGCATTCAAACATAGCTTATTGAATCAAATGGAAGTCAACTTCTTTATTAAAATGGCAATTGTTAAAAATAAAGCTTAACCTATATGATTAAGCTTCCACTCAATTGAATTCAAACAATACTAATTTGATTTAAATAAAGCTTATCGAATCAAACAAAAGTAAATTGCATTCAAACATAGCTTGTTAAATCAAATGAAAGTCAACTTTTTTCAAAAAAAAATTGTAATTGTTTAAAATAATGCTTAAGCTTAATGATTAAGATTTCGCTCAAGTGCATTCAAATAATGCTAATTTGATTCGTATAAAGCTTATTGTATCAAACGAAAGTCAATTGCATTCAAACATAGCTTATTGTATCAAATGAAAGTCAACTTCTTTCAAAAAAATGGTAATCTTTTCAAATAACGCTTAAGCTTCCACTCAATTGCATTCAAACAAAGCTAATTTTATTCGAATAAAACTTATTGAATCAAATGAAAGTCAGTTGCAATCAAACATAGCTTGTTAAATCGAATGAAAGTCATTTTTTTTCAAAAAAAAAGTAATTGTTTAAAAGTAAGCTTAAGCTTAATGATTAAGATTTCACTCAATTGCATTCAAACAAAGCGAATTTGATTCGAATAAAGCTTATTGTAACAAATGAAAGTCAATTACATTCAAACAAAGCTTATTAAATCAAATGAAAGCCAACTTTTTTCAAAAAATGGTAACTATTTCAAATAAAGCTTAAGCTTAATGATTAAGATTCCACTCAATAGCATTGAAACAAAGCTAATTTGATTCGAATAAAACTTAATGAATTAAATGAAAGTCAATTGATTCAAACATAGCTTACTGAATCAAATGAAAGTCAATTACATTCAAACATAGCTTATTGAATCAAATGAAAGTCAACTTCTTTGAAAAAAATAGTAAATATTTCAAGTAAATTTTAAGCTTAATGAGTAGGATTCTACTCAATTGCTTTCAAACAAAGCTAATTTTGTAACACCCCGCATTTTAGCAACGACGTTATTAGTGATAACGTCGTAAACAGGTAGTTACCAATCGATTTATTAAGCAAGAAAATAACTAAAACTCATGGAAATAATACTTTTATTAATAATAATGGAATCCCAAATTACAAAAGGTTAAATAAACCATAAATCTAGTTCTAAAAACTGAAATAAAAACCTATTGCTAAAGCAGGATATAAAAATAGGGGCCTAAACGCTCATCAACTCATCCTGTTTACCTGCAAAATAAAGTTGGGGGTCCGCCATCAGTGGCGAGTAACTAGATTGTCCTACTTAGAAGTAGGACCACATTACATACAATAATAGGAATAGAGCACAGGAACAACGATGAACACCGGTCACAAGTTCAACAACAGAGTTAGCAGCGAAAACATACTAGATATCCATTACAACATCAAACGAATCAAGTTAGAACACGTTCTTCCAAGTTTACATGCACAATCACAAATTCAATATCAAGATAAGACAATGCTCGGTCTACAACCGATACAAGACAACAACAAAGGACTTGCCCCGCACGATTCATCACTTATGAACCGATAGACGCGCGATCTTTAACCGCTCGACGCACGATCTTTAACCGTTCGACAAGACTCTGACACACAATCAATCACACAAAACTTGCCCCACATGATCTTTAACCGCTCGACGCACGATCTTTAACTATTCGACATGACTCGACTCAACAAGACTCAAAAGACTCCAAACAAGATCATACAACTCGTCATTTATCACCACGCATCCCCCGGCCATCAAGACAAGATCCAAACGAACTCACAATCCAAACTTGACATTATATAAACACGCATAAACTCAAACAAGATCATAATTCAAGATTCAACAAGTTTAAACAACAATACAAGGATCAAAATCAATGCTTTAAGTCCTCAATCACACGCATGAACATACTCCACCAACGAAACAAGATTCCAACTATAAACTTCAAGATTCATAAGGTTCAATAACAAGATTTGATAACAAGATTCAATTTAGAAATAACTTGAAAACTGCTTACAAAGATTTATAAAATCGGTTCATAAAACAAAGTAAAAATCGATGCTTTTAAACACTAAGGTACACGAATAAAACAAGAGTTAAACAATACAAGAATACTTACAAGAATCAAGATAAAAATTCATGCTTTGGCAACATATATAACACACGCATAAAACTAATCAAGAACTAAGCAAGAATTCAAGAATCAACATAGTAAATCATGCAAGAATTCCAAAACAAGATTAAAGATCATAGCAACATATAAAGATTAATCCAAAACTATGAAATAAGGATCAAGAACTCGAACTAAAACACCCTAGCAACTTGGCTCTCACTCGTACAACACAACAACAACTGGTAACATGAATTCTAAACCTAGTATTCTATGCAACCCAATCATTATCCTAAGTAGAAGAATCTAGTTACATATTGAAGAACACTTCAAAAAACACGCCCAAACTCACGGCTTAGTCGAGCAAGGCACGGCCAACGCACCACCACACGGTTCACTAGCAAGAAAAGGATTATAATCTGCAAAAGGGTTTAACCAGTTAGATTAAGAAAGAAAGAATTGAAAAGAAAAGAGATTGAGAGAGATTTGGCCTAAGGCCGTGTGATACCAAGAGGAGAAAGAAAAGAGTGTTTTGCTTGAGCTTTGATCTTATGATCAGTAATTAATAAAAGGGTGGGGTTTTGAAGTATAACTAGGATAAAGGGTTTACTAATTAATAGGAGTTAGGAAGGAAATTAATCATAGGGGGGCCGGCTAAGGTAGATGGTTGTAGGGAGTTTATGATCTCCTAAAATGTAGAAAGGAAAATAGGAGAATAAAAATAGGATTTTTAGGATTGAACAAAATAGATAAGAATTGTTGATTATGGATAGTAAAACAATTTAATTAAGACAAAGAAAATAAAAGGAACTTAACATCATAAGGCCGGTTTTTGGGGAAAGAAGTATGGGTTTTGGGCTTGCTTCAACAAATATCAAATTAAATCTGTTGGCCCAATTTAGAATGTTGGGTTTCAAGGCTTAATTTCTCATGAAATTTTACGGCCCAAAAATCCGGGTTGTTACAAATTTGATTCGAATAGTAGAGCTTATTAAATCAAATGAAAATCAATTGCATTCAAACATAGCTTATTGAATCAAATGAAAGTCAACTTCTTTCAAAAAATGGTAATTGTTAAAAATAAAGCTTAAGCTTAATGATTAAGATTCCACTCAATTGCATTCAAACAAAGCTAATTTGATTCGAATAAAGCTTAGTGTATCAGATGAAAGTCAATTGCATTCAAACAAAGCATATTAAATCAAATGAAAGTCAACTTCTTTCAAAAAATGGTAATTATTTCAAATAAAACATAAGCTTAATGATTAAGATTCCACTCAATACCATTCAAACAAAGCTAATTTGATTTGAATAAAACTTACTGAATCAATTGAAAGTCAATTGATTCAAACATAGCTTATTGACTCAAATGAAAGTCAATTGCATTCAAACATAGCTTATTGAATCAAATGACAGTCAACTTTTTCAAAAAATGGTAAATGTTTCAAATAAAGTTTAAGCTTAATGATTAGGATTCTACTCAATTGCTTTCAAACAAAGTTAATTTGATTCGAATAAAGCTTATTAAATCAAATGAAAGTTAATTGCATTCAAACATAACTTATTGAATCAAATGAACGTCAACTTCATTCAATAAATAGTAATTGTTTCAAATAAAGCTTAAACTTAATGATTAAGCTTTCACTCACTTTCACTAGTGGAAAAATCTCTATTAGCATTGTGCATTTTAGCCTATTAGCATCGTGCATTTGGCGTTACAAATGAAGCCATTACAAATAACCAACTTATTTGGATCGTGCATTCAAAGGCACGATCCAAATAGGAAAATATAAAATGAAATGATATTTATTTATTTATTTATTTTTTTGAAAAATAAATTATATTTATTATAATAAAATAAAATAATATTTAATATTATAATACAATCGAATTGTGCCTTTTGCATAGAGTTCTAGGCTACACTCGGGCAATTTGGAACCCGGCTTTTAGGCACGCATACATATCATACACCCAGTATATATATTCATTAATAAAATTGATCATATATATAAATATGTACAATATATATACTAGTACAAACACCAATTCTGATCCATACAAAAAGTACATTGAATACAGTTTCCTGAAAGGTCCAATATGTAGCCTGTAAAAAACGATTCTAGGCAAAAATAGAGACTTACATATACAAATTAATAAAAAAACCCACTAATAATAAAATCCTTAACTCAACATAAAGGGACGAAAGAACCTCGCCCATTGCTCCCGTACTTCATCCATCTCCACTTTTGTGTATGGATCATTTCTTCGAATAAACTCCTTCAAAATAATGTAAATCAAATCAATTTAAACCAATCTTCATAGATGTACTATAATATTTTTATTATCAATTTAGAACTTAATGGCACAACACTAAGGCAATTTAGAACGAAAACAAGGAAAAAGGTCATTTTTCGCTACTTTTGGGTGTTTCCGTTCCCATTCCACACTAATGAACCTAATTAGAACTTATTGGCACGACACTAGGCAATTTAGAACGAAATAAGTGAAAACGGTCATTTTTCGCTACTTTTGGGTGTTTCCCTTCCCATTTCCACACTAATGAACCTAATTCATATCTCTAAGCTTCTTTCATGTACTATAGAAAATTTATTATCAATTTAGAACTTATTGGCACGACACTAGAGCAATTTAGAACAAAAACAAGAGAAAAATGTCATTTTTCACTAATTTTGGGTGTTTCCGTTCCCATTTCCACACTAATGAACCTAATTCAAATTTCTAAGCTTCATTGATGTAATATAACAATTTTATTATCAATTTAGAACTTATTGGCATGACACTAGGGCAATTTAGAACGAAAACAAGTGAAAAAGGTCACTTTTCGATACTTTTGGGTGTTTTCGTTCCCATTTCCACACTAATGAAACTATTGCATCTTTCTAAGCTTCGTTCATGTACATTAACAATTATATTATCAATTTAGAACTTATTGGCACGACTCTGGGCAAGACTAGGGAATTTTGGAACGAAAACTAGTGAAGCGTGTCATTTTTGGTTACTTTTGGTTGTTTTCGTTCCCACTTTGACACTAATCAACATATTTCATGTTTCTAAGCTTCATTTCCTTACAACAACATTCATATGATCAACTGAGAACTTATTGGCACGATTCTAGGCAACAAAAGGGCATTTTGGAGCGAGAACTAGTGAAACAGGACATTTTTGGCTACTTTTGAGTGTTTTCGTTTCCATGTGCACACTACTCTACCTATTTCATGTTTTTAAGCTTCATTCATGTATTATAACATTTTTATTATCAATTTAGAACTTATTTACATGATTCTAGGCAACACTAGGGCATTTTGGAACGAGAACTAGTGAAAAAGGTCATTTTTCGCTACTTTTGGGTGTATTCGTTCCTATTTCCACACTAATGAACCTATTTCATCTTTCTAAGCTTCGTTCATGTACATTAACAATTATATTATCAATTTAGAACTTATTTACATGATTCTATGCAACACTAGGGTATTTTGGAACGAGAACTAGTGAAACAGATCATTTTTGGCTACTTTTGGGTGTTTTCATTCCCATTTTGGGCTCTATTGAAACTATTTCATCTTTCTAAGCTTCGTTGGAAGCGTTTTTCAAATTCCTTATACATTTTTCGCTACTTTTGAGTGTTTTCGTTCCCATGTGCACACGACTCTACCTATTTGATGTTTTTAAGCTTCATTCATTTATTATACCAATTTTTGGCTACTTTTGAGTGTTTTCGTTCCCATTATATTTCAACATAACTGCTTAAATTTCTTAAATCCTCCAACATGCTTAAATTAGAACCAATTCAACATACATGGTCCAACTCACCATTACATTCTCTGTAAAGGGTGACTATCTCATACATGTATCGCATAACGTAGTAGCCACACTCAGTCCCACCACTTTGTTGCGGACACTAGCAATATTACATAAAAAATTTAATATATGGATGTAATAGGAGCTAATTAAGAATTACAATCAATCATGCAATTCTAGCTAAATAAGACCTAATTAATTTGGATAATTTGTTTAGTTATCGTTTTAATTAAGAATTGAGTTCTTTTCAATTATTTTATCATTAAAAGGAAGAAAGGATTAAAAAAATATTTCTAAAAAAGAGATCACATGTAATGGGAGCTCATTTCTATGGTTTAATTTAATATATGGATGTAAAACGTAGCTCTTTTATTGACATCATGTTAGGCAAATATTGACTTTTCATTATGCTCTCAATGAGGTAAAATCAGAAAACTAAACTTGGCATAGAATATGTAAAAACAAACTAAACTACACACTATAAAATAATATCTTCTAAAGTGTTTTTATACTCATAAAAAATTAGTTAATTAATAATTTACTAATTAGCATTCAAGCATTTTGAAAAACACCTTGTGGGCATGAACTAGTAATGTTGTTTTCCATTCAAACAACACAATAAAAGTATATCAAAAGTATTTTAGACCAAAATTGAACCATAAATCAACAATTTTGCAACAAAACATTGAAACTAATTGAATAATTAACAATAAAAACTTATTATCAATTCATGTACAATTACATTTACATTAATTACCATTGAATAGGAAAGAACTCACTTTTAATTTGTACCAAAATATCAAATAAAATAGTTCAAATTTTTTTACAAGTTAACCATAACACACTTAAAAATAATTGAAGATAAAATTGGAAAACTAATCTGGGCATACAACAAGCTAAGTTACACACTATAAAGTCCACTCTTCTAAATTGTTTTTATAACCTTAAAAAAGTTGCTAATAATATAGTAATTACCATTCAAGCATTTTGACAAACACCTTGTGGGCATGAACTACTAATGTTGATTTTACAAATACTAAAATAATAATTATCCACCTTAGTAAAAGACATAAACTATTTGCATACATTATTGGTGATTTCACAACATATATATTTATTTTTTATGTGGGGTTGAGTAAAAAATAAGGTCTAGCATTAATTTTTATGTTTTACCGCACTTAAAGTGCGCGCGCCTCATATCTAAAAAGCGTGCACCTTCGCCTCATATACATTATGAACTTCAAAAATCAATCATGATTATGTACATTTTGAACTTAAAAAAATATAATAATCGATATTTGAAATAAGCTTTTCTTAATTGTCTCTATTTCCCATAAAAATTAGCAAATAATATACTAATTATCATTCAAGCATTTTGACAAATACGTTGTAGGCATGAACTAGTAATATGATTTTTCATGTAACAAACATAATAAAAGTGAATCTCAAGCATTTTTCAACAAAATTGAACCCTAAATTAACAATAATTACCAAAAATTCATACTAATTTAATATCCAACAACAATAACAACATACTATATATTAAAAGAAAGGAAAAAAAAACTGAATTATACCTGATGTGGTGGTCGGAGGAAGCAGCAGTGCGGTGCGTGGGGCGTCGAGAAGGTGGTGGCCAGAGCTGGAAGAAGGTGGTGGTGGCAGACGGTGCGAGCCAGTGGCACAACAGCCCGCAACAACGAATTGAATGAACGCACAGGCACTGCAGCACGAACGAAACGCAGAGCCGCCAGTGGTCGGAGGAAGCACGTACTGCAGGCACTGAATGGTGGTGGTGAGATGGCGGTGGCTGACTGTGAAGCACCGCAGCAGAGGCGGAAGGCAGTGAGGAGGTCGCGGTTGGAGCAGATCGAGGCACGAATTGAAGAAGCTAAGGGGTTGTAAACTTTTAAAAAAAATTTGAGAAGTGAATGAATAAGGGGGAAAAATCTGATTTTTAGCTAAAAATTTTGCATCGTGCCTTAGTATGCACGATCCAAATAGTGCACTATTTGGATCGTGCATACTAAGGCAAGATGCAAATAATGCACTATTTGGATCGTGCATACTAAGGCACGATACAAATACCTGTTATTTGGATCGTAAATGAGTAGGCACGATGCAAATAGGCAGTTACAAATACCAATTTTATTCAAACAAAGCTAATTTGATTATAATAAATGTTATTGAATCAAATAAAAGTAAACTACATTCAAACATAGCTTGTTAAATCAAATGAAAGTAAACTTTTTTCAAAAAAATGGTAATTGCTTAAAATAAAGCTTAAGCTTAATGATTAAGATTTCACTCAATTGCTTTCAAACAAAGCTAATTTGATTCGAATAAAGCTTATTGTAACAAATGAAAGTCAAGTGCATTCAAACATAGCATATTAAATCAAATGAAAGTCAACTTCTTTCAAAAATCGTAATTGTTTCAAATTAATTTTAAGCTTAATGATTGATATTCCGTACAATAGCTTTCAAACAAAGCTTATTTGATTCGAATCAAGCTTATTGAATCAAATGAAAGTCGGTTGCATTCAAACATAGCTTATTGAATCAAATGAAAGTCAACTTCTTTAATAAATTGTAATTGTTAAAAATTAAGCTTAAGCTTAATGGTTAAGCTTCCACTCAATTGTATTCAAATAATACTAATTTGATTCAAATAAAGCTTATTGAATCAATTAAAAGTAAATTGCATTCAAACATAGCTTGTTAAATCAAATGAAAGTCAACTGTTTTAAAAAAAATGGTAATTGTTTAAAATAAAGCTTAAGCTTAATGATTAAGATTTCACTCAATTGCATTCAAACAAACCTAATTTGATTCGAAAAAAGCTTTTTGTAACAAATGAAAGTCAATTGCATTCAAACACATCTTATTGAATCAAATGAAAGTCAACTTATTTCAAAAAATGGTAATTGTTTCAAATAACGCTTAAGCTTAATGATTAAGCTTCCATTCAATTCCATTTAAACAAAGCTAACTTGATTCGAATAAAGCTTATTGAATCAAATGAAAGTCAGTTGCATTCAGACATAGCTTATTAAATCAAATGAAAGTCAACTTCTTTCAGAAATTGGTAATTGTTTCAAATAACGCTTAAGCTTAATGATTAAGCTTAATTGTTTCAAAGAACGCTTAAGCTTAATGATTTTTGGGCCGTAAAATTTCGTGTAAAATTAAGCCTTTAAATCTCAATCATCCGATCTGGACCCAAAGACTTAATTTTTATTTAATTGAAACTAGCCCAAAACCCATGTTTGACTTCTCCTAGCCGGCCCTTTTCTTGATTTTTATTTAATTTGATTTATTTATTTACCTTAATTATTTAATTACATCTATTTTATTTAAAACCTAAAAACTCTACTTTTATCTCCTAACAACCCTACTAAAATTTAGGAAATCAAACCCACATTTATTCTATTTGGCCGGCCCCTCTTATTGTTTACCCTTATTTCACTTCCTATTTTATCTCGTAAAATATAGTAATTAACTCCTAAAATCCATCCTATTATTTAGTAGTTCATGTACTAAAATCTAGTAATATATATAATCCTATAAAAAAAATCCACCCTTTATCCCTTACCCATTATTTACAATTCATCACTTAAAACAAAACCCCTCTTTTCCCCTCCATATCTCACGGCAACTTCAAACCCCCAAAGACCACAAATTCATCTTCCATCTCTTCAAATCAAACACCTTCATCAAAGAAAGATGAAACTACAAACTTTGAAGATCAAAGCGAGATTTGTGCATTGATTGCCTTGCCTGGAGCCGTGCTTGGACGAGTGAGCCTTGTGACTTGGGCGAGTTCTTGTGCATGATTTTTATGTAGTTTCTTAATTAAGGTAACTAGATCTCTTCTACTTAGGAATAGGGTTAGATTGCATAGGATAATAGGATTAGATAATTTGTTGTATTTGCTCATGTCTTGCGTGTATAACCGAGTAGCTAAGATGGATTACTTTTGTTTCTTGATGCTTACTCTTGAACTTTGATGATCTTTCTTGATGGTTTGATGAAGTTTGATGTGATTGGGATTATTTGTTCTTTTAATTTTGGAATCAAGCTGACGAATTCTTGGATTCACTTGGACTTTGGAATCATGCGTGTATTTTGTTGTTCAAGGTTTGATAATCCCTTGCTACTTGTTTGTCATGCGTAAGTATATGAGTATATGCGTGTATTTGACTTAGCTTTCATGAATAATTAGATGGCTATTTTGTCCATGAAATTCTATACATCCTTGCTTTGACTATTTTATTATGTAATTTGCGTGAAGAATAGGAGTATTGCCTTGTTTATATTTTGCTAGTGCCATGTGTATAATAGCTTGGTATTTTAATTAGTACTATTATTTATATAGTAGCATAAGTTTCGACTTGTTCTTTTGTAGAATTATGCGTGATGTTATTGCGTGATGATGATGACAAGTGTGTGTGAATTTGTTTGATGTTTTGTTTGGAGTCTTTCGAGTCTTGTCGTGTCGAGCGGTTGAAGACCGTGCGTCTATCAGTTTATCGGTGATAAACTGAGCGGGTCTATCGGTTCATCGGTGATGAATCGTGCGGGGCAAGTTTTGTGTGATTGTTTGAGAGAAGAGTCGTGTCATGTCTATCGGTTGAAGACCGAGCGGGTCGTGTCTATCGGTTTATCTGTGATAAACTGAGCGGATCTATCGGTTCATCGGTGATGAACTGAGCGTGGCAAGTCCTTTATTGTTAGTCTTGTTATCGGCTGTAGACCGAGCGTCGTCTTAATATTGAACTTGTGTTTGTGCGTGTTGGACTTGGATGTTTGTGCACTAGCTTGAATTGTTCGACGTTGTTATTGATGATTGTTGTTTCCGCTGCTTATTCTGAAGATTGAACTTGTAACCTGTGTTCGTTGTCGTTCCTGTGTTCTAACCCTGTTATTCTATGTAATGTGGTCCTACTTCTAAGTAGAACAGTCTAGTTACTCACCACTGATGGTGAACCCCCAATTCTATTTTGCAGGTAAGCAAGATAGAGGCTAGAGTCGGGATGAGTTTATCGAGCGTCTAAGCCCCTGTTTTCTTTTCCTGCTTTTGCAGTTGATTTTATTTCTAGTTTTTAAAGCTTGTTTTAGGTTTAGTTTAACCTTTTGTAATTGGGATTCCATTATTATTATATTTAATTACGATTTCCATGAGTTTTATTTCTACTTTTGCTTTATAAATCGATTGGTAACTACTTGTTTACAATGTTATCACTAATAACGTCGTTTTTAAAATGCGGGATGTTACAGTTGCATTCAAACATAATTTGTTAAATCGCATGAAAGTCAACTTTTTTCAAAAAAATGGTAATTGTTTAAAATAAAGCTTAAGCTTAATGATTAAGATTTCACTCAATTGCATTCACACAAAGCTAATTTGATTCGAATAAAGCTTATTGTAAAAAATGAAAGTCAATTGCATTCAAATAAAGCTTATTAAATCAAATGAAAGTCAACTTCATTCAAAAAGAGGTAACTATTTCAAATAAAGCTTAAGCTTAATGATGAAGATTCCACTCAATAGCATTCATACAAAGCTAATTTGATTCGAATAACACTTATTGAATCAAATGAAAGTCAATTGATTCAAACATAGCTTATTGAATCAAATGAAAGTCAATTGCATTCAAACATAGCTTCCACTCAATTATAGTAAAAAAAGCTAATTTATTTAAAATGAAGCTTATTGAATCAAATAAAAGTAAACTACATTCAAACATAGCTTGTTAAACAAATGAAAGTAACCTTTTTGAACAAAATGGTAATTGCTTAAAATAAAGCTTAAGCTTAATGATTAAGATATCACTCAATTGCATCCAAACAAAGCTAATTTGATTCGAATAAAGCTTATTGTAACAAATGAAAGTCAACTGCATTCAAACATAGCATATTGAATAAAATGAAAGACAACTGCTTTCAAAAATGGTAATTGTTTCAAATAAATTTTAAGCTTAATGATTAATATTCTACACAATTGCTTTCAAACACAACTTATTTGATTCGAATCAAGCTTATTGAATCGAATGAAAGTCAGTTGCATTCAAACATAGCTTATTGAATCAAATGAAAGTCAACTTCTTATTGTTAAAAATAAAGCTTCATGATTAAGCTTCCACTCAATTGCATTCAAATAATACTAAGTTGGTTCAAATAAAGCTTATTCAATCAATTAAATGTAAATTGCATTCAAACATAGCTTGTTAAATCAATTGAAAGTCAACTTTTTTCAAAAAAATAGTAATTGTTTAAAATAATGCTTAAGCTTAATGATTAAGATTTCAGTCAATTGCATTCAAACAAAACTAATTTGATTCGAATTGTATCAAATGAAAGTCAATTACATTCAAACATAGCTTATTGAATCAAATGAAAGTCAACTTCTTTCGAAAAAAATGGTAATCTTTTCAAATAACGTTTAAGCTTAATGATTAAGCTTCCACTTAATTGCATTCAAACAAAGCTCATTTGATTCGAATAAAGCTTATTGAATCAAATGAAAGTCATTTGGATTCAAACATAGTTTTTTAAATCGAATGAAAGTCAACTTTTTTCAAAAAATGGTAATTATTTAAAATAAAGCTTAAGCTTAATGATTAAGGTTTCACTCAATTGCATTCAAACAAAGCTAATTTGATTCGAATAAAGCTTATTGTAAAAAATGAAAGTCAATTGCATTCAAACAAAGCTTATTAAATCAAATGAAAGTCAACTTCTTTCAAAAAATGGTAACTATTTCAAATTAAGCTTGAGCTTAATTATTAAGATTTCACTCAGTTGCATTCAAACAAAACTAATTTGATTCGAATAAAGCTTATTGTAACAAATGGAAGTCAATTGCATTCAAACATAGGTTATTAAATCAAATGAAAGTAAACTTTTTTCAAAAAATGGTAACTATTGCAAATAAAGCTTAAGCTTAATGATTAAGATTCCACTCAATAGCATTCAAACAAAGCTAATTTGGTTCGAATAAAACTTACTGAATCAAATGAAAGTCAATTGATTTAAACATAGCTTATTGAATCAAATGAAAGTCAATTGCATTCAAACATAACTTATTGAATCAAAGGAATGTGAACTTCTTTTAAAAAATAGTAAATGTTTCAAATAAAGTTTAGGCTTAATGATTAGGACTCTACTCAATTGCTTTCAAACAAAGCTAATTTGATTCGAATAGTAGAGCTTATTAAATCAAATTAAAATCAATTGCATTCAAACATAGCTTATTGAATCAAATGAAAGTCAACTTCTTTCAAAAAATGGTAATTGTCAAAAGTAAACCTTAAGCTTAATGATTAAGATTCCACTCAATTGCATTCAAAAAAAGCTAATTTGATTCGAATAAAGCTTATTGTATCAGATGAAAGTCAATTGCATTCAAACAAAGCTTATTAAATCAAATGAAAGTCAACTTCTTTTAAAAAATGGTAATTATTTCAAATAAAGCTTAAGCTTAATGATTAAGATTCCACTCAATACCATTCAAACAAAGCTAATTTGATTCGAATAAAACTTACTGAATTAAATGAAAGTCAATAGATTCAAACATAGCTTATAGAATCAAATGAAATTCAATTGCATTCAAACATAGCTGATTGAATAAAATGAAAATCAACTTCTTTTAAAAGATAGTAAATGTTTCAAATAAAGTTTAAGCTTAATCATTAGGATTCTACTCAATTGCTTTCAAACAAAGCTAATTTGATTCGAATTGAGCTTATTAAATCTAATGAAAGTCAATTGCATTCAAACATAGCTTATTGAATCAATTGAACGTCAACTTGTTTCAAAAATAGTGATTATTTCAAATTAAGTTTAAACTTAATGATTAAGATTCCACTCAATACCATTCAAACAAAGCTAATTTGATACGAATAAAACTTATTGTAACTAATGAAAGTCAAGTGCATTCAAACATAGCATATTGAATCAAATGAAAGTCAACTTCTTTCAAAAATGGTAATTGTTTCAAATAAATTTTAAGCTTAATGATTAATATTCTACACAATTGCTTTCAAACAAAGCTTATTTGATTCGAATCAAGCTTATTGAATCAAATGAAAGTCAGTTGTATTCAAACATAGCTTATTGAATCAAATGAAAGTCAACTTCTTTAATAAAATGGTAATTGTTAAAAATAAAGCTTAAGCTTAATGATTAAGCTTCCACTCAATTGCATTCAAACAATTCTAATTTGATTCAAATAAAGCTTATTGAATCAAATAAAAGTAAATTGCCTTCAAACATAGCTTGTTAAATCAAATGAAAGTCAACTTTTTTCAAAAAAATGGTAATGGTTTAAAATAATGCTTAAGCTTAATGATTAAGCTTCCACTCAATTGCATTCAAACAATTCTAATTTTATTCAAATAAAGCTTATTGAATCAAATAAAAGTAAATTGCATTCAAACATAGCCTGTTAAATCAAATGAAAGTCAACTTTTTAAAACAAATGGTACTTGTTTAAAATAATCCTTAAGCTTAATGATTAAGATTTCACTCAATTGCATTCAAACAAAGCTATTTTGATTCGAATTAAGCTTATTGTAACAAATGAAAGTCAATTGCATTCAAACACATCTTATTGAATCAAATAAAAGTCAACTTCGTTGAAAAAATGGTGATTGTTTCAAATAACGCTTAAGTTTAATATTGAGAGGGAATGAAGCTTTTATTAATGTTGAGTGTTTATCATTGCTGTAATAACATTTCCTTTGATGTTTTTGGGCTTAATAGCCTTTATTAGCTTCTATGCATTTTTTATGTATTTGTAGGCCATGGGCCCAGTAGGTATTTTTGTCCTTACGTATTGTAGGGCTCCCTTGCATGAGTAGGGTATTGTAGGACACTATTTAAGAAAAGTTGTCTCTGTAATTTCATCCATCTAAAAATGAGAAAATGCTAGAAATATTGCATCAAATATCCGTTAGTGGCTTTGGAAATCTGAATGAACTTTGCTTATTTTCACTCATCATGGTATCAGAGCTAAGTTCTCATTCTCTTATCCTTCTTCATTTTATTGTTGGATTGATGTAATTTGAGTGGTTATTTGCCTGATTGTTTTCTAGGGATTAAGATCCTGTCTTTTGTTTCTTTGAAAACTTAAACCCTATTACACTATTAAAAAAAAAAAAATCAAATATGACTGAAACTAAAATAGATTCAACCAATCCTCTCTATTTGCACCCTTCAGATAGTATCACCTTTGTGAGTATTGAGAAACTCCAAGGACCCACTGATTATCGTAGTTGGAGACGTTCTATGGAAGTAGCTCTTCAAGCAAAACGAAAACTTGGGTTTGTAACAGGCGAAGTAAAACGTGATGCTACTAATAGTGTGAAAGCAGACCATTGGGACACTTGCAATAGTATGATAATATCTTGGATTATGAACTCTTTGAGTGAACCTATAAAAAAGTCTGTGATGTTTGTTCCCACTGCCTCACAAATATGGAAATATTTGGAACAAAGATATTCTGTGATAAATGGAGCAAGAAAGTATAAGGTTAACAGAGATTTATTTGAAGTAAAACAAAATGGGAAAACTATAAATGAGTTTTACACCCTGATGAGAGGGTTGTGGGAAGAGCTAGATTCCTTAATCCAACTTCCTGAGATTACTACGGTTACTGCAGAGGTGACCAAATTCTTTGATGCTCTTGATAAACAAAGGGAAGAACTAAGGCTTTTTCAATTTTTGAATGGGTTAGATGAGGTTTATGGGCCTCAACGAAGCCAAATCTTGTTGATGACTCCTTTGCCTAGTGTGGATGTTGCGTGTAGCTATGTGCAGCAAGAAGAATCACAAAAATTAAACCTAAATGTTAGTAAGGAGGATTTTGAAACTATAGCCATGTTGAGCAAGGGGAGTGATCTCACTTGCAGTGCTTGTGGAAAAAATGGTCATGTGAGAGAAAGATGTTGGACCATAGTTGGGTATCCACCAAAGCATCCGAAAGCTAGAAATCAGCAAGGGCAATCCTTTAAAGGGAAGCAAAAAGAGAATAAATTTGAAGGAAAGAAATGGGGTAAAGGGAAATTTGCTGGAAG